>BJKM01000115.1:172500-772500 GCA_015082035.1 Chaenogobius annularis
CATAAAAGCTTCCAAATAATAGTTCCATTCAGTCCAGATTCTTTTTAATTTGTATTTTTCCAGGTTGATTTCGTATGTGATTTATTGAATTGTCCATATGTCAGTTATGTTGTCAGTCCAGTCCTTAGTCAGTGGTACAGCTTGTGTCATCCATTTTTTTGGTGATGGCCTTTTCCCCAGGCCTCCAGAAGTATGTTCCAAAGGTATCCATCTATAGTGTCCATGGCAGGGGTTTTGAGACCCTAATACATAGTTCATAGTTCGAACTTCTTATTTATAAATACCTATAAATGTCTAGTTTCTCCAGGCCAAAGGAGCTGCAGCATATCTTATATTTTCACAATTTTTTATATTGTGAAAATATAAATATATTATATTTTACAATCTAGTAAAAAAAAAACCAACCCTCTTATGCCTTTTGTTATCCATATCTTAAATCTCTGGCCGGTGCTATTTGGCTTAGTACATTTTTGGGCACTAATTTCTATGTATTTTCATTTTATGTGGTCTTGTCTCAGGTGTAACACTGTCCAAAAGTACAGTGGGTAATAGGGTTGTACAGCCCTTCTAATGTCAAATACAGTGGGTAATAATGTTGTTCAACCCTCAAATTTGCCAAATAGACTGTGTTGGTAAAATAGTACTGTTATTCTGGTCTTTACATCCCACCCCCTCCACAATGTGCTGGTCAGCTGCAAGAGCTCGTTCAGAGCAAAAGACTGTTATTGCCATGCCGCCGTATTTCTGCTGTTGCCGTCAAACTTCTGCAATCTGTACCGTAAAAGCCTTTTTGTACAGTCCTTGTGCAGGATTTAGTTAATTACCATGTTAATATGTTGTGAGGCCATACTATATATATTTTTTAAATATGAAAATTTAAAATGTAAATGTTTTGTTTTCACTGGGGGTTTAGCTGATAAAAAGACTGATTTATTGTATTTTATTACTTACTTACTGAGATACTGGTATTTTAATTTAGTCTTTTGCTGCGTATTGCCTTTTATGAAAATTATTTCCTCTTGGGGATGAATGAAAGTAATTCTGATACTGTTAAAGCATATCTATTAAAACATATTAAAGTTAAATAAAACACTGATCATCCACATTTCGACCTGAAGAGAATAATATCCTAAATATCTACATTACAACGAGAGTGGTACATCCTCCCTGACTACACACACGCAACAGTGGCCCAAGTTCACTTTTCCAAAGAGAAAACTACACCATCGCCAAGGTGGAGGACGAGGTTCAGGGTCTTTTGTTTCAAGAGATAGAGATTAGAGATTCTGTTTTTTTTTTTTTTTAAACAAACAGAATCTCTAATATCAATAGGTTTGGTTATATCAATATGGCAAATATAATGTTACAATATAAAAAGGCATCAAATAGAAATATTGCAGCATCTCTGCCAAAATAGGATATTTTATACACGCTTAATAGGCCCAGGCTCTAATTTTTTCTCACTCAAGTTGCTTCATTTTGCTTAAGACAAACACTAACTTTAGCGCAAGTCCACTCAAAACCATGCTATCAAAAATGCTGCAATATACCGCAATATATTGATATTATCATAATAATAGTTTATTTTCATTTAGCAACTAGAAAAGGCAGAAAATTGCATCTGTTACTTTCCCATTTGGTGACCAAGACCTTTCTTGGCCATTTTCATGTGTAACATATTTTTAACATACTACATTCACGGGACCAACAAGGATCATTTGGTAACTCTTTATTTATTAATTACAATGCAGTAATTTGATCCAGTGCAGGTGTAGTATCCATTCAGACATTACGGTTTGGAGATACTTCCTTGAATCACTAATTGTGTTTTTTGTCACTACATACTCGTCACTTGTTTTGTGATTTTATGCAATCACTTTACATTTAGCCTCTAACAAGTGTTTGGATTGTAGTGCCGTGGAACAAAGGTCTCACACTGTTCTGCAATGATGTAAACAAGATGATGTTCATCAGGTAAGTAAATGTCCTGGACCATAGTCAACATTTATTAGATTGTACATATTGGTTTTGTAACCTTTTAGTTTTACTTTACTTGCAGTGTTGTATTTCAATATTATTGTTTGTACTTTTCGTAAATTAACTCTATTCAAATATATCTTAGCATTGAATTTTTAAAATAGTTACCGTTGTAACAGACATTTTCCCATTGTGGGACTAAAGTTTTTATTTTTAATTTTTAGAAAGTATAATTAAGGATTATGATACATTACATTTTATCCCTTGCTCTATTATTGACACTTCCTAGATGTAATAGATGGCTATACTGTATATGATCTACACTCATGACACAATAAAACTATATTTCATCATCATACTATCATTATTTAAATATGTTGATAGACTTGTATTAAAATGTCATTATTTAAATATGTTGATAGACTTGTATTAAAATGTATGTTTTGTTTTAAATCAAATCAAATTATGGACCCCAGGTTTGGCTGTGGTAGTCTTGATTAAGACATACATTTAGAATAAATGAATTATGGCTGTAAGTGGTGAGCAGAACATTACTGCACTAAATGTGTTTCATGATCATTGGCCTGAAGATACATCCACATCTCACATGACTCGATGTACTCTTTACAGCCGAGTGTGTTATAGGACCCTTCAAATTGTGTCTCAAACCAGAAAAGGATGAACATTTATAATATCTAGCTCATTTTACTGTATGTTTAAAGAGATAAACTAATCTGAACAGTTCTTGGTTGGAAGGATCTGCACTAGAGCCAGGATGGTGCGGCCTCATCTGTGTTGATATCCAGGCCACTGCCCTCCAGTGCCTGTACTTTGTCTAAACAAGCGGCAAAAACAGTGTACTGCCTGTTTCTGTCCATCTGTATGAGATTGAGCACTTGAATGGGATCCCCGATGATCTTTTGAGCCTGTCTCACTGCAGACTGCGCAAAGATGGTCAGAATAGACACACTCATGAGCTTACCTGCCATTTTTACCAATCTAGAGAGCTGCTATTTATAGTCAGGTTTCCAAACCAGCTGAATATCCCATACCTTAGCGCAGACTAAATAGCGCTAAGGTCGGCCTAATATATTGGCTGAGTCTGAACACCCTTAATTTCCTAAGAAAGTACAGACAAATATGGCATGGGAGACCGGGAATACCAGGTGCCTCATGGGGCTGCAGTGGCTTTAGTCCAAATTGTCACCCACTTTGCCATGAATGTGCTGTGTGAGTGATGGTAGGGCAGGGTGATATAATGGTTCGGATTGGCAGCCTTGCTTTCACTAGTCCATCCCAGGGCAACTATGTGCAAAACATTCAATTGTACAGCGACTTTGAGCATCTGTGAAAATATTATGACCTTGTGTGTGTTATTATTGTTACTGTATTATTGTTAAAGACACACAATCTGTAGTTACTTAATAATAATAATACGATGATTATTTCATTTTGTTGAGGTTGCAGGTCGATTCTTTTCATGTTAAGGTTAATATAGTTTATATCAACTTTCACTTTCGCTTACAGTATTTTATTCATCACTGAAAATAATTTGAAGTGTTTTCATCTGTTTGTGACTTTGTTTGTACGTTTTTATGCATCAGGTATGTGCTTTTTTCAGTTGTAGGCCTTAATATTACGCACAACTTTTAATTGTATGCCATGATAGAGATAGCATTAATATATTTTTAAGCGCCTTGCAACTGTTTATCGTTTATGAATAAGTTGTGTGCGTGTGAGCTCATGGGGATTAGACGCGAGAGGGCTGTAATCGCTTTGGAAATGCTGTGTGCAGTGCACCGGTGGTCTGGGTGGAGCTTCGGGACTCGCTGATGAAGTCTCGTGTAGGGTTTTCCCTCGAGGAGCTGTGCAGGGACGCATGCGCTCTTCTCCGCTCAGTCTGCATCCAGAGCGCACGGGCAAATAGGATGAACTTGTCGCGTTACCTGCTTAAAGGCGCCGCAGTGACGTGCAATGGCTGAGAAAGGATACACCTCGAACTGGGAAGTTTGAAACGACGTTGGAGTAACAGTTCAGAAGGAGTTTTGAGAGGGGGGAAAAAAGAAAACGTGCGGACTTTGCGGATAAGACGCACCGGACACACAGCGCGCAAGTTGTTGGAGACGCGGAAGCAGCACTACAGTAAAAACAAAACCTGGATTCTAACTAAGATGCGTTTTTACTCGTGTTATTAACAGCATGCCTTGGTTTAAGAGAAGCGTCAAAATGTTTCTACACGGCGTGACACCTACGCACCCCGAACTTCTACGCTCGTATTTATCTCTTATGCTATGACTCGTTTTGTTGATCCTCCAATAGGGACAACTAACGACACTGGCACTTGATCTTGTCACCATGTCCAAAGTAATACAAAAAAAGCACCACTGGATCCATAAAGTGAACGAGTGCGGCGTTGTCAGGGACGCATGCGGGGGGCTGAACGTGGAACTCCGCGGCGGGGCAGAGAATGGAGAGTTCGCGGTCATCGGGGAAGTTCGGGAGGATGCTGCGCTGTACCAGGACGGTAAACTGTGTGAGGGGGAGCTCCTGCTGGAGGTGGAGGGGCTGTCCGTTGCCGGGCTACCCCTCTACGACATCTACACTGTGATGAAGTGCTGCAAGGATCCCATCAGGTTGAAAACTGTGCGACAAGGTGAGATGGACAAACTTCCTAAACACGTTTGAAATAAAAAGCGACGTAAGCCCTGGTATTAACATGATATTACATGCACTTTCATTCATGGTTTGGAGATGGTCAAATTTAGGCTTAATCAGAAGGTTAGGTCCTGGATTGTCTTAGTTTAATTCTATTATATTTCTTTATACTTTTTTTCATTTTTGTTGTTGTTATGTTATTACTGTCCCAAAAAAAAGAATAAATACAGGAGCTTATGATACTGTTCAATAATGTTTTTATGTTATTTTTATTGCCATGTAAAGCCATAATTATATCAGGCAAGATTGAAGCCAAATGAGGTGATTGGTTCTGTAGATTTTGACATGAGGCACCCTGACAGACCTCTAGCTTCAGTTTGTCTAACATCTCTAAAGCCATGGCAGGGTCACGGATTAGGCCAAACTGACTGAAGTGGCACAAGCGTCCACACACAGTCGGCACGCTGTTGGCTTCTTGGCAATGCTGTCTTATGAAATGTACAAAGCCATAAACTGTTGATTGTTGCTGCTAACGCCTCACTCTCCCAATTGTATGTCTTGAAGCATTGGTTTTCAAACTGTGGTAAGGGTCAATACTTCTTCAGGTGGATTCCACACATTTTCTAGCATTTAAGGCATGCGTTTATTTTTTCCGTGGTTTGGTCAGATTATTTAATGTAGTTTTCAGATGGTTTGGTTTTGGTGATTGATTACATATTTTTTCTAGCGCTTGTTAGGTCTGCAATATATTGCTGAAATGTATTATCCTTGTTTAATTCTTGCTTATAGTCTTTAACCGGTTTCCAAGTAAAGTCTGATGTTATCATTACAAGTATTTCAATTAGAATTATTGATAGTACTATAAATATTCCATATAATACCATACCATGTAATGTACCAGTAATGCTATTTGATTTTTTAAATTCCCTGAATCATGCATTTTTCCCAAGTGATATCCTTTTTAAAAGCAATTAGTGTCCATTCAAACTTTCTGCATTCATTGTCATAGCCATAGTGCATTGTTTTAGTATTATTTTCATGAAGAATACTTGCCCTGTTGTGAGTTCGAGTGTGCATGTTAGTTGAGCTGACCCAGTGTCCACGGTCTACTGCACATCTGTCTAAGAGATGGCCACTGGGAGAAGGACAGCACACTGATCCCCATGTGTATTCTGAATGTGCCGAGCTTTATGCAGTTGTTATTGCCCTCTTGAGTGCATACTCATGTGTCACACTTTTCTTAGCATGATTTTATCTAGTTCTACAGATTGTTGTAAATTTATCTCACACTATGACTGCTGGTGATACTTTTAGTTTGGCTGGTGAGCCAGTCCCTCCTACTTTCTGTTGGAATGCCGGAGTGTCTGGGTCTAGATCATACTGTAGGGCGGGGTATTGCCAATAATCTCATGATACAATATGCCGATACATGCATATCCCATTGTCTCAAAAGTTGACTAAATTCATGTTTTCACTGAGCTGAATAATTACATGCCCTTAATATCACAACACAACTGGAATAACTAATCTTTTAGCAGCTTAAGCCTTAATGCAGTAGTCAGCAGGTAACGGGACTGCTGTTTGTGCCATTTGTTTGTGCAGGATGCAGTTGTGACTTGTTAAATCAGTGCCGTGTATTTATTGGCTTATTGACACTGAAATTTAAAGCCAAGGAAGACACCGCTATTTTTCTTGGTACCAATACTTACTGGATCTTTTCGGCTGGTACCAAAGAAGAACGTGGTTTTGGTGCACATGCCTAGTTAAATTTATAACTCAGCAAATTACAATGAATCGATCTTGTTTGATTTAATCCCAAACCTCCTGTGGACAGGTGTTAAAATGTTTTATTTCTGCTTTAACACTTGAAACAATGCATCTTGTTCGTCCAATATAATTGCTATGCCCATATCAAATAAATAAATACATAAATAAAAAAGCATCACGATACAGCATCTTGAAGAACTTTATTTTTACTCATAAATTGCCATGTTTGTTTTTGAAAGAACAGACCTTGCAGTTCTCTGATTGGTTAATCCGCCTGTTAATCACGCCCATCAGAGTCTCATGGCGACAGGATACAGATACAGACTACACATCTTTGTAGAGTGCTGTAGTCTATAGGTTGGCCAGGTTGTTTCTATATTCTTTTAACTATTCATTTTGTCTTACATCCAGTAAATCTAGTCTTGGTTTTGGTCTGGATTAGTTTTGGTTTAGGCCCAGTTTATATCAGGTTTAGCCTTAGATTATTCCTGCTAAAAAAGTATTACATAATTTATTTTTTCATAATATCATAATATACACATTTTGGATCTGAATATGATGACATGAGTGATGATATGAGTTATTTGCACTATTGATATTGATGAATGATATTCAAATGAACTGTCTCCTTGGCGTAACCTGCGAGGATGTGATTGGTTGCTAAATGCCAACTCCACATCTGTTTTCTTTGCTTTGTATTTGAATTCCTCGTATATTTTGTGATCACAATTGTCAGTTCTTCAACTGTGACGCCTGCAGTTCTTCACAGCTCCATTGTTCGATTAAACCGCCCTCTGCTCTGTGAACGAGCATGGTTGACAGAGTGAGTTTTTAACCTGCTTCATAGAGTGGCTTTTCCAGAGAAACAAATCCAGGATGAATTCAGCCAGCTTCATAGTACAGGCTTCTGGAAGAATGAGGGATTTGACTCATTTTCTACCATTCTCCAGCATTCTTCTGCCTGCTCTTCAAATTCACTCATAGTTTCACTCACACAATGATTGACAATGGCGGCGAAACTTGGAGGGAAAATCATTAACCACTCTGTTATGTAAGAGGGGTTTTGTTTTGCTCGTCTGCTGTGTGTCCATTAGTAAACTTCAACATGAGCTGCAGTCTCCACCCTAGAGACAGGACTCAACACAAAAGGCTGTGGATGCTCTTAGTCCAATCTAACATGTGTGGGCCACATTATTGTAAATGTACTCTGAGGATTTGAAATATTTATACTGTTAAATGTGTGCATCGGTCCATTTTAGAAAACCCTGGTTGTTAAATATTATGTTCTTGTGAGATACATAAGGTATTTTTAAAATGTATTATTAGTAGTTTATTTAAAAGAGACGGAACAGAGAGCATTGCCACATATAAAATAGTAACCGATGCCATGTCCATAGGCCATCTCGCCAAAGGCTAATTTGCAGACATGGTCCCTGACATTAAAAAAGACAAAAAGCAATAACATATACATAGATAATGCAGCATAGTAGGACATATTTATTTATAGTGTTCATAATATATTTTTTATGATGCAGAGCCACTTCAGAGCCAATTGCACTCACATATTTAGCCAATTGAGGAGAAGCTAGTTCACATGTAAAATCAATGTGATTATTTTCATTAGTGTCAGTACGATTTATGTCAAGATTTACAATATTGATAATCGGGATTATTTGGTTGACAATATAAAAACAATATATTAAAAAAATAGTAATCTTGACTAAGTTAAATTAAGTAGTTTTAATTCAATCTATATATTTTTTAAAAATCTATCAAAATATCCTGGCTGTTTTATAACATTTACTTTAGTTTGTCATTCAAACAGTTCAATTTAATAAAGCTGGTCACAAAGTTGAGAAATAGTAATGTGTTACACACAGTCTCAATAATATTCATGAAAAATCGTTAGATCCCATAACACTAAAATTTGACCATGACATTGTGACATCCCTAGTACGACTTGAGTCTATGGCTTTTTGATCGCGAGCATTTTCACATTCTGTCATTGTAAAATAGTCAGGGTTTTTCATGTTATGTTCGGGAGGCTGGAATAAACATGGTTTTATCTTTTTTGGAGGTGAAAACTCATTTATTTGTCATTTTAAAGAGGTAATTTGCATATACCCTGAATTGAATGTAAAGTTGCAATGGTTGATTTAAGTTTTCTTACTGATTCATGCATTTTCCCTAAAATGTATCCTGGAATAAAGTATCCTGTTACTTTCCACCAATGCGTATTAGAAGTCACAAAACATCCATTGTACTTTCACCATGTTGGGTTCTTCTGCAGAACCAGCACGGATCAGGGTTATACAGAGCAGATGACAGACGCTTGGATCGCTCACCTCTCCTGTCTCTGCTCTCCTGTTACATGGGCTTTGCATTTTGGCTGGAAACCCAATCAGCGCTCAGGTACAAGTACAGGTACAGGTGTGTGTCCTTGTCAGGAATGCAGCCCAAAGCCCACTAAGTCTCACTGTTGCACCCCGGTAACCGTAACACTGCCATTTTATTAATCTGTGTAAACAAATCTTCAGAGTGGAGCAAGGGGGAGCAGGCGTGGGACAGGATTTTCCATAGACATCAAACATTTAGTATTTACACTTGCATAATGATATACTCGAAAAACTTCCAAGGCCTTTGTAGGACCGAGTTTGGAGTACTAATTTACTATGTATGTTTTGACAAATAATATGTACAGTTCTTTTTTACTGTGTCTATTACTGCTGTCAGACCAATGAGTTTATGGTGCGGTTGAAGTTCAAGTGGGTTAGGAAGAATTCACAGGACTTTGACCTATTGTTTGTACGTATGTTCAAGAGCACTTTTAAGTTAACAAGACTTCATAATCTATTCTTTTCATCCAGACAAAAATGAGTTCAACTGAATTTTACAGTGCTTTTACAACTATCCTGCCTAAAGAGCTGTAGCTAGGTCTCTTACACTGCACTGTGGTGGCCCACTGCTCCTGACAGGGTGCACAGCATGGGTTGAAGGATGGACCACATGAAGAGGACCAGATTTCCAATAGGACTAAAAAGTCTACATACAAGATACAGCATGTGAATTGTATATACATTTTTATGTTATTCATTTTTTTATTTATTAATAAAACATATATATATATATAATATATATATATATATTATATATATAGAATAGATAGATAGATAGATAGATATAGATATAGAGTATAGCATTTTTAGTTAGTAACGTTTAGGTCTTGGTCGACTAAAGACATTCCCTGCTAATCGATTTGTCGACTACAAGAGGTGTGGCAAAAGCTCTCAAGCGCTCAAAAGACTATTGACTTATTCCGCCCCGCCCACTTTTGCCTCTGTTTGTCTGAATATGAGCACTTAAGTAGATTGATTTGTGTAAAATGTCCTATGTTTATGTGACCAACAAGTCAACAATGCACAGATTCCTTATTTTCTCGAGGTCGGGAGCCCTATGTTGACTAATGCAGGAAGGATTACGTCGCATGGTCAGGCCAACTTCCGGAAAAAGGTGAATAGGATAGAAATAGGAATGAATAGGAATAGGAGGATAAACAACTATTTATACAGGAAACTGAATTTTTATGTAAAAACTCACTCCCAAAGTTTCAGTTAAATCACTCAATCCTTTCTGCCGATGTCCCATGTAAATCTTTATAAGTTAAAAAAAGTTGTCGACTAACACAAATTTTGGTTGACTTGGACATCAGCGACTCACTAAAAGATTAATGATCTACAGCCCTCATGTTAACTTGAGCATTAACAACAGGTCAGATGAAAGACAAGAACCACTCATTTCACAGTTCTGTTCCAAAGTACTGTTTATATTCCTTTAGGCAAGGCAAGTTTATTTGTAGAGTGCAATTTGTACACAAGGCAATTCTAAGTGCTTCACACAACAGAAAAATGCATTAAAAATCACAAAAACAAGACAGAAATCACAAAACAATTTAAGACATAAAAGAGAAGAGTGCAAATAAAATCATTTCACCCATATGCACAGCCAAACAAAACTGTTTTAAGCTTAGATTAGAGTAGAGGCCTGTCTCACATCCTCAGGAAGACTGTTCCAGATTTTAGCTGCATAAAACTGAAACGCAGATTCCCCATGTTTAGTCCTGACTCTGGGCACCAGCAGGAGGCCGGTCCAAGGTGGTTTATATAGCACTAACATGTCCTAGATGTACTTTGGAGCTTGGAGAAGGAGGTTTATATATATGAATCTTCTTCGTGGTGGTTTGGGGGTCACTGCCCCAAGTGCTCCGATGACCATGGGCATCACTATTTGTAAATACCTATAAAAGTCCTGTTTCTCCAAGTCAAAGGATTCCTTCAATATATCAAAGGGATTTTCTTTTACAACCTGGTAGAAAACCTTTTTGCGTTTTGTTATCCAGACTTTAAATCTCAAATCTGTGCTGTTAGGTGCAACATTTTGATCATAAGCCAACCAGTTTAAGATCTTAACGTCTTTGTTTAATTCATGGTTTGATTAGCTCCCGCCAGGTCGTAAACACAGATTTTACCCCGGGTACTTCCTTGAAATGACCTCTGTTACAACATTACACTCAATATTTTTCTATTGATATTTTTGGTCACCTATTTGATTATTTCGAACAAATGTTTAGCTTTTGATGTGGACCATTATTTTCTTTTGCTGACTTTTCTCATGTCTGCCTCTAGAATTTTCCACATAAAGAGCCAATGAAAAACAAAACAAGTAGTTTTTGTTTTACTCCGTGTGTGTTTAAAGCTCTTCTGATACGTTCAGTAACTATTGATTTACTCTTTATTACAAACAAAGACAGTTATTGAAGTCTGACTAAACTGCTATGCAATGTAGACTTTGCCTCTGGCAGTTTTTACAATATGACGAATGTTTCAAAGCAGCTGTGCAGAAATGACAATTGGCAACATTATATTTGATCTTTGTTGCTGCTATCCCTATATAACAAAAGTATTGGCTTTATTCCTTGTTGACGTTGAAAGGTACTGCATTAAACAATTCAACCCTCAGTGTAAATCGGAGCGCTCATGTTTAATCTCTTTCCTGCAGTTTTTAATGTATTTATCAACTGCAAGGCCATGTTTGCCCATCAAGGCAACTGCTGTTGTGATTTTGGGCATTACAAAAACAAATTGAATTGAATGTTAAAATATTGTATATGAACCGGGCATCATTTAATGCAGCAGAAACAGCTGTGTGCCCACAGGCAGTCTGCTTTTCTTGTGTCCGCAATCTAGTGTCATGCTTTTAGAGCTCCTTAGCAAACAATGGCTCAATACAGCTCTTCATTACTTCGTTTCATTTTTTAATTTTATTTTATTTATTCATGGAAAACCCAATGAGAAAAGTTCCCTTTTTCTTGGGTACCCTGTGAAAACACAACACAAAATAAACAACAAACAAACAAACAAACAAAGAATACTAAAACACAAATAAAACATTCAGTAAAATAAACCAATACATAAAAACACATTTATACATACAATATGAGATAAAATTATATAAAACAAGTGCATCGGCACTGCGGGTAGTCCTGGACCAGTGCTTTAAAATCATTAAAAGGTATAAGATGATTTAATTTAAAAAGTCTGTGTGTTTTGTTCCACAGGGAGGGAGCAAAGTTACTGTTTTTCCTGTCTCTGTGTTAAAATGATGGGATTGTAAGATCCAAATGTCCTTAGACCTCAAACTGTGAATACCTGATCTGATGTGCAATAAACTTGATAAATAATCAGGCAAAATGCCAACTAGAGCTTTACGCAAACAGAAGGCAGTGCTGTTCTCTTCGTGCATCCAATGATTCTACTTTAGAATGTAATTCACATTTGTTTTTCAAAGTAATTCTCTTTTATATAATATTACACAAAAAGCTTGATACTCTATACAGTTTTTATATAAAAATATATGTATTTATTATTATCATTATCATTAATATTATTATTTCCCCATGTTGTCTCAGAAAAGGTCCAATTTATCTGATCTTTTTTCAGTATTGATGCTTGCTCTAATGAGTATCTAGTGTTGATACTAGTCTTAATTTTAATTAGGATCTGGGTATTGTGTTTGTAATAGTGATAATTAAAAATAAAAAGAAAGCTAGAATGCAATGTAATTGTTTGCTGTTTTTAAATCCCATGTGGCGATGCTAGTTCAAATATACAATCCATTCTTTTAAAAAATCCAGGAAAGACAATTCTGTCCAATCTTGTTGTTGTTGTTGTGGTGGTGGTGGTTGTGGTTGTTGTTGTTGTTGTTGTTGTTGCTGCTGTTGCATAGATATTTGTTGATGTAATCCCTCATTTGTCCAAGATATGTTTTGAAACTTGTTCAAATGAGTATCAAGTTTTGATAACAGTTTTAGGATTGATAAGTATTTGGATATTGATAACCCTATGCAGCACAAATTGAAATAGTAAATCTTATGTCTTTATTTGGACACAAATGCTGTCATTTGTGACCACACACACATAGTCTCAGCTTTGGCTGCACACAGCATGACAGTATGAATGTCCTGATCCATAAAGAGCCTAAACAGACCCAGTGCTTTAATGAGCTCTGCACTCCATCTTTGATGTGCAGTGACCTACACTCCTCACCAGCTCCAGCCCATCCTCACTCACTCCCATGTTACAGACACACACCCACTGCAGGCTGTGTAGCTCAGATAGACTGACATTTCAGCAGCACAGCTTTTAGATTCACACATCTGGAAGGGATTATCCACTTTTACAGGCTTTACTTTGTTCACATGAATCATATTTTACTTGTAGAATGTTTTTTTTACTGTTTTGTGGCTCTCTTGTGCTGTAATTGAACCTTGCTAAAAAAAAAAAAAAGTGATGCTACATCTCAGTGGGACTTTCCTGGTTAAATAAAGGTGACATGCGATTACATACTTGTTAATTTGTATTTGAGTAAAAGAGAAAATATGTTTGGCTAATCTTTCCACTATGATGATGATAATGTGAAGACTACTACTTTGCTGTCCGGTGGTCGAGTGATCAAAGAAGCAGCACGTATGCCATGCTCTGTGTGGCAAGCCTCAGTGTCCTGGCTACGACAATTTCCTGAATGCCCTCCTTGCTTTTCTCCCCCATTTCATGCTATACTGTCCTATCAGATGAAGCCCAAATATTTTAAATAAACCCAAAAACATAAACCCAAAAACATATATTAAATGTATTTACCAACAGCTACTTTCACATTTTAACCAATGACTTGGTATGTTTATCTTAAGGAAAAGATCTGCAGCAAATTAAAGATGGTACTACTGTTTTGTATTTGCATTCACCTTTCTGTTTTTTTATTCATTTATTTGTCTACCTGGTGTGTAATTTAGCAGAAGTGAGAAGGTTTTGGGGCTCAGTCCTCTTAGATGCAGCTCATAAACTCTTGAAAAGTCAGCCTTGAGGTGCACTGCATTAATCGCAGTGGGAGAGAGGTTAGCGCTCTCGCCTCCCAATAAGGAGATCATGGATTTGATTCCCGGGCCAGAACAACATCAAAGTCACTGGGATAGGCTCCAGTCACGGGTTAGGGGTAAATGGCTAACGAAAACAAGCAGAAGAAAATGAATGAATGAAAGAATGAGCTAAATTTTAGCATTGCATTAGCATTTGCATTAAAGGTGCACTATGTAAGTGAAAAACTGACATTCTTAATGTGAGTAGGATCGCCTCTCCACAGATCTGACAAGCAACTTGGCCTGGTGATGTCACCTGCTCGGTGATGTCTCCATGGAGACAGAAAAGGTTAATCCTATTCACTTTATTCCAGAAGCCCATATGGGCGCCGCCATCTGACGTAATCCCCCTTCCGGTTGTATTAGTTAACATAGGGGTCCCGACCTCGAGAGAAGCTAAGTTCTACACTGACTAAAAAGCTGTTTTCAGGCCGCCCTGGGAATCTGTGCATTGTTGACTTGTTGGTCGTATGAACGTAGGACATTTTACACAAATCAATCTACTTTATAGAATATTTTAACTGCAAGACCTTTCCATTTAAGCCAATGCTCGACCAGAAGTACCATTTAAACGGAAGTTCAGAGCCATGGAAAAAAAAAGAGGAAAAAGTGGGCGGGGTGGAAAAAGGTCAATACTGTGGAAAATTTATTTTAAGATAATATCTGGAGACAAGCAGAAAAGTGACATAGTGTATCTTTAATTTTGCTTTTCAGATCAACAGGATTATATATATATATATATATATATATATATATATATATATATATATATATATATATATATATATATATATATATATATATATATATATATATATATATATATATATATATATATATTAACCGATATACGGTTGGTGATTGCGCAAAAGGTGGATGTGAGTAGCGTGAGTAGAGTATATATATATATCTGGAGCTGGGGCATTTGATACTCGATTGCAGAAGAGGCATAGGGAGTGGTTAATAGGTATGTAATTACATATGTGATAAACGGGTACGGGTTAGAATATTACTAGGATAAGGTAAGTCAAACAGCGTACTCGTGCTCTGTGTTTGTAGTAAACAATTTGTTGTGTTGTTTTGTTGTGTTCTGTTTACTGTAGGAAAAATGACCGTCTTGGGCAACACATTGGTGTTTGGCCGTCGCTCGCTCACTGCATTTTTGCTTCTCTGGCTGTTATAGGCAGCCGTAAAATTGCTTGAGAAGCTAGTCTATGTCTGGCCTGTAGCGATTGGCCGCCTCGCGCAGGATGAGACGGATACGCCTGAAGACAAGATGATTTATTTTACACAGTCAGAGCTTTTATAATGTTAGAGGTTGTCCCGTTAGAGGTGTGGCCTGCTAAAGCAGAGCCGCTGGTGGATCAGGTATTGTCGGAAAATGTTTAGTGTTCGCAAAGTAAGATGGTATTGATTAATCTTACTGCTTTTAGATATGAACCACAATACACTTTCGTGTTCATGTGTTAGAGGAATATTGACCTGGGTGCTACTGAGGGTTTGTGTGTGTTTGGGGAAGTAGGCGGGGATGAGGGGAGGGGCTGAATCATTATCCAAATTGATTATACGGTTACTCAACAAAGCCACTGTTCTAAAAGATAAGAAGAATAGATTAATTGCTTTTGAAATGCTTATAGACATAGCTAGGAAGAGGGACAGAGTATGAGTGTGGAGATGGAAGAGACGACTCGGGTTCATAAGATTGCGACGCAGGATTTCGAAGAGCTTTTGATCAAAAGCTTGTGGTTTATTGCTAAGTCTTAAAAACTATGCTTAGTTCAATTTACGCTAATACTAGACTATGCGCGACTAATTCCTTTGTATCTAGCAGGTTTGGTAAGATTTTAGCGTGTTCTTTTCAACTTTCACACGAGTGTTTCGCCAAGATTTCTCATGCTCCTTATAAATGGATTACAAAGTTAGTACTCTTCTGCAGAAACCGGGGTGTATTGATGTTTCAACCACAGGTGCAGTCCTAGTTTCAAACACATACAACTAGGGATGTTGTAGTTAAATGCGGTTCCTATGTGGAATCGTATGATCTGTGTTTGGTGTATCCGGAAGCGTGTCTGTTCAAATGAACAAGCAGGTTTTGTTAAGCAATGCCAAGTTCTTGTTTTGTGGGCTACTTTAGAAGTCGAGAGGGCTTGTTGGAGAGTCGCAGAGACTGTTCCGGTTTCTGGTGGTTTCCATTTAGTCACAGCAAGCAGCATAACACGGAATGAAAGACAGAACTTAAAACAGGATTTTGCATGACTTTGTTGAATGTTGCTTAACTATATCAAATATTTTATTTATTTGTTGTTTTATACGGCAGAGAAAGATTCAAATGTCTCAAGCTAGCCCTCTGTTAAAAAACAACAACAACAAAAACACCCCTTTTTTTCAGCAGGTTGCCTGTTCTGCAGCAAAGGACAGAGAAACAAATGGGCATCAGAGCTGGTTTTGACCTGATGCCAATGAATAATTCATTAAATTACATTTGTCATCCGCTTGTTGCGGCCGTTAGGGTTCGCAGGTGACTAGAGCCTATCCCAGTGACTTGGCCTTGGAGCTAGGTACACGCTGGTTTGTTGTCTTGGACTGGTTTTAAGGAACTGTTAACTGAACTATAATCCGCCATTGATGTGTAAGAGATTATGTATTTTTTATATTATTAGGAACATAATCTGCTTCCCACTTTGGGCTTACACAATTTTGGAAAGATGCATATTTTGTTGTTTGCAAGGGAGACCATTCTTTTATTACCTATGGAACAGTGGTCTCAAAAGTGGAGTTCGCGGGGACCCCTGGGGACCCCCAGAAGTGATTATAACATTGATCATTACCTTTTAATATATTATAACATAGTTTATGGATTAACAAAGTTCTAATATTTTGGATAGAAACAACTAACAAATAAAATAAGACTATGTGATATGTAATTGTTATGCTGAATTTGAACAATAGGGGTCGCCTTTTGGATATTTTCATCCGCGGTATGGGTCCCTACTTCAAAAGGTTTTGAGACCCAGACTATATAATTGTAGCAATTGCAAGCTGTGGGACAAATTCAATTGCTGCAAAAGAGTTGATGAAAAGATGATTTCTAGACTTTGTGGTTAATTTTATAGTGACCCACATTTGAGTTTATACAATTTTGGGGCACATTTTCATAGAAATGTGTGGTGTATGTGGTATGTATATATTATATATATATATTTTACATATATATATATATATTATATTATAATAGTATATATATTAGCCGACCTATATATATATATATATATATATATATATATATATATATATATATATATATATACCACCTACATCTACTGAAGAATTATATATTATTATATATGGTCAGTATTTTCAGCTATTAGCAGTAAAGTGGACACTTTTCCTTAATTCTTCTTAATCCCTCGCTATATTTCAACATAACTGTCTCCTGTTTTTGCTCCTGTCATATTTCACTGTGTCTTCTATTCCTGTGAATGTGTAAGGTCCTTTTTAAACTGAAATTCCCATAAATCTCACCACAATCCCACACTATAATCAACCAATAAAACCTATACAACTATATTTTTCCTACAGCTGGAGCTCGCAGTGACTGCTGTTCCAAAGTAAACTGTTAGACTGTTTTGACTGAGTTATAAAATGATTGAACATTTTTTGCTTAATCTTTTGTAATTTATGAGAGAGAGAGTTAGGTAATACCATTATAAAATACACAAGCAGACCTTGAAAAATCAAGATAAATAACAATTTTAAAGTTGACTATAACATTTGATAAAACTAAGATACAAAATGGAGTAAAAAAATAATAAAAATAAAATACCACTGCAAAACTATAAGGGTACAAAAATATATATGACTATGGTTATGTTGGAACATTTGCCTATTTCCTATAAACATTGTTTAGTCTGTTTAGTGCTGTTGTGATATCAGGCTTTACAAAAATACATTGAATTGAATGTAAAGTGCAGCATATGGACAAGAATAAATAGTAAGTGTCTTCAGTGTTTTGCACCGGTAATAATTCCCTCACAGTATTGCACACAATACTGATGGATGATACATGCACAGGGCTAGCTGTTCATTTAAAACATCTCACTACCTTTTTTGGGAAGATTTCCTGAACGTAACATTATAAAAGACATAAAAAAGATTCAGTGGCTGTATAGGATTAAAAGGAACATGTTTGGAGACACATTCATATTAATGTACAGAGCTGGGACAGTAGTACAGCATAGTGAGTAAGATGTTTATATTGGATCTGCCAGACAGGAGACCAAGAAGAAGTCAGATGAAAAAGAGCTTTGGGGATGTAGTGAGAGAGTTTGAAGGTTTGTTGATGAGAGCAAAATGGATGAGGAGAGGACAGAGACTATTCACACTCTAGCATAAATTCATTCCCCTGAAGTGAACAGCCAAAATAAATATAATTTTAGATCTTTCTTTTCCTTAAGCTAAATTTTACACCAATAATATATGTGTTAGCGCCCAGGACCGGTGGCACGGTTCTGTCTGTTGAAGGAAGACGTGACCTTGGCCAGCAGCTGTGGGTCTATAGTTGGCTGTTGGTGTGAAATGTAGCTGTCTTCAAAGGTGCATTATGTGACTTTTCTGGTGGAGAGTGCATCATCTGCTTGTCTCCATGGAGATGCTAATGCTTTGCATAGCATAGTATAGCAAAGGCTTATTTATTTCCATGAAGGTAAGTAAGTGACTCCACCAGGCTGAGTATAAATCAAATTGGTGGAGAGGTGACTCCGCTCACAGTAAGACGTTTTTCCTGGTGGTCTTGAGCAGTAAACACCCCCCAGTCTAATGACATACATGGTAGATTTGTTTAATGTCTTTGCAGAGGAACATTCCAGGCAAAGCAATAACATTCCGTGGCCACAAGCAGGTTGACCCCCCACCAGAAACGCTATGCAGTGCACCAATAAAAAGTATCTGGCAGAAGACTGAAGTTGCATGGTTTCAGACTTGTAAATTCACACCTGAATGTTAAAATATTGAAACTGCTGGTGTTATTTTCCCTTTAGTTTCTCTCTACTGCCCCCTGCTGTCCGTGATGATGCTCCTGCGAAGCCGCTGAGCCTCTACAGTCATAAATGCATGGTTACGCTAATGTTACTAACATCTGCTGGGAGCTAATGACATCAAAAGCAAAAATCAAATGTTGAGTAATCTCTTACACATGTAATAGTACTACCCAGATAAATGATCTTGATTGGATCCATATTTTGGGTGATTTGAGGATTTTTGTTGTTGGACACTAGCCACACCACAGTCACTAACTCAAACTCTTGCACTTATATGCCAATAAAGGTTTGCAAACAAATAAACAGAATATATATGTATTTACTATAATTACAGTCATAAATTGTCTCAGAAGTTGTGAATAATAATTAAAAAAAGCTTAAATAATTGCGTTAGCTGAAGTCACAAAGTAACGTATCGCATCAATCACAATGAAAGTGATCCTCATTAAAGTCCCACTCAGCACTGACACAGAAGACGGCTGAGAGTGGGAAGAGGAATTGGAGCTCACAATATTAACGCTACATAATTTAATGTAATTACATCTGATCCATGGCGATGTCTACTGTACTGTTTATATTTAAACTCTTTTTCCCCATTCATCAAAATGCCAACTTCAATATCCCTCAGCATTTTGACACAGATTTCAAAGATCTACAGGTCCTGTTGTATTAGATTATGGACATTGTATTTGATGTTGAGCAAGAGGCTGTTGAATGTGCTAATATTGCTCCAGGCGTTTTAGAAAGGCTTGGAGTATATTTGATCATATTATCGGTTTTGACATGCATGTATAAGAGCTGCCCTCTTGTCTTTGTGGATGAACTTTTTGTTTTTGTCTGTAGTTTGCTGGGTATTATTACTTCTAACTTTTAAACTATTGGCAAGACAGAACTATTTTACATTTTTTTGCTGGAAAAAGGCACAAGGTAAAGTCTGCTTTGGCGCGGATCCCCTTTAGAGATTACCATCATTCTTGTAATTATGGCTTTTTAAAAATATACTTGTGTAGAATTGGAAAAAGGCACTAGTGATATCAAAAATGAATATATAAAAGTTTGTGCTGAAAAACTTGTATGTTTAAACGCATATTTTTATAGGTCTTGTTTAACTACTGGTGTTGAAAACATTGAAAGGTATTGATAGCCCTATTTTATATCTGAGTTGTGATTGAAAATGGATTTGCTGTTGTGATTGAGGCTTGAGACAGAGCCGCTAACACATACTTGATGCTCCGAGTTCCCTAATTGTCTCAGTAGAGCTCGTCTCATTGATTTGCCAGCTGATGCATTCTCCACATCTCCACACTCATGTCGGCCCATTTATTCCTGTTTGTGTTTGCGCCACAGAAGGACAGCCCTCTCTGTTCTGAACCATCTGTCCTGGCTCTCGGGTGGGACTCTCACCGACCGATCGATTGTAGAATCCAAATGCACTGCACACACTTTGTTTTGGAACCTGAATAAAAACTGCTTTGGCTCGGCACCACATACCCTTAGCTTTAGTGTCTGATTTATTGAACAGTTACAGTTTGTCTTTGTTTTTCAAGTGTTTTCAATTAAAAGTTCATGGATTCTTTGTAAACAATTTAAAGCAAAATACTTATTATTGAACTTTCAAATTCCTTAAGGTGGAATACCAACATTGATCAGTCACTTAGCTGTTCAATGTGCAGTTAATTGTTTTGTTTGTTTGTGTTTTAGGTGCAGTATAGGCCCCGCCCACTTTTTCCTTTTCCCCCCACATTTCAGCACTTCCGTTTTAATGGCACTTCAGGTCCAGCGGGAACTCCGTTGGTTTATATGGAGAACGAGGGAAAAGTCTTGGCGCTAAAACATGCTAAAACATGCTAAAACATGCTAAAACAACTAATACAACCTGAAGAAGGATTACGTCGGGTTTGGGGCTGCCGACCTCGGGAGAAAATAAGTTCTCCACAGACTAAAAAGCCGTTTTCAGGCCGGCCAGGGAATCGGTGCATTGTTGACTGGTTGGTCACATAAACTTTGGACATGTTGGACGTGTTGGACACAAATCAATCTACTTTATGGCAAATTTTAGCCTCCACTTAAGGAAAATAACGACAACGACAAACCATGTAGCAAATCAGAGTTTGTTTATAATAGGTAGCTAGACAAATCAAATTTGACATACATCATAAATTGAAAAGTAACTGAAGTTTTCTTATGAAGTTAGTGCATCACTGGGCTTGCTCAAAACAGCTGTCTCTGTGTTATCTGAGACATCTGACTCTTCCTGTTTCCCATTTAAAATGCCTTTTCTCACAAAGTGCTAGAAATATTTTATACTCTTTATTCTAGTACTGCAATAATATTTTTCTACATCTCGCTGTCTCTCTCTGCATGAAATACATGTCTTTGGGCTTTGAACAAAGTGAGGAAATTCATATGACAAGATTAATTTAATGAATCTCCCTGTGGGGCCCCTCTCTGTCAGCCATCTCTCTCTCCTCACATGTGATGGCTACTCCCACAGTTCAAGCGTCTATTTCTGTCAAAGTGGGTGTTCCAAATACCGGTATGTTATTTTTTTAGCGTTTGCACATATAGGTCACTGTGGGTGTTTTAACTTCTAATCGCCAATTTGTATGCCAAAACTAGCAACCTTTGACAGCTCGATCTCTCATTTCATTGCGTACATTAGTAGTTGTTATACTCTGCTGTGGTCTAATTGTCATGAATCTTGCATCTTTGTTGTTTTGTTTCGTCATATTAGTAACCAATGACGACATCCTTTGCCTTTTGGTATTGTTGTGTATTTTGGTGGTATAGTGGCAGTAGCAAAAGCTGAAATGTAGAATGTGTCTCTTATTTCTTTCTCATTGCCTGTGGTGAGAAGATTCAGTGGGGGGAAAATACTTTAATGACAGGAGGACATGTGAGAGATGGAGAGGGAATGACATTTAGAA
The DNA here is from genome assembly GCA_015082035.1 of Chaenogobius annularis. Classification (NCBI taxonomy): domain Eukaryota; kingdom Metazoa; phylum Chordata; class Actinopteri; order Gobiiformes; family Gobiidae; genus Chaenogobius; species Chaenogobius annularis. Next base: position 194,331 of record BJKM01000115.1, read on the forward strand.
AAGGCAGCCAGTCAGAACTGATGGTGTTCGCACAGCAAGAAGCTGAGGATTCAGAGCATACGTTTCTCTGGAGTTTTACAGAAGAATGGGAGTAAAACTTAAAAGAAGTCCATGCGGAAATGTTTGGAACCCAGGTAAAATGTAATACAAAAACATTTAAAATATCAATGTTGTCTCAAATAAAAACAATTTTTTTTTTTTTTTTTTTACATTCCATTCACTTATTGTGTAATACTTCTTAAATATTAAAACAATACATTTACTGGCACATTTTAGGACATTTCTGTGTTGGCCATAATATCTGTCTGAATATAGTCATGAGATACATTTTTGGTCATTTTTGCCTGTCATTCCCCAATTTGAGTCATTTACCAAATTTGCGTCAACCACGTGAGTCATACATTTTTAAAACTGTTTCAGGCTAAGAAAAAAAAGCTATTTGTCAGTTTTTGCCTTAGTTCATCAGTCATTTAGGTTAAATAGAGTTTGCTATGAAGGTTTCATAATGTTTACTTTTAGATAAAGATAAAACATTCAAGTCAGTCGACCTCGATGTTTCTCTGTACTGATCTGTTTACCCAGGTTTATTAGCAGCGAAATGTCATGTTTACACTAGCGCTAGGCTCATATTTTACTCAAATAAAACATGTTTAAGGAGGTAAAGAAATTGATAGCATATTAGATGTAGTTTGTCCACATATGAGTTGCCGTAGCTTGAGACCAACGTTTGTGACCTTGCGCAGAAGCTTCTGGGCATGAGTATATTTTGACACAAATTCACAAATTCAGTCACAAACATATTCATACAGGGGTGAGTTTGGTAAAGTGTCTTGCTCAAGGAAACAACTGTATGGTAAGTTGAAATTGAACCGAAAAACCCTAACACAGGTTTGTGGTTTCACTTTTACCAACTGAGCTTACGAAAATTTTGAACCCTATGCTATAATGTTGTATAACTTGAGTCGACCAAGAACATTTCCTGAAGTATTTGATGTAGAACGCAATTTATTTATTTTAGAGCTGTTGAATTAAAAACAATGGTAGATATGATCTTGAAATATAGTCAGTCGAGTGATTTTAATGTAAGCCTAGTTGATTTCAGTTTTCATGCGGGCATTTTGGACATCTAATTGTATTTTCGCCAATCAGTGACAAATCCTTGTTCTTTATCGTTAGTTCTTGTGTCTTCCCATCCCTTAGTCAGTAACAGAGCCTGCACGGCGGTAGGCTACTGCAGCTATATTTAGCAGCAAACAGATGCGGCGTACTGGAGCGTAACACACTGCCTCTGCTCCAATCATTGTGTGTCTTTGTCTCTGAGTCTTCTTCCGACAAGTCTCCCATCATGCACTGCTGCCACTGACTCAGCAACAGCATGGCACCGGACGGACCCTCAGACGCCACTGGACATATTAGAGACTCAGCCATAATGTGATGTCAATAAAATAAAACAAGTGCAAGATTGGAGTCACTGACACCAAATACTAAAGAAAGAGGGTTTTGTATCCATCCTCGGCCTTCTGTTTAGAGACAGTCATTTGCAGATGGGGATGTCAAGATTACTAGGTTAATCGATAATCGATAATTCAAATGACAAGTCACAATATAATTGTAAGAACCAAAAAATAATAATTTTAGAAGCAAAATTATGTCTTTTTAGTTCAATCTATAGTACAAAAAATATATCTAAATATATCTTTTTTATCCGTCTGTTTTTGTCATATTTAAATTTATTTTGTCATTCATAAAGTTTGATTTAGTAAAGCTGGGTACAAAATATTGGAACAGTAACACGTTAAACAATGGCTATTCAACTTAAGGCCCAGTAGCCAGATCCGAAATGATACGATTCAGCCCGTGACCCCTCTCCCAAATATTAAAAAGTTGTTTCTGACTTAGTCCTTATTTAATTCTGCTTTAGACCTGGTTTGGACCTGGTTTAGACCTTGGTTAGTCTTGGTTCAGACTGATTAGTAGCCTATCCGGCCCCCAAGAAATATGGCAGTAATTGTACTTTTCTTAATGGTGCACTTTTTTGTGTTGACTGCTTTTCTAATATTCTTCTAATATTTCTGACTGTTTAGAGCTAACAGAGCTAACTTTGTTTACTGCCTAGTTTTCAAGGTCCCTGTTCCCAAAATGTATTGCTCCAAAGTCATACATGCAGCCCTCATTGGGTGTGTCTGTGAGGGTAAATATAGAAGTTCAATGGAAAGAGGTCCAATCTTCAGCATACAGCGGACCTCAGTAGAAACAGTTATTATTTCCTCTCCACCCTCACTGTGCTGATTACAGATTCCTTAACTGCAGTGGTCACAACAGACTCTTGTATGTTGTGAACATGAAAACCTACTTTGCCTATTGCACCAATGTGGTAAATAATGTGGAAGTTGGGGATAAGGTTGTATAATGGACATTTTAAGATAATGTTTTATACTATTACGTCATGTTTCTTGCTTCTACTGTCCAGATACCATATAATGGCTTGGTAATAGACCGATTGACCACACCACAAAAGCTAACCAAACACATTACTATGAAGATTTGATTAGTTTTGTCCAGTGTATCCCATGTTGTAGCTCTGGAAAGTGCTTTTATGTATGTGTAACCGGAGAAGTTGATGTTGACTAGCGGGATGTCCTGACTCAGACCCACAGGAAGCCCCTCAAACAATGGCAATTTACTGTTTAGGAACGAGCATTTCCTTGACCCTGCTTTGAGGCTATTATATGGAAGTGAGAAGACAGGAAAAACTGTATTTTTTGCCCCAAAGGAAACCAGGATGAATTGTGTTGAATCAGTAAGATAGTGTGGCGTAAGACTGAGGAAGTGACCAAATACAAGTGACTACAAGGATTTCTCGTCAATATAAGAGCTTCTAGAACATTGAGTATAAATTCACAGGCCCAAATCTACCTATAAACTAAATATTTTCTTTAAAAAAAAGGAATGTAATTTCTCTAATAGTGATATTTTATATGTTAGATGTCTATATGCGTCCCTACTGTGGGATAAGGCCCCTTCATTCCGTTTTCTTTGTATTACATTTTGTAATATCCACGCTACCGCAACGCCCAACAAGAATAAGCAGACAAATGAATTTAATATAATTTATCGTAATTGATTATTGAATTAATTTTTTGCAGATACATGTATTTATTGACAAGGACTTTATACAATAAATATAGTGCACAGACCAGCAGCCTCTGTAGTCAGTAGAGTGATACCAGGCTAAACATGTGTATAGTGTGACTTTAGCCTTTCTAAGAGCTGGATTTAAGGGTCATCTTGTCTTGCCCTGTAATCCTCTGTCATCACGACGGGCAGCATTTCATTAGACAGACCTGTTCTCTCTCTCCAAAACAAAGTCAGGGCTTTCTGTCTGTCATTGAACACCTCGACTGTGTAAGGCTCAGGGTTGAAGCGCATGAGCTGAATCAGACAGAAAACCGTTCTGCTCCTCCAGCACAAACCATCCGGAGTCTCGTGACATTTCACTTACTGTCTTTTCAAACTTTTCGCAGCATGAAATATACCTATACTGCACTAGTATTAACAATGCTATAAAAATATAGACGCATAATGATTGTGTTTATGAACAAAGACAGAACAAAACAATAAGTAACAAAAAGGAATTAATATAGAAACACTTTCACATTAAGAAGGTTGCAGAGATGTACCAAAAATGTGTCCTATTGCTCAGTCACTGCTTCATCCTTTACATTCAAGTCTATCATTCTCTACGTCCACATTTTTAGTGTAGGAGTATTTGGGGTCCTTCCACTTTGTCAAAATTAGCCAGGCGCCTGTGACCCGTCCAATACTGAAAACCGTTGTTTACAAACCGAATATAAAGATAATGAACAATATCATCAATCCTATACATGTCCATTAATTATTATTTAGCCTGTTTATAATTGTCACTGTGCATTTGCCCATGTTTTTGTCAGCATGTACTTTTGCATTTGATAATGGGTACATTTTTGTGCTGCATTATGTAAGAAATATGGAACTAAATGCATCTGTGTGGAATTATTATTCTTTGAAGTCATTTCTCTCTCGACTTGAGCTGTCTCAGAGCTGTCATGCGCCACCAGGGGGCAGCAGCTCCTGTGCGTGTGCATTGTGCTCTGCTGTCATGCTGGGCTCCCCCTGCGCTGGTTGGAGCCTGGTTGCTGTGGTAACGTGCCTGTCTGAAGCAGATTTGAATGGAGGGGGCTCAGAGACACAGAGGGCAGTGTTGAGCCGGGGAACAGCAACTGAATCTCAATCAGGCTGTAACAGAGAGCTCCTGTGACGAGGAAGACGCCATGAAAACACTCTCTATTCAACTTTCCCATACGATAATGTTTAAGTATCAAACGCTAAATATGCAACAGAAACGTCTGACCACCATTGCTGCTTTAAATTTGTAGCATGTCGTCTTTCTGCTGTGGATTGATAGGTTTTAGCCGGGGCTTATGTGTGACAGCTGTTGTGAGCTGCTATAGGCTGCAGCTGCTTGGCATCAGTCTACTGATGTTGAAAGCAGCTACTACCATATGTTTATGTTGCTTTTACAATATTCAAGGTTGTGGTGTAGCTGTCAGATAAATTACAACTTTTTTTCATTTTTTACAATCGTGAAGCATTTAAATCATTCACTCCTGTTCAAATCTGTAACCATTTTAACACAAGCTTTGGCAAAGACTTTGATAAATACATTCACACTTTTTTTGATTTTCTTGCTCAGATGTTTGGGAGCTCGCGCCGCTGCCTTCATCTTGAAACAAGTGGTGCAAAACTAGATTAGGTTATGTAATGTTAACTGGGAGCATGGAGGATGTCTCTAATCCAGTTGTATTTGGGTTAAACCTCAACTCTGTAAGATAGAGCCAGCAGTGAAGGCCTCACACACTGACATTTTCAAGTATCTTCAACTGTCAACTGTCAACATTTTGATGGAAGCTTTTTGTGCGCTATTATGTAACACATGTTTTGTCTTTGTTACACTATCCACACCATGTATAATCTATTGAACCACTTACACACGATGTCTAAAGCATCCATCTTGTGATTTGGAGACTCTGAAGTGGATTCTGAGTTAAACTAGTTCCTGTTAGACATTTAACTACAATCTATTTTAAGGTCAGTCTATTTATCAGTCTTGTACCTGACATAGATGAGAAAGATGTGAAAAAGGAATTTATTTGAATTGTTTTTACTAACCTTTGTAGATGCATTTGCTGCTGTCTTATGGTAAAATGGCATAAAGTTAATGTTATCAAGAGAAATAAATGTATTGAATACATTTTATATATTAGAATAATGTTACAGATTACTCTGTGTAAACATAATATGTATATATAATGTTCCATATTTGTAACATTTTGTTTAATCATAATATTTTACTTCATTAATCATGTTTTTGAAATACTGCGGAGCTCTACAGTCTCTTTGGATGAGGTGCCTCTTATTCCCAGTGTCTACATGGTTGCGATTGTAAGCTCTCCTGCGCATTGCTTTAATCCTCATAAATATTGAATATTTAATGACTTCCTCCTTGATGGAGCATGACACCTGGGCGGGCCACCCTCCACTGCCTGAACGTCTCCACCGGAGGGGGTTATTCTGGTTGTGTTTTTCAGTTGTGTAAAGTAAAAACATTAATGTAAATGTATTGTCCTTTTGATGAGAGACTATTAAAATGCAGTGAACTAGTGGCTAATAGCCTATCTTATATGTTGTTGTTGTTAATTTTAATGCCGCCACCTACTGTAGTTGTACGTCTTCAAAGTATCTGTTTTACCCTATACTGTTAAAAAAGAGAGAGAGAGGCAAGAGAGAAAGACAGAGAGAAAAGAGAGAGGAAATGAGAGAGAGAAAGAGAGAGCCTAGTTTATGGAGCAGTGCTTCCCAAACTGTAGTTTCATCATCAGGTTGAGTCTGCTGAGGTACCAGCTGAGTCATGATACTGGCCAAATCGTACTGGAATCTTAATAATTTCTACAGTTACATTATGAATAATCATATTTAGCTTGTAAATATCGGATTTAATCCCTGAACAGTTCCGATTTATTCCTGAGAACAGGTTGTCGTTAGTTGAGGTTTTATCCTGATTTAATTATCCTAGATTAGAGTGGTGTATGTTTTTCATTTTTACAGTCTCACCGCTACGAGTCGAGCCACGATCGTAATGATGGTCGTCAGTATGGCTGTTGCTAGGTAACAATTACCTGACTGTGCTGGTGCTCCAACAGAGGGCCAAGCATGTGCAGAGGAAAAATGCAGCTATGGATAATGCACCCTGGGTCTCCTCTGCTCTCCACTAAAACATCACTACAACATTATCACATAGATTATTTTACACAAATCAGTAACATGCTATAGTTTAGTGCACACTTTTGTCCTGCTGATAATTTAACATTATTGGTTCATTGCACTAGTGGTTTGATTGGTGCTGCTGGGTCTATCTCATGCTTGTATTTATAGCGTAGTAAGTCCATCCGGGGAAGAAGACCATGTGACACAGGATGATGTCAGCGCAGACCACACCTCAGGCCACGCAGCATCCTCCTCTCGGATTCAAGACTCTCACTGTGCATCATAACAATGTACAGCAATGTAGCCTATTATATGTCTCTGATACTGGTTTACCTTTTTAACTTGCAATATTTAAAATGCACAATGAAGTGTGCGTAAAAGCATTATCTTAAATTATTTTTCCCTATATTATCTATGCATTTTACACCTTTAAATGGGTAATCTAATGTTTTTAGAATGTTTGACAGTAGATTGCGTTCCAGTTTTTTAAAAGTTTTTTTTATAGTACAATAAGATTAATTTCAGTGGAATCAAATCGCAATTAAAAAAATAGAGTGGCTACCTGCCCTGTCAGCAGCCACAGTGACAGTGCCGTTCTGAAGCCAAGAGGAAGCCCAGTGCAGTGATCAGAAGCCCACAGGAGGCTGGGCACTTCCCTCTGAAGAAGCTGCCAGCGCTCCCAGACAGGAGGATATATTTGGAGATCATTAAATGGCCCTAAATGCGACCCTGGCGTGACAGCAAGCCCTGACCATCTGGCCCCATTGTGCGCGCCCATGCTTTGTTCAAATGTAGCCAGTAGCATCAGCATCATCTCATTGGTTAGATGTTTCACTAAGGCTGAGGTCTCTGTCCAATCAGAGGGACTGTAAATTATGTCTATGAGGCGTATGGGTGTAGTGATGACCATTGTTACATACTTTTACCATATTTCAACTTGTTTATTGTGATTTCTTACTTTTACATTTGTTTATTTTGTTATATTATTATTTTGTTACTTTATAAAATATGATGTTTTACTGATGATTTACTGCAGCAATATTTCTTAATGTTAAGTGATAGAAATGAAATCAACATCTCATTCACTTAAAGCTATGTATATGTTTTCCAGGTAACAAGCTGAACAAGGACTTGAAGCACTACTTGAACCTGAGGTTTCAGAAGTCTTCCCCGGATCATGAGCTACAGAAAATCATCCGAGCCAATCTTTATCGCCATGCTGTGCCTTGTGAGTAATATCACTTATGCCAATTATATTTGCATTGTGTATTTTATGCTTTATTTTCATCAAGATTGCAGAACCTTTTGAAATAAATTCTGTCATTTTGGTTTCTTGTCTAGCTTTTGATCAGTTTCAGGCCCAGTTTAGTCATGAGTTAGGAAAATCACAATTGTATCAAATATTTACCTCAGTAAGGTTTCTTTGGTGGTACTCATATACGTTTGAGAGCTTCTTGCTTGAATTGTGTCTTTATAGCTCAGGATCAAAAGTCAAAAGTAAGAGATGCCATAGTCAAAAGAGTTGAGGACCATGCTAATAAGATGCTGGGCAAATACATTTATCACACTGTAGTGTCAGAATTCTGAATGAATTTTGAATGAATGCTAAACTATGTATTTATTTTCTGAACATCTAATTGGGCTCTCTGAAAATACAATTAAATGTGACATCACAATCCTTTTTACATTTTTTATTACATGGAGTCATCATTAACAGTGGATCTCAAAATGTTTACACCAAGTACCGCCAAAGAAAATATTTGGTTTCTGAGTACCACCAGATCTAAATCAGGTTTATAGCAGGACTATTTCAGAGCTAAATTGGGGCTAAACCAGGTCTTAATTTGGGAATACAACATTGCCACAGTAGTTTTAACTAGGAAATGAATCAAGAAAGAGCAAACATGTGGAAAGAAATGTACTAAAAATGACAGAAACACAAGAACTGACGAGGTTTCTGTGTGCCACAGTGTGTTCTGTGTGTAAAGGGCCTCACCTACCACCAATGGTACCACAATTTGAGAAACGCTAATCTAGAATTAAAACCTGGAAATCTAGTACCAGTGGTTGAATCTTGACCTGGGTTGTACTGAGGAGCGCTTCTAGTTCTAGTGTGGTACTTGTGTCAGGTTGAAACAATGTCACTCATGGAATACAAGCTAAAGTCTTAGCCACAAAGTATTTCACAACGCCCGGAACATTAGTCAATCTTACTTTTTTTCTGTCAAATACAACAGAGATTAGGTATTTGTTCAACAGCTCATTTGCATGTGTTTCGCTCCCTCTATGTACCCTAGTCTAGAATAGTACATGAGTACCACATACTATAATACAATATAATACTAATAACTACTCAGAAAATGCATATATTTACTGTATTTGTATAGAGATTTTTTTTTTTTTTTACAGACTAATAATAGCGATAGGCATTTCACTTCTACGACAAGCTCGTCTCTACCTGATTATTCTTCCTCATTGATGTAAGGAGGTACTGTACGTTGTAACAATTTTACTGTTCCAGTATTTGCACTCTTGCTCTCAATCTGTAGCCTGGCTGTGGTCCTTCTGCCCTGTGCCATGTGACCATTAAATCCCCGCTCTGAGCTCCCCCATGCTGACCGTGCTGGGATTATGATGTTCTGATATATTGAAAATAGACTCCTGCTTGATTATGTGATGAGTGTGCTGAGCCCTCACAAAGAGAGAGCAACACAACGCCAAGTCCAAAGCTACAGTTGGATGTTGTCATATTTTCTCTGTCTGAATTAGTGAATTCAATTGTGAAATGTGTATAGTTGAATTAGTATGCAATGATAATGGCGGTATAGAAAACCAGTAGACAGAATAAAATATTTATGAAATATATTGTGATTAATCATACTTTAAGTAGTGTTATCCCAACAACTTCAAACTCTATGAACAGGCTCAATACTCAGTACTGGTTTTCAAACCAGAAGGTTCGTAAAACAGACAGTAGACAGTAGAACATCATTTTTAACATCCAGTGGCTGCTCTCCTCGTGATAAGAAGGCTGACTGGGCCTTTCTGTGTGGAGTTTACATGTTCCTGCCCGTGTCTGGGTGGGTTTTCTTCAGGTCTCCCCCATAAACCCAAAACATACACAAAAACCCTAACCAAACCTTGCTCAAAATCTGGAGACGAGTCCCTGTTGGAACTAGGGGATTGGTCACATTCTCATTTCACTGAGCCCAAAACCCCCAACTTTTTACTATTATAAAGAATCGTCTCAAATCAACTGTCTCCACAAGGTCTACAAGAAGCATACATTTTCATAGGTTTATATTTTCCTCAGCAGCTGTATGTGTATATTTGAGTGAACAACTTGAAGCAACACAATTGCTTTCTTCTTCATGGCAAGAATTGTGATGAAAAATGTGTCAGTGTTCATTTGATGCTCTGCCAGCAAAATAATAGATGCAAATGTCCAATGACAGAGCGATGTTATTGTTTAGTAACAACTGAGCCATTTCAGCTGTGAATAAAGTGACTTTGTACTTGTGAACATCTACAATGGCTGGGTGTGAATGAGCTGCAGGGAACCTAAACAATTATTGCGAAGTGTCAGAAAAACAAACACAGTGAAGCTAAACCATTCATCTCTGCACAAGTGTGAGTGAGCTGTTTAACACAGAAAACATGAGATGTTTGAGTTTACTCTGTCCTCTCGCTGAACCAAAAAAATATTGCATTCAATATAAGCTATATATTTTATATAAAAGCTGTATTTGTTGTATGTTTTTGTATGAAAACATGTACATTAGGCTCCTCCCCTCTGGGACCAGGACTCCCCTGAAAAAGGGATAAATCTCAGTGGGACTTTCCTGGTTAAATAAAGTTCAATAATTAAATTAAATAAATTTAAATCTAAACAGCAAACTACTTATAAGACTGTGACCATTGTGATTATGTTTACACTTGAGTTGGGTTGTTACTTGGGAGGTTTGTTAAGCTCATATGCTAACTAGCCACAGGAAGTGATGCGCCAATGGCCATGGTGCACAAAAGGCACATTTCGACTGGCTCTGGTACCTCAGACTGGGTCCAGGAGCAGTGGTCCACTGCATAAGCAACTAACGTAATCCAAACATAACATCGCTGGTTATGTTCAGAGAAGTGTGATTGACAGGTGGATCAACCAATCAGGGACAGGAAATGTCTGTATCAAAGCAAAAATGGGTGCTTACCGGGAAAAAGGAAAGGGGATACATATCACAGGGATCTGATAAACCTGGTGGATTTATGCCAAGTCAATGAGGTCTGAGCTGCTGCGGTGAAGGTGATGACCAGACTGACCCCTCAAATGGCTGGTATTGTCCACTGTCAGGCCATACCAATCTGCTCCTTAATCTAACCCTGAGCGCACAGTCCCTGCAGTGAAGCCATGCCAGAAGAGGTGCTTTGGTGCTTCAGGTTCTTTTCGTTGGATTGAATTTTTTTTAAACCAGGCTCCTCAAACGCTCCTTTGCTCTCGCCATGTTACCCAATGTTCCATATGTGTAAAATGGGATGTGATGATTTCTCTGTCACCCTTATACATAGTGAGACTATACCCTAGATCGATATATTTGGCTATTACACAATACTGCCTTGGACCAACACGGGAATTTTACACTGCTTGCCCCCAGGGCTGGGCAATATGGTTCTACATGGTCTTTCCAAAATCAAAGTAAATGTTCCTTTCAGTAATGATTACATACTGTACAGACTGCAGATTTAGTCTGTGCCATTCCACACAAACAATATTCAAATTTCTTTCTCCACAGTCAAACCTCTGCCCAAAGCCACATGTTTTGACTGACAGAGGATCGACTGTGGACTCTCAATTCAAAAACCCCTCACAACTAATTTTACGATTTCACGTGACTCGATCTTGAGTTTTCGATTTTTCGATTAATTGCCCACCCCGACTTACACTTACATCCTTCTGTCATACATACTATTGCCACCACCCCTCTCTCTCTCTCCCTCTCCCTTTCGCTCCCTCAATCCCTCTCTCTCTCTCTCTCTCTCTTCTCTCTCTCTCTCTCTCTCTCTCTCTCTCTCTATTCTCTCTCACTCTCTCCTCCCCCGTCTCCCCCCATTCTCTCTCCGTCCCTCTCTTCTCTCAGACACACACACATGCAAATACAGCCTTGGCATGACACTGCAGAAGAACAAAGCAACAGGCAAATAATAAAAGGCCACACTCCTGGTCCTGTGGCTGTTCCCTTTGGGCCGGCTGTTCCCCTCCTCTGTGACACATGAGTTGGATTCAGACAGGTGCACAGTCTGCTGATCCTGCTGCTGTTGACCCAGATTTGTTTAACTCATTTGTGTTAATAGGAAGAACACACTTGGTTCTACATGAACTCCCCCCTACTCAGTGTCTGCTCCAGATGATATTTCAGTCCAGGTTTCAGTCAGTCTTATCTGATTTAGTCTTAGTTTAATCCTGGTTAGGTTGGTAGATACTTAGAAGGTAAGTAGATACACCACAAGATGCATTGATTACATACAGTGATCCAGTTTCTTGACTTATCCAGAAAAATAGAACTTTGTAAATGTCATTGTACCAAACCGCTCCTCTACAGATTGCCATTGTTGTCGTGTGTGGTGCATGTTACAACGGAGTGTTGGATGCATTTTGCCAAGTCGACAGCAGCTGCTCCAGACGAGAATGAGAGTTATATTAGTGCTGAGTGATATGACAAGAAACATAAAGCAGTTATATAAATGCAATATTATGTGCCTGTAATTTGACTTTGCTCTATTAAATGGAAGCAGAAATCAAGCTTAAACATAATTAACAACTAAATGGCAACAAACTTTTTTCCCATAGAGCTGAAGTAAGTGTTTTATTACAGTATTCAATTTAGGTATGTGCAATATATGAAAAGTCAAGGGCCTTCCTTAGTATTGTAATATATAAAGTATATTGCTAGCATTATCCCAGCGTTGAAGCCCCCCTCCTCCTCCCCAGCCCCCCCCCCCCCTTCTCTCTCTCTCTTCTCATGAAAAACCTCTAGCCTCTGTGTGTCAGCGTCCTCCTGCCATTCGCCTCGTCTCTCTCTGTCACATTCGAGCTGCTGCCTTCCCGGCTCTCTCTCGCATTCTCTCTCTCACCCTCCCTCACTCTCGCTCTCTATCTCTTCCTCCTTCGCTTCTCGTCATCATGTGGACATCATTGTTTGGAGGGGAGGCTGCATTTTTCCTTTTTTTAAATATGAAGGATTACTATGTGATTTAGAGGCTACCTTTTGACACCACAATCAGGCAAGTGTCGATTTTTTTCTCATCAAAAACCGTGTGTTGGTCTGTGTGATGCTGTGTATATGTAGGCTAAGGGAATCGGGGAGGTGGGGGTAGGGGTGGGTAGTATTATGAGAAGGGGGTGATTGAAGTACACTTAGAGTAGGCGCGTTCAACCCAGTGGGACAGATGGCCAGTACAGCTTCGCAGCTCTCTCCTATTTGGTTCTTCTGAATCGGCCGCAAGGCATTGTGTATGGGCCCATCGCTAGTGCAAAACAGAACTCCCCTTTACAAGAAGCTCAAGATACGGCTACGTTCTTTGGCTACGTTTGAGGGGAGGCGGGGTGTGTAGAATGGACAGGGGTATAGGCGAGGGGTTGCAGGGAGGTGGATATTTTCAGATTGGCAGAGAGAGGAATGCTGTGCAAGGAGGAGTAGTTGTGGTTATGGTGGTGTTAGGGGGGGTCATCGGACGCGATCGCATGGAGGTCAGGTCCAGATGCTGCTCAGACAAAAGGGCTTCTCTTGGTGGGGAGGGGGGTACAGACCTAGGGGGAAGCGTGGCACTCCTAACCATTGTGTGTGTCGCTGCATTGCAGGGTGCTGCTGGGGAGCCTCATGCTAATGACGGCCATTCATTCTGTTAACGGATGAGTGGGCCCCAGCCTCCCTATGTCTCTCCAATGCTTTTCACACAAGCCACTGTTTGTATGTTTGTGTTTGAGAGTGCATGTATAAGGCTGCAGGTTGGTTCTTGCAGTAAACGATGGGAGGGGAAAGAGGTGGACATAAGGCTTAATGGAAAATCTAGGCAAATATGTGTTTTTGCATAGTAATGGAGCAGAAATGCAGGTGCAGGATGGACTGGTCTGTTTATGTGCAGCATATTTGAAAATGTCTACTGGCCACATTGAACGCTACTGTATATAAAAAAAATCTAGTAATTCTAAATCTGCACCATATCAAGCACAGACCATCAACACTATCCAGTGTATTGCTCATGTGACCAGCTGCAGGAGGAAAATGGTGGTCTCTGATGGTTTTGTTTATATTCTATTGGCCCATCAAAGATTCGGGGAAAGAATCGTTTTTAAGGTTGCACATACATATTAGATAAGCAGTAGTCCTTGTTGGCAAATTGCAATTTTCTCTACCACCTTCCTTTAAAACAGCACTTAGCAGACAATTGAGAAAATATTCTGTAAGTCTTTGAAAGCTCCATAAATCCCAAATAAATCTGGGGTTTTAAAAGCATACTAGCTACGTTGTTGATAGCAGTCTTTCCTCTGAGGAATGAACTGTGTTAATTCATGGAGGAAAACAAAGATTCTCTGTTGCGATCATGAATGTTGTTACTCGGCTCGTGTGTGAGTGTCTTGTGATTATTTGGATAGAAGAAGGTATGAGACACACTGTTTACTGAGCTCAGTGCTCCAAGTTACTTTTTTCAAAGAACTCCACTTGAACGATGAAACTACAGTGTATGTATATTAGTAATTTGATCAAGCAAGCATAATACACTTTGTTGTAATGGTTTGAAATTATGATATTTGATTATGTGATTCACTAAGTACATGCCCCATTTCTGGTTGTCTTTGAAGAAATATTGCTGTGTTGCTTATGCAACTGATAGCCTTGTTTTGGACAAAACTTTTTGCATATGCATTTCTGTCTGTTAAACAGACCCTCAAATATTAATCAGCCATCATTTGTGTGGCTATTGACATTTTCTAAAGCAAAACGGCATTTGGTAGTCGTTGCCTTATTCTGCCCTACCCACTTTTACATCTTACAGCTTGTGCTACTGAGTCACTCTTACATTGATCACATTTTCTGATTAAAGGTGCTTTACCTGATTTTTACCTTCTTAAAAACTTGAAAAACAGAACTAGTTCATTTTAAACTGTTTTCAGCAGTACATGTACCAGTCACTTATCTAATGCATTCTTAGTATCGTAATTATTCACTGCAAGCTCTGAGGTCAGAGCACATGTTGCCGTTACAGTAAAGCTAACAAACATTAGCATGCTAACAGCACTTCCTGCTTTGTAAAGAATAAAAGGCTATAATTAGATGTAAACTACATAATGAAATCTATTTGTCACCTGAATAGATGCTTTCACAATTATGTGCGGCGGCAAAACAAATGTAACTTTATTACATGAAAAAAATCAGGTACAGCCCCTTTAAGCGTGAATTAATTTCAACAGAAAATATTGAAAAGTCTCACTAAATTATTATTATTGAACAAAATTATTACATACAGTATTTTGAGTTGTCGGTGTAATCCCTCATTCGTCCAGGAGTGTTCCATTGTAGAAAAAGATTCAGTTGTAGTCATCTGGACTAAAATGTTCAATGTTCATGTTCACTAACAAGACACCAAAACATTGTTTCTCTGGGTGGTTTGAAAATGGACTGGTTTGTTTATAACTTAACAGGAAAATGGCGATGCCTATGGCAAGGTGAATAGAATAGTTTAGTGTTCTTTAAAATATGCAATATGTAACTACTCAAAGTAAGAATGGATATATATATATTTTTTGCAATAAAAACACGTTTAATGCCATACTGTGAAACATTCCTGGCCAAACAGCAACATCTCTATGCAGAAAGGTTGCATAATGCACTTTTAATTAGATAGTTAAATGTAGAAAGAGCTCAGGGCATGTTGTGATATTTGATCATGTGTGAAGCCAAACAGCAGATCAGGGTTTTGTGGTCAGCTGCACGGGCAGGGATCCATGGCCATACAGGTACAAGCCTGCCCCGCTAGCACACAGGTAAAACCTTCTTGGGTCTGTTCTTAATCTCTCTAATGTAGTCCATTGGCTTTTCCAGAACTGTCAACATGTAGTAACATACAGTGGCTTAGCCAGCAACCAAGTCTTTTTCTGTCCCAGTGAAAGTGTATTTTAATCTTCTAAATCACATTGACTTAGACGGACTTATTGATCCACAAGGGAAACGACATGGTCACAATAGTTCAGCTGCACAATGAAATACTAATTTTTATGAAAAAAAGGAAAAAGGACATAAGAATAAAACATATGTAGATGTTTAACAGAGCTACAAGATATGTGACAATATGTAACAATTAGCAAATCAAAAAGGCTGCTATTATTTAAGTAATGCAATTTCCTATGCAAACTAGATAGCCACTCTTAACCCTGCTGAACTTTTTTAGATCTACAAACATGTTATTTCTTCACTCAAAAGTTATTGCCCCTGGACATCCTTTAAGATAGATCTCAAACATAATACCAAAATTGTTTGGTATTGCAATTTGGCCCCATTGAAATAAATATCCATTATGCAAACAGAGAGGTTACCAATTAGAAAAGTGGGTTGTCATTCAGCTGAATTAAGTACGGTTTTTATTATCCTTGTAATGCTGACCTTTGACCTAACTCAAATGAACCCAGTGCTCACCCGCAGAAGTTTCCCTGTCATGAGATCTGCATGGAGCCACTGTTTGGTTATGTCAAAAATGTTGCTGCAGGCTTATAGATATGCTTTAACATTCAATGATATTCACAGAAAGTCCAAGGCCGTTCATGTTTAAAGAACAATAATCTTGTCATAACAGTGACACTGAAAGAGAGCAAAGATCCTGGTTTGTTTTTTTAACACTATTGTTTACCATATCACATACCAGACAATTATATCTCAGTCCATTTCAAACATTTCCATATTATATTACATATACAAAGTTCATATTGTGTGATTCAGATACTGATCATGATATTGCCAATAGTGTTGCCTTCTTAAGGGCTAAGATAGCACCAGGCAGACAGGAGGATGAACACAGGAGGGAGGGAGCAGTGGGCGGGATCTTGCAGGGAGCTGTGAATGTGAATAGCTCACATTGGCTTAGCCTGGGAGCTGGGCTGGACCCATCATTTGCTCCGCTTGTGGAGCTTTGAAGAAAAACGGCAGCTGCCTACTCGCCTGCCGCCTGCCTGGGAGCTTGCACCACGGAGGAACGGAGACCCAGGGCTGGTGTGGATGTGTGTGGAGCGGGGAGGGCACTGCCTGGATCCTGCCTGCTCTGGTTTATCAAGATGAATATGTGTGGGGATTAGCAGAGCGCACAGAGGAGAGAGAGGGGAGAGAGAGCCGTGGCAGTAGCTTCAGCAGCAGCAAAGAGGTAATTCTCTGACATATACTTGTGTTCTGAGGAGTGATGCCCTCGCTTCCGGATTGGATTGGAAAATATGTGGGTGGAGAGAATAGACAGAGACTGAGTGGCAGAATCAGGGAGCAGGTGATTTTGTTTGTGTGAGTGGACAGGCTGTGTAGCAGAGCAGACCGCTGTGTGTTGTTGATGTTTGTAATGATGGCGGATATCTGGGATGTTAACTTCAGGTTTCTACAGCTATTGACTATGCTTTTGTATCATTCTCTGGCTTTGGCATGTCTCTTCTTCTCTCTGAATATTTTACCCTTTTTAATCACCCCATCGTTGAGCACTTCTCCTCCTTCCTCTCCTCTACTTTCATCCCCTATATCCCCTATAACACTAGGCATAAAAATAGGTAAAGAGAACAGCAGCATTGTCCTATACCGGCTTCATCTTTATGACATTTTGGGCTAATGACGCTAGAAATTGTGTGTGTATGTGCTGGGGCCTTCTCATTCATTTGCAGCCCCCGCCCTGACCCATTCTTCTGTCCTGTGCTGAAAAGGGGGGGAGTGCAGGAAGGGAACAGCAGGAGAATAGCAGCCCGGGTCTCAGCTGTGAGGACTGTTGTGGCGCGAGCTCACAGAATGGCCTGTTGTGTGGGTTAGCAGCAGCAGTATTGTGTGTCTAGCTTCACTCTCTCCCCCTCTCTCCTCTCTAATGGTTAGGTCCATCATCCCTCCATTCAGTGGATCTCAGCAAGAAACCAGATTTAGTTTTTTTCTTTAAAAATGGCCAAGACGAATACTGTGGGAAAGTGGGGTATTGTTTGGTGTTAGCGGTGAAAGTAGAGGCGAGACTTTAGGACAGCTTTTGTTTCATATGGCTTTATAAGTGCCCACAAGTGCCTAATTTAGATATTCAAATCTTCTAGTCATGCTTTTTTTCCAAATCATAGTACCTTTCAGGGTAACATCAACAAATAAGACAATTGTGGGATTTTTGGAGTGGTTTGTTCATCTTGTAAATTGTGTTTGTTTATCTTTCAAATTTGTGAGCTACTGCTAGTCGTTATCAATTTAGCAGCAAGCGAGTACAGTCTTTGTTCCTGTAGCAGTTCCTGTTCCTTGGACAGAAAGATTAAGAGTATTTCTCATTTAAACTATGTGAAAATGAATAGACATACTGTATGACTGCAGGCTCGCTAACAAATGATTTGCTGCAATCATCCACAAATAAGTAAAACCTAATTGAATGACAACTGCACTGGTGTGTTATTTGTAGCCATAATATAGGCCTACATTTTGATACAAATGCTAACCCTTTTCTACACAAATTAATTCCACTCTCTAGTTTTGTATTGATGAGGAGGATGCATCTGGGCTAAAATCCACGACACACGACTACGAAGCAGGGCATGCAGCTATTTGCTTAATCATTAATCGGAGGGCCCCTGCTACATTGATTCTCCCTCGGTTCCCCTTCATAAATCATTATGCTCTTTGCAATCCCTTTAATGGGGGATGGAAGTGCTGACTGAAAAGCCACAGTGGCCCTAATACTCACCTTGGTGTTCAGGTCAGATAATCACAGCTCCCTGTCTTTGTGCTAGCTGCAGCCGCTGTAACTTGCTTTAATGTAATGTAATGTAATGTAATATAATGTAATGCAGTAGATCTTTGAAGATTCTCTTTGGTCATATCGAAATTTGGGTTTGATTCAATGGCGCTCTGTGTCATTTTTCTTGTCCCGGACCACCTGCTTGTCTCTATAGAGCAGTTATTGATTTGCCTAAAATGTTCCACAGTATGGCATTAAACTTTTCTATCGCTTCTATTCTATTGGGCGACGTGGTAGTGTAGCTGTTAGTGCTCTCGCTTCACATTTCAACTAATGCAAGATATTAATTGCAATGCCATACTGTGGAACATAAACTTAGATTTACTGAACTTCTCCTATGATTTCCTGTTATAATTTCATCTACTTGAATAATATTGTCATTAGTAAATTTTTTGCACTTACTATATCCACTTTTGTTGTGTTTGTGAAATTGATATGCTGTAAACGGTGCCTTCATTTTCACTAATCACTAATTGGCAAATGTTGCTGTGACAGGGAATCAGGTGTAAAATCTGTCCATGTATGTCAATATTATAATGGCACTATTTGGCCACTGACCCCAAACTAAACCCAAATCTAAAACAGATAATATTATTGACCTGATCAGTACTAAAATCGCACTACAGTGGATGCAGATGGCTGTGTATATCCATAGTTTGTGGTTGAGATGTTGCCATCATCTGACCAGTGTATTAGGGGAGTACTTGTGTAGATGAGGCCTTAAAGTGCCGGCTCAATCAATGCAGCTCTGGTAATTGGCTTAGAGGCCCAGGAGAGTTGCCTGCTAACTCCCCGTGTGACTGTTTGCTGGGCCTGTCCCTCTTCAGTGCTGCTCAGAAACATTCTGTAATGCTCCTCACGTCACCTGCAAGCCTCTGTTTTCATAACACACCTCGCCATGTGTTTGTCTTAGAAACACTCCCGGATTCATGCTTTGGATTTAGACTGACAACATGGTCATTTACAGCAGATCAAATGTTGGCTCACAATATGTCCATTCTATTTCAAGCATGCATACTTTAAGCTAAGAATTATTGAAGACGCGTTGTCATATGATGCAGTCACATTTGGTCAAAACCCACTATTTGTACCAGTCGCACGCATATGTGTCAGCAGGCATCCATGATACAATCTATGCTTTATATCTAAGTATGTAAGCACACATAGTGGTGGTGTGGCATAAATGAAAAAGCTGGAAGAAAGAAGATATTGACCTCACCAGTACGTTTATGTATGATTGCAAAAGTGTTACATCATTAACTGTCATTCATGCTGCTTCTGTGAGTGTAATTAACCACATGCAAATCTCAAGCTTTAACACATTTTATATACTGTCCTGAAGCAGTGAATAGAAGTTTATTATATTATAACAATGACTCTGATTACTGCTCATTAAAAGCAATATGCAAAATATTGCATATCCACAATTGTGCACATTGGCGTTAGCTCGTGCGTCGTTCTCTTCCATTGATGTTTTTTTTATGTTTTTGTAAACTTTTAAAAAGCTTTAGTAATTTTTATTTTATACATTTTTGGGCGCATAAACACTACAGTTAAGTGGGTTTCAAACCATGGTACTCAAGTTCAGTCCAAATATTTGTTGAATTTTTGCCCTTCTTTGGGTTAATTCTGGTTTAAAACTACTATATCAATGTCCTATTTTAGACCTATTTTAGACCTTGACTAGTCCTGCTATAGACCTGGTTTAGATTTGGTGGTACTTGGAAGGCCAAATATTTTCTTAGACGATACCGAAATGTTTGAGAACCACTGCTATAGATCAAGATTCATTTTATGGCTTCTATACCATTGCAGTTTAGGGATTTACCAAGTCGCCGTAAAAAAAACAAACTCCCACCACAAGTCACTATTTCAAAGTGTCAAGTGTCCCCAAGTTCTCCTTACATACCATTTTCTCAGAGCATTTTACCCCTTGACTTCAACATCTCCCAGCTCTGAGCACTAAATCTGCACATGGCTCCGGTTTTCCCCCTCCTGTCTGAGCTTGTCCTATATTGTCCCATTCCGCTCCTCTTCTTGTGAGGTCACTGGTGGGGCTGTCTCTGGACACACAGGAGTTAAACCTGGCAGATGTTGTGTGCTTTACATGTGTGTCAGTCTCAGACAATTACCCCAAAGCCCAGCAGACCATCAACAGCAGGAGAGCGATTGAGAGGATCAGATGTCGCCAGGCCTATTGTTAACACTGGGGAGGACACGCTTTCACCTGGATTTGTGTAACATTATCATACAGGAAGCAGACAGCATGCAGGGGGATGCACGTTTGGGGAAAAAGATCATTTGCATTGCTGTTTGCTCTTCCTGGTAAGCTGGGTTTGGTAGCAGAAGCCTGGACAGTGAGTCATGTGACAGAGTAAAGAGGTTGGAAGTGGAGCGAGTGCAGGCCGAGGTCAGGACAGGGCACCAGCGCTAACAATAGAGGAGAATAGAGACATAACGCAATATTTACAATTTAGAACTTCATGTACGGCAGTGCGTTTTCTCAGACCAAGCAGAAGTGCGGGAACTGACTAGGACTGGGCAAATTTCATTGAAAAGTTATGCTGTTGCCATGTAAAACGAGTGTCAACAAAACATAGAAGCTCTGTTTAAAAAGTTGATTGAATATGTTGTATATTGAGTTAATATCATTCTTCATGCGCACTAAAAATCCGATTTGTAACAGATTTTTGCAGTAAGAAGATTATTTAAAAGGTTTGTAACCGGCAAAATCATCTGCTTTCTTTCGGCTCATGATCCCTCTTGATTACTCGCATCATATTTTAGGGTTTGCATGTCATTTAACTAAACGGTCCGGAAATCGGATAATAAACAGATTTTTTTTTTCAAATCTGCCTGCTCTGACAAACGCATAAAAAAAAGCATAAATCTGACACCTGCATCATTTAGTCTTTAATTTTAAGATAGTTGTACAGCTTGCTCCTGCTTTGCTCCTCTAAATAAAGACCCCAGTTTTTACATGCACAATCTATTTAACATTATAGAAAACTTAATACAATGATGTCCAAACTATACCCCAGGGGATATTGACATTATTTGAGTGAACATGAATTCAGGTCGTTAGCGCCTTAAAGAATTTCCAATGGTTTACTAAGCTTAGTTTTTAGTGTAATAACCATAAATGGATGTGCTTCCCATAGTACCATATCTTACATATATTTAGCAAAAATATTAAACAGAATTAATATAATATACTGGTAATAGTTTTTGGGTTGTCTTATACAGTGCAGACTTTTGCTTTGTGCATAATTCAATATTTAGTTCGTCTCCACGGACTAACTACAAGTTGCGTCATCCCTCCACAATGTGTTTTAATACATCTTTGGTCTTTTGCTGTAGTTCTGTACTGCTCTAGTCTTTGTAGGTGTTGTTTGGGCGCTACTATTAGTCTTAAGTCATAGACATTACAACATATTAAGTGCCGGAAAAGTGAGGACTGAGCCTTGATGCAATGTAAAAGCTTCAGAAGCCAGATGGCCACAGTATTTTCACCCTCAGCATCAAAAAACAGCTATGTTCAAAAGTATTGATAACGTACTTAGCACTGTCTGTATTGCCGTAAGACCTTATATTAAAAGCAACACTTATTTGTTTCTAATTAGAACAAATAAAAGCAGATCAATTGGATCAATCAATGAGGAAATAACTGATTCATTATTTTTGCCTTGTCTGGAAATTAAGCGTGTTTGCGTAAATGTCTGATATTCTGTTCTCTTTCTCCGGAGAACATTCCAAGTACATTTTAGTTTTACGTTATTCAAATGTGTTGTTTGCTGGACCTTGATCCTGAAAACCTTTTGTCCATGACTTAAGTTTAAATAAAACCTTGCAAAAAAAACCATTTGAGTTGTAAAAATAAAATGGAAACTGTTATTCTGAAGTACTTGTTTATGTTGTCGTATTTAAGTGAAGTGTATTAAGGTATTAAAGTTCTTTTTTTCCAGATTGAGATAGTTTGTACATCTAAAGGGGTTTGTGAATATGAGTGCTGAGGTTAGAGCAGAGCGGAGAAAAACAAACAAACAAGCTTTAGGAAACTAGTTATAAAGGCATTAGAAGAGCATGGAGAGAACATAGACACACTATCAAAAGGAAGAGGAGGTTTAATATAGTTTTAATTCAGTATTATTGTTCACGGGTTTGCCGTTCTTGAATTGGACAGATCTTCTATCTCTTTGTAATCCCGTGTGTCGTGGATGTTAGGGCATCACTTCAATCTTCTTTATTACATCCAGAGTTACAGATCCTATCTCAGTCTTATCATTTCACTATGGCTTCCCTTCTCCCTGATGTTATCGTGTTTTCATATGCCCTTAAATCCTTTGCTTCCTCCCAGACAAAGACAGTCATGTGGGGAGGAATTGTCACTTTTGAGTCGTGTGGAAATAAAAGCAGTTTTGGTAGATCATAGCGGGGGATTAAAGGTAAAGGGCTAAAAGGCTTGCCTGACCAACCAAGACCAAACGCTTTTACAATACTTTACAAAGATGTTTGGGTCTGGAACCATCAGTGAAACGCATGGTCCAATCATGTCCAAACAAACATTCTTGCAGTTTACGAGTAAAAAGAGGGGGGGAAACAACACAGAGGACTGAGAAACAGAATGTATTTCTGCAGAAGTATTTTGTTCTGAATGAGACAAGAATATTGAGAGGAGATGGTTTTTGTGCTACAAATGAAGGGTTCCAGACCCCTTTGCATTTGGAGAACGTAGGAGAAACTGGCTGGTTAGGCAACTATAAAGCAATAGCCATTTGTTTCAAACTATATTGTTATATTTTCTGTCATTATTGGCTGTCTCTTTCTACTAATGTTAAGTGTTACACAGATCTATTAGAATTGGGTGGATTTTAACACTGCATAATTCTTACAGTATGGAGAGTCCCATTGAGATTAAAAACTTTTATTTTCTTTTTCAAATTATTATGATTATTATTATTATAACTAAAACAAACAAACAGGGCAAGACCAGAAAGAAACAAATTAGGTATAATTGTAAATAAGAATTTAGGAGGGTGTGGCATCTAAAGAAAAATAAATTAATGCCCTAAATTTGTACATTTTGCCCTAAATGCCCTAAATAAAACATATTTTTCAAGGGAATACTGTCCAAAAGGCGGCAAAGTTCAACACAGTTACAACATACAAACATACAACATTAAAATTATATTAGATAATACTTCAAAACGTAACATTTGTACATGATGAAGCGCAGGTTATGAAAAACAATTGCACATTATTGAAGCAGTCTTGGTTGCCCGGTGGCAGAGCGGTTAGAGCTAATATCATGAGTTCGATTCCTGGGCGAACATCACATCACGTGGGTGGAGTCTGCATGTTCTCCCCGAGGGTTCTCTCCGCAACTGTAAATTGACCCTAGTGAATGAAAGTGAGCATGAATGATTGTCTGTTTGTCTATGTCTGTGTTAACCCTGTGGGAGGTTGGCCACGGTCCAGGATATACCCCCCGCCCAAGGCCCAAAGCCCTTAAAAAAAATAATAATAATAAATAAATGAATGTCACAAACTGTGTGTTTGGATAGACTGTGCATTTTTGAACACACTAGTTTACAATATTATTTGAAATTTGAAGACAGCAGCAGTACCCACGCAGCAGCACCCATGCAGCAGCAGTACCCACGCAGCAGCAGTACCCATGCAGCAGCAGTACCCACGCTGCTGCAGTACCCACGCAGCAGCAGTACCCACGCAGCAGCAGTACCCACGCAGCAGCACCCATGCAGCAGCAGCACCCACGCAGACCAACCACGCCAGCTACAGTCCACCGCAGCTCGCAGTAACCACCGCAAGAGCAGTACCCACGCAGCAGCAGTACCCCCCCACCGCAGCAGCAGTACCACGCAGACGCATACCCCGCAGCAGCAGAACCACGCAGCAGCAGCAGTACCCACAGTACCGCAGCAGCAGTAACACGCAGCGCAGTACACAGCAGCAAGCTGCAGTACCCACGACGTGCAGTACCCACCGCAGCTGCAGTACCCACGCAGCAGCAGCAGTACCCACGCAGACAGCGACAGCATCCAGCGCAGGCATACCACGCAGCTGCATACCACGCAGCTGCAGTACCCACGCAGCTGCAGTACCCACGCAGCAGCAGTACCCACGCAGCTGCAGTACCCACGCAGCAGCAGTACCCACGCAGCTGCAGTACCCACGCAGCAGCAGTACCCACGCAGCAGCAGTACCCACGCAGCTGCAGTACCCACGCAGCTGCAGTACCCATGTTCATTAGATTAGATCAAAATAAACATCATCATCATGTCCTTGGTGAGAAGTTCTTTATCCCTCATTGCGTTTTTTAATAGTTACTTTACTATTCAAGGGAAATTCATGTACAATTTCTTCTTATTTTATATGACGATGCAAATCAAATTATGATCTGATCTTGTGATGATACTTTTTTGATATCATCATAAAGTGATTCAGTACTTCTCTGATTAATGCAGCTTTTTGTTCAAACATAGACACTTTTTCCCACTCTCTTCCCCCATAGATCAGCCTCTGTCATGCTCTGAGTGAGTGACAGGTGGATTCAACCAATTAAAGGAAGTGTGAACTCTCAAAAGCAGCAGACATCGTAAAAGGTTACGGAAGGTGTACCTAAAAAGTGATAAATCCAAATAGTCCTGTAGGCCCTAGAACATCGGGATATTCATTTTCAGAAGATAAAACGGCATTGCTTGATCACTTCTGGATTGCACCAAACATCCTTATTATAGTGTGTATGTATATGTTTGTATATTTCACATGTTGGCAGTATGTATTGTGCAAGTGGCCCAGTAGCAGGCGCAGGATGTGGGTCAGTGCTGTATGTCTTGAGGGACCTGTGTGCCCTGCTCTGGAGCGTTTTATTCAGTGCCAGTGAGGACACAACCTGGCTCCCACCACTGTCTATTAATACTTCAAACTCACAGTGTTTATGCACCATTTCAGTCAGTCCTGTCGCTCCTGCGCTCCATGTTGTTTCCACACAGATGCTCAGACCTGCATGCATGGGCGTGTTTACTGTCAATTCAAAGCACAGTTTATATTTAGCCAAAGTGCACTGGTTTAAAATGTCCATCATATACAGAAGTTTGTGTAATCTAAAAGGTGCATTATGCTGATTTTCTGGTGGAGATGTCATTGCTTTGTCTGAAATGTTCCACAGTATGGCATTAACATATCTAGCATTTAAATTACATGTGTTTTTATTGCTAAAATACATCGAAAAACACACTCTCACTGAGAGCGCAGTTGCTTCTCCACAGATCTGACTTGACCTGGTGGCATCACCTGCTTGTCTGTTTAATGCCAGACTGTGGAACCCTCTTGGCAAAACAAAAACATCTCCATGGTGACACATCACCAGTGCACCTTCAAGTAGCAGATCAGAAATGACTAGGTTTGATGTACAAGCTAGAAAAGTTGAAAACGTAAAATATAACATAAATGGATGAGTTTTACTACCCCATGGCATTGTCACTGTCACCGTTGTATTGACACCTAGTACCTTGTTTTGACCATCTCATTACATTTAGGGGTGGTCCGCATATCAAATTATCCATATATTACTATGAATGTAAGTATGTCAAATTTTTATATCAGGTATAATAGATAATAGTAATAAAAATAAGAGTGATGATTAAAAACAAAGATGGCCATCTTTTAAACCAGGGGTGATATTTTAGAATCCTCTTTCACATTTTAAAACTAAACTAACACAAAATTAAAGACATGTTTTTGCACATTTTTGTTGTATTGTCAAAATATCTTCTTACCATTGTCATTGGATACTACAAACATATCTAGATAGTCTTTTTTGCCCACCCCTAATTACATTTTGAGAAATCTTGTGAGCAGAACTAATCTTAATTGATTCACTTGAATGGGCTAATGTGAGGTGCAATTGTAATATACACTGCTTGTCCCAAAAAAACCCAAAAAAAACAAACATGTTTTCTGTGCTTGATGCCAATGATTTGACCCTTCTCAAACATACTGACATCTTTTCCATGACCACGGGATTTGTCTTTCCACATGGTTGTTTCAGAAATGAGAATGAATGTTGCAGCTGAAAGACGATCACCCGAGCAGCAGTAATCCAGTTGGAGGCTCGGACCTATTTGCTTAGTTTAATCCAGGGGCAACATTCTGTATGGACAGGTAGTTGGTGTAATCCCTCATTCATCCAGGAAAAAAACAGATTAGTACAACTGAATCTTTTTCTGTAATGGACTGGTAGGTAGGTCTCTAGAATACAAAATTGGTTTTAGCTTTATTGGTTCACACAAAGACTTAACTTTGGACTCTTCACTCGACAAGATGCACAGGCCAGAAAGGAATACATTGGCTGTAATACATGGTTCAGTTCGTTGTTCATATGTCATAATTCCTCTTTAATTATCTCTATTTATTCTTACCATGTTGTTTTTGTGTACCTACATGGAAAACTGGTGCTTCCAAACAGCATTGTCCATACAGCATTAGCAGGCATGACTCGGGGTGTGCTCCAAAGCATGTTCTAAGATTTCATAGTCCTGATGCTTGATGCAGCTTGAATTGGATAGAGGAATCGTATGGGATCCTTTACACACATTTGCTCTGCTGAATAATTCGTAACACCTGCTCCATTTGACAGTTAACTGTTGTTACAGTGTGGTGAAATGGGAAATTAGTTTCCCATTTCTAATTATTTATCACTTAAATTAATGGAGTGGTATAAAGGGTGTGGATTTTGTTCATTTGTGTTAGACGATTGCTATTGTAATGCCGGAGTGAAAAATAGCTGTAACTAATCATTATTTTAGCAGGTGCCTACATTATATATTTTTATTAGATGACTAGTCAAATTTTTACTTCTAACCCTGGGATTTTTAAATGCTTTTTGAACTAAATAAGGTTTGAATGTAGTGACTGAAAGCTTCTGGAATATTTACAAATATGAAAATCAGTTTAATATTTTCAGAAAATTCTTAGAAAGATGCTTAGAAAACATCTTATTTTTGCTGTTTCTTAATGACTGTTGAATGACTGAACTGTTAAACATATTTTGGATAATGCAACCCCCCACCCATTCATACAATTAATACAATAAGTGCCCCCTCCCAACAATGAGGTCCCATTAATGAAACAATACAAAAATATACAAAAGGTTATTCCTAAAGTGTTTTGAAACTAGATTGTTTTAACCTTTTGTAGTGTCTGAGTTTATGTCTTCTGTCCTGACCATCCCATTCCTTCTTAGGGTATTTTTTACATTGTGTTCTGTTGTAATTTGGGATGTTTAATGCATTACTAAACTGTCATTCGTTTTGCGTGTCTCAAAGATAGTATAATTTGTGTTTACTGCTCAGATGTGAATGATCTGCATCAGCTTGAGGACAGCACCTGAGGCCCAAATATAACACTATGAGGTAGAGCAAGTCCGTCTCCTTAAAAGCTGCATTAGTCGAACACATTTACGCAAGTTAATAAAAAGCAATGCTGCTTTAATGTTAAAACTGCAGTTGCTCAAGAGTATGTTTTGACAGGCTATTTTTTGCTTTTGAGTTGAGTTTGAGTTGAGTTTTTTGCTGCAGTCCAGGTAAATGTCCCTCTCATACAACTTACTCCTCCAGTGTCGTCTGAGCTGTCGGTGACTTGCCTCTGTGTCTCTGCTCTGACACTGACAGATGGGTTGTCTGCATCTGCGGTTTGTGTGAAGATCAAACTGACAAAAGTTTGACTTGGACTTGGACGTGATTTGATTTAGAGGCCAGAGGTCAAGGGTCAAAAATCACAGGGACCTCACAAATGGTGGTTAATTCACATCCTTTCAATTATAGCCAATTTTAGCCAAGAACTTAGGTATGAAAACATTCCTGTTTTATTGTGCTCTGGTGTAGATGAAAGCTATTTTGTGATGTCCAATTTTACTGTGAAGTAAAAAAAACCTTGTTTATTGTCATCTGATAACTCAATAAAGTTATTATTGTAATGTTATTGATGGATTGTTGAGAATGTGGATAAGAGTGATCAAATCTAACATACCTGAGTTATACTTCTTAATTATAAAGCTGATCTCAGTAATTTGCCAAAAGTCGTTTGTAATTCCAATTTTGTGGCACTGTGAGACGCGGCTAAAGCTAGAGTAAACTGCTTCTGGTTTATGGTAAGCCTTTCCTACATTTATTTCACTTCTCTGCTTCTCTATGCTGCATTTTAATGTTTCCTTTATGTGTGCATTTTGGGTTTGGATAATGTTAGTTGCATTATGCACTAGAAATATAATATTTGATCTCGTCGTGCCATGTGTCCATAAACAGGAAACAGCTGTTGCTGTTACTATCACTGGAAATATGGCGATTCATCACAAGATCAAGTCAGTGTTTGGTGAATTTGTATAATTCTCTTTTTGACATCTTTTCTCCTGAGTCTGCGTCTGGTCAATAATCTCTTAGCCCCCCTTAGCTAAAGCATGGTGGGAGCACATAGCAAGCTAGACCACTTCACAATGCCCGTGGAAACATGTCTGAATACTCACCCTGCAACATGATAGAAAGCGTATGACTTGACATTTGACTTGACTGAATTTATAGATAATCCAAAGGAGATTTAGTTTGGACAAAATATTGCTGGATATATATTATCTTTTGAACCTTCAACATTTTCACCAAATATCTTGGGGCAAAAGGTTTTAACAAAGTTGAGTAGAATGTTCTCAAACCAAATAATTATCACTTGTTTGAAATAACCCTGTGTTAGATTTCTTCAGATATGAGAAAGATGAGAGTCTTGTTTTGAAATTATGGCTTGAAAATGTATGCATAGTCAAAGTATAGCATATATTGCAAGTCTTGGGTTTAGTCTATCGTAGCCTAATTATGTATCTCTAATATACATAAAATTCATATCCTACATGGAAAGTATATATGAACTTCTGTCTGTATGTCTTTCTTGACAGTTATTCTATGACTACAATGTGAACTTTAAGATTGTGTGTCTGGATAATACAGTAGCAATAATGTAGTTTATGTGAAAAAACCCCACATAAATCCTCTTAAGCTGCTGTCTCAGTTGCCTGATGTCATCTTCCTTTGTTTAGCACAGTTATCACCACAAACCACTAATCATACAAATCAATTCCATTCAAGCTTCGGACACTTCGGTTATTATTATTGTATGTTTTTTCATTTAGTAACCATGAAGCTTTGGCCCTGTTTTCATTTCTAGGTGTGATGACTCTAATCGTGGCACTGAATTGCAATCACACCATCTTTATTTCGGCACTTTCTCATTTCCTGCTTTGCAGAACCACCCTTGTGACCAGTATTTCAATAGCACTGGATTTTGGCTACTTGATACATCTTCATTGTTGTATAGATAATTGTTCAAAGTCCTTAGTCCCAACATGGGTGAACGCTCAAACTGAAACTACACTCCTCTACAGGGTGGCAGTGGCTCAGTGTTAGAGGGTTGCACACAGACCTGAATGTTACTGGTTCTAATCTAGCTCCAATTTTCTGCATATTGTTGTAGTGCCCATGTGCAAGACATTTCATCCATCTTGCGTACGGATGTATTTGTGTGATTGACAGGAGAGACTGGCAGCCACATTTCTGTTGAATGAGAAGTGAATGAATAATGTACTGTTGAGCTCTTTGGTTAGCGCGAAAGGCACTTTTCACCCCCAAGCATCAATCTACGGTGCTATACTGGTTTTAATAAAAATAATTCTGTTCTGATTTTGTCTCTGCAAGCCTTTATCAGTGGCCTGGTTATCACAGACAGACTACTATTTAAATTTAAAGTCATTTCTTCAGTTTTACTTTTCTTTGAACGGGGGGATGGAGCAGCAGCAAAACGTCCGTAACAGAGACTGAACTAATTATGTTTTTCTTTCATCTTCAGGTACAACCCGCCCTCCTCGAGACGGTGAGGTCCCAGGGGTAGACTACAACTTTCTCTCTGTGGAGGACTTCCTGGAGCTTGAGGAGAACGGCACTCTTCTGGAAATAGGAACGTATGAAGGTGAGGGCGGTGGCCATGACGGTTATCTCAGCTGACGCGCCGTGCAAGTCACTGTAGTTCACAGGTGTCCCGATTAGCCACTGCTACGCTGCCACAACAGGCAGAGCAGAGCAGCCATCAACATGCATTCTTTTCAACATGCAGAAAGTCTAGATTTAAATGGTTTTGCTCACCATGGAAGTTCAGGTGCAAAAGACTGGATGGAATGCCATATGAGTTTGTATTAGAGCGGTTAGGTTGACAAAAATAAAGTGATTGATCGTAATTCATATTTTCAGACATGTTCAAGAAACATTTGCACATTTTGTCTACATATTGACAAAAACAGGGCTAAATTAGGGTAAGACCAAGTCAAAACTAGACCTAAACCAGAGAAAAACCACAGTTGCCTAATACAGTATAATTTCAAAAAATACTACCCGGGTATCTGAACTCACATCCACAGTATGTATTTACAGCATCAGGTCAAAGGTGATCAGTTGTTTAATTGCAAAGGTAAATCCAAATACGCTCTTGATCTGATTTTTGTCTCGCTTCTCCAGAAAATGTCAGACCACTCTTGTCCCAGTCTACAAGCAGGTCAAAGAAGCGAATAAGTGCAAACGAGGGGATAAGAGACGTTCAGGGTCTGGTAGGGCTGCAGCTAATCTATCGAGTAATCTATCGATTCTTTTCTTTAATTAATCAAGTAATTTTTTTTGTACATTCCGTAAACCATTTAAAAGCATATTATATAATTTTTTTAATAAACGTTATAGTTCATAGTAATAAACAAATAACAAATGGAGTTTCTGCTTAAAATAGCTCATTTTATTCTTAAATTCACATAAATTTGTCCCCAAAACAGCAACATTTCACTTCAGTCCAAACTGTTCTGTTTGTATATAAAGCATAATTAACTTGTTTGTAAACAGTTAAAGTAGCTATGAATTAATTTGCATTTATGTCACGTCACTTAAAATAAGACATTTGTTTATAAAACTTGATGTTGAGTGGTACCAGTGGTCCTGGGGTTTTGAGCGGTGGCTCTGCATTTTGTCATTTTGTGTCGTTGGCGCCGTGTGTCGTTCACTTTGGCCTCCGTGTCGTCGTCACAGACGTTCTGTTTCACAACAGATTATTATTACACGTCGCGGTCCTCCGTGCTGTTCCCATGTGTATTGGATGTTTAAAAGTAGTGTGGCTGGGAGTGTTTGTGTGGGGGAGCGCTGGGGTCCGCGGTGACGGGGCGAGGACGCGGGGACTGGGGTGGGCGGCGCGCGGAGATAGTTACAGTAGTTAGAGTTGCAGCTCGGGACACCGTGCTCTTTCACACAGAATAAGCTCTGAGTGAAACAAAAGCGCCACAAGTCGTTCCGTGCGCTCCGTGCGCCACAGATTCACGTTTTTAATTATGTGTGAATTGAACATATCAGCGAGGCAATAAAATAATAATCAAAGCTCTTTTGTAATCGAATTATTCGATTTACTCGTGTAATCGTTGCACCCCCTAGTGTAGTGTACACTAGTCTAGTGTAGTGTCTAGTAATTTGACATTTGTAGCTATAATTGCTAATAAAACCTTCTCTCATAAATAAACCAAGACTTTTGGCAAACATAGCTAAGCGACATGTCACTTTTGTTAAACGTTTGATTTTCAGACATGCGAGAAACTAAATTTTTGAACAATAAATTGATATATATTTATTCTGACAGACCTACTGGGAACACCATTGCTCAGACGTAATTTGCCCCAGCAGCATATAAAACACTCTAAAGCTCTACTGCTAATTTGAATGCATTTTGTAAATCCTGTTGGAGAAGGCCAGATATCGGGTAGAGTCTGCCATAGGGGCGGGCGATATTGACATAAATATATATCTATATATATCTCAATATATCGAATATTCAGAAAATATTATGTCAACCCAACAGAAATGGGTTAATTCATGTCTATTAACGTATTTGTTGAGGTTTAATTATCGAAAACATTTTAAAATGTCTAAAATATCACCTTATTTGAAAGTGTACAACATTACTTTTTTATGTTTCTTATTTTTACCCACTATTTTTGTAGCATTTTTACAATAAATGATGTACTCAATAGTCAAATGTTGTACTGTTTTCAGACAGTTTTCAGTGAGGCAGTTGTAAGCCTTGTAGTCGTTTGGTTTTGATGTTTTGTGCATGATGGCAGAGAGGATGTATCCAGGAGGCAGCAGGTCGCTCCACATCTGCCCCTCTCAGCCTGATTAGGACAGCACTAGTCTGACAGAAAGCCCCGTGAACAGTGTGTGTGTGTCAGTGTGCGGGGACTCTAGCTGTAGTGCGTTTTGTTATGTGTATTTGGTTGTGAGTTTGCGACTGTGAGAGTAGCGGGGCGCGGGCAGCAGACACAGTTACAATGATAATCTGCTTGGCACCGGCTCCTCTTGTGTTGGCACGTTTCTTCTTTTCACACAGACAACGTCAAATACCTGTCCACGGGAGTCAGCCGGCCCCCAAAAGGGACAAGCGCAGAGTGATTCAGAAAAAAACATTAGTGAGGGAAGAAGACTTGAATTAACTTGAGTGCACTGTTAAAATTGTTACTGAATATTTGACATAATTAAATGTACAGGCCTAGTCTTGTTAAAGGTAGTAACATTTGCTGATATTGTCACAAGTTCATGAGTATTTCCCATTAAAAACACATACTGTACTGTATACATTCTTTACACATTGATTGTACTTGAGGGTTATATAAAAAAGAAAGAAACAACACTGTATAAAACCATATTTTTATAGTGTGGTTCTTGCTTTGTCCTTTTATTTCCTGGTGGTACCGACAAATTATCACACTCTGTTAAGGAAGCCAATGATTATTCGAAATTGTTGGCTGTCAAATCAAGTGCTAGTACTACCGAGCCAATGAAAGTAGTACAATTACATAATTGTGTTGAATTATTTATATGTGAATCATTTTGTATCAGCAGTATCTTGTATCAGCTGTTAGCACTGAGAAGATTATTTCTGCTTCTCACTCATTGATGAGATTGGATTTTAATGGTATTATATAATATTGAGCTGTTTGTTTAAGATAATTAACCTTAGTGGGCTCTTTGCAATTATTGTTGCCGTAAAATGTGGTATAAAGAGCCAATAGAAGAGATTTGAGCGTACTACATTTTATATTCTCCCCTCAAAAGCATGTACAGTTCTCCTTTTGGTTTATTTTATTGTCACAATACTAACATTTCCGGCTTCGATACCAATTGATCTTTATTATTACCTCGTGATCTTATATTATTTTGACGAGACCATTCGAAAGCTTCAGGAAAGGTCCAATTCTGCCCTTCTTATGTGACTTTCGATGCCTTTTCAAACGAGTTTCTAGTTTTGATACTAGCTTTCGTATCAATTAGTATCTGAGTATGGGTTTTTTGTTTGTTTTTTTACTTCTCTCTTCTCTGCCTTCAACAAAATGTTTTGCATCTTCTTTTATCACTACAGTTATGGCACAGCACACGTATTCTAGGCTCCTGGTGCAGCCGAGTGTCGAGTTCGAGTCCTGACGCTGACATTTACTGCATGTCCTCCCTTCTCTCTCGTCCCTCATGTAACGTTATCTTTCCTGTCTAATAAAGCCTAAGAGCCAAAATGTTAAAAGCCTAAGAGCCAAAATGTTAAAATGAAAAAAAAAAAAAAAGAAAGATGGTTAATGGTTTCCTCAAAATATAATTCTATTCCCTCAAATCCCCGCGATATTTTCCTCTCAGAATTAGACTGTTTTTATACAAATAGATCCACTCCATCTCCTTACGCCGTTTTATATCCTCTGCTTTTTCTTCCCCTCATCTTGCCCCTTCCTTGCCTCTCTCTAAGCATGCTAATGTCCTTCCTTGTTTCCTAGGTAACTATTATGGGACCCCCAAGCCTCCCCGGCAGCCCATCATCGGGACAGTGATCCTTGGTGCTCCCGACTCACGACAGTCCACCCCGAAGCGCACCAAGTCCTACAATGACATGCAAAACGCCCGAGTAGTGCCTGCTGACGACGACGATGACGACCAGGCCTCGGAAATGAACAACAGTTTCACAGGTGGGCTCCTCGCTGCTTCTACTGCTGCATGAGTCTTTTTACTTCGATATGTCATCTCTTCAAACTTTGAGAGATTGGAATCAACATGAGATTTACTTAACAAGCCATTCACTGCTGGTCATTACATCTTATTTATTGTGATGTTGAGTTGTTTTTGGTCAATTTGCAAATGCGGCCATCTGTCAGTAAGGAGGGGAATAGAAAATCCTACCAATTAGTCTGTAATTGTTTGATGATAATGCACTAGTACATTTGTTCTGTTCTGATTTCTAAAACAGTGACCAGAAGACTACCGTTGAAACCTTTTTTACCATCTATGTGCATAGTATATGATTTTGACTATTGGGGAGTTAAATTATTAATCCCACAACCCCCCAATTTACTATTGACTTGCGTTTAAATGTCAACTATTTTATTTGTAATGTCAACTTTATTCCTAGTTTTTACAAGCGTCTTTCCCAGGGCTTGTCGCTTGTCTGTTGCTGGGAATGTATTTGCTTGTATGTCCTTTTGCCAAGCTGCAGAGGGGAAATTAGCATTTGATCAAGTCTGAAAGGCCCAGGAAGTGTAGGAGCACAGTGGGCCAGAGCCGTGGCTGAGGGGGGTCCGGGTGAGAGTGCTTTGAGGAGAAAGGAGCTTAAGGGTGGGGCAGTAGAGTAGGGTGAAGTGGGGGTTTGGAAGTTTGGATAGCACTGTGGCTGAATAAATTAGTATAGTCCAGGAGCATCAAGTACATCTTATAAAGTCGGAGAGGAGGTGAAAATAGTCTGTTCCATGTTATTAATTGTTTGCGTTCATTATACTTTACTTATTGTTGCATGACTTATGTCTGTGCATGTTTTCATTTTTGCATGAAACATAAACGTTTTCTCTTCTCTCTTTTCGTTGTCATGTCGTGCTTTGCCTTGTCCAGGATCCTTAGTCCGTAGTCTCTTCCCCTCTCCTCTGCTGTGCACAGGTAACCCTAACGACCCGGACGAGAGCCGCGGTGGTATCCTCCGGCCCTACGCAGCACATGCTCCCATTGGCCTGAACAATGCAGCCATCTCCACATCAGACAGCGGGCAGCAGACACTGGCTGAGCCGCAGGTCTCTCCTGACGACCCTCTGGGACCACTGCCTGAGAACTGGGAGATGGCCTACACTGAAAATGGAGAGCTGTACTTCATAGAGTATGTACATTACTTGTTTTTAGCTTGAGCAACACTAGCTTCTCTGTATTTTACCAGCAGTCTTGTTTGTCCAATGGCTTCCCACTGTAATTGTGCTTTAAGGCCTCCCCTCTCCACTTGCCCCACCCGCTGGGTGGCACTGCCTTCCTGTTAATCCCTACATGTCCTGATCTCTGAAGGAGATCACCTCTGATCACCTGACTACTCCACCTCTCTGTCTTCCAGCAGCACAGCAGAGGTGCCCCACACGGTGATGGCTGTGTGTTCACAGGGCCTGTATGTCTGTTTATTACAAAAATATGATCATTATCAGGAACTGTCAGTGCTCTTCTGCTTGTGCTGCTTGTTGTTTTCTGTGTAGTTCTGCAGATGCTTCTTACAAACTTGCTGACGTGCTTGTTTCTGTAATTCTCACTGACGCACTCACGCCCCTGCTGTGCTTTTCTAAGTCACATTGACAGCTTTTGTTGAATCATGCTCTTGTCTATTTGTTTCTCTCAGCCACAACACAAAGACCACGTCATGGATGGATCCTCGGTGCCGAGACAAAGGCTCCCGACCACTGGAGGAGTGTGATGACGATGGTAAGCTCCGGATCATTTACACAACACAAACAACATTAACACTTGAGTCATGTGCCACAAGTGTCCAGGTTCTACCCATAGTCTTATTATTATTATTATTATTATAATAATGTTCCTTTAGTCTGGACCTTTACTTTGAGCTATTTGGTATTTAATTCAGTATGCACTACAGAAAATCTCAATGCTTTAGCAATTCTAAATTGAACTGATTGACGCTGACGACAAGTGTGTTCATGTTTTGCTGTAAAATTGCACCATCCAGTGGCCACACAAAAACTAGCACTAAATAGTATAATAATAATAATTTGATAATTTGATAATGCTTTTAAAAATAATAGATGTTGGGATGTGTTCTGAAACTAAGGATGTTTGTTTTGCTTCTTGTTTTTCTCTGGACTGTTTATTTTTCATCCTTTATTTTCTTTACTATTCCATATTTTCTCTCTTCTTCAATCCATCCTTGTTCTCTTCATTTTGTTTTCTTGTCTCATCTGGCTTTCGTCTTGGAGAAGAAGGGATACATACAGAGGACCTGGAGAGTGATTTAGGTAGGAGCAGTTGAATAATCCTACTGCACATTACGATACAAATGGTAATTTCATGTCTATTGTTAGCTCCAGGCTACAATTTATCAAGTATTTTCCTTCTTCTCCCTTCTTACAGGGCTGTTAGGGTAACAAGAATATTAGTTTCAGGGGAAACTTAAAACAGTGCCAACAAATAGATAAACAGGACAGGTTATTATCAGGAGGTTCCACCTGGTTGATAAATATTCAAGTTCTCAGACTAGATCCACAGATTGAGAATTACCCTTAGATGAGAGTCAAAACGTCTTGTCTAAAAAAAAGAAAAAAGACAGTGTCCAGATTACTACAACTGAATCTTTTTCTACAACGTGACAGAGTGTGGCTGTAGCTGTAACAGGCAAGCTTTTCAAGATCCCTTTTTAATAGTAGAGCCCCGATCCACGCAACAATAACAGAAGAACAGAGGTTGAACCAGCTTTGGTTTGGTTTCTGCAACATTAAATGACTAAAATAATGTTATGAATTCTTTCAAAATACACCATACTGTTGGTTTTGATGAGGGCTCTGGCTTTACATGTTCTCAGAGTCACTTCACAAAAACAGATCCCATTTCATTTGTTGCTTAAAAAAACATTGTTGTTGGGAATGAGCAGTGTGTTTCAAACAGGACTGAGTGTCGGGCCTTATTATTGCTGGCCCTGCAAATGCTGTCTGGCTGTAATTATTGATTGCGAAACTCAGTCTCTTTTAAAAGTTGTTTGCTGGGCCTCGGAAAAGCCTGTAACGTGAGGAGCGTATGTCTTACACTGAAATCAAATACAGCAGAGGAAAACTGTGATAGTAGTGGTGTGAAAAAGCCCTCCTCTGATGACCACTTCCTATTGTGCATGGTTTTCTATGTGAACATCTAATCTTTCTATGTGAACATTTAATCTAGCGCTAAAAGTGATCCATCAAATCATAGCAGAGTTACTAAAATAATAAAGCAGTCTGTGTGGTTCACTTCTGATATACCTGAAATGTTTATTACAAAGTAAATTCAACCTGTAGAGACTGGCATAACAGTCATGTTTGTTATGCCTAAAAAGTATAATATGCCATTTAAAAAACATATACAACAAAAATTCTGTAATTCTGTGATATATAGTTTACTGTATTTTTGCTCTTTTTTCAGAATTGCCTCCAGGATGGGAGAGGATAGATGATCCAGTGTATGGTGTATATTATGTAGAGTAAGTTCATTTCTCTGTTCGTCCTTTCATTATTATGCTACCAGAAGTTTACAAATTACAAATCAATTTGTCATAACGGACCAGTCTTGAATGGTGTTGCCAGTGAGTAACATAAAGCTTATGTCCCTCACGGCAGATGATGCAATCACTGAAGGGAAAACATTTTTATTATTTCAGTCTTTTGCTACTAGTAGGTAACCAACCGGGGGGGAGGAATACTTCTGTGTAATACATATTGTCTCCATTTCTCAGCCATATCAATAGGAAGACGCAGTATGAGAACCCTGTGGTGGAGGCGCGGCGCCGCAAAATCCTGGAGCAGCAGCAGCCGCAGCCTCCTGAAGGTGAGCGGTATATTCGAGGTTCGTTTCCTGCCCTGGCACGGCACCATTCTTTCTTTCTTTGTGTTTGTCTCGTCTTTATAGTGAGAGTGTCAATGCCACGGGTTTGGACCAGCTGCATCTCTTTGTTTGTCTGTTTGACTTTTGAGGCCGTGCTTTTGGAATCAGAAACTGAAACATCTCAGGAATGTTGTTTCTGCATTTGCACTGGTTCAAATCCTGGTGCTGTCGTCTTGTGTGTATGATTTTATTTCTGTGCGTTACAATCATTAGTGCTGTGTCTTCATTCATTAATTTAGGGGTAAATCTCTGATTAATAAAACATTCATTTAAATTTGCTGTTACTGTAGCACTACCTCAATGTATTACTATAAAAAGGTAATAATTAGAAGTCATAAACCAGGATTATTCCAGGTCTAACCAGAAATAAACAAAATATACCCAAATTAACCCAGCCTGGGCTAAAATGGAACTGATTAATCCTAATGGCAAGACAACATAAGAATAAAACTAACTCCAAATTAAGCTACATCTTGAACTACTTAAAAGAACACATTTTTATGGGAACGTTTTGTACATCCAACCCACTCCAAGCTATTGTTAAAAGGAGGAAACTGCTTCAATCCAATTACATATTTACACGTTGTGCTTAAAGCTATGTGTGTGAGTGGTGTTTTTGGCTAAATGTTTACATGTTGCAACCATCAACTGAACAGATGGATGTAATAAACCCTCCTGGATTTACTCAAACAGAATGGATAGAGGAGCACTCCTCAGCTGCTGCTCCTCTGGCCAACTATGCTCCTAATCACCTGGAGACTTACAGGGACCCACAAGTCCTGCCCACTCTACCTCCGGGCCCCACTGGAGCCAAACGTAATGCTTCATTCTATCCAAGGCTGTTTTTCTGGATATATTGACAAACTAACAGTTAAGACTCTTTACCTTACTCTATAGGCGGGAAGCCTTTCTTCACCAGAAACCCAGCGGAGCTCAAAGGAACCTTCATCAACACAAAGTTAAAGAAGAGCAGACGTGGGTTTGGTTTTACTGTAGTTGGAGGAGATGAGCCGGATGAGTTCCTCCAGATCAAAAGCCTGGTGCTGGATGGACCAGCAGCTGTGGATGGGAAGATGGAGACAGGTGCAGTACTAAGCCTCCAACTACAGGGGCTCTCTTGTGTGTCGTTGACATGTTATGGTTGCCTGTTGTACTGTGACTGACTTGAGGCTTTCAAACATACACCTACCACCTTACCTACAGAAACATACACATACAAAGATATTTGCAGAAATGTTAGCTTATATGTTTATGTCATTTTACTTTTAAAATGATCTAAAATATGATGAATACCAGCTACAAGTTACTCTATTTAACATGAGATATAGCTGTATGTACAGTCTTTATCTGTATACTTCATTGCCTTCTCTTTTCCTTTTGGCAGGTGACGTCATTGTGAGTGTGAACGACACCATTGTACTCGGATACACACATGCTCAGGTGGTCAAGATCTTCCAGTCCATCCCTATTGGTTCCATGGTGGACCTAGCCTTATGTCGTGGCTACCCACTGCCATTTGACCCCGACGACCCCAACACCAGCCTGGTGACCTCGGTGGCCATCTTGGACAAGGAGCCAATCATTGTGAACGGACAAGAGACTTTTGAGCCAAACCAGATGGGACCAGTGAATGGTATGAGAGAGCCAAGACCACACAGCCCCTCTGCAGATGTGGCCTCGAACGGGTCCCACAGCTACTCCAGCGATGTGGTTACTCTGGCGTCCTCCATAGCCACGCAGCCCGAGCTTATAACTATCCACATGGAGAAGGGAGACAAGGGTTTTGGCTTTACCATCGCGGACAGTCTAACGGGCGGAGGTCAAAGGGTGAAACAGATTGTGGACTATCCTCGCTGCAGAGGTCTGAAAGAAGGAGACATTCTGATGGAGGTTAACAAGAGGAACGTCCAAAACATGAGCCACAACCAAGTGGTGGACCTGCTGAGCAAATGTCCTCGGGGAAGTGAAGTAACCATGCTTGTGCAAAGAGGTATGTGTGTCATCTTTGGAACTTTATAGAACCACTGCTATTTAGTCTTGTCTTAATCCAAGTCCAAGACGACACATAATTAAGTCATGCAATAAATAGTACAGTAGTGTATTAACATAATACTTTTCATCTTGTCACAAAATATAAGGCACCTAGACAAAAGATAAATTGGTGATTTCAACAGAATAAGTGGGTGGGCATCGGTGTAG
Organism: Chaenogobius annularis; assembly: GCA_015082035.1. Taxonomy (NCBI): domain Eukaryota; kingdom Metazoa; phylum Chordata; class Actinopteri; order Gobiiformes; family Gobiidae; genus Chaenogobius; species Chaenogobius annularis. The sequence goes on from BJKM01000115.1 coordinate 234,836, forward strand.
ATGATATAAAGTGTGGACACATGAGAGTGACTGGTGCTGCTAGAACAGACGACGGTGGGAGCAAGTGGGATGTGCAGGTCCAACTTTGTTTCAAATACATCTAATTAAAATGAATTCTTTGTATCGAGAGTTGCATTGGTTGTTTTCAGATGCTAATGATACTGAGGTAGGGTGGGTGGTTGGTGGAGCACTAAATTAGTTGACGACAATTTCAAAGTGATTAGTCGCCACAATCTTAGTGAAAGTGTACTTGTAACCATGAAGAAACAGGGACGTGCAAGTCCAACCTGAGCATTTAAAATAAAATTGAGCCAACTGGCTTAAACAGGCAGTCTTTCTGGAGAGTGAATGCTTGAGTCAACACATCAGCATGAAAATAGATTCATGAAAAGGTAAACAGATGGAAATAGAAACGTGTCGTTTTTGAAGACTAAACTACACATGGCCCCTTTAAAGACAATGTTGACCAAAGCGTAACATAAAAGCAGATGATTTCTGGAAGAAGCAGCTAATATAAAATAAATATCTGTATAACAAATATAACACAGGTCCTACTATATAAATTAAAATGTCTATGGGTTTGAGGAGCTAATTTTCCAAATCATTCGATTCCTCATCAAACTGCTGGGTGCTGTACGTTTATTTAGAGTTGTAAGCTCGCTCACTCATGGTATCGCTCGAGAACGATGTCATGACCTTTTTAAGTGATCTCTATAGCAGACAATATAAATGATCATAGACACGTAACAATTACTGAAGCCAAAAAGAGTTGTGTGTGTCAGATCTGTGTCGACAGTAGAAATGCAAGGACCAGGGATCAGCGGGTGAGGAGGAGGATTAGAGAGGAGCGCAGAGAGGAGATTTGCTGAGCACGGCTAAACTTGGGCTCCGGGATCATGTGCATGAAGATTGGTTTTGAAGAATAAGGTCCTGGATGTGAGACCGGACTAAGGACGGAGAGGGAGAAGAGGTTTATTTGTTAACCTATGACTCATGTATCTCTCTGTAGAGCCAGTGAGTAAAGAGCAATGTGTCATACATTAAGTCCCAATACACGTTATAATTAATTAGCTGTTGATCCACTTACACTGAGCTATGAGCCAGTGTACACTTTCTGCTAGTACCAAGTCCAGATAAATGAACTGAGTACATTGGATGACATCAGTTATGATTTTTTTTTTAAAGTATTACCGTAATTAAGAGATCAAATAATTACACAGCTACTATATCTCTCAGCACCTTCATCAAAACTAAATGCTATCTTTAACTATGATCATAGGCTTCTGGACTTTAGTTTTGGGTTAAACGTTAAATTACATGCTGTAATATATACGTATTAATGATTAAGATTGTTGGTAAAAATGACACATTTAGATGGGTAATATCAAAAGTTTAGATAATGTTGTGAATGTTATTTTGATGAATATGGAATTTTGAATAACAAGCATGTTATGTATAGTAAAAAAGTTACAAAAAGAGCTGATTAAGAAAACTCATTGAACAAAAAAAAAAAAAAGTTATTCCAATAAGGGTATAAGGTGATCGTTCTGACAGTTCACATAGGTCTGATCATTAAACCTCAACTAATACGTTTACAGATGTTTTAACATTTACATAATATCAAGATACTAAATATATATACAGTAGCTATTAGTTTTTGGCAATATCGCCACCTTAATAAAAAAAATTAAAAACTTAATACATTGAGCCACTGCTCAAATCAACAACATTTTTATATCTTAAAGTGTAAAGTTATAGAGAGCTGTTTTTAACATAAACATCTTTCGAAAAGGTATTCTGTATACCTTCCTACAACATATTAAGTGTGCATACTCAAACACCTTGCTAATTGCTACCTTAATCTATCAGCCTCAGCTAATAATTTACTGCTTAGCCTCTTACCCTCCCTTAGATAACATCTGGCTCATTCACATGCAGTTCCCTCCCTGTAAAAGGAGGCCAGGTCTGCTCCGACTCCTCCATCTTGTCTTCCTCCCATCGACCACTGTTTCCATGACAATCGTGCACCGCGCTCCTGTCCCCCGAGACGGAGCAGCGCAAGGCAAGAGAAAATGAGAATCCAGAAAACCAAAATCAAAACCGTAAGGTAGAAGAGTACCACTGCAAGTTAAAAACAAAAGCGTTATCATTTAGAGTTCCGGGATTAGGACGCACACGCTTTGGATGCAAAGTCACGGGCTACATTGAATTGCTTTGGATGTGTAAAGTACAGCTGATGGACAGGATAGATCTGTCAAAGTGAGACCAAGACCAAAGTGTAAAAGGAGAGGATGCAGAAGATTGTGTTAGAAGGAAGCTGATTATTGGTAACTCAAGATTACCACTACTACTTACTTCCATTACTACTACTACTACTACTACTACTACTACTACTACTACTACTACTACTACTACTACTACTACTACTTGCACAACCATTATCAAAATAATAACATTTTGAATTTTAAATCTATTTTCAATTCTTTGACCAAGTGTATGAACGAATGTATAAACCACACCATAAAGATTACTGTACAGTGACAGTTTCCATTTAATATTAGCCGCATTGAGGAGGCGCTAATATTGAATGACTTTGTGTGGAAAGTTGCAAGCAGAGACCAAGGCCACGCTACACGGCAGCGCCACATTGAAAAACCCTGAAAGCCTGGATACCTTCTGCCTCACTCCAACGCCCACTTTCCCTGTTAACTATCTATGACACCTGCTGTTTGTACCCTGCACCCACCCACACAAGAGCATCTTACACTCAGTTCTCACCAAGATATATTATAGGTGACTACTTCCTTGCGTGAAATATTAATGATTCGCGGCATAAAGCAATATCAAGGCAAAACTAGTTGTGTGTAGGGATTTCACGATTTCAAATTTTAGTCGAACGATTATTGTGGTAATAAACATTGCGATATAATGATTATTTGCGATTTAACATCATGACCAAAACAACAATAAAATCAAACATTTTCACTCCTCAATTGTGAAATCAAACTTTCTTTTTTTTTTGGGAGATTTTTTTGGCCCGAAGGCTCTATTGGACAGGAAAGTTAAGTGTGAAATGGGGGATGAAAGAGAAGGGAGGACATGCAGTACATTGTCGGAGTCAGGATTCAAACTCACAACACTGCGGTTTCACTTGGAGCCTGGCATACGTGCGCTGTGCCTTAACCACTCGAACACCCACAGCAAAAATCCAAACTCTTCTCAATCAAATGAGAAAGGAGCAAAGGCTGAGCAGCAAAGGACTTCATTTAGCTTCTAAAACAATCACATTTCTTTTAATTGAACTAAAAAAGACCTAATTTAGTTCAAAAATGAATTAAATTTAAAAAATATATATATATATATATATATAAATTTTCAATTAATCACAATTATCGATTAACCAAATAATCTTGACATATGTTGTCTACCGGTTAGATTCTGTCATTGCTTGGAATACTTAGAAATTAGAATACAGTGACCGAGACTAAACATTATGACAGGTGGAGAGATTAACAACACCTTATCTTCTCCATCATTGCATGGACAGGATGTAGGCTATTAGGCATCAAGTGAAATTTATGCTTTCCAAATGGGTCAGAGAGCGTCTCAAAAATATCTGTATTGGCCAATATCATATCAATAAGTGGTGAAAGATTAAACTTTTTAAAAAAAATTTTTTTATTGAAAGCACGTCACATAATGTTGCATATGGTATGTGGTGTTATATATTTAGCAGGCTGATCGTATTGTTATATTAAAGTCTATTCAGAGCAATGACCGCATATGAGATTTTTTTTCCTTCCATTCTCTTATTTGAATGACAATGGAGACGATCTTTGGTAGAAGCCTGTTTAATAAAAATACAAGCGCCATGGTTTTATCAAAGGAGCCACTGTTATGGATCTGGGGATGAGATTTACTGGCATTTTTCTGCTTCAGCAAAATGAAAATACTTGGATTATGGCGTAGATGCAGAATTTCAATGTGGTTTGGTGGAAACGCACACAGATGAGGCAAAACAATAGGTGAAGAGAATAACCGATTATTACTTCATTATGGCACCTATAAAAATATTGTACTTGAGCATCCTCATACATTGTGGCTTTTACAGACAGTTATGATAATGATATATCCTAGTTGTCTATCTCACAACAAATATCTGTTTTATCGGGATGGGATGAGTCTCAAACTGACATGAGATTGGGTTCATGAGAAGGAGACAAAATGAGATTTTTAGATAATTTATCATATGTAAATTGTGCGGTTCAGTTAAAATTTTGACCTTTTTACTTATTTTAATTACTATTTTTGTCGTCATTGTAGCACTGCTTTTTGCTACAGCTTCTCTCATGAAAATATCTTATGAAACTATTTTACTCACGTGTGCACAATCTTGAGGGAATTTCATCTCAAGAGATCAACTGGATTATAGCACAGATTAGCAGAATAGAGGCAAAGATGTTGTGTTTCCATGTATCCAGTAGGAGGAGCACTTCTCTGCTGCCTTCACTCCCATATCACTAATCGATAGCAGAGCACACATTTTGAGATGCTGTGAGTGATGCTCGTGTGGTCAGGTACACGTGATTCGCATATTTCTTTCAACAGTTGCTCATAAATGTTGCATTCGTTCAGATTAGGTTTATATACGTCAGCACCACTGCCATGTTATGCTATGGAGATGCATTTTAAGTGTGCATAACATTTCCTTTGCAAAGTAATACGTGTGGAAATTGGGTACTGACACAGGCGGGGTTGTTCAATTCGGAGGTCGCAGTATTTTGAATTATTATAAATATTTATACCCCTTAAATGCATCATTAAAACCATTAACGATATGGCTATACCTCAATTTGATTAATATTAAGGCGTGATGCCAATTATGGCAGCATCACCAGTGAGAAGATGTGGCAGAGGTTGTTTCAAAGTGAAATTCAGCCTTCTGTGCAATTTTTGGCTTTCAGGGTCACGACACCTGCTGTTGCAAAGATGAGACTCTTATTATTGACTTACAACTTTCCTTTACCTGTCCTTTGGCCATTCACGACAATACAAACATATTTATCAACATGGGACTTGGGTTTGTTGCTTTATTTTAGGAGTCTATCATCTGTGAGTAGAGAGGAGGCAAGGAAGGAAGGAAGGAAAACAAGAGCTGGATGAATTATAAATCGTGGAGAGAGAAAAAGAGAGAGAGAGAGGAGGGAGGGCTTTGTAGCAACACAGAGTTTTAACATTTAATGATTTTTTGCAAATGCAGCAGAAAAAAGACAGATGCTAGCATGTCATTGCATAAGTAAATATGTCGATGTGCACCATTAATAACCCTATACAGCCCAATCAGTATTTTGCAAAGGAATTAATAACGAAATGTTGCTACTTTTGCGTTCAACTTATATTCCGCCTCCTAGTTCTGCCTCGTTCTGTCATTCATTTATTCATTTAGTCTATTTTTACCACCACACAGACAGGAGTAAGTGGCAGCTGCACAAGAAAGGAGGCTCTTTTTGGAGTTCAAATCTTTTTTGTACAGAAGGGGCTAAATGCTTAAGGATGCAAAATGATGAATGTGATTTTTATTCATTTCGGGGCACGGCCTAATAATATCCTACTTTTTTCTTAACTTGGATTTGAGTATCAATATTTCAGCGGCACAAATGATCCTGTGGTGACTTGGTGTTAACTGTCTGCGTGATACAGAGGATATTTATATATGATGTTGGAGAGATGGAGACAGATAGTGCTAGGGTGTTGAAGGAGGAGAGTAGGGGGAGGGAACAGAGAATAGGCACGGAGAAAGCAAGCATCAGCTCCTCAATGTAAGCCCTGGGAGGTGAAGGCAGTGCACTATGATAAAACTCTGCTTTTTAATATGATGTGGAGTGCATTTTTGGAGCAGGAGAGAACCTGTGGCTTAGAAGGACCAGTGGACACTTTGTTAATGCGATAGATCAGAGGCTCGAGTTTGAGATCCTCAGAGGGGGTGGAGATCGGTGCGAGATTAGCGACTTTCCGTGTGTGCCGTTGTTGTACTGGGGAGCGGCAGGAGGGAAAGGGTAGCCCGCTGCAGCAGTACCGCGCGAGAACAGGAGGCTGTCCATTCTTTGGATCTCGTGGGGGGAGTTTTTTGGGGGGAACAGCGGGAAGAGCCGGTCATTAATGCTCTCTCTGTCTCTCTGCCGATGCTTTGCAGGAGTGGTGCCAGCCAAGAGGAGTCCGAAGCTGGTGGTGAGTACTAAAAACATATATTTTCCCTTCTCTGTGTCAGTGCATGTTCGCTCCACTCTGGTGAGGAAAGCAGAGCTATATTAAGAACAAAGGATAAACAGATATGATAGTTCTGTGATGTGCGCCTGCTACTTCTGTTCTCACTCGCCTGACAGCGTCAATGCTCCGGGCGTTTCAAGTTTGTCTCTTTGTTGCTTGTTATATCTGCCTTCTCTATTAGGGCTGCATAACAGTAGACGAACATGCAATTTGCAAAACCAGTAGAAATACAATGTATAACATAGTAGAAAGGTGATAAAGTAACACAAGTTTTGACATTGGAATTTCAATTTGATTTTGGCTGGAATTCAAATGGATTGCATGTATTGTTTAATGTTTTGACGTAAATAAAAAAAACAGAAAGAAAACAAAGAAAACAAACGCAAAACTGTAAATAGTCAGTGTGGAACCACGTGTCAACACAGGTCTAGTTTAGTCATACAAGAATGAACCAGGATTAAACCAGAACCAAATAGGACTTTTCATCTGTAAATAAAATTGGTTTATATTGTGTTTCATTGTTTTAGCCCATGTGTAATTTCACATGACCATTCAGACTTGCATAGATCAAATGAATTATTGGTGATCAGCAGCAGCTTCAGGAATTGAATATAAGTTATATGTGCACCAAAGAACAGTGGGTGTATAGGAGTTGCAAGGCTACGACCCACAAGTGTTGAGAACTTTTTAAAGGAGATTGCAACTGTCTCTTTTGGGAGCTGTCCTCTCTCAACATCAACAAGAAGAACAAAGAGGACAGTGAGCAATGTATTTTTATAACTCATCTAGACCTGATCAGATAATAAATATGGAGAAGATGCCAGTGTAGTTTTAAAAGCTTGTCACCCTGATTCACCCCTGTATAGACCAGAATGATAACGCGAAAGAGCATTTTACTGCGGACAAACTCAGCCAACGCTCATTAGTGCAGAGTTCACACCGAAGAAGGAGAAGGCTCTGATCCCACAGCTCTTGATCGACATTAAAAGCCTGTGCTGCAGTCGGCTGGATATTTGGGATTAGCTTGAAGCAGCATCAGTCAGAGCCGGGGGAGTTACCTATTCACATCACACGGCTTCAGGGGCGGGGGAAGTGCAGCTTGGACTTAAAGCAAGGCCCTGCACTGTTTGGTAAATTATAGTGGCACATCAACTGGTAGTAAGACAAGCTGCTCCTAGACTAACTGTTTTGAAGCAATAAATATAGTTAGTGTGTTACTAGACAACAGGACAGTAGAGTTAAGACGGAGGCAAAAAAAAAAAAAATCCGCCTGACAAGTAATGCACCTGTTCATGTGCCGGAATCGGAGCGGACCCGAACCAATCATACTGTAAGTATGAGCTTGACCTGGCACACTTTACACACTGTTTTTTGCATTCGATACAGACTAGTTACAGTAGAGTTTGTTGAAAGAATTCTAATCTCTAATGAATACTGTTTACTAATATTTGTCAATATATTTATTCAACTAATGCAAAAACTATTGTTGTTAAATGTTTCAAATTTGTTTAAAAAATAATAAATAAAAAAGGGACAATGAGAAAAGACAGTAGATAAATTGCATTATGATTCGGGGCAGTTGTATTATTTTCAAATTGTGTGATGTACATATTTAACAACACGTGAGGCTTGTGTCTAAGAAAATCAAACATTACTAGTTAAATCCAAGAACTTACGTTAAAAGCACCACAGCAAATGTTTTCTTTTGTCTAATGTAACAGTTCAAAAATATTCAAGAATGTTTATTGTTTACACTAAAATCTCGTCAGATAAAAATGGGATGGATGAAAATTTGACTTTGACAATCTCAATGTTAATATTAATATAATACAGAGCTGCTAGGTACAATGAAATAATGTTTTTGTATTTACAGAGGTCAAAAACAAAAGGCACTAATGGGTCATACATTATATAAAAGTGACAAAAGTTAGTGTTAACAGGTTGTTGAGTTGAACATGGGAGACCAGTAGCGGCCCTATAGCTCACTGTCAGTTCAGGTTAATCTTTTTGCTCAGAAAAAGACTATTTCCCCCTGCGCCATGTCACTGAGATGCCCCAGACGAACCCCTCTGCCTCCAGTTCTATTGACTCTCCTATTAGCTCATATTTAATATGATATGGTTGTTGTGCTCATTATGAAATATTGCAGGATTATTTGACACCTTTGTTTCATGCAGCGGATGTGTGGGAGACTGGTCTACCATTTCAGAAGCAGCTTTATTATTCATATGAGCTAAAAATGATTCAGTTGTCAGTAATTGCATTGTCCCAGCAAGACTAATTTCTCACTGAAGCAGTACAGTGATTGTAATGGGCAATCTCACGCAGCATGTAAACAACAACAACAACAACACACAAATGAAGTCTGTAGCTTCAGAAGCAATGGTGCAATGTTACAGCTATGGCAGTTTATGACATGCACGTGTTTGGTGAAACGGTGACTCTACAGTGCAAGGCACGGTTGAAGATGGTTGGATGAATTTGTCTCATTTAGCAGTGTAACAATTAAAAATGTTAGTGTTAGAATTATAGTGAGAAGAAACAAAAACTGAAACCAAACAGGAAAATCCTTAATTAACTTTCATTAACATTGTCTAATAGTTCACCATCTTTAAAGTCAAACATTATGAAAGATAAAGTTAATGTGAATGTCATTTTTATCATCTATTATTCTCTTATCGCCATTCTCTATTTTTAGTTCTTACAATTTTATTCTGACCCAAATAATCCAATAATGATGATTATTGATTAACCAATCAGTCATGACATTGGTGTAAAAGTTGTAAAAACCAATATGCAAATCACAGACAGATGCTTTTGCTTTATACAGTAGCTTCAGAAAATAAAAGCTGACAGGAAAGGAAATAAAATTAGGTTAAATTATTATTTATTTTTAAAAATATATATATATCTGTTTATGCCATCATTACCACTTAGGTGATATTGAGGCTTTTTACATTAAACTAGGACAATGTTGATGTGCATAAAAAGCCAATATCTTTGTGCATTACATGCCTCCACATTTCAAACTCATCTCAGTTTGAATTCACAGAGATGTGTCACTATTCAGGAGGCTGTTTGAGGGCTGAAAGAAAAAGACCTTGCTCTCTTTCTTTATCAACATTACTTCTGCTCTGCTCTGACTCACAGCTCTCACATGGACATCTGTATTACTCACACAGGAGATAGACATTCAGTTACAATTATGATCTGAAAATGCTCCATCAATTTGTCTTTACAATGTTGTGGTTTCCCATTGTCAGAAACAGATTTCAGTCCAACACCTCTAAGAAGTATCCAAAGTGAAATTCAACTATAACTGTTGAATCATGATTTTATGATTAAGATATTGATTGGTTTTATTATCAGTTAGGGATTCACAGACTTGCCATACAAAACTTAAAGTCCTTTCAGCTGATAGTTTAGGATTGGATTATGTCAACAGCAAATTGTGAATATAATATTTACACTTTAAATAATTTGTGCGGACAAAGAAGACTTTGAACTTTATACCAGTTTTGTTTCATTTGGACAAGCCCAGTAATTGGAGGTATTTTGACCATAAATCAGGTCAAAACATTTGTATTTTGAGAGTTCAAATACAAACTGTATGAGGATAGTGCTGTGCCCTTCAGGCAGCTTTTATTCAAGTATGGGCCATTTTAAAGTTTGAGATGTCACATGAACCCAACATATTCCAAATCTTGCTGTGAATTATTGTTTTCTTTTGTCATTCTATGGCGCCCTAACTCACACCTGCTTAATTGTGTTTTCAGCACCAGTTAGAGAGGAAGGACAGCCAGAACAGCTCCCAGCACAGTGTCTGCAGCCATCGCAGCACCCACACAGACTCACCCAGCCACCCACTGCCCTCTGCCATGCCCGGTGAGGTGGTGGCCCAGCCCCCAGCCGCACCCACACAGCCTCTGCCCGGTCTGCCCCCCCTCCAGGACCCTAGCGTCGATGGAACACTCACGCTGCAGAAGAAACCAGACCCGTTCAAGATCTGGGCCCAGTCGAGGAGCATGTACGAGAGCAGATGTGAGTACTGGCGTTTACTGAAGCTTTGGTGACTGAATGATGACCGGTATGGGGCGGTATTTCTTCCATAAAGGTGGATTTTTATCTTTTATTGTTGTAAACAAATAAAGGAACATCTAGTAAACCTGTGCCAAATCCTCATACAGAAGTCCTTGCATCAAATTGACAGCAAAATTACAATTTTAAAAATCCCTAAATTACATCAACAATCAGTATCAGTTTTGCTCTGAATTGGCTTGTTGGCATTACTTCTATAAAATGGGATTTCATGTTTATTCATTGTGAACACAGTGTTGCATTGGGAGGAACAGACAGTAATCTGAATTATTACACAGGAGTTATTGAGATATACCATTTTGACCCTAAATTATATTCATTATCTAAAAATCTGTATGTTTTAAGTGTAAAAAATACTAGTTTTTCTTTTAATTTGATCTACTAAAACTTGTGGCTTGTTCCAGCTAGTTTTTCGCAGCATGTTAACATGCAAACTACTAATTCCCTCCTAGATTAGACTATGTTAAAAACTTCTGAATGACTTTGCTTGTGGTGCTTTAGGAAGTAGATTTGATCAGTTGTGACTTTTTTCAAACCCAAACACCAAAGAGTGTTAAGGATGAGCACTTTTGGCTGTCAGAGTTTGCTAAACAGCGGTGCACTGCGTGAGTCAGAGCCGATACAGTCATAAAAGCTGCCTCTAAGAGAAATTTGTCCTTGGAACAGATCTGCATTTACAAGAGAGGTAAATGTTGCATACAAACACACATTTGGAAGCATCCTGTTTACTCCACAGAAAATACCTGGAAAATCAAAATAGACGATACAGAGTTGTATTTAAACAGTCTGTGCTTAAAGAAAATGTTTATTGTTTAAATATTTGAAGTGTACAGGCTAATTTCAAGCCTGATCTTAAATTTTCTCCAACCTGTAACTAGAGCAGCCTTCCAAAATATTAAGTTTTGTTGTTCTATTTCATTATTCAGAAGGTTGTCTCTAAATTTGAAGAGAAACAGTTTTGGTTGCGTTGCGATCCAGGTTGGATATTGTTTCATCATAGCGAGTTTACATCACGCGACTTGTGTTTTAGCTGGAGCAGAGGGTTTGTCCAGTCTTTCTACTTGACAAGCTGCTTGATGTCTGTGTGCAGCGTTGGTTCATAATTATGGCTTGCCCGTGTAAAATCTAGGACTGAAGCTGATTAAATATTAACTAGGCCCAGAGAGAGGCTCTTTAAGCTGTGGCTGATTGGTATATGTGTTTGATAACCCCTAAAGGAACTGCAGACCCCTTTTTGAGTCAGCGGGGAGGTGTGGAGACGAGATCAAACAAGAAACTTTGCCAGAAACAAAGACGCTTGGCTCAAATCGTGTAGAAAAATATGGTGGCGAATCCTGGTGCTTTTATGGAGGCCCACCAAAGTCTAATTCTGTCCCCCACACTTCTTTATGGCTTTTGGAGTATTATTACTTTATATAAATAAACACATTTCAAGTGGCAAAGTGTTAAATACAAATATCATAGACTAAAGAACAAATTAGTTGCTTAAATGGCGTTTGTATCGATACTTGATGAGCATGCTTCACTGACATTAATGCTTTGATGCAAACAGGAGCACTGGTCTGGGATTGATAATTATGCAGACAATTTATATAAGAGCTAAAAATAGATTGATGTTTGGTAGAAAGCCAAAGTCCTGACTAAATACAAACTGACCCCAGATATGGATAGATTAAAATAAACTAAGAGCAGGACTAGCTAACAAATGCTAGAAGAACCACACTGGTCTCAACATGACAGTGTTGTCACGGCACGGACATTTCAAACTCCGTTTTGATACTATGGAGTAAACTTGATATACACAATAACAATTAGTTCTGACAAAGAGTAAACCATTCCAAAACTGTCTAGGAACTAATTTCATCATATTTATGTGATTTTTTTATTTTTTGTAGTGATACTTGCTTGAACTAGTATCAATTAAATTACATTTTATTAATTAATTAATTTCCAAAAACAAAGACATTTCTAAAATATTGATCACCTGAACATAAACCATATACATTTTTTAATCATTGCCATTTAACACAAAAAATAGCCCAACCAAAAACAGCCAAAGACAGACAACAATACAGACATTAGACAAATAGAGGGACGACAGTCTAGACACTTCAGAGCAGGTGAGTGCATGTTTTTAAGATTTTTGGCCCTGGGCTTTGTTAGACAGGAAAGACAGCGTGAAATGGGGGATGAGAGAGAAGAGAGGACACGCAGCAAATTGTCGGAGTCGGGACCAGAAGCCACAACACTGGGTGGCTGCACTTGGAGCCCAGCATACGTGTGCTTTGCTTAGCACTCTACCACCGGTCTACCACTTTCATGAAAAATACCTTAAATATTTTGATATATTGTATGTATGTATATTTCAAATATTTGAAATATACATTGGTTAAGGGAGCATAACGGCATAACTTCTCTAGTGGAGCGTTTGCCACCTTCTTGTCTCCATGGAGATGCTATTGCTCTGTTTAAAATGTTCCATGGTATGGTATTCAACATATGTATTTCCATGAGACAAGCAGGTGGCGCAACCAGGGCAGGTTACAGGTCAGTTCTGTGGACAGGTGAGTCCATTTCAAAATGTTTTAATAGTAAATTGGCGTAATCCCTCATTGGTCCAGGAGTGCTCTCTAATTGATTAAAAATAGACAGTTACGTTTGAGTGGACAGACGGCGGGACCTCGTGCTGCTGCTGGCCTCGTGGGCTGATCAGACTAACACCAAACTGTGTCCTGCTCCACAGTCTGCTCTGAGGCGAATGTGTGGGCTGAGAGGAACTCACATACACCCTCATAGACACGCACACACTCACAGACACACACAGCAATACAAAGTGCATAATAACGAGGCCAGGAGATGATTAAGTCTTCAGCGCTTGGATCTGATGCAGTCGCAGTAGTTTGGTTTGGGAGAAGATAAAGCTGATTCTCCTAATTTGTTTTCCGTTGCTCTGTGCAGGATGAAGTGAAAGTGTGTGGTGTTTATGTTGGCGTTGTGACAAATCTCTGCATTTGACAATCACTGACTGCCATAATTATTAAACATCTGAGGTTGGCTGTGTAGTTCTTACCACGATCCGTTTCCTTTACATCTTGCAGTGCCGGATAGCCAGGAGCAAGATATTTTCCTATGGCGCAAAGACACTGGATTTGGTTTCCGTATACTTGGCGGGAATGAGCCTGGTGAACCGGTGAGTACCTGTCGAATCATCAATAGTTTATTTGACTTAAAGATCTGCTAGTTCAGATGATAAAGAATCTACTAATTGTTTTCATGGACTGTTGGTATCTTTGGTCTTGATCACAAAAGGGAAAAATGCTTGTCTAAAATCTATGTCTATACTGTTGGCCTCATATCAGTTATTACTTGTCATTTGTGACTGCATGCTAGTTATGAGGCTGTTTCTGTAAGAGGTGCGTTCACTCCCACACACTGCCTAAAGCCATGTTGGTTTGAAGCTAGAAAACAAAAAAGCGGGAAAAGCAACTCAAATACAGCACTGTAATGAGTCAGAAAACACTGCAGCCAGTTCACAAACTGCTATTGCTTTTGGCTTCGTGTCTTCGCAGATGGAGACTGGTTTAGTAAAAGTTAACATTGAAATATAGTCTGTGGTTTAAAATATACTGTTAGTTTACTTATATTTCATTGCCAAATTACACAACATGCAATCAAAAAACAGAGAATGAAGGGTTGCAACAAGGCAAACATCTTGAAGACTTGCATGTTTCTGAATTTGCCTTCCCCTGTACAGTTGTAGCAGCAACACCCCTAGTGCTAGTTATATTCTTATGTTATAATAGCCTAAAAATGAATTATAGTTAGACTTCAATGGCCAATGCAACCACAGACTCTATTGCTTTGAACTCTTGGATAGCAGTTCCAAACCAAGTATAATGGAGCTGTATGTATCAGGCTCTGTGACTATAGAAATCAAATGTATCACCTGTATCTAAATATGTTGTATGTTGTTTGCTCAGATCTACATCGGCCACATAGTGAAGTACGGCGCGGCAGATGAAGACGGGCGTCTCAGATCGGGGGATGAGCTGATCTGTGTGGACGGCACTGCGGTCGTGGGGAAATCTCATCAGCTCGTGGTGCAGCTGATGCAGCAGGCCGCCAAACAGGGCCACGTCAACCTCACCGTGAGGCGCAAGACGGCCGGCTACGGAGGTGAGGGCATTTATGTACAATCACACGTACATCTGGATATGTTGTGCCAATGAATAGAAATACTACGTTGTATTGTAAAAACTGCTGTTTGGACACAACAAAGACAGACATTTAGGGTGAATGATTAATGCTTAAGGGCCTAATATTCTTTTTGCCTTTCACAATTATATGATATGGTTCCCTCATGAAAAACAACTGGAGCTAGGACTGGGCCATATCATAGCCTTCACAGTAACAGTCAGTGCTAAAGGGCTCACACCTTTCGCTGTGATGATCAAAGCACGAAACCCCCACATCAACCTAAAACCTATAGAATTAATGATGAATAAATAAAATATTCCTTAACATGTGGCAAGCAAAATGAATGTAGGTCCAGCATTTTTGGAATGTTAATCTACCTGACAGGCCATAGTTAGCTTACTGAAATTAAAAGCAGGCAGATGTTGCATTATAGGCTATTAACAAAGTGTCACAATTATAAATGCATGCACTATTGGTAGAAAATTATAGCTTTAATGTATATCAGACAGAGCTTGTTGTTACATTGAAAAGAATTTGCACCAATAAATGTGTTAATTAAAAAATAATAATAATAATAATTGTCTAGCGTTAATTACATTGTTAAGTATATCGTTATCGTACATTTTCTAATCTATATCATGATAAAAATCTTGGCCATATCGACCCTGCCTCTGCTGGAGCATTGTGGAGCAAAATGGTCTGTTCCACCAGCTGAGGTACTGCTTCACCAGCTGAGATACTGCTTCACCAGCTGAGGTACTGCTTCACCAGCTGAGGTACTGCTTCACCAGCTGAGGTACTGCTTCACCAGCTGAGGTACTGCTTCACCAGCTGAGGTACTGCTTCACCGGACTTGTGCTGATCCTGTCAGTACTCTCAAAGTTTGCATTGCTAATAGCAAGGAACGGTTTTATTTCATGCGCTGATAAACTCCCTTTTGGCAACTGGCCTCAACCGGTTTTCCATACATACACTTTACAACATTTGTTCTGACTGGTCTTTCCAATTGCTCTTCTCTTCTTTCTCAGTATCCAAAGGTGAAGGAGATGTCCCGCCCTCTCCAGCCTCCTCCCACCACAGCAGCACCCAAGCACCCAGCCTGACAGAGGGCAAACGCACTCCGCAGGGCAGCCAGAACTCACTGAACACAGTGAGCTCAGGCAGCGGCTCGACCAGCGGCATCGGCAGCGGAGGCGGAGGGGGCAGTGGGAGCGCCGTGATCCCAGCCAGCCTCCAGCCGTACGACGTGGAGATCCAGAGAGGAGAGAACGAAGGCTTTGGGTTCGTCATTGTGTCCTCCGTCTCCAGACCTGATGCTGGCACCACATTCAGTAAGTGAAATACTGGGATTCATTGAATGCATGATTCAAATGCATTACTCAGTTTTGTTACGTAAAGTTCAGTAAAAGTTTTGAAGTACCCATTTAAACATGTACTTTTAGGGTAAAAAGTATTCCACACAACATTTGAAAACTGTTTCAAATGTTGTGATTTTGATCAACAACTGTAATGATCTTTGGTCAACAATAGCTATGCCAATCCATTTCTTAATTATTCTAGTGAATTTTTTGTTTTGTTTATTTATTTTGGTCAGGACAGAGCACTTAAATGAGCATATATGACACATATGCTGCAAACACGCCGGATCACCCCTCTGCGTGTATCACCCCTCTGCGTGTATCACCCCTCTGCGTGTATCACCCCTCTGCGTGTATCACCCCTCTGCGTGTATCACCCCTCTGCGTGTATCACCCCTCTGCGTGTGCGTGTATCCACCCCTTCTGTGGTGTCCCCTCTGCGTGTATCACCCCTCTGCGTGTATCACCCCTCCTTTGAGCAGTGAGCAGTGTAGAGCAACATACATTTATACTAAAGAGGGCCCTCTTGTGGACAAAATTCAATATTGCTTTAGTTCCTCATTGATTTTCCCTCTGTTTTATGAGGGGCATCAGTGTCAGAGCGGTGGGATTGGTCACACTCCGAGGTCACTGCTGCTGAAAAATTAGGAATTCTCCTTATGACAAACAGCATTCCCAAAGGATCACAATCTCCATCTCATATTCACGTCTCACGGCTCCAATTTAGCGTATAATTGGAGTCAACACACTCTGCAGCTGTACTGTTTAGGGACTGGATCAAAGCAGTAGAGTTTTACTTTACATTTGGGCAAACATTGATGAGCGATTGTGGGTAAAGTAGCTAACAACCAAGTAGAAAATTATAAGTTAAAAGTAGTTATCCAATTATTATTCGGTTTCAAAACTAGTCACAACTGTTTCGACAGTCTATAAATTCCAATTTGTAATTTAAAGGTTTACATCAAACCGACAAAACATGTCAAATCATCAAATTTATTCTCTAACAAATAAGGCACAAAATCAATACTGAAAAATAAAAAGTAATTGTCCATCTCAAACAATTTACTGACCTTTTTTAATTGATAAAGACTGCCATGCAAAAGTGTTCATTATAAATATTAATTATGGCGATGTAGAGAGTTGTGTCACAAATGAATGAATGGAGTGTTGGTCACACATTGATCCTGTGGGTTCATTGCACAGCAGAAATGAATACATTATTTATAGGGTCAGAGCCATGTCACGAAACATGTGTGAATGTCTCCAAGTCCTTCGTGGTTAGTCACACTCACTTGAGGCTACACACAACCGCAATTACCAACAACAATACAATACTGATGTGACATTTTGAGCCACGACCTTCTTCATCTCCACCTCACATAAAATTATCATCATTTGTTTTTAAAATGTTACATCCTCAGTGGTTTCCCATACATAATCCGTCCTTTTTCTAAACTGCTATACAATGCAGCAGTAGTGCCACACCATCTTTCCTTGTCTTCTCTAATGGAGAGCAGCCGTTTGGGACACTAAACTGACAGAGAGATGTGTATTTCTAAAAACACACTGTATATCTCCGAGGATGCTTAACAGTGCGGAGGAGAACAAAGCACTTTTAGCTGATCCAAGCTCTCATACATCATAGATACACTATTTCTGCTGCATCCTGTTTTAAGCCCTTCCCCCAGTCTCTTTTTTCTGACCAAAAGATTCTAGGCATTTCTGTCATTCCTATTGTTCTGTTCTCATTATTAAGACATTGACGTTAGAAACAAGGAAAGCGTATGACACAACCTGGCAGGAGCAGCCTTGCCTAGATCCATCAAGGGCAGGAGTATCTAGTGGGCTTTAGGTTTTTAACTAAATACATGTCAATCATTGCTAATTAGACTGGCTCTTTTTGCAGTCCAGCAGCTGATTCCACCTCTTTTTAAAGAGACCGTTCCTATTGCAGCACATACGTTTGTGATTCCATACAGTAAGTGCCCTACAGTTTGCAGCAGAAGAAACAGTTTTTTCTCAGTGTCAGTTCCGATCCTGAGAACAGAGTATTGATGGTCTGCCAGACTCGAGCTGCTCTGAGGCTGACCACTGCCATATAATTCACGCTCATTGATTTAGATGTCAGAAGGAGGGGGCAGGGGACAGCTTGTGCACCTCCGCACCGGGACCATCACTTCCATTTCTGACATCACATCAATTTTCTCTCGATTATACGGCATGTCGTGTTTTGCATGTGAACATCTGTGCTGATGTCTTTTCTATGGGGGGAAATGTAGGAATAATTCATATTGGTGGGTGTCGGGTAGCACTTGAAACAGAGGAAATGTTTTATGTTCTACTTACAAAATAAATCACAATGTGGGCCAGTGCTGGTGTTCTGTCGGCTATATCGAGAGTGTAATTCTGTTCGTGCTTTGTAGGATCAAAATGGTACCCAAATTCTTATAAGTACTGTGATATCAATTAGAAATATGTAAGAAAAAGATTCAGTTGTAGGTCATCTGGCACTCTGTTTTTAGGGAAAAACAAAACGTTTCAACTCATCTCAATGCCATAGGAGACCTGTGAATCTTCTAATTGTTTCAAGCACCATCTGTCGTAAAAGTAATTAGTTTGGCAGGTTTCAATTATCAGACAAATGTAAATGTTGTACCTTTGATACAATAACTTTTTTTCATTGGGTTTTAATCAGTTCTTTTTTTGTTGAATTTCTACTATAAACGTACTATATAGGTTTACCTCCTTTCGTTCTGCCTTAGTCCGTGCTGGTCAATTCAGCTTAAAATGTTGATGTCCTGGTTTTTGTCCATTTTGTATTGTCATCTTTCTATTCCGTATTAGTTATTGTGACAGTGGTGCTTTGAATGCCAACTATATGGTATGACTGATCAAAGCCTTTCTTTTCTTTTTCTTCCCTCGCTTCATCATCTAAAATCCCTCACACGATAATCAACAAACCCTCCTGCGCAAACAAATATATCTACACAAAGCTGGAAATGCCTGTGTGGCCATGCCCCACAAAATTGGGCGCATCATTGAGGGCAGCCCCGCGGACCGCTGTGGGAAGCTGAAGGTGGGGGACCGGATTTTGGCGGTGAACAGCTGCTCCATCACCAACAAGTCCCACTCAGACATCGTCAACCTGATCAAGGAGGCGGGGAACACAGTGTCTCTCAGGATCATCCCCGGTGATGGTAAGGCCCACATGGATGTTACGCACAGTCGATGTTTCACAATGCATTAGGCTGAGTTATTCATGAGCGAGTGGTGAAGGGAAAGGGCACTAGTGTTGTTCACCGCTCCGCCACTTCAGGAGGCTGTGAACTCAGATCTCAGACTCGCAAGAGGCCGAGAGGAGGAGCGTCTAATCTGCTTCATCCTTTACAGGGCTTTTACTTTTTCCCATGTGTGTTTTTGCTGCGGAATGTAATCAGTTACATTTCTTGACAAAATTCTTGACAAATGTGAGTCATATTTCTTGAGATCATAAGGTCGACCCAGCGGGAACCTTGAAAAATGATAGAAAAAACACAAAGGCTATGCCGGTTGGCCCATATTCGCCTACACAGTTTTGTCTGTGGACCGCTCAGCCGCTTGACTAGATCACAAACACACTTTTTGAGCATAAATATATTCAACAGCAAAGGTCACATTGTGTTGCTTTCTTGTTCTACAGAATCTTCCAATGCTTCTCTGCTGACCAATGCTGAGAAGATCGCTACCATCACCACAACGCACACACCTCAGTCCGAGCCCCGGTGGGTTCCGCTCCGGTTCAGTTCTTTCCATATAGATTGTAGATTATAGACTGTACATTTTAAAACGTTCAATGTATTCCGATATTCATTTACATGTGTTGTTTATTCTTTTACAGGAATAACTCAAAGTCTAAAGGGGCCCCGCCTCCTCCGCCAACACAGAATCAGGTACAAATAGCAGAAGAAGGAACAAATTGAAATAGAAAAAAAGCATTTAGAGCAAATCTATGTATATCAGCAATTTGAGCCATACACTAGAGGCAGTAGTTATTGAAGAAAGTTAAGCGTGGTCGAGTGGTTAAGGCACAGCACACGTATGCCCGGCAGCAGTGTCGTGAGTTTGAATCCTGATTCCGATAATTTACTGCATGTCCCCTCTCTCTCTTCCCTCATTTCACGCTGTCTTCCCTGTTTAATGAAGCCTGCGGGCCAAAATCTTTAACAAAAAAATGTTAAAAAATCAAAGCACCTTTGTGTATAAGTGCATTGGTGCCCTGCCCCCTGGAGGACACAATGAGTAACAGCCATGTGGATGTACAGTACAATGTCTGTCCACAGGGCTTGTGATAATTCCTCGTTAATTAAACAGAAATATTAAAATGTACAATTTATACAACGGCACATACTACTACAAACAGCTACTTGATTTATCCTTAAATCTTTTACAGGATGCTGAGTTCTACTCTGTGGACCTGGAGAGAGACAGTAAAGGCTTTGGGTTCAGTCTGAGAGGAGGGCGAGAGTATAACATGGACCTGTACGTCCTCAGACTGGCAGAAGATGGCGCTGCAGTCAGAAATGGGAAAATGAGGGTATGAAAGAAAGCTCTCTCATCCTCTGTAGAACTTGAGCATGAATAACTTGGTCCCTGTGTTTCAGGTGGGTGACGAGATCCTGGAGATAAACGGAGAGAGCACAAAGAACATGAAGCATTCTCGTGCGATCGAGCTGATCAAGAACGGAGGTCGAAGGGCGCGGCTTGTCCTCAAGCGGGGCGATGGATCTGTACCTGAATATGGTATGTACATGTTAGCCTAGACTGTTCCCCTATATGTTGCCCTATATACAAATAAAAAGAGACATTAGAATATATTTTATAAAATGTTTTAAATAACAAAAATGTTTAATTCAATTCAATGACTGCTTTTATGAATTTCAAACACTAACCTTTCATTCACAACAGAACTTAACTCTTAACTCATCTGACTTGTAATGGGTGTGGTTTAGACATGTTTTAATCACTGCAGAGGTATTTTAAGCCGTTCTGAATTTGAATTAAAATGCTCTTTTTAGTTTTACTCTCCATAAAGCCACAATGTAAACCAGCTCTTGTCTGTATGTTTCTATGCCTCTGCTCTCTGTCTGTGTCTGGGCTCTTCCTCCTCTGCAGCGATGATGGCTCCTCATCTCGCTGTGGGGACTTTGAGGAATGACAAGATGGGAGAGCCCTGTTTCTACCTAATGGGCCAAAATCAGACCACGGTTTGTAGCCAAAAGTCTGTCCCAGTCCACCCCCCTTTGCCATCTGTTTTCCTTTGGGTTTGCAATTTCAGCCCCTCACAACATCAAAGGCCTTGCCCCTAATGTTTTGTACATTATGCAGGTCAGAGGTGGAAGTAACAAATTACAAATTCTCAAAAATCATGTGTAGATTTTTGTGTATAATTTGTAATGTCTCTAAAGCTACGGGAAATTAAAAAGATAAGCGGCGAGATTAATGACCTGGCCTCACAAGAAACAATACCAAAAAGTGTAATGTTTGAGTACAATTTTTAAATGTTTTATTATTTACCTGAAGTTATATTAAAACTTCTAAAATTATCCTGCTAAAGAAAAGTTTAGTCTTATGACCACATTATATGATGTCACCGATCTGAAGGGTAAAATGCTAATATTTATGGATAAATAATGACAGCTCCCTGTTAAGTAAAGGAGGGATTTGTCATGAAGCAATAGTAGGCAACCACAAACCACAAGATTCATTTTCTAAATGAGTAGCCATACCTATTTAAAACCCAATATTTTGCCTTAGTTGCGAGTTTTTGAATGATAAGCCTGCACAATTTTGGAAAAATATCCAATTCAGAATCAGAATCAGAATCAGAAAAGGTTTATTGCAATGAACAAAATTCACAAACATAGGAACTTGTTTCGGCTTTAAGGTGCAACATAAAACGATGATAAAACAGCAAATATAAAATCAAAAAGGGCATGCATTAAAGAAAACAATTTAAATCTACTATAGGATAAAAATAGACTTACTACGTACACAAAATGTGCAGTTAAATTAACAGTTGTAGTGCAGAAAGTGACAGTGAGTGACTGAATAATTGCAGTTAAAGTGGCAGGTGTTTAAGAAGTTGAGTCCAACGGCAGAGGGGAAGAAACTATTCTTGTGGCGGGAGGTTCTGGTCCGGGATGGACCGTAGCCTCCTGCCTGAGGGGAGTGGTTCAAATAGACCATGTCCAGGGTGAGAAGGGTCAGCTGTGATCCGACCTGCTCGTCCCAGAGCCCTGGAGACGTACAGGTCCTGCAGAGATGGAAGTCTGCAGCCGATCACCATAATTGCGATTATGATTTGATTTACGATCTAAATTTTGATTGAAGGATTCAGTTCTAATGCCACATTTGAAACAGACATTAACATTTAAGAGAAGACTGATGAGCTTCAACTGAAAACATTGATATATTGATAACAGAAAAGGGAAAATTAATTTGTAATAAACTATGGAGTACATGATACATATTTTCTCAGGAAAATATGTGACTAAACAATTGAAGTCTTTGCGATTTGCTAATTGTGACTGTTCAAATTTCGATTGCAATTAATCTTGTAGCCCTACAGAACGATCGATGCGTTTGTCAAAGAGAGGGATATTCTCTTGTTAGATTTCATCACATCACTGAACATCAATAACCAAGAACTAATTAGTACTCATGAGTGGTTTGTATAGGAATTATTTTTAGCCATGTAACAATATTTTACCCTGTAGCCCTGTCAGTGCTCGCTCCACCTCTGGTTACATTTAATGTGCTTCATTTCGTGTCTTGCCTGACTTCAGCTGTGTATCTGTGCTGTTTGTGCTGCTCTAATATTTGGACATATTTAACATTTTTGTCACACGCTTCTCCCCGAAAGACCCTCACTTTTTCTAACGTGGCCACTCTAAACCAGTCATTCTTGCTTTTGTTCTGTTTCTTTGGTTTGATCGTCCCAATGGTGCACAGTCACATGTCCAGCATTGGTCTTGAATGGTTCCTATAGATGTATTTTGTGTCACTGACATCCCCAGTCCATACTGTATATTGCTCACTCCATCTTCATCATTGAACATTAAAGCAGGTATTGATAGACTTTGAAATACTTGAAATACAGTAGTCAACATTTGGATTAGATATTTCAAACTTCCTCTAATGTGCATTCTTGCGTAAAACGCTTTAAAAAAACGTTACTGATGGATGCACAGTGTTTGAGTACTTTCACGATTTAGGATTTTTATTTTGTTGATTTGAACTGGCTGAGTTTAGTATATCTATATTTTCTATATTATTATTAGAGGACCCCACCATCAGAAATGTAAGCATCAAATTCTTTTTATGAACGTTATTTTTAGTACTATTCACACTTTCACATTGATAATGATTGGAAGGAATAAGCCCTGAAAATCCTTTGTTTGCTTTAGTAAATGTAGCTTCAAATGTTGACTACTATATTACAAAACTACACATGATGCGCATAAAGTAAGCATGCCCAACAAAAGAAATCCCAATTTAAATAAAGATAACAGTCAAATGTTTCTCTTCTCCCTCCCAGACGGCAGCAGTGACGGGTACCCTGCCACACCCGGGGCACAAAACTCTCCGGAAGTGAGGATGGTGCCGAACAGCCGATACCACACCTCATCGGAGTCCAGTTATCCACCCGACCTTCACAAACCATCACGGCAGGACGAGGCTGTGCGCGGCCGCAACCGAACCAGGGACAGGGCTGGGACCGACCAGATACCGGACTACCAAGGCCAGCAATTTAACCCCCACCTCCATCACACCTGGAACAACAACCACAGTCAAAGCACCCCCAGAAACCAGTCTCCTGCGGACAGTAACGGCAGCAGTGGTGGCAACAAGAAGGGCAAAGGACGCAAGGTGAAGAAGTCCGAGTCGGAGAGCGGCATCTCTAAGCTCTTAAAGACATTGCGGAAGGACAGTTCGGGAAAGAAAGCGGAAAAACAAAGAGGGAGAGAGGCGAATACCAGCAGCTCCACTCTGGACGGCCGGTTTAGACTTCAGCGCCGCGGTTCTCTCGATCGATCGCCGACACGAAAGCGCGGTGCGTCTCCAGACCGGCGCCGTGCCAAGTCCATGGACCGGAGGGCAGAGCGGGCGCAGCGAGACCGAACGCCAGAGAGGGAGTTTGACGATGGAGGGTTCCTCGCTGTAACGCCAGAGAGGAAACTTTGCGAGAGGCGCGTTTTGAAGGACTCTGCAACACCGGGAAGAATGAGTGTGAGATCAAACAACAATTCGGATACTTTGTCGTACACAAGGGGGCGCACACTTGACCGCCCCGCCAAGAACGGCAACCTGCTGAGAGACTCCTCCTCCGAGAGATACAGAATGAATGGGACGCCCGAGCAGAGATACCGTGACTCTTCACCCGACAGCACCTACAGCCGCGAAGAGCTCAACTACGGAGCAGCAGTGCCCCCTAAGCTCAAGGACTATTACAGCATGATGAAGAACAACGCGGCTCAGTACAACCTACCTGCCTACAACAACGCGGGCCACAACAATAACAGCGCAACAGCGGGACGTGGCTCTAACCAACTCCCCGAACCCAAGCGCCGCCTGTACAAGGAAAGCCCCAAAGACCTGAGCATTTAAAGCCTCCCGTCTTTCTGTACAATACACTGGAAATGGACTTCACAGGATGTTATAAGTCTTGTGCTATTTGGTTGACTGATTTATTAATAATTGATTGATTTTTGATTTTATTGTGATCTCCCCCATTACAGAGATTCATAAAACAGCAAAAGTACAATCCTATCTGTCCACACTGGTTGTTTTTCGTCATTGTTCTAGTTTTTTTTTATCAGCGTTGTTGTTCTATAGTAACGTTATTGTTATGTGCCTGCATATGAAATCAGTGATATTGCTTTTTGTAGGCATTTGCTGGATCTATGAATAGTTGTTCCCTCCGAGGCCTAAAAATGCTTCCAGTTGTGGTCATTTTTATAATTATAAAGTTTGTTTTCCCCATTGCAGACTTGCTTTACTGAACAAAACTATAGCACAAGACACTGATGGGCCACAAAGACTGTGAAATTTATGTGTAAGAATATCTGACTTGAATTGAAATTTGTGGTTATGAAAGAAATAATATATGACCATTTGGGGATTTTGACACTATTTATTGCTCATTTGGCACATATTTTAAGCTCATTAAAAGTTTCAGGATGGTAGGAACACACACTGTACCTGGGGAAAAACGCTGGACTCTTTGGCAGCTCACTGGATGCCTCAACAAAACTGCTGCTCAAGTTTGAAAAATAATAACATGTAAATTGGCTCAATTTAATCGTTCAAAACTCGATCTTACTTTTATTGTAGCCACCAAGAAAATGTACTTTGAACTTACAGGCAAAAAGAAAAACTTTTAGATGGATAAACACTTTTGGTTCTAATTAGTTGCTCATCAAGTATACTGAGAGAGATTTGAGCCAAGACTGCATTGTGCCAGAGAACCAGCTCCACGCTGCCATAAAGATAGACGTTACCTTGTATGCCAAAAAGAAATGTAAATTTCCCTGCACAAAATGTACACAGCCCTCATCAAACATAACATTATGACCCCCATGGATCAACACACTCTGAGCATTTTAAAACAGCTTGTATTGTTGAATGTTCTACAGTGGTCTGCAGTGGTCTGTTTTAAAGAAACGAGGACGAAGGCTGTTTGTTCTCATTTACGAAACATAATACACACAATTGCTTATTAGGAAGCTGGTCATAATGTTATGCTTTATTGATGCAAGTTTTGCCCCTAAAACAAATTTGACTATTCTGTTCCCTTGTCTTTGACTCGTGCACTGACTCTGGGGTCTCGAGCTGATGTGGTTTTGGTAACATGGGACGGTCCCGCTACAAGAGTTTGACCAATCTGCCGCGCTGAGCCATGCCGTCACTCCACTCTCAGTCTGACTGCTGCTTGTACAACATGTTTTTATGTGTATTTCTCTTTGTTTTATGTTTCATCCAGAAATATATTGAGTAAAATCACATATGCATTGTTTGATCACTGTCATCACCATGTATTGAAAAAAAAATTGAGGAAAAAATTATGAAGTTTGTTGGCCATCACCTGTAAAGAATTTTTCCAATGTTATTATTATTAGGAAGGAATTTTAAAAATGTTGCCTTTTCTTGTACAAAAGAGAAATTTATGGAGAGAGCCTCAGCAGTGGGGAATGTGCTATTGTGTTGGACCTGATAATGATTTATTGGAAATATATTACTTTTACTCTTGGATCAGGTATGTAAAGATTATTGAGAGACTGTATTGGTTGAATCTGCTCAGTTTGTTTGGTCTGAAATCTCGATGGTTATAGCTTGCCTTTGTATTATAAAGCACTTGTATGCAGTCTGTGTTTCTTCAAAAAGCATTATTTCTTGCAACGTGCTCTGGACATAATTCTGTCTGTGTGTTGATAAAAAGCAGTACATGTATATTATTATTATTATGGGCCAATCTTTTTATAAAACTATGCATATATAAATATCACATTGTTCATAGCTTTATTTGACCCATGAAGCTAAAAACATAACATTAGTCGAAGTACAAGTAGATGTGGACTTATCCAGCTTCTTTCCTCCAGATGGATTACAATGTATATGTAGCTATCAAAAGAAGTCTGTGAATGCTATTTTTATTATCAAATAAAGTTTTCCATACAAATCTAAGTTTGTCAATATTTTTTCTGCACACTTCCACTTTACATTGACTAGTTCAGGTACTGCCTTTTATGAATTGAAGATAAAAACTGAAAGAAATATGTCATGAAGAGGGAAATATAAACTCTAAAAACTTAACCAGGACGACTTTTCTTACTACTTTTACTCAAATACGAGTAAAGTTGCTTAAAAATGATATTACTCTATAGGTATAAAATAAGTAGAAGTACAGAGTAGTGGTCCAAGAAGTGTAAAAAAGTATTTAGGGGAACTAGAGAGTAACTATTTAGGCGTGATATCTGATTATAATTTGACGTTTATGTAATTGGATGGACAAAACATTGAATAAAGCCCAAAATCTGTTTGTTTTTTTCAAAAGATAAGACTCAAAAATGAGAAACAACTAAATCTTATGTGAAGTAGCAGTGCAAGAAACACAAATGTTCAAATAATTTCATATTGTCAACATAAAGCTTTTGTCACTTGTAAATTGACTCACAGTGGGAAGGAACTTTCACTCAAGTAAGAGAATGTTACTTCAATAAGCGTCAAAAAATTACCCAAGAAGTACAAATTCAGTTGTACAAGTACAATCGACGTACCTGAGTAAATGTAACTAATACTTCTCATCTGTGGTGGAAAGAGTACTGAAAATGTTATCTCAAGTAAGTATGTATGCATGAATAAAATAAGAACATTTTGCAATTTTAGTTGATTTGTATACCAAATTTGGGACTTGTGCTTGTACTCAATCACTCTTATGACATTTCAAAAAAAAAAAACTTAAGTATAAGTACATGTTTGAAATCTACTAATTAACCCCCCCAAAAAGATCTATGCAATTATGTTACGTTAGTATTTCTAATTAGTTACTTTCCACCCCTGCAAAGCTGTGGTATGAATTACACTGAAACCAGCCAAAGGCCTATAGTATCAATGTTAAACTAATGTGCTTAGTTGAGGTTATACAAAGTTATTATTCATCACAATATTACATTCTGTTGCCTGACGATGGTGAGCTTTTTGAAAATAGGTTGTGTTTACGTTGTAGAGTTTGAAGATGTCGTAATCTGAGAGGGTGGGCCTGCGTAACTCTGTGGGAGACTTGTCATCAAATATCTTATCATTATTTGTCTGGAATTGGCTCCACAAAATTGTCGTCTTGATGAAGTCCATTAAACTGGCGACAATCACGCCTTTGGGTTGAATAATAGTACCACTTTCTAAAGCAATTGTGAAAAAAAATACATCTCTTTTGTCTATTTATGCCGACAGTGACGATGCTTAAAGCTGCACCGTGTAAGGAAGCGGGCTTGCCACCTGCATTACTCGTGGAGATGGAAAGCCAAACTTCAGAACATTCTCCATGGAGATAGATTCTTTTGAACGTTAGAGGCAAAGTAACATCTCCATGAAGCCTTCCGGCAGGAGTAAAAACACCTGTAATTGAGTAATTGCATTAACTTAAGTTTATTTTTGGCTGAAATCTTACACGGTTGGGCTTTAACTTTGCGTCAGTCTTTGTTTCATGTGGAGAGGCCCAGTAATTACAGAGATATGAACCATAAACCAGGTCAACACATAGAATTATGACCTGACCCAGTTTACAACAATAGGAATTCATGTTGCGATGTCACGTAAACGCAACCTATTCAAATCCATCTTGAAGTGAGACAAGTTTCTGAAATTCATTGCTGTATTCCTCACCAACTGTGGCTGTTGCTATAGTTACATGTGAAGGTCAACAAAAGAGAAGAATTGAAGCTGAGGAGTGCGTAGGAGGCCTCATGTCATTTAGTGTGTTCTCTGGCTTTCTTTCTATCCTCTTCCTCAGCATCCTCTTTTCACTAACTTACTCCATGTTCTCTGTCACATACGAGTGTACGTTTTTTGGTTTTACTACTGTCTTGCAACCCTAACTTCCACATTCTTATACATTCAGACTCTCAACCTTGTATTTATATCTAAAATGAGCTTTTTCACAGTGAAATATTGTGTGAAAGCTGTAAATATTTCATATATGATCTTGATGCAAATGTGTGTGAGACTGATTATACTCTTATGTGTAATAAAATAAGCCTATTATTGATAAGGATCTTAATATTCGTCATAAGATGAAGTTAATAAAGTATTATTTGTATAATCACAACTAATGAAATTAACTTGAAGGCCAAGGTGACCTAAGGTTTATAACTGCTCTAACGTCCCTTTAACTAATAATTAAACCAAGAAAAAGATCAGACAAGTGGTAGGAAAATTCGAAAAAATTGTGACGCAAAAAGTGACTCCAGACATGAATGCATTCTGAGTAAGTCATTCACATTTATTGATTTAATTAAATAGTACTACAAACATTGGTAACACCTCCCCATGAAAAGTAAAACATAAACAGGATTTGCCATTTGCAAAGTGCCTTTTATTTTACATTGCCTTGATTACATGCCTCTACAATTAAAAATAAGCCAGTAACATTTAGGATCCAACTGTAAAAGATTTCTCCTCTTTCTTTCAGGACAAAATCTCAGATAGTTATGTTGGATATCTGTACATACAAGAACAACTCTGTTAAGGGTGGACCTTTTCTGGTACTGTCTTTGGGTTGAACCAGCTCATTTGTAAAAATACAAAAATGGAAGTTATTTAGTGGTTTCCCAGGGGAGTCGTCTTCGTGGACCGTCGGTCGTGGTGAGTGTGGGCCTGGTTTTATGCTGGAGACACGGAGCTGGAGGACACTGAGGAGGCCTCGGTCTTGGTGGTGGAGGCACCCTCCTCCTCTTCGAAGGGGTTCTTTCCGCAGCACAACGTGGTGATCATGCAGTGGCGGAACTGCTTGTTCATGATGATGTAGATCAGAGGGTTGTACAGGGAGGAGCTCTTGGCAAAGAAGGCGGGCACGGTCATGAAGAGTGGCCCAAACTCGGAGCCCTGGTGTGTGAAGATATACCAGGCCACACTAGCGTATGGCAGCCAAGACACCAGGAAGCCGATGACCATGATGATGACCATGCGGGTGACCTCGCGCTCAGCTCTCTGGGTGGTCTCAGACTCCTGCTGGGCAGCAGCGGCCTCTTTGACGGCACACATAAGGCGGCCGTAGCAGAAGAAAATAACGACAAGAGGGATACAGAAGTGAACGATGAACATGTAGATCACAAAGGACTCATTGTTGAAGCCCTCAGCACGAGTGTAGTAGTCAACTCCACATGAGCACTGCATGCCCTCAGGGATGTACCGGGACCAGCCCACCAGTGGTGGTACAGCGCAGGTAGCCGCCATGATCCAGCTGAAGGCCACCCCCATGATGGCGTGATTCTCCCCAAAGCGGAAGTTGCTGATAGGTTTGCAGACAACCATCCATCTCTCAACAGCCAGGACCACCAGGGACCACAGAGCGATCTCACCACCCAAAGTGGCAAAGAAACCCTCCACGTTGCAGCCAAGGCGTCCAAGAACGAAGTAGCCATGCATTGAGGTATACATAGTTGTGGTGAAGCCTCCAAACACCATGAAGAGGTCAGCTATCGCCAGGTTGAGCAGGATATAGTTTAGAGGGGTCCGCAGCTTCTTGTGTTCGATGGTGACGTAGAGTGTGAGGAAGTTGATAGGGAAGCCCGTCAGGATAAGAAAGAACATGTAGGCCCCCAGAGCCGCATAGGCTGCAGGGTTGACTAGGTAGTACTGAGGGTATTCATACGGGCTCCGGACGATGCCGGTGGTGTTGACCATAGGGATATAGAAAAAGGGTCCCTCCGTGCCGTTCATGGTTGCGGTTTGTTGTGATCAGCCTTTCTCTGGTGGTTCTTTGGCTGGAGACAGAGATGGAGAGGGACCTACAGAGGGGCTCCCAGGGCCTCACTCGCACTTATAAAGCCACACCTGGGATTATCACTTTCCAAATCCGTCAGCACAAAGTGATTTAGGCCATGGTTAATATCTAATCCAGCGATCACTGCAACATAACTGACCACTCATCAAGATATTAAGGTTACCATCACATCACCTTCAAATATAAAGATGCAGATTTTTACAAGCAGCCTGAAAACAATAAGCAATAAATGTAGATACAAGTCTTTGGGTTTTAGATATGACTACTGGAATGTAGATGTTAAACTTTATTTCAAGTTTTATAGTATTTCATTCTTACTGTGAAACTGATATATTAAATTTATACTACTTTATTTTGTAACTCGATTTAATTTGCTGGTCGGTTACATAGCGGTAACAAAAAGAATTTCCACCTGATAAAAAAGCTAGATTTTATTCTGAAGAACAATTAAAGCGAGGCAAGTCCCACATTTTCCAAATAGACAACTTCCTCACTATCTGCTCCTTTCTAAACCTGTACAAACACAGACTGCTTTACAGCAGGCTTGTTGACGCCTTACAAAGCGCTACACTGTCATTATTCATTCACCCCAGATTTGGTGGTGGTAAACTACTCCTATAGCCACAGTTGCCCTGGGACTGACTGATGGAAGCGAGGCTGCCAATCTGTGCCATTTGCCCCTTTGACCACTATCAACAATTTACACACACACACCAGATTAGTTTCTTGTAGGACATGCACTGTAAATGAAAAGACTGCAAGAGCTCACACAAGCCTTGTATTTTAAATGCCATGGTCTAAAGTGTTTGGAAGAGCATCTGATCTCAAATCTGTGCCAGATCACTGGTCAAAAAATGTGCATATTTTTGATACTTTTTAGATATGAAAGCAGCAGCAGATTATATCTCTTAAAACAACTCCAGCTCCATGATAAATGCGATCCTGAAACATTCATTTCTGGAGAGGAGAAGTGAAGGCTGGAGTCTTATCAGTGTAAAGAGCTCAGCACTTTCCTAATGGGTGTCGTATTAAAGGGATTTGCGGCTCATGAAGTGTTGCTCTCAAACGCCTGGATTGGATTTAATGTCACTCTGGGTCAGTCCCTTTAACTGTCAACTCACTGTCTGCACAAGACGGGACAATTTGGTTCATATATGCTACAGATACATCTACCATTCATTCTTTTCTTGAATCTTGAAGATTGTGGTGATTGTTCAAAGCCATTTCCATCCCTCTCATTACCCCATTATCTTTTAAAACATTATAATCATACTGAGTTGATAAAATGCTGAAGTGTAATAAAAACATAATGTGTTGCCCTTATCATGCTTCTCTAAATAATAAAGCCCAAACAATAGGCATCATCATCAGTCAAACCGATAGTAAAGAAGTAGCATTGGCCACTTGAAATGTTGGCGCTCTCTAGAGGCCACATTTATAGTTGCAGTTACGAAGGTTCAAACGTCTTCTGTTGTTTTTCTTTCTTTCTTTTCTTTTTTTTTTTTTTTACATAAAAAGGCTGCAGTTAAATGAATACCCAAAATGGAAACCTCTCGAATGAATAACATGCAAAGGAGGATGAATAATATATGGAAGAAACGGGGATAAGGACACCTAGATGCCCTTGCCTAAAAAAGAGGAAGCAGAGTAGAAGTATACAGTGGTGGTACAAATTACTCTTGTAGGCCTAGAGTAAAAGGTGTTTTATTACTACCCGAATAATTGTATGAGTAACTTATACAAAGTATACATCTGTATACTTTGAAGTTATTGTAATTGGTAGAACAATCACTAAATTTACCCAAAAATGTAAATGACTAAATCATGTTACTCAAGTAGGAGTGAAGTGCTTAAAAACTCCTTCAGCGACAACTACAACTTACAAAGTTACTCAAGTAAATGTAGTGGAGCACTACCCACCCCTGATAATAAATACTAGGGTTTAACTCTAACCAAGTAGATTTGGAGTGGACACTACACATTCTTATGCTAAGGTTAACTTTATTGTCCCTGTAGGGAAATTGTAACACCCTTCTATCCAGCTGTGGCAATCAGCAATCAGGAGTAGGAGACCTATCTCCAGATCTTGGTCCTTGGTCCAAGTTCCCAGAGGAAACCCAAATATAGGGAGAAACATGCAACATCGCACAGAACCCAGAACCTTCTAGCAATGAGACGAGAGTGCCAGCAACTCAGCCACCATGCTGCCCAAATTCTAATGGAAATGAGACAGGGCTAAACATACACCTAGTCTAATCCAATCAAATTACGAGAGAAGGCCTTGGGGCCCTGGCCAGAGTTACTGATCATGTGCAGGCAGTCTTTGGAGGTAACGGAATACATGTAGCCGGCTGGAAATATGTATGAAGAATAGAAACTTTTGTGTAACTATTCAGGAACAATTACTCTTTCATAAGGTGGTTACTTTTCAAAAATCAGAGGAATACATTGTATAATTTGATCATGAAATAGAAAATGCAGCTCTTATAGTGAGTGCTTGTGCAATTTTTCCTTCTACAATAAAGGTTCTCTCATCTTTTACAAGTGAAACAAAGACAAAAACCTGTTTTAATTCCTGTTGTTTTCACACTATAATACAGTATTATGCAACTCAACATGAAAGTATTCAAAGCATAAGTGGCGTGCACTCAGGGCAATTAAGGTAATCAGTGATTGTCCAATCAAATCTAAAATGACATCACAACTATATTTAATTTGTATAGTTAAACAAAATGTATGCTGTTCTCCGAAAGACACTCTAGCGACCCACAATTAATTATATTCTTATGCTTGATGGTAATATGATTGAACAAGTACCCCATTACAAATACTTGGGCATCTGGATCTATGATAAACTGTCCCTCAACAAACACGTACAAGAGCTGACAAATAATCTTAAAGCCAGATTGTCATTCTTCTTTCGAAATAAAATATGTTTTCCTCCTAATTGTAGAAAACAGTTAATTCAGGCTACATTTCTTTCAGTTCTAGATTATGGTGACATTATATATATGCATTCTACAGCAACAGTGTTAAAACCTCTGAACTCGGTTTTTCATTCAGCTCTAAGGTTTATTACAGGAGAAGGATACAGAACTCACCCTGTGAGTTATATTCTAAAGTAGAATGGCAATCATTGGATGCACAAAGAGAACAGCACTGCCTTTTGTTTGTGTATAAGCTCTAGTTGGCACTTTGCCTGATTATTTATCAAGTTTATTGCACATCAGAATCAGGGATTCACAGTTTGAGGTCTAAGGACATTTGTATCTTACAATCATTTTAACACAGAGACAAAAAAAGGCTTTCCTCCGTTTGCTCCCTCCCTCTGGAACAAACACACAGACTTTTAACTTAAATCATTTTATTCTAATGATTTTTAACTGGCAAGGACCGTGTCATTTGTGTCAATCACTTGTTTATATAAATTTTATCTCATATTGTATGTATGATGTATAAATGTGTTTTTATTATTAGTATTGGTTAATTGTATTGAATGTTTTATTGTGTTTTAGTATCCTGCTTTGTTGTTTCTTTTGTGTTGTATTTTAACTGGGTACCCATGAAAAAGAAAACTTTTTCATTGGGTTTTCCCTGTATAAATAAATAAAATGAATCGTAATGAAATATATAAAATAAGCTTGTTTTCCACTCAGTTCTGCTTAAGCTTGGCATCCAGAACAGAAGCTTGGTTCTTGTTCTGCTCAGTCTTTGACCGTGTTCAGAGGCCCGTTTATGTTCCGCTCTTTGAGTAGACTCTGCGCATGCGCTCTGAGACAACACAGCCTCAGACCACCTGATTAAACCTGTGTGGAATCTTTGCTGGTGTCAGGTTGTGCTTAACTACGCATGTGCAGAGGGTAGTTGAAGCACAGCAGCACCAAGTACACAGACTTAAAAACTATCTTTTAGAGACAAGTCTTTGTTTTTAGCTAAGGCTCTGTTCACGTTTCATGTTTCAATAATCAGACGTTAGTTAGAAATACAGCAGTCAAGAACAGTAATAACATCGAGCGCTAATTTGTGTAATGCATTGATCGGTGAAATAAGACTGAATCCATCCAGCGGTTTAAACAGGTATGGTAGTTTAGCTCAGTAAGGTAGGCGATCGTCCTCACGAGAGAGCGGGGTCCGAGCAGACCTTTGCATGTACGTTTTTTTCCCTTTTGTGTGTAAATTTTATCCACTAAATATTGATGAACAGCCCAAGTCTGCTTGCCCATCCATAAAAGTCCCCACACATGACTACTAAGTATTCAGAATACAGTGGGCTTACTCTGATTAGACCAAGTAAACATTTTAATGCAGGTAGTCAGTATTCTGTAACTAAATACATGTTCAGTTCCCAACACTGCGTGTAGGTAATTACAACACTCTAAACTCTCTCAACCGTCATGTTTGAAAGATTATTGTTTACTTTGCTTTGTATAATTAGCCTCAATGCGGCTTGTTAGCCTTTTGTATCATTTTGCGCTTCTCTTATCGCCAGTCTTTCATTCACAAAACTACTTGCACAGTTATGATTGCGACATGAACCTGTTAAGCATCTTCCCTCAATGTTTACCATTGTGGTATCAAAATTGGAATTGAGTATCAAGCTTTTTCTTAAAATTTTGTTTAAGAGTCTTGAGCAGTGTCTTGAACTTTGGTGACTGACTTGTACTTGCAGTTGACAGTGGTTTTTGGAGGACGATGAGTGGGCAGTGAGTGTGATGCTCTCTCACTCGGCCCACAGGAACACTCTCTCTTTCTCTATTTGAGATGGGCCGCTGCAGAGGAGGAGCTGCCAACAGAAGTGCTCTAGATCCACTCATTCACTCAACACATGCATGAATCTGAACAGTGGGAGGAAGAGGAAAGAGCCTAAACAATATAGGGATTACTTGTACAATTATCAATCACAAAGGATTTATAGCACATAATAAAGGGAGCCAAGATCAAAATGACAGTCTGTTCTCCAAATGTTGTTATATCTGCTTCGTTGCATACTCTCTTTGTGTCCACTGCAGGGATGTCAAGATTATTTGGTTAATTGATAATCACAATTATTCAGGTCACAATATAATCATTACAACCAAAAAACAAATCATTGTGGCTATTTTAAACGCAAAATTATTTTTAATATTGCTTTTTATATCACAAAAACCTTACTTTTACTCGTTTGATTTCATAAAGCTGGCCACATACAATTGGAATAGTAGTGTATTAGAGTGAAAAAAAAAAAAAAACACTTTTGTCTTATGTTATGCGTCAATAATCGTTATGTCATGATGTTTCTTGTCACAATAGCGCTACGATTAGATATTGTTACATCCCTAATCCACTGGCAATGGCAAGATACTTCACTCATCTTGTCTGTATATCATGTGTCAAAGTTTGAGGAATATCTCCTATAAATAGGCAGAACATGATTAAATTGAAGTGATTACATTTGATTATAAATAATAGATTGAATATATATACTAGTAATATAATAGCAACAAAAGGTTTAAAAAGTCGTCATACAGTATGTTTGGCCTCTCATCAAATTGCCTCGTATATTATTATGATATTCTTTATTACACTTAGTTCTGTGGTGGATTGTCTATGCCTGCAATGACTGGACTTGTATATGTTATTTGGCCAAAAAACATTCTTGATTTCAAGGCGTTACTATCTGGACAGTGGTCAGTTATTCGCACATCTACATCACCCAATCCTACCTCGTACTAGTCTTGTGATGGAGGGAAAAGGTGCAGAGCTAACTCAACGTCCTTGCTAATTCCAAAAATGCCTGCATGATGCAAAGCAGTTCTATTACTCAACCCTTCTTCACCTTTTGAAATGGTTGATAACTAGTTGTCACTGCCTCAAGTAAACACATTATCAGTTACTGCATGTTTAAGCTGTCAGCCATTCCACTCTAATGAACAAGAATAAAATAAGAACATTACGCAGCCAGAAGATATGTTTCTTCAATGAACTCACAGCAGATTTTTTCCTGCTTAAAATGCAGAACTCAGTGACTGCAGCAGTGACTAATGTAGTCTATTGTCAGAAAGTTTTCTTGATGATTCTATGTTCTCACTCTGGAGTTCTGTAACTTAATGTTTACGCATCATATGAGGATCACAAAAAATCAGAAATGTATCGAAATGTTTAGGGTTGGGCAACATGACAAAAAAATGTAAACATTTTCATCATTTTGAATTTTTCTTTTTCCCTCTTAAGGTTTATGAACATAGACATGCCAGACTTTTTTTTAATAAAACAGCAGGTTTTTACTCCAACAAACCTGTTTACAGGAAAACCCGAGCTTATAATTGTGATTGATTCAATCACAATGTCTAAAATGCTAAATTAATTAATAATTTAAAATTAATCACAAATCTCTGAATGTTTATATTATTTAAGTATTACACAAGTATTACTTTAGTAGTACTGGCAGCACTAGTAGTGAGTGTACTACAAGTATACATTAAGGCCTGTCATGATTAGCACTGGTCTACTTTTGCACAAGTGAATGAATGAATTTATCTTATTTATCTTGAGTATGTTCACGTAACAAATAAAAAACACAAATACTGGCAGAATATCAGAACATTTCAACATATCTCAAAGAGGAGTGGGAAGTAGTGAAAACTTACTGAATCCCACCTCTTTTCCTTATTAAACTGCAATTAACTTTTATTCTAGAAGAGGCGCATCTATGATTTACTGCTGATATTTTCCTGCACTAATAGCACTTCCATTAGTCAGATTATCAGGTCATAATTAGGCCTACAGAAACCATAGTTCCAGATGTAAAAGCGTGAAAAAGTCCTCTCGTGAGGTCTGTCTTGTCCAGCAGTGGGTGCTGTTCACCTTTCAATCAGCCGCCTCATTCCAAATCACAGTATTGTATCATTCAGTGAGTCAGTGGGAGGAGACTAAAGCACCACTTGCATCTACTTTCTGTATCAGGATAATTTCATTTGAGGCCGCCAAATGTGAGCTGCTAAGCTTTAAAGGACGATGTGTACAACAGTGTGAACATCACTGGTGCATCGGAGCGTCATGTCCTCTGTATGAAATCTGTCTCCTGCAGTTACAGCACTGCGTTGGTGGACTAATGTATGTCAATAGCTTTTATGCACTGCTTTTTCAATGTCTGTCAAAAATAGCATCCATTCCCTTTAATAATGAAGATGAGGTCAGAGGTAGTTTCTGATTCAGCTCCAAGAGACCAGACCCACGTGGACACTCTACACCTGCAAACATGATGTGAATCATTTAACTGTAAATATCAGGTATATTTGTCAACCCCATATATAATAAAACTACACGTACACATTTATATTTTTGTGGTGACGTAGGAACACATAGGTTTTAGGATTATTCGTTGGCTAATTATTATCTGAAAGCTGAATGTTGATAATGGGGTATCCACTGCATACATGAAGAGGGCCAGGGAGATTTTGTGTTTTCAATATCAAACGCAAATCAACAAAGCTAAGTGGAGGATGACTTCCAACCAATAAAACTGATCCTCCCCCCCCCCAAAAAAAGTGTTATGGATACAGCTATTTTTGTCCCAAGTCTCTAAATTGCCTCGACCTCCGTGGTTCTCCATCGTCCCCTTTTTGTTTCGACTTGACGCATAACATTTTGTCTACTCTGACGTTTCTCTGACTCCTTCTTCCCTGCCCCATTGTTCATGTTTGACAACTGCACAGAAATTAGCACTCTTTGGCATGAATCATCATCTTTCAATCGGCTTGGTTGCTAAGGCGATGAAAGTGCGCGGTGAGTGTGCGCCGTGCTGAAATCCTGTGTGCGTGCGTATGAGAAAGCAACGTCCTGAGTTAGGGCGCACACAGATCTACAGGTGCCAGGGTTGCCCAAACAAGTCTGGCTTTTAGCGGGGTCGCTCCGTTTCTCTCCGTTCCAACTAGTCTTTGTTTCGAGCGTGCAGCCGCAGAAAACAGCCCCAGATGATGTTGTTAAAAGCTGCCGGCGCGTGCACAAACGAATAATGTCGCCCTCCACCGTGAGCGTGCGTACACAAAACACCTCCCACGCGCTCATCTGCACACGATCACACAACAAGCGCTTCAAAGCCACACGTATTCATCAAACCCTCTCATCACAGCTCAACATTTAAATGCTACAGTCTCAGATAATGACATTTAGGGCTTTTTTGCTTGAGCCAGTCCAATGTAGACGAGATAGAGTTCAAACCCCACTAAAGACATGGAAAGTAAGTCATAAAGGTGCACTATGTAACTTTTATGGTGGAAGGTCTACTTACTTGTCTCCATGGAGATCCTTTGTCTAGAATGTACCACAGAATGGCATTAAACCATCTTTGTGCATGGAGACAATTAAATGGCACCACCAGGCTAAGTTCAGGTCAGATCTGTGGAGAGGCGGTCGAGATCACAGTGAGAATAAAAATGCCTGGAATTGAGCAAATGTAAGATAGCTTCGTTTAATGCCATGGAACATTCCAGGCAATAAAATATAATCTCCTTGGAGGCAAGCATGCGATGAACATAAGGAGTGGCAATATGGCAAAAAAGTAATACCACGATTTTCTAGGAGGTGGATCAAATTTTGATTTTGCGCTTTGTTTAAGAGGCAAATCAAGTAACCTGCTTCTTTTGTAAGTTCACACTTCACTGTGATTGGTTTAATCCAACTGTCACTCACTCAAAGCGTTACCGAGTCCAACCAGGAAAAATGGGTGGGAAAAAGAGTGTATTTGAGCAAACAAAAGGGAGAAAATGTCGAGAAATAGTAAATGATGATTTGACAGTGTCCCCAAATGGCTGATTATTTCAGGGATGAGATCACGATTCAAATGTAATCACTAGATCGCCCAGCCCTAGATAAACCCCCCAACAGAAAAGTTACATGGTGCCCCTTTCAGTATATTTTGAAACACATTTGTACTTAACTTGAAGAAAAGAAAAAAAACGTTCTCATGATAGCAACAGCATTAGGAATCAGAATCAGAAAGGGGTTTATTGCCATTGTCAGTGAACAAAATTCACAAACTAGGAACTTGCTTTGGCAATAAGGTGCAACACACAACAATGAATAATAATAATAATAATAATAATAATAATAAGGTGTTAAAGTGTTATGTGTCCAACAGCAGAGGGAAAAAACTGTTCTTGATGGGAGATTCTGGTCAACGATGGACTGTAGCCATTCAAATTCAAATAGTCAGTCCAGGGTGAAAAAGGGTCAGCTGTGACCGACCTGAAGGATGGAAGTCTGCAGCCGATCACCTTCTCCAGAGGCACAATACGCAGCAGTCCTCTGTTTATCCTGGCTGTGGTCAGCGTACCACACGGTGATGGAGGAGGTGAGGATGACTTTTGTAAAACATCATCTGCACTGGCAGCTTGGCTTTCCTCAGCTGCCGCAAGAAGGCCCACCTTCCTCCTGTAGACAGACTCATCCCCGTCTGAGATGAGCCGATGAGGGTGGTGTCGTCCGCAAACTTGATCACTTTTACGGAGTCGTGGCTGGAGTGCAGCAGTTTGTGTATATAGGGAGAAGAGCAGAGGAGAAAGTACACAGCCCTGTGGACCTCCTGTGCTATAGTTCTGAGTGTCTGAACATTCTTCCCAGCGCACGCACTGCTTCGATCCGTCAGGGAAGTCAGTGATCCACCTGCAGGTGGAGTCAGGCACGCTGAGCTGGGAGAGCTTGTCCTGGAGCAGAGCAGGGAGGATGGTGTTGAAAGCAGAGCTGAAGTCCACAAACAGGATCCTGGCATTGGCACTACTTCAACAATGGAGTACAAGTTGTTGGTGTATAATGGTAATAGTACTGATAATATCAACTTGACTTACTGTTTGGCGTAGGTTTGTAGTACTGTAGTGGTAAATGCAGTACAATTTACCAGCAGAATGTACGTGTGGTTTTGTATGGCAAGAGTGGCAACATTAGTACAAATAATAATGGAAGCAGGCATTAGAAGGTATCAGAAATCACGGGTCAACTTTAACCGTAGCACAGTTATGGTTGTAGTAGAAGAGATTTTAAAGGGCACGTTCACACAAGCACTACAACACTACTTCAAAATTGGAACCAAACAGGGACTAAACCTGGAACTTATTTTGAACTATGTGAGGACTAAACCAGGACAAGTACGGAACCAAATACAATCTACATTAGAACTCAAACAACGCTCAAACCAGGACCAAAGCAGGAAAAGTGTAAGCTTACCCACAGCGTTTTCATTTGGTTCAACTTAGGGTAACAAACATACAGGGCTTGCTTCAAATCAAAGCTGTTGTATGTGTTACACTGGCTTGTCCAAAGAGCGGAGCGTGTACCTGTGGCCAAATGGTGATTGCAAATATGTAATTATGTAACATCCCTAACTGGTGAACTACCCATGGCATGAACAAGCCAAGTGTCACAAAACTGGGCCAGAATGAATCAAATCAGTACAAAAGCAATCAAACTCAATTGTTGTGGAGGTAATCACAAAGTATTTTCCAAATGCCAGTTTAGAATGCATACAGATTGTGCAGGTAATCATGGAATTGTCTTTTTGCGAATCATGCTTTTCAGAGACTATTTATAATTTGGCTACTGCTACTAAAGTGACAGTTTTGCTCTATTTTCACTCGTTGCCAGCCAAAACTACTCGTTTTTCCTAAACTTTACAAAGTCTAATTTCCAAAACTGAATGGAACCATACAGACTCACTGCCATCATAAGCCATCTTCATAATTATCTCCACTTCATTGCCAGTTTGGGCCACAGAGCTGCTCCTGCATGACTGTAGATACAGCTCAGTATATTCGTTTTGGTGAACCACTGGAACCCATACTATTCATTACATGTGGATCCTAAAATCATTTAATAAGGCATGACTACTATAAATATCCATCTAAAATATGCAATATTAAATATGCACAACATTTGTCTTTTTTTTTTTAAGAGAAACAGAACAAAGTCACATAAGTTAGACTTTCATCTTATGGGATAGAGGAAAGAAACTAGAGCAAACTGACTAGCTTCTGCTGCTTCTGCTTCTGCTTCTGCTTCTGCTTCTGCTTCTGCTGTTGCTTCTGCTTCTGCTGCTTCTGCTTCTGCTGCTTCTGCTGCTTGCTTCTTGCTGCTTGCTGCTTCGCTTTGCTGCTTCTGCTTTCTGCTCTTCCTGCTTCGTTCGCTTGCTGCTCTGCTTTGCTTCTGCTTCTGCGTTGCTTCTGCTTCTTGCTTTGCTTCTGCTTGCTTTCCTTCTGCTTCTGCCTGTGGGCTTCTGTTTGCTTGCTGCTCCTGCTTCGCTGCTTCTGCTTGCTGCTCTGCTGCTCTTTGCTGCTGTTTGCTGTTTTTACTCTGCTTCTGCTCGCTGCTTCATGTCTCTGCTCGCTTTCTTCTGCTGCTGCTTTGCTTCTGCTTCTGCTTCTGCTTCTGCTGTTTGCTTCTGCTTCTGCTGGCTTCTTGGCTTCTGCTGCTTCTGCTTGCTTCTGCTTCCGCTTCTGCTTCTGCTGCTTCTGCTTCTGCTGCTTCTGCTGCTTCTGCTGCTGCTTCTGCTTCTGCTGCTTCTGCTGCTTCTTGCTGCTTCTGCTGCTGCTTGCTGCTCTGCTGCTTTGTTGTCCTGCTTCTGCTTGCTTCTGCTGCTTCTGCTTCCGCTTCTGCTTTCTCTGCTGCTTCTGCTTCTGCTTGCTGCTTCTGCTGCTTCTGCTTCTGCTGCTTTTGCTACTGCTGCTGCTGCTGCTGCTGCTGCTGCTGCTGCTTCTGCTGCTTCTGCTCTTCTGCTTCTGCTGCTGCTCTGCTGCTTCTGCTTCTGTTGCTTTGCTACTGTGTGCTGCTGCTGCTGCTGCTAGGAAAACTGTAGCCAACTGGAAATGCTTTAACCTTGCAAACAGATTGAAGGATAAAGCAATTGTATCAATATTATGGTACAGAATAAACTATATATAGCATAAAAAATTGCAAAC
The DNA here is from genome assembly GCA_015082035.1 of Chaenogobius annularis. Classification (NCBI taxonomy): domain Eukaryota; kingdom Metazoa; phylum Chordata; class Actinopteri; order Gobiiformes; family Gobiidae; genus Chaenogobius; species Chaenogobius annularis. The sequence continues at coordinate 277,222 of BJKM01000115.1, forward strand.
TTTAAAAAACACACAATTCATTTCTCAACTTTTAGGAATTTTTTTTATTTTTTTTTAAGGGATTTTGGGGAAAGCCTTTTTTTCCTTGACTAGTAGCATTAGTAGTAGCTGAAATAGCAGCCAAAAAAGCCATTTCCCCCCATTTGAGTTAGTTGTGCTTTCCCACTGTTGTACTGACATAAGGGATGTTATAAATGCTACAATAATACAAATGTTGTTACAAAGATGGGAGACAAACCAGAGAAAACCCTGATCTGTGAGATAAACAATGCAGGTGCAGCTTGTGGCACAATCCAGTAATTAACCTCCATTCACTCTGATTAAAACGGATTAACATGAAGGATGGACAGCAAAATATAATCAAATCGATAACTTAAAAGACATTTATACACACTTAATGCCCACTGTGCTGATTATTTTACAACTGGACTAATGCTAAACAATGCAGCCAACATTGAAAGTGAACAAAGATACGCATTTTGAAAACTGTGCTGAGTAACAAGGCGTTATTGTCAAATGAGTCATCAGCAAGTAGGAGCAAGTGTCTGTGATCAGTACAGAGGACAGGACTAAAGGACTGACCAACACACTTCTGAGACAAAGAAACATTGTCATTTTCATTTTAAATAACCACAAAAATCAACGTGTCAGGATTGTCAACGTGGCAACCAAAAAGTTCAAGTGAATTGGTGAGTTCAAACAATGAATAGAAGTGTTAGTGATTGGCTGTTGCCTGTTATATTGCCAAACTAAGGCCCCAAGAAACTGGCATTGTCTTCAATCATAATGTCTTAAGTACATAAATGCATGAATGACCTGGACAGCCAATCTAATAAATGCATTAAAAATAATTTTGTTTTGATGGACGAGGAGTGGGAAAATATATGCACTTCATAATGGAGGACTACAAACTCTCATGTTTGGAAGGAATTCTGTTGGAAGAATGCGACCTGTTTTTTTTTAATAACAAAATGTCAACTGTGGTTGCCAGGAAGCACAACGTTATTATGTGTTCTGGGATTGTCCTGTTGCACCAAAATATTGGACAGAAATTAGCAAGGCACTGCAGATTGGTTTTGACACCACCATCACACTCAATCTCAGAACTATGTATGTGGGCCTTAAAATCCCTGCCATGGACAGCATAAATAAATACTTTTGGAACACACTTTTGGTGGCTGGAAAAAAGGACATCACAAAAAAATGTATGACACCAACTGCACCGACGACTAAGGACTGGACCGACACCATAAGTGACATAAAGACAATGGAAAAAATGATTTACGGACTCTACTTGAAAATTGACAAATTTCCCTGAAACTGGACCTTCTTCGTTTCTATTCTGTTCTTTTATTTTTTTGGATGCCCTATTTTCCAAAATGTTATTTTCAATTTTACCCAACTTGTTTTTCTCTGGTCCTGTCCTGTTTGTTTTTCTTTGCTTTGTGTTTTTTTATTTTAAAAAAAGAAAAAAAAAGGTTTAAAAAAACGGTTGATGATATCGATTTATGGGTAATAAATGGTGTAAAATTATACAAAGTCCCACGATCAGACATTCAAAGTCCAAGTGATAAGGCTGATGATTTTTTTTCTTATTCATTGATTCTGTGTTTTTATTGTTGTCTTGATTTATTAATTAGTTTATACTATTTGTTCAATGCAACTATGAACTTGTCTGTCCTCATGGCTACTGGTGATGAAACAACATTTCTATGATAATGTGAGTGGTCTCTTCCATCATGGTACCCAGAATGACATAAGAGGTCTTTAGACACATCAGAGATTATTCCACAAACAATGTGGGTCATACACAGCCCTTGAATACCAACGCTCAGGGATGTTACGATATCTAATTGAACATTTTTTTGTGCTTACTTTTCCTCATATTTATAAGATTTTACTTTCAGAATGAAAAGAAATAAAGTTAATGTGACAAAAACCGACAGATGAAAAAGTCGTTTACTTTAGGTGTATTTACTGGATTATAAACTGAAGTAAAACGACTTAATTTAGCTTCATAGCCCTCGTGCAATCTTCGGGTCTGGATGACCCACAGGCATCTGTAGTAGAACACCGCCACAACACTTCTCCACAACATGAAAAAGTTTGTTTTGTTTTTGTTAATATGTTTGGAAAAGAAATAATACAAAATAAAACGTGTTTTATTGTCTTTGAGGTTTGTTACGATTATTATTAGTTTTAGTTGTTATCATTATTGCGAGCTGATCAATTAATTTATTAATCTTGACATTTTTACTCTGGAGCAGTGTGTCAGTGTGGATTAAATATACACCAAAATAGTACATAATATATACTTTTTAATTATTTAGCTTGATGTTTATGTTAGATTCTTCTAACATCTCCCCTATTTACTGTTTTGACTGTGGTCATAATATATAAACGGTTTAAAAATGTGTTGACTGTAGAAATATTTCATCTGTGTAGTACAAACTAACACTCCTGTCCCTGCACCTTTCTTATTCTTCCATTTGCTTCTTATACATTTTAGATCTGCTGACAGATTCAGTCTTGTGCATTATACATGATTCCATCCTTGTGCAGAGCTCTGTTACGTTCTGCTTTTTCTGCACCAGGTATCGCCCCTCATTTCTTCTCATCTATAGGCTCCACTCAGGCGCCATTTGTTGCTATAAATGTCCTGTTGGCTTTGACGTAAGCGAGTGTGAATTATTTATTGTGGCGGTTGACGACGGGAACAGACAAATAACATGTTGAGGTGAGAATGTATACACTTGGTTAACCATCAGTTTGTAATATGGTAAAACAAATTAGGCGCTCATCTTCTTGTCGTCACGTGATGGTTGTAGAGACTAAAGTGTAAAATGTGGTCCCACCACATCAAGGACATGGACCAATCAAGAATAGTTAAAAAGACTGAGTGCACGATGTAACTTTTCTGGTGGAGGCAACGCCAAGGACAAAGTCATGAACCAGTTCACAACATGTTACCCTAAATATGTACACAACTATGACGTAAAAAAGATAATAATCAGACTTAACCAGTAATAAGCAAAGAAAACCCTTACAGGAAATCAAACTATAACAATACAAACTACACTGTAGAGGTGGGCAATAGATTGAAATTCAGATAATATCATTAAGGTTGTTTTGAAAAAATGCAACAACAACAAAAATGCGAGTATGTTGTTTATAGTAAAACATGCTACAAGAAGAGTGGATTATTTCATTTCATTTTACTTATACAGGGAAAACCCAATGAGAAAAGTTCTCTTTTTCATGGGTACCCTGTTAAAACACAACACGAAATAAACAACAAACACAGGATACTAAAACACAAATAAAACATTCAATAAAATTAACCAATGTATAAAAACACATTTATACATACAATATGAGACAAAATTATATAAAACAAGTGCATCGCCACTGCAGGTAGTCCTTGACCAGTGCTTTAAAATCATCAAAAGGTATAAGATGATTTAATATTAAAAGTCTCTGTGTTTTGTTCCAGGGGAGGGAGCAAAGGGAGGAAAGCATTTTTTCCTGTCTGTGTTAAAATGATGGGATTGTAAGATCCAAATGTCCTTAGACCTCAAACTGTGAATACCTGATCTGATGTGCCATAAACTTGATAAATAATCAGGCAAAATGCCAACTAGAGCTTTATACACAAACAAAAGGCAGTGCTGTTCTCCTCGTGCATCCAATGATTGCCATTCTAAAACTAGAATATTATTCACACAGAGGTGAGTTCTGTATCCTTCTCCTGTAATAAACCTTAGAGCTGAATGAAAAACCGAGTTCAGAGGTTTTAAACACTGTTGCTGTAGAATGCATATAATATAATGTCCCATAATCTAGAACTGAAAGAAATGTAGCCTGAATTAACTGTTTTCTACAAATTGTAGGAGAAAACATTCTTTATTTCTAAAGAGAATGACAATCTGGCTTTAAGGTTATTTGTCAGCTCTTGTACGTGTTTGTTGAGGGACAGTTTATCATTCGATCCAGATGCAAGTATTTGTAATGGGGTACTTGTTCAATCATATTACCATCAAGCATGAGAATAGATATATTTTTTTTGTTGTCGATAGAGTGTATTTTGGAGAACAGCATACATTTTGTTTTATTTGAATTCATTAATAATTTTAAATGAACAGAGTTGTGTTTGATGGAGTGAAATCCTCCTGAAGCACCACCACCAGCAAAGAATTCAACTCCAGTTGCTCCACGATCACCTTCGCCGCCTCCAGCGAAGGACTCAATCTGCAGCAGCACCACAACAATCTTCACCACGGCTAGCGCAGGAGTCATTTCAGTTCTTTCCCGCACGGTCCTCATCAAAGGCCTTGGACCCATCTGTGACAGGGCAGGCATAGCATCCCTGTCCATCACCCCTGCCCTCAGAGCAGCCCTGGATCCCCCCAGCAACATCTACTCCCACTACAGATTCCTCACTCTCCTTTCCATCTCCACCCTCACCCAGGGGCCCTTCCAGCCATCTTGAACATCTGATCAAATCAGGCATTAAGATGGCTTCCACTCACGCCCAATATAGCAAGATCAAGAGTTCTGATATCAACGATGATGAACTCTCCCCTGACTGTTGCTACACAGACAAAAAATTGCCGCACCTAAACCCCCCGCCTTTCAACCTGGTCCCAAACTCTCACCGGCTCCCGCTACACCAACAAAAGCCCCCCACCTATCCCCCCTCGCCTTTCACCTGGTATCTCCCATAGCTAGGATGCACTGGGTCTCAGCGTTGCCGGGACTTATAGTCATAATTAAAAATCAAACCAACCCCGGGCCCTGTGTAAAAAACAGCTTCCCCTAGTGCTATTTCTGTAGTAAACATCACACAGATGGGAAAACAAAATGCGAGTCAGACTGCCCAATCTGAGAAATTTTGATTCATATTCCCTGTAAAAAAGATAACGCCCAGTCTCACTGAAACTAGTCTGAAACTTGCTGTGCTAAATGTCAGATCCTTATGTAACAAAATCATTCTTAATTAATAATTTTATTCCTTCTTATAATCTTGATTTTATGTTTTTTTTAACTGAAACATGGCTTGACAAAAACACAGGAAATTTAGTTCTAATAGAATCTGCTCCACCCAACTTTATGTTTGAATCTGAAACACGAGAAAAACAAAAAGGGAGGAGGTGTGTGTGCTTTTGTTAGAGATGAAATAGTTACCCACAGGTTGTCCTTTGGGGTGTTTTCAACATTTGAGTACGTAGCCTTTAAAATTGAGCTAAAACAGTCTCCATCCATTCTCTTCATTGTTTTATACAAGCCTCCTCAGCACTGCAAAAGTTTTATTGATGATTTTACTGAGATGCTTTCAGTCGTATGCACAGACTTTGATGGTTTGGTCATTAACAGGTGTTTTCAATGTTCATGTTGATAATATTTGTGACAGAAACGCTAAAGAGCTTCATGCTGTCCTTGAAACTTTCGGTCTTACTCAGCAGCGTGAGTGGCCCCACCCACAGCAGAGGGCACACTCTAGATCTTCTAATTACAAAAGGGGGTTAATATTTCAAACGTTCAATGTGGTCGATGTTGCTCTGTCTGATCATTTCTGTGTCTTCTTTGACCTGTCTGTTTTTCCCAAACCACCGGCTGGTCCTGCAATTGTCCGGAGGAGACACATAAATGACAGCACAGGAAAAACTGTTTATGGAAATGATTAAACTTTGAAAATGTCTCATGTTTCTAATGTAAATGATTTTGTTGAACTCTGTTACATCTAGTGTTTTGAATGTTCTCAACAACCATTGCCCCTATGAAGGCTAAAATTGTTAAAAATAAGCAGAAGGCGCCATGGAGAAATGATGATTCGGTCAGGGCACAGAAAAGGGAGTGCCGCCGGGCCGAACGAAAATGGCGCGAAGTCGAAGCTCCAGGTTCAGAAAGAGATTTACAGAGAGAAGTTGTACATGTACAACCTCATTTTATGTAGAACTAGGGAAGGATATTTTTCTGAAATAATTGGAAGCTGCAGATAACAACTCGCGTGTCCTGTTTGCCACAGTAAACAGATTAACAAACCCTCCAGCTCAGCTGCCGTTAGAACTCATTTCCACATCCAAGTGTAATGAGTTTGCATTATTCTTTAATGACAAAGTTCAGGGCATTAAAAATGCTATAAATTCTACAATGCCAAAAATAACCCTCAAAAAACCTACACACTTAGAGCTGACTCACTTTGCACCTGTAACTGACAAAACTGTCCAGGAGATCATCACCAGTCTGAGTTCATCTACATGCTGCCTCGATGTGTTACCCACCAGATTTCTAAAGTCTGTGCTGAACAGTTTGTTAGCACCACTCACTCAATAGTTAACATGTCGCTTCAATCTGGAACATTCCCAATGTCTTTGAAAACTGCGGTCATAAAGCCTCTCCTAAAGAAGAGCAGTCTTGATGCCGCAGTACTGAGTAATTACCGGCCCATCTCTAATCTGCCATTTTGGGGCAAAGTCCTTGAAAAGGTTGTTTACCAACAGCTCACTGATTTCCTCTTAATAAACAACTCAATTTGATGTTTTCCAGTCAGGTTTTAGACCTCATCACAGCACTGAGACTGCTCTTGTCAAGGTGACAAATGACATCCACCTGAACACTGACGCGGGCAAAGCCTCAGTCTTAATTCTGTTAGATCTGAGTGCTGCTTTTGACATGTCGATGGGATCCTCTTACAGAGACTAGAGGACTGGGTGGGCATCACTGGCACTGCCCTAAACTGGTTAAAGTCCTATCTGGAAGACACAAAGTACTTTGTCGAAATTGGTAACTGTGTCTCAGACCAGATGCCCCTGACCTGTGGGGTGCCCAAGGGTCAATCCTGGACCCCTTCAGTTTCAGTTTCAGTTTAGTTTATTAGGACAATGTGCAGTTTCATTAAAAATATGTCTGCACCAGATTTAGCTTCAAGCTAATTTCCATCTGCAGTCCTCACAAAAAATACATTACAACAAGTATAAAGTGCAATACAAATATAAGTGCTTATCTCCAGACTCAACAATCTAAAATACAGTACAATGAAACAATAAAGTGCAAATACAAATACAATCTCCAATCCTCTCTATAAAATACAGTACAATAAAACGATAAAATGTAAACAAATACTAACTCCAGTCCTCAACATATAAAATGCTGTGCAAAATACAATAAAGTGCAATACAAAAACATAAATACATTACTTTCTTACCTCATACCTGATTTGTACTATTGTTTTGAGGGCCATTGCCAACAGAAGATACCCACGAGGGTAACGTCTGTTGGCCGACTACCGTCGGTATTAGTGCGAGCAGGACTGACTGTCCAGGAGCCAACTTTTTACAGCTCGAGAAAACGATAGAAAGTCAGCCATGTCTTTGATGTGACCGGGAGTCTGTTCCACTCCGTCACAGCTTTATAAGAAAAAGCTGATTGGGAGAAGGCAGTTCTCCTTTTTGGGAGATCGCAGTCTCCCCTCAAAGTCTCCCCCTTCCGTTCAACCTCTACATGCTGCCGTTAGGTCAGTTAATATGCAGTGAGAATGTGTTCTATCGCAATTCTGCAGACGACACTCAAATCTATGTTTCACTGACGGCAGGTAATATGGACCAGTGGATTCACTCTGTCACTGCATCCAACAGATCAGTGTGTGGATGCAAAGCAACTTTTCTCCAGCTGAACTCAGACAAGACTGAAATCATCGTCTTTGGCCCACAGAAACAAAGAGAAAGTGTTAACAGTCACCTCCAGAGTCCTCGCTCTAAAACCTACAAATCAAGTTAGAAATCTGGGGGTAATAATGGACTCAGATTTGAATTTTAATAGCCACGTCAGATCAATCACATCAGCAGCTTTTTACCATCTAAAAAACATTGCCAAACAATCAAAAGTATAGTCTAAATATAGTCTAAATCAGACCTGGAGAGACTTATCCATGCGTTTGTCTCTAGTAGATTAGACTACTGTAACGGCCTGCTCACTGGCCTCTCCAAACGAGCTGTAAAACAGCTGCAGTACATCCAGAACCCTGCTGCTCGGGTCTTGACTAGAACCAGGAAGTACGATCAATTAGTCCTGTGCTCAGGTCTCTGCACTGGCTCCCTGTGGCTCAGAGAATAGACTTCAAAGCAGCTCTGCTTGTATACAAGTCTCTCCATGGCCTAGCACCAAAGTACATCTCGGACATGTTAGTGCCATATGAGGAACAGTATTCCTGAGGATGTGAGACAGGCCTCTACTCTGGCAATGTTCAAATCTAAGCTAAAAACTGGTTTTTTGGCTGTGCATATGACTGAAATGCTTTTCTTTGCACTCCTCTCTTTTATGTCTTGAACTATTTGACGGATAGTCTGAAAATGGCCCTTTTAAATTAAGATTTTGCAATTTTCTGTCCTCTACAAATAAAGTTGCCTTGCCTTGCCTTGAATATTTTGAATCACTTGGCTCAAGACGGTGCCTAGCAATACAGAACTGCATCATCTGTATACAAGTGGACCCTACTGTGTTTTAGATTATGCCCATTTGAGTTTATATAAATTGTAATAACAGTAGTCCAAGGACAGAGCCTTGAGGAACACTCTTTATTAAGGTAGAAATTCAGATTGAAAGCCATCAGCAGAAACAGCTTGAGCTCTATTTGTGAGGTAATCGGCAAACCATTTTTAAGAATTGGTATCAAACCCAATAGCATCCTGACGCTCCAAGAGAATACAATGATCTACTGAATCAAAGGCCTTTGACAAATCAACAAAAACAGCAGCACATTCTTCATGGCTGTCCAATGAAATAGTAATATCCTTTTTAACTTTGGTAGCAGCTGTGAAAGTACTATGTCCTGGTCTAAATCCAGACTGGTAGCTGTTTAAAATGGAATATTTGGTTAAGAACGCACACACCTGGTAACTTAATAGAGATAAGTCTGTTATCTTAAGTTCAGGAGCAGGAGCACACCCCTTTCACGCCCCTTCCTGCAGATACACTATTTAAGCCTCCAGTTAACACCCACCTGTGTTCGTGACTTCATGCCCCTCCCTCCCAGCCTCTTTTAATTATTCTAATTATTCCAATTCATCTTCTAGATGGGGGGTACCGAGGCCCGGGAGCCTACAGCCCTCATCGCCAGAAGCCCCAAAACGGCATTCATTTCTATACCTTCATGTTCATGTTTCTCATTTGTCAATAAACACTTTGCATCATAGCTGGGGTTGTGGTCCTTGCTAGTGAATGAGCTTCTCTAAGAGTTTTGCTTGGCAGGATAGTTTTGCGATTGGATGGAAATTATTCAAATCAATTTTCTGGCCTCCTTTGTGCAAAGGGAGAACAAAAGCAGTTTTCCACAGTAATGGGATACTTTCAGTTTGAATTGTGACATACATTTTTTATTAGTGGGGCTGATAACAAAAGTAACCTGGGTTCGAGGGTGTCAGCTCCAGTGGACATTTTTGGATGTATAGAGAGCAACATATGTAATACTTCATACTGTGTAAAGGATTAAAAATGTGTAAAGGATTAAAAAGGAAAAAAAGGAAAAAACGATTTAGTAAACTTTCAAATAAGGGTATAAGGTGATATTTCCTCCACTAATACGTTTAAAGACCAATTTCTGAATATCGTTATCAGGATACTCCCACAAAATATCCAGAAAGCATAACATTTTTGTCCACTTTGTCAACCCCTTCCAGACAAAGCACAAGACAGATAAATGACAACAGGCAGTGTACCAGCAGTGTTACTTGTCCCACAGTTTGAGATCCACTTTCATCAGCAAAAAGAAACTACGGATGCACGTACCCATATGCTTACTTTAGCATGCCAGGTTTTAGAGCGGACAATTATTTCTCAATAGGGTGGATCCATTTCTGCAGTCTGTCATAGAAAGAGCATATCGAGTGCCGTGTGTGGTTTTGTGCTGCGGATGATCACAGCTGAATCAGATTAATATAAACGTCTGTCCGGGTGTGTTTGTGTGCAGTTTATGCTCATTACATATGAGCGCTGAAAGCATGTTTAGACAGCCATTTTAACTCAAGCTTCATATTCAATCACGCTCTCTCTCTCTTTGCGTCAGAAGCATACTGAGGTTGTCCTATCACGGCTTTTCTCTTATTATTCTCACGGCTCAGGATTAAGTAACCCCTCTAAAATTGCACTGCCAAAAATATCACAACCTCATAATTCCTTTCAGAAATAGAAATGATTGTACTGCTAAGACAGCATTATGTAACAGTTTAAGCAATCCTGTTTTTTCTCTCTGTTCAATCTCAAACTAGACATATCTTATATTTGTCCATTAAAATCCTTGAATTATCTATTTTGCAATTTACAATGAACAAAATGTAAAATATTGGTCTACGTACAGCATTTTGATGAATAATGAGTAAAAAAACAAAACATTAGACGTTTTCTTTAATGAGTTCTGCGCTAACCTTGTATTCTGAGCCGTTAATCCTAACACTAGCAGGAAATATAGCAGTAGTAGAAGCAGAGAAAGTTGTAGTAATATTGACTGTGCCGGTGAAAGTTTTCTAAAATTCTTCATGAAGTTTGTATTCAAATAGATTTTCACTCTTACCTGATCCATTACAGAAGATGGTTTTCTTCAGGAACCTGGCGCTGAAAACATGATGACAGTATCAGCTCTGAGTGTGAGCATTTTTACGTCTTTTTATTTATTAGCAATTATTTCTTGCTTTTCTAATTTTGAGTAGGAAATACGAATACAGATTTTGAGTACCTCCGCTCATCCAACAGGCAGATCTTGTGGCTAAACAACAGTGTTGTACAAAGCCAAACAGTGTCTGTGTCGGCAGCTTAGCGCTGGATTCATGGGTGTTATGGAGTTTACACTCAAAGCCTGGGCAGATACTCGTCTCATCTCTTGCTTTGCTTTCGTTAAATCCTGGATTGGACTAAATCTGGGGAAACCAACACAAACCTTTAACAGCAATAAAACCCCATTGACTCTGATTATTGAAAATGAAAGTGTTTGGAAGACCAATACCAGAAAACAAGAAATCAACAAAATGTCTCCATTACAGTGACTGCAAATGGTACTGGACACCCTTTTTTGTCCAAGTAAAAATATTTCTAAAGATGCTACAGAGTACTGACCAAGTAAATAATTGTTTTTATTAAAAGCAGCCTTAGAAATTCTCAAATCATGTTATGCATAATATAATGATGTGAAATGAAACAAAGGTATTGGACGTATTTGCTGAATATCTTTTAGGCTAACATGTAAAGAAAGTTTGTTAGTAATGAAAGTGTCAACCTGTTTTCCGGTGTTGAGAGGCTGCACGATGTCCCAACCCTGATCGACTAATGTTCACCTTATGCGTGTACAAGTATTTTTAAAGTGTGGATGATCACCTCTGTCACAGAACTTGGACAAACTAGCACCGGTGTGATAATACAACAGAAAATCTCTTTGTGGACACTCTTTCAGTAAGTTTCAACATGTAATAAGAATTGACTCATATTATGTCATTACAGACAGAGGCCTCTTAATGAAGCCATAGCCTACTACATTATGCTTTCAATATGTGATCAACATCAATAAAGCAGTTCCTATTGTTTGTTAACCTTTCTTTGTTCTTTTAACCAACGAGGCTAATCCAAATCAAAGCTATGATATAAAAAGCACCATTCCCCAAAAACGCAAAGGAAATTTGCATAAGAATAAAGTCTGAAGACTGGCGGTAATGTAACACTATGGATACCAACCGCATAAACACCACTAAAGACCTTACACCTTTTTATGACAGTATAAACAATCATTACACAAAAATAATGTGTTAGGTATAATAATTAAAATTATTTTTGTCAAATCATTTATTATATGATTTAAATGGACTTCGGCCCTTGTTTTACAATCTGGTTGTTTAATATCAGTTGTGGAATTGCCTGCCCTATGTCATATTTGCTGTCCATGTCAAACAGGAAGAACATTTTTTGTTATATTGTTTTCAATTTTTAAAAGTTCTCTTCATTTCCAGTCTTCAGATAATATTATTCTTTTCAGCTTTAACAGCAAAATTTAATATCTTAGGGGATAACAACAAATTATTTTAAAATATTGCCCCCACCATTTGGTTTTATCCACATATATATTGACTTACATCTGGATGCCTTTGTCCCATACATCTGTAAGGGAAGGAATATCCAAAATTCTTGAATTAAGCATTATAATGGTGGTCATTATAGAATGAAGGAGATCTGTCCAGCCATTCATCTGGTGCAATGTTATGTCCCCACTTAGTAAGGTAAATTCTATATTGTACGGCTATTTTTGAAATCACAAATTACGTCTGTAATTCTTCTACAACTGCTTGTTTTTTTGTAAATTAATTATAAACCATAAATATCAATAAAAAGTGCAAATGTCACATCCAAGTTGATAACAAGTACACTCCAATGTCCATCTTTGGTCACATTTTAGAAGTTAACACACCTTCCAGGCGGATCTTTGAAAAACAAATAGCAACCCCTCCAAAACATTAGTGGCATGTGAAAACGTATGGTAAATCTTTCTCTCCCCCATTGTTCATTTCTCAAAACGTTTCACTTCTTCACAGGAGTGAGTCTCTTAATACTTTTTTTTTTTTTTTTTTTAAATACAACAGTCCTTTAAGTCCTTTACAATACAGAAATATTGCCTCATGTTTTACATTGATTTGGAAGCCGATGCCGGAAAATAAGAAATCAACAAAATGTACTATGTCTCCATTACAGTGACGGCAATGGTACTGGACACCTTTTTGTCCAAGTAAATATTTCTAAAGATCTACAGAGTACTGACTAAGTCAATAATTGTTTTTATTAAAAGCAGCCTTAGAAATGCACAAATCTATGCATATATAATAATGTGAAATGGAAACAAAGGTATTGGACGTATTTGCTGAATATCTTTTAGGCTAACTGTAAAGAAAGTTTGTTAGTAATGAAAGTGTCAAGACCCGTTCCGTGGTGAGAGGCTGCACCCGATGTCCCAACCCTGATCGACTAATGTTACACCTCATGGTGTAACAAGTATTTTTAAAGTGTGGATGATCACCTCTGTCACAGAACTTGGACAAACTAGCACCGGTGTGATGATACAACAGAAAATCTCTTTCTATGACATACTCCTCAAGTTTCATCATGTAACAAGAATTGACTCATATCTATGTCATTACAGACAGAGGCTCTTAATGAAGCCATAGGCCTACTACATTATGCTTTCAATATGTGATCACACATCAATTCACTTTTCTTTGTTCTTTTAACCAATGAGCCTCATCCAAATCAAAGCTGTGTCATCAAAAAGCACCATTCGACCAAACGCAAAGAAAATTGGCACAAAACTCTCTTTTTACACGTTTTTATGACAGTAAAAACAATCATTACACAAAATGAATGTGCTAGGTGTAATTATTTATTTAATTAAATCGTTTGCTGTATGATTTAAATGGACTTTGGCCCTTGTTTAAAATCTGGTTTCTTAGTAACAGTTGTGACCTCCGCCTATGTCATATTTACTGGCCATGTCAACCCAGGAAGTAACTTTATAAACGTCACCAAAATTGCCAAATTGGAGAAAAAAAGTCAAAATGTTTGATCAATCCTTAAATATAATCCTATTCCCTTTGTTTTACTTAAATGTGTAGTCTAATGTCTAATATAGACTTTAAATAAATCTGCCATTTTTATATTGGATGTTATTTGCAGGTCTGTAGGTCCCTTAAATGTTTTATTAACTATAGAAACTCACCTTAACCATGATCTCCGATCAAGCATGTGATGAATCACAACTTGCAAAGCTCCCAGTTTTTCTTTATTTAATCAGAAAGCTCAGGATCTGTGCCTTACTTTTGATTGAGGATCACCATAGAAAAGAAACATGAAGCAAGTAGAGTATATGTAATGTGTCTCAGAAAGTACAAAAAACATGATCAAAATGGCTCATGTGGAAACAGTGCTAAATAAGTTGTAGGATGATTTGTTAGATAGCTAGAGCATGAAGGGTATCACTGCCTGAAAGCCTGCATGATCTGCAGAGCAGGTTCTACACCATCTGCAGTGACAAGTGATTACTTTTTTATCAAGCTAACCTATGAAAGAATAATAAGATCATATTATAGATCCATGACCTCTGTCAACTCTGCGCTGATTTCATAAGTAGCGCATGCACCATTGAACACGCACCAAAGTGGAGTAGGTCCAGAAAAAGAGCACAGCAGCATCACCATGGAACTATGAGCAGCACTAGGCACTTTTCACGATGGTGCCGATTACCGTAAAAGTGCATTTTTCCATTTTTTTCAATCAATAATGGCAATATAAAATGCATTGTTCAACAATGATAATAACATGAAGTCTGAAGAATTAAAAAATGCAAGAAGGTCTGCTTTTATATATTTTCAATACTTTGAATGAAATCATTAATTACACCAGCTTGTTTTACTTTAACCTCGCATAAGGCGTTCTTGAATTGTAACACATCATTGAAAATAAATCTTAATATATGAGTTTTACTTTTAAAAATGTACTTTTTGCTATTGTGCAAAATTACTCCACACTGCATATTGTTAAACATAAAATTGTATTAATCTGTATCCAAATCTACTATCAAAGTTTGAAATGAGTCCCAAAAGATTCTGATATAGCTATAATAGAAAAAACTAATTTCCATATTGAAAACGTATTATTATTATTTTTATTTTTATTTTTTTCAAAAAATCAATTTAAAAAGAGTTTCTTTGGCTTTGGGGGAAATTGGAAGTGATACTTTGTCCTTATTTTCATTTTTATGTTAATTGGAAAATCTTTAAGTCTATTAGTTCTTTTTAAAGGGAGAGGGTGAAGTTGGGAAGTAAATACATTTCTTATAATTTAGTTTGAACATTTTTTGTTTTTAAATTCTAAATCATCTACCATGAGTAACAAGAGTTTTTTGTAAAATTGTATCATATCTCAAAATACCGTTTTAATATCTCCAATGAGAAAAGATTGATAAATCCCTTTGTGACCAGGAATTTATAATTGGTTGATTTTTTTGTTATATGTTTCAATGTTTAAAATTCTTTTCTTTCCAGTCTTAATAAATATTATTCATTTCAGCATTAACGCAAAGTTCAATTCAGGCGATTATAACAAATATTTTAATAATTTTAAATATTGCCCACCATTTGGTTTTTATCCACATATATATTGATTTACATCTGGATGCCTTTGTCCCATACATCTGTAAGGGAAGAATATCCATAAATTCTTGAATTAACGATTCATTAAACGGTGGTTTATTATAGAATGAAGGAGATCTGTCAGCCATTCCTCTGTGTGCATGTTTTAATGTCCCCACTTAGTAAGGTAAATTCTATATTGTAGGCTATTTTGAAATCACAAATTACGTCTGTAATATCTTCTAACAACTGCTTGTTTTTTTGTAAATTAATTGTAAACCATAAATATTAATAAAAAGTGCAAATGTCCCATCCAAGTTGATAACAAGTACACTCCAATGTCCATCTTTGTCACATTTAGAAGTTAACACACCTCCAGGGAATCTTTGAAAACAAATAGCCACCCCTCCAAAACCATTAGTGCCATGTGAAAGTATGGTAAGTCTTCTCTCCCCATTGGTTCTTCCAAAACGTTTCATCTTCTTCACAGGAGTGAGTCCTTTATAATATTTCTGTATTGTAAAGGACTCACTCCTGTGAAGAAGATGAAACGATTGCCTTATGTTATACATTGTTGTAGGACAATTGCATTTAACGAAAACAAAGCAAATTAAGATTTCAAATTGAACACAAATAAAACAATACATTTACCTTACAACTAGGCAACAAACAGTTAATGAAGAGTGCATGTGTGTGGTACCTCTTAAACATGAGAAACGTCTCGCTAAAGCTTATTTAACTTTCCCTTTTAAGGTATAACGTGCATTTGTGTTGGTGGTCAAGCTAGTTCCTTAGATTCTTTAACCGTTCATGAAATGAAATGGGCCTCAAAAGTATGCCTTCTTGCCCGCTCTCCTCGCTTCCTGGATCTGCGGCCACAGCGGTTCTCTTGCTTGTCTGGCTGCAGCAGTCAGATCCTCTGCGAAGTGGACCCCAGCCTCTTTGAGGACAGGTGATTCTCTTGTCATTTCCCAGATGCCATCTCGGTGCTGTCTCTTCACAAATTGGATGGCCGAGCGTGTCCTCTTCTCCTCCTTCTTCCCGATGCAGTGTACTGTATCCACAGCTTCTTCCATGATCCGAGCCTCTTCCCGTATGTTTTAGTTTGGCTTTACTTTCATCCCCTTTACTCTTACATGTTCACTTCCAAAGCAACCTCTTGCTTCTCAAATCGCCTAGTTAAGAGCGTTATTGCCAACATGATGGTTTCAAATGAGGAGTTTTCATTGGGTATTACTCTTTAACCAAAGTTTATTTCGAGTGGCTTGTTCAATGCAGATTCATCTAGTTTGCGTTTGTCTGGGCCGGTGTAGGTCGTTTCCATGGCAGCGTAGTCATGCTGCTGAATCCCACCACTAGCTTGTTCAGACTTGACACATTTGTTCTTTTTTTGACCTGGTGCTTGTAGTTTTCCTTATTCCAAAACATGTTTTTGTTGTTGGTTTTTTAGATGCCACGCCAACCTTTAAGTTTGGAAGGGTTTCTTCTTTTTAAGTTGTTTTTTTAAGCGCTTTACTCAGCGCTTAAATTAATACTCCCGCTCTGTCCGCCATCTTGCCGGAGGAAGTCGGATCTTCACTTCTCGTTCCATTCATTCTCTGGGGGAATTCGCCGGGTCTTGCTCAAGTAAATCAAAATCAAAAATATCTCACAGCAGAGACTGTTACAGATTGATAATCCCTGGCAGTTTATTAAGACTTTTACGTACGATGTAAATATGTCACCTTAGAGAAACCTACTGTTTATAAAAGTCTCAAAACTAAAAGCTAAGTAACTTAAATATAAAACAGAAACACTTGATAAAAGTACATTGAATACAAAGTAGAGTGTTTTTGTAAACGGAGTGGTTCAGATTGTGGTGTTATTTTAACATTATTGATAACAGTTATTATATGTTAGCATTAGCTAAGAGACAAAACCACTTTTATAAAAAGAGCTGTCCCAAGGTGAAGTATTACATGGTATGTGAAGGTCTTCACATGCTGCCTGTGATTATCCATCTGTAACTCGCTCTCCACTTAGTGTTCTTCTTCTCGTGTTTTGTTGTGCAATTGGTAACCAAAAACTAACAGGGAATTACTGTCACCTACTAAACAGGTGTGTTCGACCATTGGCAATAGTCAGAAGGCTAGAGTAGGGTAGGTTTAAATACGTCCAATTAAATTTGTTTGCGTCATAAATATAAACAGATCTTTCCAAACTATTTTAGAATAGTTCCCCAGTTGAGTTTCAAATTAATCAGAATCCTCTTCGCTGGGCTCAAGTTGTATTCATTAATTATTGTTATTATTTTAAGTTGCTAATTTCCTATAAGGAATGGAATGGAGCAGGAAAGTTTTAAGGAAACCATCTAACTGGTCTGTTTCGTGAAAAGGGCCTCTTGTCCTTTCTACTTCCGGCTGTTAGTTAAACACCGCCAACATCTAGGCGCATACTTTCAATTCAATTCAGTTTATTTTTGTAACGCCCAAAATCACAACAGTGGTTGCCTCGAGGGCGACAGAGAAAAACAGAAATAAACAATGTTCATAGGGACTTAGGTAATGTCCCAGCATCCCGTGTCCTTAGAACAAATGTCCCAAGCTCCCCTTGTCCTTAGACCCTCCTTCTAAACTACAAAACCTCTTTGGGGAAAAGTAGAAACCTCAAGGAGTTCCACTGCGAAGTAGAGATCCAACTCCCTAAGGACAAACAGACGCGCTTCAATTTGCAGATAGACAGTGGGGTTGGACCCATTCAGGAAGAGACCAGTCCTCGAGGCCGATTGAAGAACAGTTCGTATGGAGTAGACCATTTCTCCAGGTAGTTCGAAGAGGCATCTGGATCCACAGGTCAATGTGCCTGTTTCACTCCCGGGGGGAAGTGGGAGAAGGAAAAGTGATGAACAAATGCAAGTGAATTAAATATTAAAATTGTCTGATAGAAAAAGTAGTCAGAAGCAGAGGATAGTGCTCAAGCTGCCATACTTCCCCAGCGTTGTCGCTCCTAGGGCAGCGTAGCTGTGAAACTAGGTTCTTATTTCCTTCCTAACTGGCCTGACCATAACGATTTCAAGAGGAACTTTTAAGCCTGGTCTTAAATGAAGAGACGTGTCGGCTCTTCTAACATGGACAGGAAGCTGATTTACCACCAGGAGCTTGGTAGCTAAGCGCTCTACCTCCTACTGTGCTTTTAGAGACAGCATTTTGAGTGCGAAGTGCTCTGTTTGGATGATATGGTATCATTGCATCTATAGCACTATATTTTGCCCCCGGAGGTAGCGTTAACGGGAACCTTTTCCAGGGGGCGGGGCCAGGGTGGTATTTTGCTAACTTGCCGACTTTAACTCTGCCGTAAAGAGGCTGGACTTTGCCACTGGAGTGGGATGGTGCCAGTCCATATATGGTGATAGTGTTTGATCCAATGACTGATAACTGTGGCATTCGAAAGCGCCACCTGTGGGAGATTTGTCATGGCCTCATATCCAGGCAATGAAAGAAGTGAGCAATAACATTGTTTGAGTTCCCGTTTTTCAATATGTTCTCAATGTTCCCATTGTGTTCGCATTTTGCGCGTTTGAATTCAGTTTCTCATTTGGCTATATGTGACTGAAGCATTTTAAAGCTTAAAAAGAGAACACTGTCTCCTCTCTCCACCGTATCTGTGTGTGTGAGCTGGTTTACCTGCTTCCTGCACATCTGACCAATTCGAAAAAGTGTACCAGTTTCACGCAGACTGGGACAAGGATTTTGGGTGAATGTGATGTGAATATGTTTCACAAATAGACGTTCCTCTCTGAGCTGAGCCTATGAAAGTCTGCATGGTCCAGTCTGGCCCAGACCGCGCAGTAACAGGTGTCCACCGCGGGAGGTGGAGGTGGAGCCAGCAAAGAGGTTTAAGAGCTGAGTGCGTAACGGCACTCTGAGTGGGAGAAAAAATAAACCACATACAATTTGATTGTATTCATTATTCTATAACTTATAATTTGTGTTATTTTTGCCCACGAAGTTTGTTTGTTTGTTTGTTTTATTATGATTATCTAGTTCATATGGGGATAGTAACACCAGTGCACTAGTTTTGAAGTTTATTAGTTACGATTCTGGCCATTCACAGAATGCACCAGACCACGCCCTCAGTTTGCTTTACTCCACCTCATATTTTGTCATAATCACGCCTCTTGTCTAGAATTCCACCCTGTTCACACTTGCTATCAGCCCTTTGCTCCTGCTGCTCTTGAGCTGCATTATCAACTCTTTTGACAGCGTCAATTTACAAAATCTTGCCGTCATTCCTGATTTTGGAAATTATCCGTGGGCATTCTCCAGATCCAACACGATGGTTTCTTTGCAATGGATACACACAATTAACTTCCCAATTCGCAACATTCTTCTTTTTCACAATGCTTACCTCAACATCTGGCACAGATCATTTCTCTCCTGCATGCAGAAAATGCATACAAGAAACACTTGAGGGGGGCCTTTTCGTAAAGACACACACGATACACAACATAATCCAATATGACTCGCTCTGGCACACCACACGTTACAAAGTTGAGTTTTCCTTTTTTCCTTCTTGGTATCCAAACATTCCTTTGACTTCTTTCATTGAGGATACATCTAAAGACTCCTCTCCATGAAATGACAGTGGAACCCCACTGATGATGCCTAAAATGTCTTTCGACACAATCAAATGTGGTGAAGTAGAACTTCTCCAATGCTTTGGTCATTTGTCGTTTAGGCGAAGAATCGATAATCACTAATCCTCCACGTGTTATAGTGACAGAATTCACCTCAGCCAGTTCCGCATGCACAAACTTCCCAATCTTGTGTTGATCCGTGAATATTCCATGTGATAATAAATCTCTCTCTGCAAACATCCTTCCAACAACAAACTTGTGTGCATCAGGATTACTTCCATTGTCACCCTTTTTTCTTTTTTCCTTGCTTTCCATTTCTTTAACACATTCAAATTCACAGCGTTCTTCTTCAGACTCCATTTCACTTCCAATCCAGAGTGTTTTCTTTCACTTTTCACTGGGATTTATAGGTAAGGACGGTTTTTGCACATGACCAGTGATAATAATGAGGGACTTTTAAAATCTTTATTTACCATTACCAGAAGAAAAAAATATTATAAATACCAATGTGATCATAATATATCGCAGAGGTTGTTAATCCAGCATACCATGGTACCGCTTTGTTTTGTGCAACAATCTGTTTTCTCTTTTCAGGTGACGCTGTTGTGCTTCAGAGACATCTGTAATTCCCTGGCTGGCAAAGGGCAACTGCAAGATCCATAACATTGGCCCGAATGGATAGGCAAACTCAACTGGCTCCATCAAACATTTAATATAGTCATTTATCATTTTCTCTTTGGAGGTTTTTTACACTGTTGATCTATCAGTCTACCAAAAAGTGTTTTTGCAGTAAGAAATGGTCTCATTTCCATAATAACAACCTCTGTGGCATTAGTCTAACATCACCAGAGTGACCCTCACTGTCAGATGAGGCAGGATCTCTCCAAAACTATTAATTCCTGCAGTCGAGGTGACATGCTCTGACGCTGCAGAAATGGAAACTGTTTATATGGCTCCTATTATCCAGGTCTGTTTACTCCTGCTCTAAGGCCGTCCCTGCTTTGCTTGGGCTAATTGTAGTAAAGATGATGCTACACAAGCTGAACAAGATTGACTGAGTTGTGCAATGTGATGTATATTGAAAAGGAGATTATTCACTCTGGTCCCAGATGTATAATTTTAGTGTTGGTTTTCAAAGCGCAGGAGGGTTTACTTTTACACAGTCTAAACAAGGGCAGCTCGAGACTCAATCAAAGGTGATTTACAACCCGCACAGAGCAGCAAATTGCTGAATGATAAAACTGGAAATAAGATCCCCAGATGTGTCTCTCTTACACCGTCACACTGTATTGTAATGCTCAGGATTTATGAACACATAGGTTTACTGTTATTCTTGTGTGGTTCTGAGGGACTAATTTATTGTATAGTACAAGAATGGTAGACTAAATATAAAGCTTTATGAAACCTCTATGTATGGTTGTGGCTAGAGATTACAAAATGAGGCCAACAGATTCTTTCTTGCCTCTGGTGTATTTGTTAGACAAAAGACTAACCCAACTCTTATTTAACTCCTGAACATACATTTTGAATGCCCTTCTCTTTTTGCGTACTTTTATAATTTTATAAAGAGTCTATGTATGTGGCTTTATTGTTATTATAGATTTGATAGTCATTACATATCCCACTCTGGAAACTCTTTAAACTTGAGAGATCAGATGATAAAATGGCATCCTAAGCCTCAGATGTGGTTCTCTGTTTCTAACTATATGCTTTAATTATCGGTTTTGAAGAAGATTTATTGTTATTCTTGTGTGGTTTTTGAGGGTCTCGTTTAGTATATGCGGCGTGAGACTATTTATGAGAATGTACTTGTGGACAATTACACTGTGATAGATGTGGCTCTCTTACATGCACTGTAATGCAAAGCAGTTTTGTTTGCCATGTGCAGGTTTATGGTTATTATATTGTTATATAGTCCTGTATACTCACTTGTGGTGAGAGATCAGAAGAGAAAGCTGGCAAACATTTAATTGTCCCTGGTGTGTTTCTTGTGTAAAGATGAGACCAGTTTTGGTAACAGGATTAGAGCGCAGACAGCACCCAGTGCCATGTGTTCCCCTTCTGATTCAATTCAATGTGTTGTCGTTAGGTCTGTCATTAGCTGTCGTGTCTGATTATTGCTCTTCAAAGTGGATGTGGCAGATCCAGAGACACTTCTCAACTGGGAAAAGTAATGCTGTGTAAGGTGAGCCTGGTTGACCAGATGTGAGTTGTCTGTATATTCTATACGAACATGATTGATTCTTCCACATTTACCTAGTACACTGTGAATTGTTCTTGTTTGCTCGATTAGAACAAGCAGAAGATTGATGTATTCCACTCTGTCGTGGCTTAATTTAGACCAAAAAATACAAGTTACATTGGGAACCTTGTTTTACAATGCAATGACTATAAAAATGCCTGCTTGTATATTGAATCAAATAGTCTATTGTGATTCCGATCATAAGCATGACACTAGAACCGCAACCAGTGGTCCTCTTATCCCACCACATCCAAAATTCAACTTTATGAAAAGAACTGCTTTTACAGAGCAATATCCATTTCGAACCGCAAATAAATTCGTCAACTCATTTGCTATGAAAACACTATAATGGACTAAAATGTTACATCATTTTCAAAGATTTGTTACTGTAATGAAATATAATGATTGATTATCATGTTGTTGTACTTGAAATTATACAGTATCTGCTTTTCAATTGTAATGGACCCAGGAAGACTAGCTTATTGCACTGCTTTCAGCTAATGGGATACATTTAAATAAACAAATAAACATTGACATGAAACGGTGTCAGCTGATAACCAATATCTGCTGTAGACCTGCAATTTTTTCTCTTTGGTGAATCTCACAGAAATGCCTCACATAAAGCAGAATGCACAACGCTCAGATGAACTCAGTGTCCTTCAGAAGAGAAGAAACGTGATAATAAGACATGTAACAATATCATAAAGAATAATGCCAATAATATACCATTAAAGCACTGCAACAGAAATGTGTGGATTTCACATTAAAAGTTTAACAAGTACATATGTGAATGGTACACATAAATATATGGATAGATGTTTACAAGGCAATAGAACTGTAATTATTTGGGTAACAAAAAACACACACATACTCAAAATACATCTTGCAAAGAACATAAATACATGGCCTTGTTACACTTATAATTGGTTAAGCATAGTTGACCACAATGAAATACTATGTAATTCTCCTTTCTCCTGTGCCTTTTTTTCCCTCCAATCCATGAAGGTGGATTGTCAGTGCAGCGTGACTGTCCCCCTCGTGTTCTGTGGATGTGCAGTTGTGCGTTAATCCACGGGGGAATCAATGGCTCATCTCCTGAAAGCTCTGAGTGGTCTTAAGAGTAAGTAGATATGACTCCAGTGTTAACCCTTTGTCACCTCTGTTCAAGCAGACACATTCACTGATGGGGCTGATACTGAGGCACAATTGTCAGTGACCTGTAGCTGTTGCATCCTTTCCCTAACATACAGTAAATTACAAATTGTTCTCGCATAGTTGGTAGAGATGGGACAAAAAAATTAAATTGCAGCAAGATTGTGTATATGTGTAGAATGATCTCTTGAGATTTTTAAAAATGCATTTTATTTGGCTTGAGGGTTAATGTTGCTTAGTTGAATATCTTGAGAAGCTGTATTTCCAAAAAGCAGAGCTACAATGACAGATACACATTGTTAACTGAACGGCACAATTTATTATAAATTATGCCGAAATCTTGTGTTGTCTCATTCTCATGACATGGACCGAGTCTTGTGTCTGGTCTCGTCTTGTGGGGACTGTTGCTCCACTCTCATGAAGTATTTTGGGAACCTCTAGGGCTTGATTATTCTTGAAATTTGCATTTGAACTTGAAAATTGTATGAATGGTCAGTCATTGATTTAGCCCCATTAATCACATCTATATTTTATTCTTTAGCCAGGATTTCACATTATAAATGTGTTCGGGTAAATTAATATTACATTTCCAAGATAAAACGCGTCTCATTTGTTCCTATTAGAAAAGGATGACATTTCTAATCTCCTATTCTCGCTGTAGCCGATATGAAGTCGTACTGTGAACCAGTTGGAATCAATGTTAATCTCCACATTCAATAATAGCGATGTGTCCTTTGACAAGACACTTAACACACCTTGCCTTTATACGTATATGTGTTCATGTGAGAATGAAGGATGTCACAATATAAACATTTTGTGTTACAATTATTGAGTGAACCTTCATTCTCTTCCATTCACAATGTCTAATAGGTTACCATTCTCCAGTAGTGACCAGATTATACAGATTTTAACAGTCAGAAAAAAAAAAAAAAACACGTTTAGGTATCGTTTTTTTGAGGTATAGATTGAATTAATCTAATTTGTTTTTTGCTTCCTAAATTCTCACGATTAATCTTGACATCCCAATGAGGGCATGATTTTAAAAGCAATAAATGAATAGAAACTGGAACGATGTGACCCAACGCCAGTATGTTAATTGTAAAGGGATTTTGGAACAAGATGAAAGGGAACTTTGGCCTGGCAGTGTTGCACATGGCACAAACAAATACTTCCCGGAAATGATTTTTTTTTTTTTCGTTTGGATGCTTAAGGTCAGCTATAAAAAGCAAGGGCAAAACAAGAGTGAGCACAATATTGGTCTCGCAGCTCTTCAACAATAGGATGTGTTTTTTTCCCAGAGGAGATGAGTGTTTGGCATGTTCGCCTGGGCATTTTCTGTGTTTTCTGAAACGGTAATATCTGTCGCGAGACCTTCTGATAAATGGTGTGAATTGTGTTGATCCTCAGTGGAGTGCTGGTGGCTCCGTCCAAGAAAAAAGAAATACTAGTGAGGATGATGCTGCCTTCTAAATAAATGTTTTGTTGTATATCTTTTGTTTCTTTTGAAATATTTTTTTTACCTTTAGTTCTGTCTATGTATCTTTTATTTTTTTTAATTTTTTTTGTACAATATATTGTACATTTATAAACATGATTAACATCTGCCATGTTTCGACTGGTACACTTTGGAGTGGCTTGGTACATGTTTCCACTGTCTTGTGAACCGTACAGGCCCATTTAAGCAATCTAAAGCCCAAACCCTGCAAAGACTATCTTCAAAGTGGTCTGGCTCTCCATGGCTCCTTGCACTTCAGCGAGAGAGAACGCAGACTCTGATTAAATAAGGCAACAAAAAGCAAATATAAACAGAAAATAAGAATTTCTCACAAACGCTGATTTGATCTTGTGAATAAGCACAGTAGTTCCACTCCATTGATGATAACTTTATTTGTTGAACGGACGGATTTAACAAAACAAAGGTAGCACACATTAGCATCACCTGTACATCAGTGTGAGGATACCATCACTCCAATACAATCCACAACAAGGTCAGGGCAGCACTTACTGGGGCACTACTTTACTGTTGTGTACGATTGTACCACTGCATTTAAGCCCCCATTTGTTATCCATTTTGGGGCTGGTAACTACTATGGCTTTACTATTGTTGATATTGCATAACGTCCCTTCTCAGGTGGAAGGGACGTGTGTTGTTTATTGCTGTGACAGTGAAGGATGGGGAGCATGCTTATCATGCTGCTGATCAAATCAAAGGGCGGACAGGCTGACACCCGAATGTAATAAAGACAACACATCACTGTTGCTCTCGTTATGCGAGTCTCCATTGACCCCATCACCTCAGTAACTCTGGAGCGACATGCAGCTATTCAACTGGCCACTAAGGGGTATTAGTCTGTTAGAGTAAGAGAGTTAGAGTGACGTGCATCTAAATTCCCAACTATGTTAATTATAACTTTGGTACAGAACTGTACGGCCCCTTGTTTTTGTTTAAATTCTGATTGGATTTAATTTAGTTTTACTTGTTATAATCAGAATCAGAAAAGTTTTATTGCCATTGTCAATGAACAAAATTCACAAACATAGAAACTTGTTTTGGCATTCAGGTGCAACATACAATGATGAACAATAATAAAAACAACATATGAAATAAATAGAGCATGCATTAAAGAAAACAATTAAAATGTACTATATATGTAAATATAACTATATAATATATATATATATATATATATATATATATATATATTATATATATATATATATATATATATATATATATAAAATAAAAACAGACTTACTATGAATACGAGAATTTACAGTTATATTTACAGATGTTGTGCAGAAAGTGACTGATTAAATTGCAATTAAAGTGGCAGGTGTTTAGAAGTGTTCATGAGTCCAACAGCAAAGGGAAAGAAACTGTTCTTGTGGCGGGAGGTTCTGGTCCGGATGGACCCCTCAAGCAGGAGGCTCAAACAGTCCATGTCCAGGGTGAGAAGGTTTTCCTCAGCTGCTGCAGGAAGTATATCCTCTGCTGGGCCTTCTTGGTGAGGGAGCTGATGGAGGGCTCCCACTTAAGATCCTGGGTGATGGTGGTGCCGAGGAAGCGGAAGGAGTCCACGGTGGTGATGGGGGAGTCTGTCATGGTGAGATGGGGCTGGGGAGCTGTGACTTTCCTGAAGTCCATGATCATCTCCACTGTCTTCTGGGCGTTGAACTCCAGGTTGTTACCGCTGCACCAGGACACCAGCCGGTCCACCTCCCGGTCCACCTCCCTCCTGAAGACAGACTCATCCCCGTCCGAGATCAGCCGAACGAGGGTTGTGTCAAACTTGATCAGTTTTATGGAGTTGTGACTGGAGGTGCAGCAGTTTGTTTACAGGGAGAAGAGCAGAGGAGAAAGTATACAACCCTGTGGAGATCCTGTGCTGATAGTCCGAGTGTCTGAGACATTCTTCCCCAGCCACAGGAAGTCAGTGATCCACCTTGCAGGTGGAGTCAGGCACGTTGATGAAGTCCCTGTTTATTTCAAACCAGGCAACACTTCAATTTCAATTTATTTATTTTTGTAATGCCCAAAATCACTACAGTAGTTGCCCCGAGGGGCTATAGTGGAAAAAACAGAATAAACAATGTTGACAGGGACTTGGTAATGTCCCAGCATCCTGTGTCCTCAGACAGATGTCCCAAGCTCCCCTGTCCTTAGACCTTCCTTCTCGGCCTCAATTTGCAGATAGACGGTTTATGACAAAAACTGGTTCACCCTAAGAACAAGATGCCTACACAGAAACAGAGAAATGTAGTGTATTCTATCCAATGCAGTGAAGAAAGTTGTAAAGAGCGGTACATAGGGGAGACTAAACAGCCACTACACAAGAGGCTTTATCAGCACAGAAGACACTCGAGTTCCGGACCCCAGAGCACCGTGCATCTTCATCTTGAAGCCATAAACTACTCTATTGAAGACAGGGAGGTTGAGATTCTAAGCAGGAAGAAAAGATGGTTTGAAAGAGGAGTTAAGGAGGCCATCTTTGTTAAAAAAGAGAATCCTTCTTTAAATCGTAATGGAGGTTTAAGATTCAACCTTCCGGTTGTTTATAATGGTTTGTTGAAACCCTGGAGACGCCCGAGGTCTTCGGATGCTAATCAGGTACTCAGTGAGAAGGGAGCGAAATTCAATGTACAATAGGATGTTGATGGCCCATCTCAGGGCTGTTAGTATACAAAGAGAGTAGTTTCAATTGAAACCAAAAACTCCCTTTATCAGGAGGTCCGGCACTGTGGGCAAGGCTTACATAGAGGAGGATATAATACCTGAGTTCTCAGACTTGATTCACAGATTGAGAATGACTCTTGGATGAGAGTCAAAACTTTTTGTTTTTCTAAAACAGAGTCCAGATGACTACAACTGAATCTTTTTCTACAATGGAACACTCCTGGACGGATGAGGGATTACACCTACATCCTGTTTCTGACTCTAACTGATTCCTAGTTAATTTTACTTTGATTAATTGTAGATTAGTTTTAGTTTAGATCCTGTTTAATCATAATTGGCTGATAGGGTTTGATATTTTATTTGTAAAGGCATTTTCAGTGTTAATTCTCAGCTCTCAGTTAGTCTAGAATACTGTAGATCTTTCAGTCAATTATTGAAAGGTATGCCCACAGTGTAAGTCACATTCCCCTGTAAATTCAATGGAGTATGGCAAGACATAAATCCCATTGCTCAGAGCATTTAGCGTCAATATGCAGGTATCAGACTTGGAGATCCTCAGGGGAGTCTCTGATACGGGGGGGTGCTTACGTGTGGGGGAAGGCAGCAGAGTTCATGACTGATCTTTATAACCCTTTCTCCTCCCACAATGTATCTTCTCCATCTTTTTAAATAGTCTTACAATCAAGAAGACACCATTTGAAACGGAAATAGCTATTCTAAGGTCACAGTGTTGTATAAGAAGATTGGACTATTGTAACA
The DNA here is from genome assembly GCA_015082035.1 of Chaenogobius annularis. Lineage (NCBI taxonomy): Eukaryota > Metazoa > Chordata > Actinopteri > Gobiiformes > Gobiidae > Chaenogobius > Chaenogobius annularis. Next base: position 305,316 of record BJKM01000115.1, read on the forward strand.
ATTGCCCATTTGTGGTTGAACAAGGGTGTCTAATAAATGAAAAATCAGCCCCTTTCTTGAAGTAAACCAGATGGCAACATTCACTTAAAACTAAAAGTACCAGCACTCCAAGAGATCATGGGAACATGAGCTATTTCCATTGCGTCACAATACCCATATATTTACCAGTGAAGAAAAATGGATTATTTGACTGGAGTTAGTACATTTGGTCATTTAATTTACTGCCACTTGATACAACATCTTTTGAGGTCAATGTGTATGGAAAGACATCGGATTCATGTGTGATTTATCCTTAGAAAAAGAAAGCAGGCGAAAAGAAATGTCTTTGACAAAGAAAGTCAACAAACCAGTGTTGATATATAATCTTGTCAAAAATTAAAGCAAACTATTTTTCAAATCATAACCTTTGCACTGCACATATTATCAATACTACTTATCTGTCAAAGAAATTACTGCTACGTTACAAAGCCTCGGTCTGTTGTTTAAGCTTGAAACATCATGCCATTTCCCACGTCAAGTTCCTGGGCTCTTCAGAAACAGGCGTGACACTGATACATTTGTTTTACATTTGTTATACAACTTTATCACCGAGTCACATTTCCAGGGAATGTGACTGGCACCCGAGTTGGATATGCCGATTTGTTTATCCGTGGAGGTTGTACAGATTCTTCACAAGATTTAACAGACTGCAACTATTGACTCTCATCCGTGGCAGGCTGACTGGCTTTCAGAGAGGCTTTTCTAGCATCACATTTGTGGATTCAATGTTTGTCTGGCACGCAATGTCTTGTAATTACTCTGACTGCTTTGTGTGTATGTAATTGTCTCTCTGCCGTCGGTTATTTTAGTTTGTTTATTCTGAATAGCTTTAGATAAGTCAATTAATTTTGACCACGCACAGCGCTATTAGTGTGAATGAAAATCCGAGAGCGAAGGCAAAATGTGGAAGGACTGTAGCTCAGCCTTATAGAATAATTAGGGTTGCATAAAATATATATTTAAAAAATAGTAATTATGGTTGGAATGAGGTTATATCCTGGTTAATGGACAGTTACATTGCACCTATCAGCACAGAGATGAAAATACTACATATAATGCCAGTGTCGGTGTAATCCCTCATTCGTCCAGGAGTGTTCCATTGTTGAAAAAGATTCAGTCGTAGTCATCTGGACTCTGTTTTAGAAAAATATAACGTTTCGACTCTCATCCAAGAGTCATTCTCAATCTGTTGAACGAGTCTGAGAACATATATCCTACTCTGTGAAAGCCCTGCCCATAGGGCGGGACCCCTGATAATGGGCCATCGAAACCAAATGGGATGGGCCTATTGTTCACTGACTTGGCTCCCTATTTCCTGAGTACCTTAATTAGCATCCGAATGCCTCGGACGTCTCCAGGGTTACAGCAGACCATTATAAACAACTGGAAGGTTGAATCTTAAACCTCCATTACGGTTTAAGGAAGGATTCTCTTTTTTAACAAAGATTGCCTTTTTAACTCACCTTTCAAACCATCTTTTCTCTCTGCTCAGAATCTCCACCTCACTGTCTTCAATAGAGTGCATCTTCATCTTAAAGCCACAAACCACTCTACAGAGTAGGATATAAACCTGAGTTCTCAGACTTGTTTCACAGATTGCGAATGACTCTTGGATGAGAGCCGAAACGTTTTGTTTTTCTAAAACAGAGTCCAGATGACTACAACTGAATCTTTTTCTACATTACTACCAATCACATTGCACCTTTCAACACAGAGCAGCCGGCCTTAGTGTCGTGAGTTCAAAACCCGATTCTGTCACCATGCGCAGTCTATACATTTATAATAATATACACTTAAACATAGTGAAAATAATCTACATATTTATAATGTTTTGTGTCAGAGTTTCACTATTTTTTATGGGATGATGTTACATAAATAAAGATTGCTCAGTCTAGTACTGTACAAGGCTTTCACTATACTATCCAGCTCAATATATAAAAGCCGGACCATTTTCAGCTGTACCACACAGTGGCAGTGACTAAAGCTACACTGCTGCGTTTTACAAACAGTGAAGAACTCCATTTCCGTTTATTGCCTATTTGGCTCTTTCTGTTAACAGATGATTAGATATTGATCTCCTTTCACGGCTCGGCCCTCCTTTTCTCTGCCTGCGCTTCTATGTCAGCACACCATGGCTTAAATCATTTCTGAGATGACCAAAATTTGATTGGCCATTGACAGAGGGGCTCACCACAGTTTGGGATGTTCTGAATTATTGCATTTACGGGTCGTTTTTAAGTTAGTGTGGTTACATTTCACAGATATCCAATATCCGATCAAATTTTGTTCAAGTCTGTCAAAATGTAGAAATTCGAATTCTGCCTCAATATAAGGTTGTGTTATGTAATGATAGTAACTATATTGAAGCAGGATGGAACTTTCTTCCCCACCCACTTCTCTTGTTGATCAGACTTGTGATGTTCTCTGTGAGAGAACTCATCGAAGAAGCATATTCATTAGATTTACGTCAGTGATTTTTGTTCCAATTTGTAGATGTTTATTGTTATTTGTGTCTTTGACAGTCATCCATTTCTTTGTTCATTTTTTCTTTCTTGTTACTGCTGCCAACAGTACATTCCTTATACATATACATTTTACAGCAGCTGGACATAACTTCTTTCTCACCCTATTTCTGAACACATCTGGAATTATTATCACAATATTAATCCAATACAGAAGACATAACACTGGCAGGCCCCCTTCACATGTAGAATATTTCTCGACTACATCATTAAAATTACATTACCCCTTCTCATCATCATTTACCCTGACAAGCTTGACATCCATCAGCTTGTGTTGTCAATACTGTCTGTCAAGGAATTCCTCAGCAATTTAATTCTTTTTTTCATTCCCAAATGTACAAAAGCATATTAGGACTCGGGAGGTATGTTCGTTTACTCAAATCATGATGCACCCTTGGACTTTCTTTAATAATGTATAATACAGATGAGTCATACATACTGTAAACGACAAACAGATATATTTAAAATCCTAAAGCTTTACATTGAAGCAGTAATCGGTTTGATGTCTGCAAGTCTGAAATGCGTCAATATATTTCATTTTCTTCTTGTTTTGCCAAAGCCATATCTCAGTTTTTTTTTAAATCTCAAAATACAGAAATACTTGTGTTATTCAAATGCTAGGCTGCAGCCACCTCTCCATTGGCTGAGTGCTGATGACTCATTTGGACAGGCTGGTGCGGGGCTGGCAAGAGGAGCGTGGTGGGTGGGTGGTTGGATGGTTGGTTGGTGGTGAAAAGAGGGTGAACAGGAGGTGGGAGTAAGCTCTATCGCTTTCCCACAACCCTGCATTGTTTTTATCCTGTGCCACACACGCATGATACATACTTGTAAAGGGGGTGCCATTTGATCACAACTGTACACATTTCTGTTCATCTCCATAGCTATACAGTCGCATCTAGCCAGACTTGTGGAGGGACACAGTGAGGAGAGAGAGAGAAGAAAAGGAGGAGGAGGAGGAGGAGGAGGAGAGAGTAACTGATGACAGAGTCCGCAGCCCCCAGCCTGCCGTCCTCGTGTTGTTGCTGCTACAGAACATGTGAAACAACCTAGTGCACTCTTTCTTTTTCCGTCAGCCAAGGGAAGACAAGAAATCCGCGAGATCCAAGTCCAGTCCTCATCCTGATCCTGGTATGAGTCCAGTTTAGGTCCACCTGATCCAGACTCTCTCCATCTTTCATACGCACAAACAGGTGAGTGCCGAAGTCCTTGTGATAATTCTTAGTAATCTTGTACAGAGTGACACAACATGACTATGTTTAATACGTTGTCCATGAGAAAAAAGCAAGTTTCTATTTTTGTTGCACTTGTGCGTCAGTGGTGCGTAGGTGTGATACATGTATAATTGTGAGTGTTTGTTTACCTATTGACTGGCAAGGGGAAATGACCGTGGGGAAGCAGGGAAATGCCGGATCCGATTCTGAGTGAATTTGTTTTCCCCCCATGTGTAAAAGCATGCGTACCTGAGAAAGAGGGTGGGAACTGCGTTTTTTCACTCATTTAAAAATACACAAAGACAGAAAAAGACGAGAAGATCGACAACTGTGTTTGATACAGCAAGTTTCATTTGTTCAATAATAATTTGCAAAGCAGTACTGTGTCAGTGTGTAAGAAAAATATGCAGACAGTTACATTTTTAAGTGCATTGCGTTTTTCTTGCTCTTACTGTGACCGTTTTGTCTGAACTGTGCCAGAGTTGGCTGCTTGCTGCGTCTGTTGTATTAGGTAGTAGGAAATTCAAACAGTTACATAATGTTTTTGACTGATTGGCGTAAAATCTGATCTTAAATCATTTCAAACCTGTCCGTGTGACATACGTTTATTCAGTTTGTCTTGTACTAAAATCACAGTTATCAGCGATTCATTTCCTTGCCAGTGTGTCTGTCTTGTGTAGATGATAATGCTTGTTGTCACGTTGTTTAGTTTCTATCGAACATGCGTAGGGTTCTTTGTCTGTCTGTACTGATAACCACCAGCATGTCACTGTTTCATTTTTTTCATTTACAACTTTGTGGGTTTTTGTATCTAATCCTTAAACCTCGCTGCAGCTCAACTTATCGAATCAACAAGTTTCCTGGGAACTTTGTCAAGAAAGTCTTTAATCCGCCGTGACTTGTTCAAAACCCTTTTTGTGATCCGCTTGAGGAAAAAATACAGAGCTTCAATTGGTCCATATGTTTGAATGGGATTTCACAGTGAGGTATTGTGGATGTGTAAGAATCCCTGAGCCGTGTCCGTGTGCTGGACTTCCATTCAGAGAAGGAAAAAGGCCTCCAGTTTTTATCCATCCTCTCTGCGGATGCGGCAGTTGAGGTGATTGTTTTGCCTCGACCTGCCAGATTTCTGCAAATCACAGGATGTGAAGCAAATCCTTCCATAGTTTGCATTTGCATAATATATATATATATATACATACACACACACACGCATACATATCAAGATATATATATAGATATAGATAGATAGATAGATAGATATGATCAAGGTTTTCTAGTGGATCAGGGTGGTGCTGGTGGTAACCTATAGCAACTAACAAGAAAAGCAAAGAAAATGAACACGCTGAAAATAGTCATAAAGTTAGCCTTTAGTGCAGCTAGTGGTCCTGAAAAGTAGTGCTGTACATCCCTATAACGTTGTGTTTTAAGCTTATTGCTTTTATACACAGGGCTCTTTTGTGCAATTTTTAGTTCTTCATAATACAGAGAATTGTGTGGCTAGTGCTAATTCCTCTATTGCAAACATATGGCGATATCTTTTGGCATTTTAAATGTATAACAGAAGAAGAAATGCACTGATTTAGATCCAGGCACTTGCATGTAGTAAAGGCACCAAGTCAAGTCCTGTACATAATTCATAAAAACGGCAGAACTATTTTGGCGGACGATGGCTGTGCATGTTGGCCTATAATTCCTTCATGTCACAGTATGTGGTCAGGAAGGGCATCTGGTGTAAACGGCTGCCAGATTATAAATGAGGTCCTCTATAATATAAAGAGAAAACAAGATCAACAATAGTCAACAACTCTCAAATCCGTCAAGTCTCAGATCAGATGCTTAAAATACACATCAAATCAGAAACTGGTGGTAACTTGTAACAATACTAAAATGTCTCTAAAGGGTGATTATTTTTTCTGTACTGGACAAAAAAGGAAAATTAAACTTTTTACAAACACAAGATTCATCGGGTTGAACTTTTACCATATCTGCATGAATAATAATTCCTCTTCATTTTCAACAGAGGATAATACAGTCAAAGTTTCTTTGTTTTACCATATGGTCAGTATTCACCCCTGCACAAATGAGTATCTAGTTTTAATACTATTGATCTGTATCTGAGTTTTTCTGCCAAGCCTTAAAATCAGGTGCTGGAATTTGTCGCCAACTCTCCAGACTTCACTTCCGACTAAACCTTTTCCGTCCCCTTCATCACCACCTCTGCACCTGTCCCTTGTCTTTGCACATCTTTGCCGTCTTCTCCTCAGCTGTGTTTTTGCGAATGTTTGTCTCCTCTCCCTCCGCCCCCTCCGCTCCGGTCGCCACAGAAACGGCTGATTCAGGAGGGTGGGTGGGTGTCTCGGAGCTCGCGCTGCTCTGCCCCATGCCGTGCTTTCACAGTACATTTCTGCTGCTGCTTTTATATAGCCCTGATATGCTGCTCACAGTTCAGGTTCCACTCCACCATTACACTGCGGTACGCTCTCTACATGTTGAGAAAAAACAGTTCAGTTCTCTCACAAAGACACATTCAACAGCGCAAAGTCTGGTGGAGGTTTTTAACTACTAAATATATTTACAATTAGAACAGCAATGGGGACACATGTGGACCTCGACCAAGGCACTCGTCTTGTCTCTTACTTGAAAAGATAGACTTCCAGTACTCAAACCCTCCTCTGGTTCAAAGCTCTCCCATTGTGATATTCTCTTATATCTCACAAGGCTACATTCTTCTTGAAAATAAATCATCCGTTCTTCCAATTTCCATTTCTGTATCTTTAGTCTGTTGCTAAAAAAACCCAAAAACTTCAGCAGTCTTCATAGTAGTCTAAATCTACCAAAATATTTTGTCTTCGTCCCATTGCTGCTGCTAAAAATGCTAATAAAGTAGATAGAATTTAGTATTTATAACTGACATTATATTCTCTGCACTGTTTTTATATGTGCCTTAAATTTTAGCCAAATATTTGTCTCCATGCCCTTTTGAATCCTGTCTTTTTCCACTGACAGTTCATTTTTTTCAAACTTACAATTTCTTTGCTGATCTTGTGAGGTCCTTATTTGTGATTCTGACGTAATACCCCCTGAGAGTTGCTGTAATTAAGTGTGCTAAAAGACTGCAGGCCTTTATGGCTCCAACATCATACGGCAGCAATTCAAGCTGCGTGTGTGTAGAGCTCTCTAAGAGAATTAATTATGTAACACACCACGACCCAGTCATTTTAATAATACATATTGGGTGACCTTTCCTTACTTAAGGTCAATAAGGCGAATGAGGGCTGGTAACTGCACAAAACACAACTAAATTGTCGGTGTAATCCCTCAATTTGTCCAGGAGTGTTCCATAGTAGAAAAAGATTCAGTTGTAGTCATCATGACTTCAACTGAATCTTTTTCTACAACCTAAAATTGACTTACACTGCAAGAAAATACTGACTAAAACACATAGAGATCAGCTCATGAATAATAGAGGAAAATGCCTTTTTGACAATACACACACATATATGTTTCTTAAATAGAATTGTCGTATATTTGTATGTTTCCTCATAAAAGAAACTTCTGAACATGTAAATATAGCTGTGTCAAAGATAACACTAACCCATAGAACCAGAATAGAGTGTGATAACAGGTGTATTGTGGGTCATGTGAGTATTCAGTTTTGTTGCAGATCCTGTTGCCATGGCAATAGTATGTACAGTAGTTTAAAACAGTACATTGTCTCTCGTTCTGTCTGAGCAGGAAATGAAACCTGTGTTGCACTGCAGTCAATTTCATTCTGGACCCCATGAGCTCGCCGTGTTGTTCCTGATGAAATTAAAAAGGGAGTTTGTTCTCGCTGAGGAGGCAAATGTGAAAATGTGCCTTCATCGTTGGGACTTTTTCTGAGACGTGTCTTTTTTATGATGAGCTGTAGGAAGACTACAACTGACCTAGGTCTAGTTTTATTTGTTTGTGAATATTTATTAAACCATTGTCAGCTAAGGTTTATTTCTTTTTAGTCAGGATCCCAGCAAGAAAAATGCTGTTAAAACTGGGATTAATCACAATTTTTACCTGATTTATTGTCCTTTTAGTCCTGGTCTGTCCCCCTGCTATACTTTGTCCCATTTATTTGTTAAGATTTTGATAGATTTCTCCTTTACCTTGAAAGCTAAAGCACGCATTTGAAAACATTTAAGTGCATGAAAGCTGATTGCTCCATGTTCTTTTTCTCTCACCCTGCAGTGCATTGTAGTGAGTGGTGATGCAGTCCTACAGCACACTGCAGACTCCGATCACGAGACGGTGCCAGAACAAAGAGCGCATGCACACGAGGCCAGCTCAGAGAAAGGCCACAACACAGAGTAACCTTTCTACACCAGTTATAAATACTGGAGAGGTAGTGGGAGGCAGTCATGTGACGTAACAGGCTTTGGTTCCAATAGAGCAGAGATGTGAGTGATCTGAGGGGCCGGGATGCATCAGGTGGGCTGGTCTGATGTGACTCTGTGGAGATGCAGCTGACTTTTGTGTGTGAAGTACTGGTCAAGTTAACAACCCATACATATCTATATCTTATCTTGATCAAAAGTTAGTCTTCGCTCTAAACTCCTGCCTTTTTGCTATTCTACATTTTGTTTATTTGTGTGTGTATTCTTGTGTCCAGTGTTCATTCAAAGCCATCATTGTAACACAAGCAATAAAAACCACAAAAATAATTGCAACACTTTACAGTGTTCCAGATGAACACAAAAAATTATAATATTTTGTTCCAATTATAAAAGGTTCGACAAACCATGAAATTTTTTTAGGTAGTCAAAAAAATTTTGTTGATTTGAGATTTAAAAAAAATATTATTTCTTTGCTAAGGATGGGTGATATTGACATCTATATATATTTTTACAAACGGTAGTCAGACAATATTACGTCAATTCAACAGAAATCTGTTGAAAAACATGTCTTCAAACGTATTAGTTGAGGTTTCATTACTAACCAAATGGGAAATATTTGTAAAAAGAATCACAAAATTGCTGAAGTATCACGTTAAACCCTTAAAAATAACAATTTATACAGTGGATATTAAAATGTTGCATATCTTCAAAACAACATTCTTCATCTTGTCAATATATTGCCCAGCTCTGTTCTTCTCTGACCTGGACAAGTGCCATCGAGTTCGAGGCACGTTTTACAAAAATGATCAACTAATCAACTAACTGAAGTGATCACAATCTCAACATCCGGCTGTATAGATTTCTCTCTATCCAGTAAAACATTTACTTGCTGATGTAAACTTACAGTTTGGTCTGAACAAACTGCTTTGTTTTTACATCAAGTTGTTCATAACATCGTCATGCATCCATCATCCTCCACCCAGTCAAGCGTGTTTCTGCGCTAACTTAAATGTTCCGGCCAAACCGTCCTCATCTGAGCCGCTTCTCCTGCCATCTGCTCCCCGATGGGCCGGTTTCACTGACGACAGTTGTGAGGCCTGGGTTTAATATAGGAACCAGGATGATATGAGCAAGAGGAAAGAGACAGTTAAGCCCAGATTGGTTCCACAACCTGAGGATTTCACCCCTAGTTTATTAGTGCTGACAGAGAAGTCTTAGCACTATTGTTTGTTTCATACTTGCCACGAGTGCAGTGATACTGGAGTGGGGCAAGATACAAATCCCACCGAGACAAGATGAGACACGGTTGAAAGAGACTTTACATGATAAATAAATGATGTCGGTTCAGTTCACAAACGTATCCTACAATTTGCGATTCATTTTGATTTGAATATTTTAGTTGTATTGTGTATCATGCGACTGTTATTTGTGTTAGGTCCCTGTCAAATGTCAACACATGGAAAGAACTCCTGAATCATTTTCTTTTTGCGAGATTTTCATCCCAAATATTACCATAAAACAGGACGAAATCCTGCATTTTCTTATTGTTTTTTTTTGGGTTTTTTTTTTGTATTTTACAGACACATGACATCTCTGCATTTTCACAATTACAAAGCTAATTCTATTTAAGAATTCACATCTGCCCTTCACTCCAATGTTAAACTATGGGCTTTTGAGATTTTGTGATTTCATAGAACCCAACTTTTTTGTCAACATTTTGAGACGAACTCAAGAGGAAAACATTAAATAGAAAATAAAAGGTTAGATTGAGCATGTCCAGCTTGTATGCTTTCCCTCACGAACCACAGCACAGCTACTTTTCTTCTTTTACTGCCCCCAAAAAATCAAGAAGCTTTTTCAATTCAAAACACAATTATTTGAGATCAAACTTAATATTACATTACCTTAATTGATCATGACAGAGCAGTTGGGCTTCATAAAGAATAAAGACCTTGGCTTAAAAATCAATCACCACTTTCTCTTTTGGCTGTGCGCGTCTCAGCAGTTTCCACCTCGGCGCCTGAATATGCTGACTGAGGCTTACCATGAGGATCTTAAGAGAATAATATCCCGTTTGTGCTTAGTCAGAGTGAAGCTGTCTCACTTAAATTTACCAGCACCATCCCAAGACATGAGGCTGAAGAAGTGGTAGTGGGGAGGCAGCGGTTTTGGGCAGGTGTATAGATTGCAGCCCTGGAGAAGTGACAGGACGATGTAAATGGTTTGTGCTCGGGGGCCGGGCGGGAACAGATCTGGCCTCTGTGACGGATGATACTGGAGCAGTTAACTCCAGGGTAATCATCGGTGCTGCAGCTGTGCCCTCAGGCCTGGGCTCAGTCTGGACTCACACTAATAGCATCATTACAGAGGCCTCCGAAGCAACACTTGTCCACAACTAAATCTGAAAGTGCGGAAAAGAGCGCACGTGTAGAAACCAACAGGGCTTAGTCTGGTTGAGGGTGGGACGTATCAAAAACGGGATCATATCGATGTTGCTGTCAATGAATCGTTCCATGGCTTTTGGTCAACCAAAACCAAGCAGCAGAATAAAGAGAAAGTATGGTTATCTTGAGATTTAAGAGTGAAAATGTTATGAATCGGGCATTGATTCCCTGTCTTCCAACACTGATCAGCAATTTTAAGAACACAAGCATATTTTTTACCCATCAATACTTAATTTTAAAGCTCAGAACATACAGAATTCTGTCTCTGAGTTTATTTTATAATGTTTTGATGTTGTAAAGTTACTGTAATAGCTGTACAAATAATATTATTAACATCTCTTAAGCTTACTCTTCTGGGATTTTGATGACATGTGACGATATCGGAACTGAAAAAGCTGGATCTTTTCTTTTTAGAAGTAACTTTCTGTTTAGATATTTGTTATTGCTTGATCTCCTGTAGTCTTGTGGTCTTGTCAGTGCACCTTGGGTACAGATACAGGGTCACAAAGATGCTCCATAGGTTTGAGAGCTTTCACAAGTGCCCCTTTTATTAGACTAATCGATGCATAGTCTTTAGTCGACTACTGTCATTGAGATAATTCACAAAATACTGAGATACTCTGTTCCATCAATATCACTCACCTCTACTCAAGATATAGGAGGTGTTGTAGAGATGTGAAATATACCGCTGCTTCTACTACCAAGCCAGGTTTATACATTTGGGACTCCTGGTCTATCTGTTTTAATATGTAGATTAACCTTGACAATAAATGTTATATATTGATGGTACAATCCGGCAAGCCTATATTGACTGTGCCAACTTTTTCATATGGACAAGATAATTAAAAAGGGAATGAAAGGAACACAAGCTGATTCTCAAAAGGCTGCAGTCAATGTCTTTATTCAAGCAATTTATTAAAAGCCATAAATCTAATATGCCAGATGCAATAAGGTAACAAAGACCTGACAAAAATGAATTAACGCGTTTAATTTAATCTGATATGAACATCCCAAATTGAATAAAATACTTAAAGCCTATATGGACTCTCTATTAATAACATGTTTTTATTGATGTACTAAATTGACCTAATCCAATGTCTAAACAGGAGAAATATAAGAGGTTCATGAGAGGAAATGGAAAACTCCTGTGTGCGTCGTTAACTCACTGTTCCCATGATGCTTTGCTGAAATGACTTCCACTGCAGTCTTCCTTATGAGCGCTGTGTTCCTCTAAATGACTTTGACAAGATCAAAATGTGATGCGGGCAAAGCTGTTAACCATTACACCTCATTTGTGAACGCCATGCGCACTCTCCATCGACAGTGCTAGATCTGTATTGAACTGTGGTCTCGGTCTGGAGCAGGGCAGATCTCTGGAGGCTCCACGGAAACGCAGCACTGTTCCCCAGGGAGACTCGAGAGCAGCAGTGCTTGTACTACTCGCATGGGATTTTCCTCTTTAACTCTTTACCATGCAATTCTTGTGTTTTGTGGCTGGTGCTTTTGGGTGTAACTTTTTCTTTCTTTTTTTTTTTTTAAACTAGGCCCAGTGGTTCTGGGAACTATATTACAATAATAAATAAGTGTAGCTTTTAGTGGTTGAAACTTCTCATTTTAGTTAGCAGTTTATGGTTTAATGACATATATATTTGTCTTTTAATTAGACATGTCAAGATTATCCGGGTTAACCTGATAGTGTGATTATTAAGGTCACAATATAATCAAAATAAGACATAATAAATAATAATCGTGGATATTTTTAGAAGAAATTGAAGTGCGTATTCAATTCAATCTGAGCTCCAAAAAAGTAGCACCTAAATGTAATGTAGAAAAAGATTTGGTTGTAGTCATCGGACTGTTGTAGAAAAAACAAAATCGTTTTCGACTCTGAATCCAAGAATCAATTTTCAAATCTGTGAAACCAGTCTGAGAACTCAAGGTTTATATGATATGTTTGTATATATGTTTATATGAATGTTTTATATAGTCGAATACATTTTGTTATTTTCTAAAACAGAGTTCAGATGATACAACTGAAAACTTTTTGTACAATGGAACACTCCTGGACGAATGAGGGATTACTCGACACCTTTTTTATGTAGCTGTTCATAGCAACAAACATTTTGTTTGATTTATAAATCAAAACAGTAATTTAGTAGAATGAAAACATTTTGTTTGTGTCAATAATCATGAATTAATCATTATTATTGTGATGTTTTCTGCTCACAATATCGTATTTGTGGAAATCAGGGCTTGACATTAAACAACACTTACGACTGTACCTCGACTCAGCAACTTTGGCCTGTACCAATTTTTCTTGTTTTTGAAAAAAATAAATAATAATACTAAAAACATTAACATGCATTGAAATGCACAACACGATATTTGTATATTATATACAGGCATTTCAATTATCATTCTTAAAAGATCTCGGAAATACTTCCAAACGCTCTCAAACTCAGTTCATCACACTCCTTCTACCTCATAGTTTTGCTTAAAGCAATTCATTTTTTTGCGTTTTTACCTCTCTAGTACATTATTTCTCTGGGCGTTTGTGATTGTGCTGTTTCCCGGTGCTTTTGCTTTCGTCTGGAGGCATGAAATGTAATAGGAGAGAGGCAGTGATTTGGGGCTCCTCCAGTGGCTGTAGGGAGCTGGTAATTATGAATTTTTTTTTTTTTTTTTTAAATCATTTCTGCAGCTGCTGGGCCTTCCTTTCTTGGAGCTCATTGTAACATGTATGGTACAGTGCTTGATCTCTCTTTAACGCAGAGGCTCGAATTACACATCTAGTGAACAAGGGGATGCTAAAGACTTCCTACACTCTTCTTAATGCATTTACAAACGCTTGTTGTGGATATTTCAATTTAAATCACTTAAGTTAGATGTTAATTTCTAATATGCACTGTATAAGTTTCATGCTCAGAAATATGCTTTTGCTAGTACGTAACATTTAAAGTGGGGTGTTAAAATCGGATAGTATAATAAAACTTTGAGAAGTGCTCTGAATATTCTTGATTTTTGAGACAACAAATTAGATTTTAGAAATGTAATGCAACCTCAATCACTTTTGGAGTCAATCCTTCTCCTACTCACAATATCCACCATGAACCATTTTTTACCCTCATAAATGTATAATATTTACCTTTAATTTTGGTTGGGCATATATACCAGAAACAACTTAATCAACATTTAAATCCTCATATTGAATGATCTCGGTTTTAGCCTTAATTTTCCCCGACTTTTTTTATTCAATGCCATTAAATAGAAAAACTGAAATCTGCTCAAACCACAATGCTTTTTACTGGATGTGGACCCTCCCTCTGCTTACGTGCGACATCTTGTTCTTCATACACACTGGAACACAGCTAATGGCTCCACTTTCTCTCATTAGTTAATAATGTCTCATGATTATGGTGCATCTTTGAGAATAAGCATTTGTGCCCTCACCTTTTGCACAACACAAAAGGCCTTTTTTTTTATTTTAATTTTTTTTTCAGTAAAATTGCCACGACCACCTGTGTCATTGTCAGGCTATTTCTGTCAGCTCGTGTCACGTCTCGGTGATCTTGTGGGAACTTTTGCTCTAGCGACAGTCTCATTGAAGCATAAATGGGGTCAGAGGGCAATGGAAAGAGGATGATCGTAGATAATGGTTGCGCCCACTGCAGCACATGTAATCACCGCTCTAGCGCTGCTCCCGGTGTCATTCCTGCTGTATGCGTGCGAAGCCCACTTCCTCTCATTTCCAGACCCATTTCTCTGGCCCAGCCGCATCACTGTCACTTACAGATACCCACACAATCAATGACAGCTTTTGACTTATTCCACCGAGATGCGATCGATTTGTGCCTTGTTTTTTGTCTGCTCTTTTTGCACAACTAAAGCCCATTTGGTTCCTTTGTTCACTGTGGAACAACTGCATGACTCATTACATGCTCATCGTTGCTCTTTGTACAAGAGCCATGGCTTTTATAAAACGCCATAACATCGACAGAGAGAGTCAAATGAATCATGTCTTTGCTGGATAACCTTCACTGCATTCAATTTGCCTTCTGTAAAAAAATGAAAATAAAAAATGGAGTTAGTACTTTTTCTGATTTTTTTTTTTACTAGAAATAAATCCTAAAGGAGAGCAATATTTTCCATACTATTCTTTTAAGTTTCCAGTGCCCTTTTTAACATTGTGGCTGAAGATTATTTGCTTGAAGTAGTTGCAGAGTACATTTTATATTCAAATGGTTATATTATCTTGAATTTAAACATTTTCATCTTTCCCACTCACACTTTTAAACTCAAATTTGAGCTGACATTGTCATCATAACATGAATTCTCAAAATCTCAATTATCTTCAGCATTTATCCTTCCTAAAATCAAATATTCCTCTCAAATGACCTTGATCATTTCCCCTCTGTTTTTTTCTGTTTTTTTCCCGTTACATGGAGACTGACTGCACTCTATTGAATGTCAGAGTTAATGGCGGTTCTTCCTGACAGACAGATTCTGTAAAGAGCTTCGACGACTCATCTCCGCCTGAACACAACACCATCCACGCATTTACTCTTCTACATGAGGTTCATAAGCAAACACTCAGGACTAAAATCACAACTTAACCTGCACCAAAACTAGGGTTAAATCAAGACAAAGCAAACCAGAACTAAACTGGGACTACAAAAATCAATAAATTCCATTAAATATACTACTGCATCAATGTATTCTTCATGTATATGTAAGCCTTAAAGGTTCACTATGTAACTTTTCCCTCTCCATGGAGATGTTGTTTCTTTGTTTGGAATGTTCCACAGTATGGCATAAAACTAATCTACCTTACATTTATTTCATTACTGGTGTTTTTATTGCTCAAAAATACCTTGAAAAACAGGATTTCTTACTGTGAGCTGCATCGTATCTCCACAGATCTAACCTGTAACTTGTACATATTAATGCCAAATGTGGAGCATTTCAGGCAAAGCAATAACATTTCCATGGAGACAATCAAGTTACGCACCCACAACCAGAAAATTTACAAAATGCATCTTAAAAGCACTATATTTTTAAGCTTTTTCAAATTCTAGGACAATTTTATGCATGTACTAACACTTACGGTAAATGCGGTCTCAAACACTTTCAGTCCAACTTGTATAACCTCTATATACAGCAATGACAGACATGACGCAGTAAACACAGGATACAAGTAACTGGCTTTACTATCCACTATAGCAGCAGTCACTCTGACCCGAATCCATCAACGTAATGGAGCAATATTGGGAAACAGCAAGCAATTTAAAGCTGTTTGAGCCCTTTTTAGCCTCTGCTTCAAGGCATGTCTGACCTGTAATTCAATGCTTCTGTTGTCAATGCTTTTTACATTTTTGGTGTTGCAAATGTGAGCTCAAACGATACAAGACCACTGCAGTGGCAGTTGTTCCAAAATGTGAATTAAATAAATTATAGAACAGGCTGGACTGAAGCATAAACCATGATTTACTTATGGCTAAACTGAAACTGTACAAAAGTACCAGAATTTCCTACACAAATAACCATATCCTGTTTTATTCTGCATGAAACTGCTAACCATGTAGTTTAGATCAGCACAAACATGTTCGGAAGTATACATACATGGGATTCTTTTATTAGTTTGTCTCTGTGTCAATTCCCCTGGACGGGTTTAAAATATGAACTTTGAACAGAATCCTATTATTAAAACAAAAATTGCAAATCCATGCAAATGCAATTTTATATTTTTCCCAAATCGTGCAGCCCATGTAATTTAGGACCAAATGATGACCAGAGAGGAGTGAGAATATATCAAAACCTGCATCAAACTATGACTCATCCAGGATCTGTATAAAGCATGTCAGGTAAATGAGCTCATAGCTTTTTTGTTTTTTTACATCTGTTTTATTAAAAGAAAAACAAAAATAAATATTAAAAAGAAGAAAGGAATGAACAGGTGTAGACAAAGATAAGATATTAAACTCATTCTACATCCAGAGCTAAACCAACAGGGATTAACCTGATCTGCAGCGAAGCTTTCTATGCATTTTAAGTGTTGAAAGAAACGTGTTCAACACCAACTGCGATGCTGTTTCATGTGAAGTGAAGAGACCAGTGGGAGGACGTGTAAAAATGCATAGCAACAGTCTCTACTTTTCTCACTCGCTCACACACTTGCAAAGACAAATAAGTACCAGCATGGACTGATATAGCATGCACCATAGGCTCTGTGGAATAATAATGGCCCTGTTTTACAGATTACACCCTTTGGATAGTGATGCAAACACCATCAAACAACAGGAATTAGCCTCCATTTGTGAATCACCCGCAACGGTTTGAATGGGAAAAGCATGCTCCGCTGCTGCCCACCCAGAGCCACTCATCGCTCGGATCACATAACTTGAGCGGCTGAGCAAGTTCCCATTTTAAACCACACCAGTTAGCATTAAACCAAGATCAAGTCAAGATTAAACAAAAAAAATAAAACCTACATTAATATTGGACAAGCAGAACTGAACTAGTAACCTAGCTCACGCCAGATTTATCTATATCTCACTCTAAATTCTTCACATAAATCTGGAAAGTCTCTCGCCAAAAGCTGTCGGGACGTTAAAAATGACTTCAGGCTTCAAAATTCAGAGTTCAGAATAGCACAGTCCTTTTTCTCATCCACAAATGTACAAAGTGCCATTGTGTGCATGTTTATGAAAAACAAAATAGTCCATAGTTCTCCTAAAACTGCCCGAAGTACGGCCGTTGGTGCCGCCATGTTTGTTAGGGTTAGGGTTAGTTGTCTTCCGCTCAAACCGCAATGCTGCTCTGTGATTGGTCCCACCTGCAGGTCCAAAATACCATGTGATTGGCCCTTTTACCACTGCAAACGAATCAGCGGTATCCTCACAAGAAGCATACTGAAGACTGTAAACTCACTAAAATGTCGAGAATTCATCTTGCTGCCAAGGTTACTAAACTAGAATTATTGAACCAAGCTTGGCCAAAACACATAGATTGATTAACTAAATCAGATAGTGTTATTCATCTCAATACATTTCAAAATAAAATATATTTTTAAATAATTACATCAGAGCTGATTAGTTGCTGAAGCCTGGCTCAAAAATATGTAACATTTGAATGACACACGCCTCTTGTGTAGCACCAATCAGTCCATAATCCAGTTATGAGGATTAAATTCTTACTGCAGCTTATTTGGATCAGGCCTAACAAGAAATTAATTGAAAAGGGTTGACCCGATAGGAATAAATAGGCAGTACAGCAGCAGCGCAGCCAGAAAAATGGCTCTGAGCGGGTGACGACGCTA
Organism: Chaenogobius annularis; assembly: GCA_015082035.1. Taxonomy (NCBI): domain Eukaryota; kingdom Metazoa; phylum Chordata; class Actinopteri; order Gobiiformes; family Gobiidae; genus Chaenogobius; species Chaenogobius annularis. The sequence continues at coordinate 323,217 of BJKM01000115.1, forward strand.
GTGATAAAATGGGAACCCAAAATACTCCAGTAGACCTTCTGGATTACTCATAAATACTGTGATCAGTATTATTTGGAAGGAAAGATTTTAACTCTTGTGCAGACCCGACACAACACAACATATTCAAGGCATTTCATTTCACAATTGTCTATGGATTTTACCCGGCATTAGTCTTTAGGTTATTTTTTGGTAAACATAGATTATGTTTCCTGGTTTAATCATATTTTCATTGTGGGTCCATCTTAGTCTAAATTAGTTTTTTACTCAAGCTCTGGTTTAGCGGTGGCTGAGTGTTGGTTAAGAATAATTCTCCTTTAGTCCTCCGATTTGGTTAAATCCTGGTTTACATTTTGAAATCAAGCAATTAAATTTTGAATATTGTATATTCCTAACCCTAACACTGTGTCCCTAAAGTCCAGAACCTATGTTAGATGTAGAGATTTGCCAGTTTTCTCAAGGGCCTGAAACAGAGTAATTAAACGGTGTCACATTGCTGCTCTTCTCCTACTGTGTGTGGGATGGTCTGAAATAGAATAGCAGCGTTTCAACAGGCAAATCGCTCTCCACTCCTCAGCATCTCTGCATCTCCGCCAGGGAAAATGGCTGCTGTAGAGGCCCCAGCTATTCATGAGCTCTCCACGTTTGAGTTTTACGGAATGGACAGGTGAGATTAGGTATTTTGACAAGTGAAGCAAGAGGAGCTTCACACAAGAGTGACGGTCTAAAATGGAAATGCACGCGGCAGATCGGGCCATATGAGCTGAGAGATGAGTGGGTCTGACAGTACTGCGGGTGAAGTTCTGGTTTTGGTTCTTAGTTTGCCCACAGTTTAATCATAGCAAGTGAGTTTTGTTTTAGTTGTGGTCATAAAGTGGCTTCTATTGCACCAAGATGGAAAAAAAACAGGACACAAATTTTAAAGAGGGCTACACGTTATTATAATTTAACAGTTAAACTAGGTCTTATATCCAAAATTTAGTCAGTGCTAAACAAACTAAACCACAATAACACATGGACAATATAGGACAAGAACTACACCAGGAACGGGCTCAAAACAGATGAATCCATCATAAAACATTTGTCCGGTTCCTCTTTTTGTCAACATTTACATCCATCTAACTTGTTTGTATCCTTATCTCATGCTAGGTCAATACCAATGAACGCTCCACGGTGACCCGCTGCACCTTTAGGCAGGTTTTGGCTTTCCTTTTCACACTGTGAAGTAAGTCTCCCTCCAGTGATGACTGAAAAGGCCGTACGTTGTGTAGGAGTGTGTAGGCAGTGTAAGAGTGTCTTTAAGTCTTTATTAATCATCATTGACGACAGAGAAGGAGGGAGGAGGGGCCAGGAGTTGACTTTTTGAGCCAATGTCGGAAGACAGAAGCTGGAGTCAGTGGAGCAGTAGGTTAGTGTTTCAGAGCAATGTGCGTCACAGTGAACACAATGTACTTCAGAGTCAGCACCATAAAGGACTTAAACAAATATATTAACCAGGGCTAAAACAAGGCCAGTCTAAAACCCAATATTAACACGATACTAACAAAGACCAGGACCAAACTAGGTTATAACCACCACAAAGGACATTCAAAACGAATAGAAGCATCCTTAATGCTTTGTCTTGTTTCCTGTAAAGATGTTGCCCTCTGCCGATGACTGTTTTTGAACCTGCTCAACCCTGAATGTCCCTCTGGGCACTCTGGGAAAACAGTAGGTGCACGGATGATACAGCATCTCATCCATCTATTGTTTTATCAATATATTGATTATCTGAAACTCAGCTAAAACCAAGATCAGATAAGATCTAGGAGTGACATTCACTTGATTGTGAAAGTTTTTGAAGGTCTAAATCAAGGTTAAGAAATGATAATCTTGGATAATTCCCGATAGCATATTCATATTTCAATTCATTTTAACGGCATGCATAATTCCGACATGACTGCTCAGTGCTGTTGACGAGCTTGACTTTTTATTTAATTCTCCTAATTAGGCTATTATCTATCAAATAAATGCCAGACTGTAGTCCCAGAGATGCGCATTCTTCTTGCTTGCCAATGCTTTTGAGCCGGCTCCTCCTACAAACAGTTGTATTTATTTGCCCTGATGATTATGGCAATCTCATCCACTAATTACACCAGTGCATTGGATTTGTGCTGCATTGCCTTATTCACACAGTCATCACTGTGTGTTAGCAGATAATGCCTCAGCTGTATGCATAAACAAACAAGTCCCCACAGATAACTTTCGCTCTCTCTCTCTCTTTTGCTGCTGCCTCTCCCAAATGTACATTATTTGCATTTCAATTTTATTCCAGAATTGACCCTAAAGTCACAACACTTGTTTGTTCTTTCTGCTTCTCAGTCATCTTGGGAGCAGTGGAATTATTTGATGTTTTGCAGAACTTGGAACAGATCTGGACACACTAGTCTTCTCTAAAATGCCCTTGCATTTCCCAACTTTTATCTTGCATTTATGACAGCGCTGACATAGATACTTGAGCCTATTTTTGCATAAATCCAGACTGTTTTGTTTTTTGGTAGCCTTATTAGACAGGACAGCTCAGTGTGAAATGGGGATGACAGAGAAGGGAGGACATGCAGTAAATCGTCAGAGGCTGGATTCAAACTACCAACACTGCACGCCGGCTGCACGTGGAGCCTGGCATGTGTGCTGCCGCCTTAACCGCTCGAACAATCACTTTGATCAAGAGCCTATCCAGATTGATTCATGTGTGGAACTCAATTCAGAGTGCTACACATATCAATCTGCTGTGAGCCATGTACATCAATAGCAAACTGGTAAGAAAGAGTCATTTGTGTCGCTGTATGATGCTTCTGGATGAGAGCTGATGCGTTGTTGATCCACCAGGCTTCGGAATATTCTGTTCTAAATTTGTGGATGTGCCCAAAAATGTGATGCATGTAAATACTGCCGATGTGCCAAGGATTTGTGAGAACTAAGAAATAGTTGGGTAGATTCAAGTACCTGCTTCCTCCAAAATTAGGTACCCTTTAATCTTCATTCTTCAAACCTCATTATAAGCATTATACATGCTGAAATGAGATACATGCTTCAGATTAAAAAGCTTCAGATTAAAAAGATACAAATATTGTTAGTTAAAACCAAGATTGTAGTTCGTACACTAGTTTCTTTATTGAAAATAGAAAAGAAAGTTGGATAATATAATGCTATTACTACAACTAATATAAAAATATATGAAACTGATATAATAATAACATATAGGTTAAATACCACAGGCTTGAAAATGAAAATAAAATACAAAATACACAGAAAGATTACTACTTATTTTCTTGAATCTCATTACATTCCACCTCTGTCGCTATGACGGACTACTATTTTACTTCAGTAATACAGAGATTATCTCTGAGCTCCTAATTATCCCAGCTGAGTCCAAATCAGACAAAATAACAGTGACTCTTGTCTCACTGTTTGTTTACAGTGAAATAAGCAACATGAAATCCATCAACAACAGAGACACTGATTCTCTCTTTGAAACAACTGCAGCCGGAGCAAGGCAAACAAAGACCTACACAAATAAGACCTACATTAAAACGATTTTACAAAACTATTGAGATTCTCATTGCTTATACTGGTAGTTCATAAACAGAATCTTTTATTGATTATGGAAACCAGATCAAGTACTAGAAACTCATGATTGACTTTGAATAGTGATAATAAAGTTCAGAGTAGACTGACTGGGTTTCATGCCATATATATACAGTATGTACAGTTAATTTGAAGAATAAAAAAGGCAGCTCTGTTTTGGCCTCCTCGCAGCTTTTACATATATATGAGCCTTTTCTCCCATCAGTCCTTTCAGTGCCTCTCTTTCTCTCTCTCTCATGCACACCCACTCAGCGCCTGTCACATGAGGCCGAAGGGAGGAGGAGGAAGGTGGGTGCAGCCTGACACGTGAAACAGAAAGAAACGGCTACATCCACAGCTCCGCATTTTATTGTTTTATTCTCTCTCTGTCTCGAGATAAAGACACTCTTCGCTTCCCCCCGTCGACTCAAATCACTAGAACTATTGTGAGTTTCTAAGGGCTTTGTTCTGGAAAATTAGGCGATTTGTTGGGAAGATCTTCTCCCTCCTCTCCCCCGGCTCTCTTGATTAATCTTTGCTCATTTCGGTTTAAATTAAGATGTTGTTAATTGGATCTAGCAAGGAGAGAGAAGAGAGAGGACTTGTGCTCAAAGCAAACCAGCCTTGGTGATGATTTATGATCTGTTGAACATGATATGCCTACAGCGAGTATTATTATCCATTATATGAGCTAACATTATTGTAAGAAAATGGAGAAGATGAATCTTCCCTTGACTGAAATCTAAATATTACACCAGTCTTAAAGTAATTACTGTATCATGAACATTTTATTTATAAAGAAATATGAATATATTAATCATTAGTGTTCAATTAAATATTTAAAAAATGTAATATAATGTATTGATTTAATCTCCAACCTGTTGGCTAGCCTGTATTGTCAGCATTTCACATAAGTTATTTGACGGAATCCCTCATTCATCCAGAATTGTTCCATAGTAACAAAGCATTCAAATGTAGTCATTTTGGACAGTTTTTTTTAGCTGTAGATGTTTTAACTTTCATCCAAGAGGGGTGTCATTTCTCAGAATTGGCATTCCACATGAGGGGCCTTAAAACCACTGCATTAATCTGGACCAGGGCCCTTTTCGTGCCCCTCTCAAGCCTGAATAAATGGAGAAACTGCTGTCGGAATAATAATCAGTAGTAAAAATGCAGATGTAAAACTGAAATTTAAACTTAAAATCTAGAATAAGGATGCATGCCGCAGATATTATATTAGTAAGTCAAGGTGTTCTCGCCTGCACACTTACTGGTTGCCATGGAAACTTGCAGAGCTTTTCAGCTGACCTGAGTCTGCTGCTGAGGTGCACTTTGCATGAGTTTATTCTCTTCACATCGTCCAACACAAAAACTAATCCCGTTTCAGCAGTTTTAACATGCTATTACCAATTACCATTATACTATTCACTGCTCATAAATGTGTCCAGATGTTATTGTGATTTATATTTGCATAAACAGAATCTGAGGTGATTGGTAGACTGAATCAGAGTCTATGATGATTGTTACATCATGTCCAAATACAAAAAACACTATATATGACTGTTTATGAGTGTTTATGACATATCCATCAAAATAAACAAATGTCAATTCTGATACAAATTAGACTGTTGTCAATAAATGATATCGTAAGACTATTGTACATGTGAAGGGGGCCAGGGAAGCTGTGGAGCTGGAGCTTCATGTCACCCATGTGTCCCACCCTTCACCCATCTCACTTCCTATATCAGTGAGTGTGCCAGTCTATCCTGCTCTGAGCGTTCAGACATTGTGCATTCTGGCATCCTGCTTCGGCCCTACATTTAAATATGTATATATTGTTTCTGTTAGCTGGACTAACATGTATAGGACTTTCTCATTACATTCAGTGCAGTCCTTTCAGTTCATTCTCACTGGACAAAATGACAGCAAATCCATTCTCAGAATCTCTTTAACCAAAACATTCAAATCGGTGACTAGGGAGAAAATTGCACTGTACTAACAACACCTCCAGCTCAGCGCCTTGTTGACACGTCTTTGTTGACAGCTCTTTCTATGTCATCAAAGATGATAATACTGATATTTGTATGGACAATACAACCGTGTATTGTATTGACTTCTCCTCAACTCCTCCTGCATAGACGTCTACAATCTCCTACTCTTTAAACAACATTTACCCCCTAAAAGCCATCAAAGTCTGTGTTCACCGATGGTGTAGTGTAGTTGAGACGTTGCTAATGTGTGATTGATGTAACCTTGGTGTCGTGAGTTTGTTTCCCAGCCACATCCCAAATTTGCCGAATGTTCATACCATCTCTTTCCCCATTTTACACCACATTGTCATTTCAAATAAAGCCTTCAGGACAGAATATATTTTTTAAATGTAAAAAAATTTTAATAAACCATCAAAGCTCACTTTCGTGAAGTCACCAACTTGCCTAGAACCAGCTCTGTGCACGATTCAAGTGCAGTAGGTTTAAAAGAATGAAACGTTGTCATTTTTAAACATTTTCAAGATGATTTACAGAAAGTGTTATCACCTACTCCCTGCTCCATTGCAATCAAATCCCACTAGAAATAATCAAATCCAGGACTCTGATCCAGCCTGTTACATTACATCTGTCGTTTATTTTTCTTCTGGAGACAAATGACTGACTTTACTGTATTTTCAGTGTCAGTGGCGCTAATTGCAAATGTTATCACGCTCCAAAGGTCAAAAACGTAAAGGCATGTGCAACAATAATGGACCATGCTTTTGGTGAGAGAGTGAGTGTTTTTATGGCAACCAATCAGTCACTGGTCAAACCTAGCACTGATTACCTCCTGAAATAGATGTAGCTGTATCGACTGGTGATAAAAATAGCTGGCAATCTGTGTAGCCTGCCTAGACCTGATTGTCTGATTTACATGTGCTAACCATGGGTTCAAAATAGAGGTGAACTGTGGCAATGTATTTCATTTTTCTTACATATTTTCTTAGAGTCACCATATCCCCTCAGTAGCTCATTATTGCCTTTAAGGTGTAACAAAAACAATGTTCTTATTTTGAGTGCTCAAACTGCACTGCAATCATTCATCATTCAGAGCATTACAGAAGCATTGAATGAGTGGATGAGAAAAGTTAGATGTGTTTTATTCTATGGAAAATAATTGTCCCAAATACATCCATGTTTTGTGCTCCAAAGCTTATCTTCCTCCAGGACGATGCAGTTCACAGCTCTCGACCGAGCATTTTGTTTCTATGCGTTCTGACTGAAGCTGCCTCGACACTTCCGATTGTACGTCAAAAAGTTGCACAGTCATCAGTGGCCTTCTGTAGCAAAGAACATCCACTTCTCACAAGCACAATGTAAACAGAGTGTAAAGACTGTATCCACACCGCATCTGTGCATTTTTAATGCAAAAATATGCACTTCTCACTGTTGTCAAACTTTGGATGGAGTGAATTTTAACTAACCAGTTCACTCGAGGTAAAACAGGGAGAAGAAGCTTTTGTAATTTTGTAAAGATCATGTTTTTCCTCGCCAAAAACTGGACTCAGTAGTAAGAGCAAATACTAGGCTCTCATGCATTAAAGTGCTTTTGTATTTTTAGTAATAAAATGTGCAAAAGGTATCCAAGCAAGAATTACAATGAAGGAAGATGTTTTTTGTTTTGAACTGAAATAACAATATTGTGTTTATTCTGTGGGACAATCACAAAGTGTAGTTGTGCATTTTCCTGCCAGATGGAGGGTTGGGAAGGGCATCTGATGTCAAAATGCACCCATGCAAAATCAATCTCAAATCAAATAGTAGTTTTGTAGTTTTTTTCCTTCTCCTTTTTACGAGGATTGTACATTTTATCATGTTTTGCTGTCTACTATGATGGTTTGTTTATTTATCTTTTATCTATAGTGGCGTTTTTTTATGTCGTTGTTTCACTGTTTAGTGTGAATAAACACCACATTTTTTAAAGAACGACATTGACCATTGTTCACACCATCCCAAGGTGCGGCACTGACTCATCAAAACCTGCTGTTTTATGCACAAACATTAGCAAGCAGCTCTCCAGTGACCACAGTGCAATCTTTAGCACAGAGCATTCCCAAATACAGGCCTGTTGTTCCTTCACTGACATCTTGTGGTCAGAACATTGAGTATTGGATCATTAGTTTCCTGCTCATACAACCAACTAAAACCAACATGCTCAAAAAAGGTCTGCAGTTTTTATCTCCCTACATAAACCTGGCAAAGTGATGTTTTGTATGAACATCACTTTGCCAGATTTTGTTTTAAATTCACGTTGAATGTTTCATGGTGCTTCTGAATGCAGTGTGTGTGTACTCTATAATGATGGACCGCCTGAGGTCGGCCCAGAGGCTCAGAGATACATGAAGCTATCGCCACTCACAAAGCAATCGCCTGCTCCCATTGTGTAGGGAAACAGGACAGGACTGGATTATTTTCTCTGCAAGAAATCACCAAAGTTGACAGTGAAATGGTTATTTGGGGTCAAAATAAAAGATACATGCAATGGGCAGAGGGGTAGAAGAAAGATATACAACCATGACGTTTTGTAGTACCCATAGTAATTGCTGGAGCCATCTTGTACCTTTACATCTAAATAAATCTACTAAAGTAACTGAAGCTGCACCTTTGCTCATAGAGTACTTTGCCCATCTCTGATGAAACGTTTCATCTAATGACTAATCACCTCATTCTTATGTGAATGAACATGAACTATCAATTAATGCAATCAAAACTACAATGTTGAATACATTTTTTAGTTGTTTCTAAAACTAACTCTACTCAACAGGTAAATGCTATAAATTCTCCACTTCATTTGAAACTTTTGGCTTGATACCTGCAACCGTATATTATTAATGAGCACAGCTGTTCTGGCCTCAGCCAATAAGAAGAGGAGACAAGAAAGAAAACATCTTTTATCTATCCATGTCATCTATAGGCCAATGTCAGATTTGAAACAATGTGCTGTGAGCAAATCGTATATGTCGACATTTAGGAAAACACTGCTTCCCAGCCTGGATGCTGTAAAACCTAAAGCAGGTCTATCTTAGTAGATCTTTAGAGTTTTTTTTGTTTTCTGGTTTCCAGGGAAACCTGTGGCCCTTTCTTCTTTCTGTGTGGAGGAGCATGTTGTGACCACCATGTCGTTAGAGATGGAGAAGACCATCACCAAAATTATGTACGACTTCCAGAGGAACTCTACGTCCGACGATGACTCTGGCTGTGCCTTGGAAGAGTACGTTTGGGTGCCTCCAGGCCTCAGTCCCGAGCAGGTAACACATACTGTGTTTACATAAACACTGGCGTTCATCTCTGCCACTATGGGCTTTTGGCGTGATGGGTTGACATTAATGTAACTTTTTTGAAAAAAAATCTTAAACTCATTCAAAAAAGTGATTTCAAGATGATAAAGGGGAATTGTAGATTAGGGCATTGGAATTGTGCCCTTTAACAAGACACATCTTCATAGCCTAGTCCAATCGCAGTCCAATGACGGTTTGCAGGGACGAGATTTGCTTCACAGATTTATTCTTTTGATCTGTAACTTGTACTTTTGCTGGGGTTCAGTCTATTTCTAGTCTCAGTAATCATGGTCATGCTTAACATTATCTCATAGTTTAACTTTTATTTTAGACTTCATAATCTAAGATAAATTTACACAGAGAATTCGGGGGAAAGGCTTGAGATTTGTTGCCAACACATTTAACCGTGAGTGGACCCTTAGTAATGCAGTAAGAACATGCAGATGTCCAATTATTGATTCAGAAAACTTTATTGATCTCAGAGGGGAATTCATTTGCAGCATTCCTCAGAGCAGTTCACACACAGACACACACAGAGACACACAAAAAAACACACAGACACACAAAAACACATACTGTGTGTCAGTCCATTTCACAGTTTAAAAATTGAGAATTTCAATAGATTTTTCTCATCGCACATATTTTTCACATGGATTCACACATATTTCAGACAGTTGGGGAGTGCGAAACATCAACTGTTTTTATACAGTTTATTTCTGTCCTGTGTATCTAGAGCCAGACGGTAGCCATAGGACACAGACAAATGAAATGATTAGGACAATAAATTATGTGTGGCATTTTTCATTTTTCTCTGATGTAAAATTCATGCAGACCAAAAACAAAGTCTCTGCACTGTTTCTAAAGCCCCTTGGTGTTTTTTCTGGCTTTTGTGGGAGCACTAGAGGAAAAGGCAGGGGGGACGTACAAATTACTGCTGTCAGGCCTTTTGTGGTAGAATAATTGTAAGGACGTTTTTCAGCTGTCGCCGTTAACTCCAGTGAGTCTGTGCTGGAGCTGAGATCAGAGACGAACAAGATGACAACTATGTAACGAAATAAAGAAAATACATACTTTTTTAATAACACTCCTACATGTGTTTGTACCATCCTCTGTCTACCTAAAATACAAGTTTAAGAAGACCACAGGACTACTGCTAATACTACTGGGAAAACTTTAAATATTGAATTTATAGGATCATTTGGAATGGAGCGAAACTTAATTAGATCTTACGATTTTTCATACTTCCAGTTGCTACAAACGCTACCTGGTGTTGTGTCCTTCGGCAAAACATGTCACCTGCCTTTCCCCCTTTACATGCACTTTTGTTGTGTGATTGTAAATGGATTTGAGTGGCCACAGATATAGAAAACCGTTTAAATGTTTAATGTGCTAGGCTGAATGTCTTTCCCCTCTCTTACTCATTATCAGTCAAGCCCATTTCACACGTCATTTTTATTTGTCTTGTGTTGTTTTGTTGTGTGATTGAATGAACAGGTTGCGGTGTAACCCAGGAGTCTTTTTTTAGCATGTGCAGCTCTGAAGCAGCAGGCTCAGAGCAGATGACGAGCCGCGCTGATAACAGTGATTTTCTCCAGCGGTCAGCCATCTTGGCTTACGAGAGGCTGCAGTCGCTCTGATCAAACTGAAGGGGGAGAAGTGCCACTGTCTGTCGGCTTTTAATACACTTCAATGTAATGGCTTAATGCATCTCTTGTCTCTCTGCATCATTAAATTAACAGCGATCTTCTGGATTTTCTACAGCAGCATCATTGCTATCTAATCTAAGAGTGCTTGTAGTGGTTTGCAAACTGTGGCGCGGGTACCACTGGTGGTACATAGCGACAAGTGATTATTAGTTTAATTAGGAATATATTTTATTCACAAGTTGTTAGGTAGTTAGTTGGTTAGTTAGTAAGTAAACTTTATTTGTATAGTGCTTTTTACAGTTTAAACAAATCACAAAGTTGTTTATAGATAAATTATGTGAAAACAAGGTGAACCAAAAGCGTCTTCAGTCAGCTGCTTTTTAAAAGGGTCAGCCACACAGAGGGAGAGGTGACTTTAGGGTTTTTAGGGTTTAGCCCTGGATTAGACCTGGTATAGATCTTGTATGGATTTAATGGTACTCAGAAAACATTTTTAGATAATAATGCTTAATCGTTTGGTTGGTTATTTATTCTAGTTGTAACTGTGCTTGGGACATTGTATGAACTATTTCAGAGGTGTCTCCCCACCTTTTAGAACAGGAAGTAAGTCAGTCTGAGGGGAGTGGACCATGTCAACTAAGAGGTCTGAAACATTCAATTGTTTGTAATGTTTCATTAATTTAGCCAATAGATATATACCAGTGTAAAGAATAAGGTTTAGACTTGGTGTCTACTGGAGGCTAGTTTAATTTAGTCAAACTCTTCGACTATTTTCTATGCTTAAAATGCCGTGAAATCAGGCAATAATGACAAGTCTACAATTGCCCTTGATGAGTTCGTCATCTTCATGTGCAATCACACTCCTTCTATTTACCACATTCACATGGAAATATTTAAGTGGTTTCAGACCATGGACATTACACTCGACTGCAGCACGAATATGAATTACCTTAGCGCTGTGGAAAGTATATTTTCCTCACCTCATTTTCAGACTGGTTAAAAAAATTCACATCTTGTTCAAGGATGGGTCGGCTTCAGCACTTGGCCACCTGACGGTATTTTCTTTGTCATTTATTTTTTACGTTGAATCTTTTTCATTCAATTAAAGGTATTCACCTCCAAGATCAAATCATTTGTTTTCAGTTTTTACCATTGTCAGATATTGTAGTTTTGTGAGCATACACCCCTGAAGTCTGGGAACTATATCTATTTAATTGTGTGTGTGTGTGTGTGTGTGTGTGTGTATGTGTGTGTACGTGTGTATATGTGTGTGTACGTGTGTATGTGTGTGTGTGTGTGTGTGTGTGTGTGTGTGTGGGGTGCGCGCCGTGCGTGTGTCATTTTCCTATAGGTCTAATATTGAATACCATGTTATTCTGCTTCTAGATCTACTGTACAATGTGATTTCTTTTTCCTCTGACATAAAGATTTTTTTTTTTTCAGGTGCATCAATATTATAACTGTTTACCCGAGGAAAAGGTCCCCTACATAAACAGCCCTGGAGAGAAGTACCGCATCAAGCAACTGCTCCACCAGCTGCCGCCGCATGACAATGAGGTGAGACCTGATACAAACCATACTATGTCCTTCACTAGAAACACTGTATTATGGTTTAAGTGGTGTGACATAGAACTCAGACATAGGACAGACATTACATTTTACATTATTCTTCATTTTAGTTTAGGTCTTTGTATTTGTGAACATTGATGGATTGTATTTGTTTTCGTTCTAGGTGCGTTATTGTAATGGTTTAGACGAGGAAGAGAAACGTGAACTAAAGATCTTCAGTAACCAACGGAAGAAGGATAACTTAGGCAGAGGCAATGCGCGTCCTTTTCCTCTCACCATCAACGGGGCTATCTGTGATAAGGTAAAACAGGAACACAAGAACTCACAAATATATTGAATGTATTACAAATGTATTTCATTGTGCAAAATCAACTTAATGAGCTCTTAGTTTTCTCATGAGTAGTGTTCTCAAAGTTGTATTTTGATTGATTCCTGCATGTTTGAGTAATCTTCTATTGTCCTGCAACTGAAGTTTGAGTGCTCAGAAAATTCTTGTTTTCACCTACCCCTATCCTTGCCACATCCCTGTACTTGTGATTATTTAAATTATTAAAAATGAAGTGATACAAAAGGTTCTAAAATATCACTAAGTCCCTTTTCAAACATAAAAACATGTAAATGACAATCTGCCGTTTGTTAAGATGAAATGTCTCTATGAAGTCAGTTCTGCAGTTTTGAACAAGAAGTCAATGAACCTGTATCTATTAAGCCATTTCTGATCAATATTGCTGGTGTAATGGAAAATGTCATGTTCTTAGGTTGATGCAAAAGCTAAAGTTAATGTGTTACGAGGATTGTTTCACATGGTCAGTTTAGTGTGTCCAGGTCAGTTGACAGTCGTCTGAGTGAAAGACAAAGGCCCCTGCTATAAAATGTTATCAATGTGTGTGGAGGATTAGGGGGGCGCTTTTGTGGTGGGGCATGTGGACATCCTTGGGTGAGCGGTCTGACTAGCACATGATTCAAAGACAATACAGGCCTCTAACTATCATTTACTACTCACAACCATGTTCTAATTTATTTTGTGCATACTGGCATCCTCTCTGTGCCTTTATAAGCTGGACTTGCCTTAGATCGAAAGTCAGTCAGTCAGGAAGGGAGCGACGACGAAAGATTCACCTTTGAACAAAACAGCTTGGTTCTATTTTGCCTTACTTCTCTATCACTGTTTTTAGTACTTTTTCCACAACACTGGTTTGCAATTAACACATTTTAAAACAATGAACTACTTGATCAGATCATCAATACTAAGTACCTGGAGAGAAGCATAATATCTCTCTCACAGCTGACTTGTATATCATCCAAAACTATTTGACCATATGGACTTGATGGTGCACATATTAATTTCACTGAAAATCCTAAAAAACATGCATTCTTATACATGAGCAGGTCTCACCTGTCCACAGATCCGACCTGTAACTTAGCCTGATGGCACCACTTGCTTGTCTCCTTGGAGATAGAAAGCTTATTGTCATACTGAGTAACATTCCAGGCAAAGCAATAAGATAAAATAAGATTACCTTTATTTGTTCCACATTGGGGAAATTCCACTGTTGCAACACAAATTAGCTTCAGAAACACAGATTAGGAACAGAAGTATAATACATAAATTATAAATAATAATAATAATAATAATAATAATAATAATAATAATAATAATAATAATAATAATAATAATTTATAAATATCTTCATAGAGAAAAATCGCAGTGCTCTTTTAAAATGCATCATACTTTCGCTCTTATGTACCAACACATATTCCTCTCTCCTGCAGTGCGGCGGTCAGATAAACGGTGGGGACGTAGTTGTTTTTGCTGCTCGAGCCGGCCACGGGAAGTGTTGGCATCCCCAGTGCTTTGTGTGCAGCATGTGTGAGGAACTACTGGTCGATCTCATCTACTTCCATCAGGACGGCAAGATCTTGTGCGGCAGACACCACGCCGAGAGACTCAAGCCCCGCTGCTGTGCCTGTGATGAGGTGCCTTTGGAAAACAGTGAAAGCTTTTGAATTTGGATAAACATGAGGCAAATCTGGTGTGAAAAGATGTCTGTGTATTCCTGCCATGTCTCACAGGCAGCTTGTTTCTCATTGTAATAAACGGCAAGCCGGGAATAGAAATAATAAATGGGAACAAGACCAAGCTGTCAGTGTTAACTTTGATTTGTTTACTGGTTTTAAAATGATGTACAGTCAGGAGTCAATGGGAAAACATTGAGCTTTGACATGTGCAAAAAAAGAGAAAAAAAAGACGCTATTCAAATCACACAGATTTTGTCTTTATTTGGCACCTGTCTTAAGTAGAATGTATGGAAAAGGGGAAAAAAAGGAGATTTTAACTAGTTTGACAAGGTTCACAATGTGGCAAGCTATTGACTGAAAGGTGCCAAATTCGACATCTATAAATTTGCAGAGCACACAGCTGGTCATAACATTATGGTAACAGTTATAATGGTCACCAGTAATATCCAGTCTAATTCTGTTCACACACATTTACAGCCGAGAATATGTGACCAAAGTGTGCTCATGAATCCCTCGTTTGGTTTTACAGATAATCTTCGCTGATGAATGCACCGAGGCGGAGGGCAGGCACTGGCACATGAGACATTTCTGTTGTTATGAATGTGAGACGACGTTGGGGGGACAGCGCTATATCATGAAAGATGGACGACCACACTGCTGCAACTGCTTTGAGTCCCTTTACGCAGAGTACTGTGATGCCTGTGGAGAGCACATAGGTATACTAAACTAGTCGGTGTAATCCCTGATTTGTCCAGGAGTGTTCTATCGTAAAAGGATTTAAGGGTAGTCATCTGGAAAATCAAGATGTTTCAACTTCCATTTGAAAATCATTCTCAATCCAAATTGCACATATTGACTTTCAGACGGATGTCGAAACGTCTTGATTTTCAAAACAGCATCTAGTTGCCCACCCTTATATACCTATATTATTATTTCTTATTATAGATGGCCATGTTACATTTGTTACATATTTGTAGGATAATAAGCAGAACAAGAGGTTAATTTGTGTCATTGTGGTTCCCAGTCTGTATGATGATATATTTTTCATAACAGAAACAATAAGATGACATAAAAACAGGGAGCACTGAAAGTCCTTTTAGCCATAGGCTAAAGACTAAGAATATGTAAATTCCACATATTTCTTTTTTCAAGGAATCGACCAGGGCCAGATGACTTATGATGGGCAGCACTGGCATGCCACCGAGGAGTGTTTCTGCTGTGCCCACTGTAAGCGCTCCTTGTTGGGACGCCCCTTTCTGCCCAAACAAGGTCAAATCTACTGCTCACGGTCATGCAGTGCTGGACAAGTATGTAACCTCATACAATAATTTACCTTTAAATTGATTATTGAATCATAGTTATAGTATGCATGTTTGAACATATTTCATGTTTTGCTTAAGTCTTTTTTTAATTCAACAGGATCCAGATGAGTCTGATTCCTCAGACTCGGCCTTCCAGAGTGCCAGGTCACGTGAATCTCGACACAGCACAAAAGTTGGTAAAAAGGAACGTCGTAACACAGAGCAGGAGCGCAGAAGCGGGGAGGGTCGACAGTCTGCTCCTCCGATGCCAGACCGTCTCTCAGCTGAGATTGACCCACTGTCTGTGCAGATGGACCGTTTGAGTGTCTCCTCCAGTCAAACTCCCAGTAGGACACCCACCCGCACCCCCAACCGCACCCCGAGCCGTGCCCCAAGTCTAAACCAGGTCTGGATGAGTCGCGATGACCCCTTCGTGCCTTCAGCCTATGAGGGCCCTCAGAGAGACCCCTCGCCTACACCTGCACCCATCCACATGCTGGGTCCCAGACAGGGTTACAACCCGAACAATAATGCCCACCCTCCAGCTCAGAGTCCAGGGAACCAGGGCAAAAGGCCTGACTCTTGGGGAAAGGAGCAGGGCAATGCCAAAAGGACGCCAATGGCAGCACTGAGGGGACATTCTTTTAATGAAAACTGGATGCACCACAACCAGGATGAGTTTAGGCCTAACAAACTCCGCACACAGATGAGCTTCAATGAAGTGTCCAGCCAGAACCAGGGCTTCTCCGACAAAAGGAGCATCAGCCTGGGTTTTCAGAGGGATGGCAGGCCCCCACTGACCCGTAGGAACCACATCACAGCTATGAGCTTCAACGAACCACTCACTCCTCTAGAGCAGACACCACGAGGATCAATGGACTCTATCACTATGTCCAATACTGCAGGTAAGACGAGTGACTAAGTAGATACACCAAGTATTCACCCTTATCTATTGGACATGTAACAGTGTATTTTGCTTCTAGGTAACTCTCTAGATGGGGTCAGTAAGCGACAGGAGCATTTGTCCCGGTTCTCTATGCCAGATCTGAGTAAGGATTCCGGAGTGAACGTGTCAGAGAAGAGTAACATGGGCACCCTGAGCTCTTCAGTGCAGTTTCACAGCACAGAGTCGCTGTCGTCCACTCGGCCTTTCAGTAATAATAATATGTACACTCCTCTCAGAGTGGGTTATCCTTTGGGGTACTGGGATGGCGCACAGCCCCTGAGTTTTGAGAGTAAAGGCCGTGTTAATGTGATGGGCAGCAGTGGGAACCTGCGCATGCCTCCACTAAGCGATCGAATGCCCCGGCGTCGCCTGACTACTCAGGACTCAGTGTCTCAGCAGCAGCCGCAACCTCAGCCTCAGCCACGGCGCCGCAAACACCACAGAGGAACCGGGCAGCACCGCAGTGGGCGCCACAAGCGCTCACGCCGCTCTCGCTCTGACAATGCCCTGCACCTGGCGGCGGACCGTCCCACTCACCAGGCGGAGGCCCCGTATCGCAGGGTGCAAGAGGACTATGACCGGTTTCCCCCAGGACACAGGGAGCTGTTCAGCCTGGACTCTGCTGGCTATAGGCAGCAGAGGCCCTGTCCCCGGACCACCTCTGACCTGACTCTGCACAACGCGGGCTGGCCTCCCGTGGGCCCGGCTGGGCCGTGTTGGGGAGAGGGCTACATGGAGGCGGCAGACCCCTGGTGCTCCAGTTGCTCATCATCCTCTGAGTCTGAAGAGGATGAGGGTTACTTCATGGGAGAGCCCATCCCCCGCCCTGTGCAGCTCTGTTACATCAACAATGAGGAACTTCGCCACCGCTACAGCCCGTCTGGGATTGCAGGACACCATGCACCTCTGCATGGACCGATACATGGCCAAATGCACACTCGCCAGCGCAGGAAGAGCAAAAACTGTATAATCTCCTAGATTCTCCTGATTGTGCAAAGAGACAGGAGCAGATGGACAGAGGGATAAGGATAAGAGGTAAAGAGTGGGAGGAGGATGAAGAGTGTAACTTTGAAGTGTGTGCTGTGGGGTCAAACACACAAGGCCTATTTTTTGTGCTTACACAACTCTACACTGGCTAGTGTTTATGTACACCTACACAGGATGATCTAATCCTAATAGGAAGCTCAACTGGCTTACACAACACAATGTTTACTGTTATGGACATCTACTGATCACTTTAGCTGGACGCATCAATGATCTATCGACTGCTGTGATGTGTGTGTCCTTGACTGAGAAAGACAATCGTAGACTTTTGGAGAGGTCACACTAGACTATTCATGAAACAATTACGTGATTCTTAGTCCTTATCTTCTACGGACAAAGAACTAATGTTGAAATAGTGGAAAAGTAAGATTACCTCTGTGGGATGTAAAGCTGCTTAAAAATGATGTTGGTTTTCACTTTGTACAAATTGTCTGTTGAATTGTGCTCTACATTAGCCAGCTCCATGCTTTAACGAGGACTGAGCGCCCACAGCCTCTGCCCTCGCTCATTTAGGCACAGTAACGTCAGGTATGGTCCCGTTTCTCTTCTGCAACATGCTTTGTTTTTTGAGAGATAGATATAGATCACTAAGAATAATAAAACAAACAATAAGAAGCTTAAATAAAAATGCAATTAATAAAAATCTTAAAAATAATATCTGTTAAATGTATATATAGTATTCAACTTATAATGGATGTAGTAATGTAAATGTTCTGTACATATGGTCTTAAATATTTATATATTTTGTAACTAAAGAATCATTATTTGTATTACATGACGTCAGGATACAAAGGCTTGCATGTTGATTCGTTGGTGTTGTCTCAAACTGGAAATAAAGTGTTCTTCAATTAACATTAGCCACGTCACTCGATTTCACTCAACTAAATTGCAAGCGCCACTCTCTTTTTTTTTCGTCGGGAAATTACTTGAGCTGTAATCTGTATTGATAAATACTACAAAATGCACTTTTGAGACACTTCAAACAAAAATGAAGAAAAAAAAATACATATGGTAGTATTTTTTTTTCTTCATTTTCAAGTCAAGTTTGGACATTCTTCTCATTGTGTTTGTGTCTTTATCTTTACTATCTTCTACACTGTAGCTACACAGGCATCAAATATATGAAACAAGGTGTATGAAATGAAATGTTTATATTTTAGATAAAAAATTCTTCAGAGTAGCCACCCTTTGTAAATCACTGGCTTTCACTCAATGAGCTTCATAATGAAGTCACCTGAAATGGTTTTCACTTCACTGTTGTGTCTTCTCAGGATTCATAAGTGCATGAAGCAGTAATCAAAGAAATATTTTTTTATTATTTAAAATATATATATACAATAATAACACATTTGGAGTTATTGCACACTTAACTTCATCATTTCACACTTTACTACATACTTTCATGTGTGTGTCGTGCTGTTGTTGATGACTTCAATAAGAATCTACAAGGTCAATAATGAAAATAAAGAAAATAAATTTAAGGAAAGATTGTGTCCAAACTTTTGACTGGTAGTTATGGGGTACAGTAGCTGCCCCATACAGCCGTTTGGGAAGAAACTTGGAAGTTCAATCCCTGGATCATGACTAATCTCTATTGAACGAGCAAAGGCTCAGGGGTGCTGTCCTCCATCCATCCATCCATTTTCTACCGCTTGTTCCCGTTAGGGGTCGCGGGTGACTGGAGCCTATCCCAGTGCCTTTGGGCCTTAGGCGGAGTACACCCTGGACAGTGGCCAACTCGTCGCAGGGCGGGTACTGTCCTTTAATCTCTAATTTGCATCTAAATTGAGTTTTATGTGGCACGCATTTGTTCATTGACATGCACCATTCTGACCAAACAAACAAGAAACAGGAATAAAATAGTATATGAATAGTATCCCGTCATATTGTTTCGTCACCATTCAAAATGAGAAGAGAATATGCTGTTGTGTTGAAGAAGTGCAAAAGGTCAATGTAGCTTTAATTATTTTACAAGCACAAACAATTTCTGTTGCAAAAACGCAATAAAAGCAAAGGTCAAGAGTCGTCTGTGTAATTAAAGAGGAACACTAATGCCAGTGAATTAGTTATAGTCCAAATTAAAGCAACATTTTCAAAATCAAGAAATAAGGGCACATAATGTCTTTTAAAGTACTGGAAACAACATAATTCAGCTGTTTAAGTGGCTTTACACTGGCGTGGCCCACTATGTGGCTTCAGAGCGACAGCGCCCTGGTGTCGTAGTCTTCAATAAACTTCTCCATGGCCTGCACACAGCGAGCGCCGATGTCCCGCAGGTTCTGCTGTAGCGAGGCTTGGATTGGGATCTCCAGAGACGGGTCCTTTGCAATCAGCATCTTCACCACCAGACCAAACATCTCACACTCCTGGTAGTACACCTGAAAGAGGTCCAGAGACGACATCCTATATTTAGGAAACTTTTGATGTACTGTAATAAACTGAACCGAAACATCTCCAGCTGTCTCTATTGATGATGGGGTGATTGAATAATACTACATTTTTAAAAAGTCAAAATTAAAAAAGCCCCAAAACCATAATACCATGACAATCTGTGTGTTTCAAGTGAGGATAATTGAGACAGAAATAAACAATTCAAAATTAAAGACTATATCATCAGGACAAAAGTCTTCAAAAGGTCCTTCAAAACGGGAAGAGGTGATGTCAATGAGACCCAAAACACCCTTTAAAGTACCCCAAAACTTATAGTGTGTT
This sequence comes from Chaenogobius annularis, assembly GCA_015082035.1. NCBI lineage: Eukaryota > Metazoa > Chordata > Actinopteri > Gobiiformes > Gobiidae > Chaenogobius > Chaenogobius annularis. The sequence continues at coordinate 343,365 of BJKM01000115.1, forward strand.
GGAGCCTACTTAGTGCCCTTTGACATTGTGAAATGGAAAACCTTTTTTTTAACATTTCTGTTCTGATTCAGTTAGCTTGTTGAACCTGTATGTAAACAAATTAATTTCCAATCCGTCTATTACAGGGCATTTTCTCATTTAACAAAGTGTGTACCTCGTCTATCTCTTTCCTCTTCCTCTGAATGGCTCTATCCCGCGCTGCAGCCTGTTTTGCAGTGGACTGGTGAGTGTCTGAATCTCTGCTTCTGTTTCTCTCTCGACTCTGGCTCTTGTCACTCTTTGAGCCCTGAAAACAACAGAAACGATGCATTTTGATGGCCGAGCAGTGACAGTTGGCCAAAGCCTTCAGTACTGACCAGTCGCAACTGAGCTGCTAACGACCAAGAGGTGACTGGACTTGAATGATTTCCGACTGCGCATTGACAGCCATGAAATAACACTGAACTAACAAGATTAACATGAACTGCACAAATTATTCTTGCATGCATACAAATGATATGTTATGAAAATGTCCCTATTTAAAATACACCATATAAAATCGCTTGACTTTTAGGTTTCATTGCTTCATCAAGTCATCTGCTTCTGGTGCGCAGTAATTAGAAAATGAACTTAGCCAAGAATTAATGCTTGACGTAACTCTTATTGTACTAACATTGGAGAAACATGCAGGTTGTGTCAGTATTATGACTTTATTACATAGAAAAATGTGGTTGTAATTCATGTGCCACTCTCTGTTTCTTGTGGTGAGGAGGCAATCTAGGAATTCAGTTGAACATTTGTTGTTAGTTATTCCATCCTTGAGGTAAGGTTATTGTAACCAGACAAATAAAATAAAATAAATTTAACTACACATTTGTTTTAAAGATTGGGCTTCTTACCTCATATTAACATATAATACCTGTGTTTGGGCAAAAAACAGCCCCAAAAAAAAAATCAATAAATAATTGCTTGATAAACTTCTCAAAGTGGTATATTATTCTTTCACTCTCCGTAACTGTAGGTGGTAAGCTTCATTGTAGTCACGGCTGCTAATCTGCACTTCCTCACATTAGACACATAGCTACACTGGCAACTTGGGTGAGGTGTCTTGCCCAAGGACACAGCCAACTGTGTAAACAAGAGTCAGCCTTTATATATATATATATATATATATATATATATATATATATATATATATATATATATATATATATATATATATATATATATATATATATATATACACACACACACACACACACACACACACACATATACATATAAATACACACACATATATATATACAACACACACACACACACACAACACATATATACAGACACACACATATATACACACACACATATATACAGACACACACATATATACAGACACAACATATATATATATGTGTGTGGTGTCAGAATACTTGTAGTACAAGATAAAACATGAATAGCAATGACTAAACAAGGAGATTTTGTGTGAATGAACTCACGGAGCGGCTGGTCTTTGTCTCTGCTGGAAGTAGATCTTGCCGGGAAAACTCTGATACCTAGAACAAGAGTGCGACACAGAGCCTGCTGTAGATCATCACTGCTTTTCGTGGTTTAAGTCAACATTATTGACTCCGAACAGGTCTAAACCAGCAGCAACACAATATTACAAGATTAGAGTACTAGTGGTTCCATTTGCTGTCAAATTGAGGACTGTCACGCACATGTTTGCCTAATTTACTTTTTATGAGACAGTGATATTGCAATGCTGTTCTAACAATACTACGTTCAATGTACAGATCTGTTCATACTTGACATATTGATTGCCCCCCCCCCCCGTTTCCTCACACTATTCTTCTCTTTCACATCTAAATACACAAACGGCAGCGATGACTCACTATTATCTCACCAGCATCACTCGAGCACTCACTAAAAACCTGCTTCACACAGAACACACCTCCACAGAGCTGCAGTGTGCCAAGGAAGAGCAGGAGAAGATAACAACATTCACTATCAAATACCATATGTTCAGACTAAGCAAGGACACAGCACAATGAAAGAATACAAGCAAAACAGTGAAGAAGACTACTTTGTATCACTCGAAATGTAGATAAACCAAGTCTAAATCAAAACAATCCGGGCTAAACGCGGCCAAAAAGAAAGGCCTTTGTTGTCTTCTACAATAGAAAAGTTGCATCTAAATTGAATTTAAATTCCTGAACACTGGCTCTTATATTTAAAGAGGTAATGTTATGTATGGCCTGTGTAATTTACTTACCGGTACTCAATTGTCTATCTACCAGTGTGAGTTTACATTTGCAGTATCCAAATAACTGTAGGAAATTGTGCAGAGATGATGACACATTTGTAGGTATTGTGTGAGTATTGTGAATTTGCGGCTGAGAGCCATGACATAAAGCAGTGCATGAAAGCCGTTCAGCTTCGAGTCTTATGTAACATTGACTTGTTGGTACCAGAATGCGACTCCTACCTTCAAACAAAAAGAGGAGAGAGCAAACACCCCCCAAATATTTGTGGAGCAAAGTGTGGATGGAAATAGCTATGTGCACTGCTGGTTTATACCGCCACCTACAGCTTGTGTGGAGTAACTGCCGTAAGATAAAATAAACAGAAAAATGTACAGAGCAATGTAGTATATTCTATCCAATGCAGTGAAGAAAGTTGTAAAGAGCGTTACATAGGGGAGACTAAACAGCCACTTCACAAGAGGCTTTATCAGCACAGAAAACAAGCGAGTTCATGACCCCAGAGCGCTGTGGATCTTCATCTCAAAGCCACAAACCACTCTATTGAAGACAGTGAGGTGGAGATTCTTCCTTAAATCGTAATGGAGGTTTAAGATTCAACCTTCCCGTTGTTTATAATGGTCTGCAGTGACCCTGGAGACGCCCTGGGCATTCGGATGCTAATCAGGCACTCAAGATGAGGCAGCCAAAGCCAGGGAACAATAGGATGCAGATGGTCCATCCCAGTTAAGTTTCAATGGCCCATTATCAGGAGGTCCCGCCCTGTAGGCAGGGCTTTCACAGAGTCGGATATAAACAGGAGTTCTTAGACTTGTTTCACAGATTGAGAATGACTCTTGGATGAGAGTCGAAACTTAGCGTTTTTTCTAAAACAGAGTCCAGATGACTACAACTGAATCTTTTTCTACAATGGAACACTCCTGGACGAATGAGGGATTACACCGACACGTAAAATAAACATTGTTAATAAAATACATTAAAGCAAGAAATATGGGTCTAATTAATTTGAAAGAAAATGCAATGCATTTTGTTGATAAAAACCAAAATGATGAATAAAAATGATATCAATTTTATTAAATCTGGAACCCTTTAAAGGCATTTTGACAGGGTTAAACTGAAAGAAAAATATAAAACTGTGATGCTAAATTTATATAATGAAATCAAAATGCTTACTGTTATGTTATAGCTGATCTTGTTGGAGAAATTACAGTCAACTTCTTTACGATATGTGTATATCTTATGAAACTTTATTACATCAATAGTTGTTAATTTGTTGAATGTAAAAGATTGTTTCAATGCTATATAAATCAAACCTTTAACTACAGGCTTATTACATTCATTTTTACCCTTCTCAACATTTCAATATATAATTCCTTTCAATAGTACTTTTAAACCTACTGTTTTGTTTGGCTGGTGATTTGTCCTTCCAGCTCCTCTCCTCATGCCTCCCCCCTCTCTCTGCAGAACCGTGTGCTTTGAAGTTCTCTCCGCGATTGAAATTAAACTTGGATTTGAACTTAGTGTGTCTCTGATTATTTCTGAAACCAGGTTTCTGGACATCATGATCCTCTCTGCGAAACCTGGATACAGTAAAAATGTCAGCGATGAAATTGAAAAATCTTTAATAAATCGATTATTAGATAAATAGATAATTAATTTAATGGTTCTCACTTGTGGAATTTCCCCGACGGTTTTGGTTTATAGGAATGGGAAAGCCACGCTCTTGGTCTAGATGGACTCCGGACTCTTCTGATAGGCCTCTCTACAAGCTGAAGAAACATTCGAACATTTCTCTTAATCATTTAAAATATTTTACACTATCATTACATTTTAAAATGCATCATTAACATGATCATGGAGGTCTTTTTTAACCTTCTATATATTGTGTGTGAGAGAATCTGACCTGATCTGAAGTTCCAGAAATGTCAGTCAGTCTTTTGTCAATCTGTAGAAAGATATTTTTGTAGTTTTACACTTAAAGGTTTTACACAAAGACTGCCTTAAACCAACAGTATGTAACTTTCTGGAGGTGCCACATCACCAGCATGGTTTTATGGGAGTAGAAAGTTAAAGCATACTTCTGAACTTTTGAACATTTCTGAAAAGTTTTTCTTATTGAAAACAGTATGTTTGGGTCAGATAGCATAATAAACTACTCAAATGTAATAAACCACATTTAAAAGAAAATTTAAACTTTAGATTATTACAGAAATCTATTTCATTTTATCGTGGGGGTCCCAGCCTGAAAGGTTTGGGAACCCCTGCCATAGGCATTTCCATGGAGACAAGCAGGTGGAGGCCTCCTCCAGGCCAAATAGGAGTCAGGTTTGTGGAGATGCAAGCCTCAGAGTGAAAACAAACCAAAATGATTTAAAAATAAAAAATAAAAGGTTTTATTTTAGTGTCTGCTTTGTCTAAAAGGTTTTGTCACTTGGGCTTTACATTTCCCAACTCCAGATAGAGGTCTGTTGTATCGCTTCATTTAATATGACTTTTTAAAAGTTTCAAAATAATTGTTATGTGTTCAAACAAAAGCACATATGTGGCCTTAACTGCTTTCCCCTGTTAGTTTTACTTTCAGATTGAACCCACGTGACTCGCGGCGCTCATCTATGCAGTATTTCTAAGTGTCTCTCCTCAAACAGCAGGTTTACCTTGTTCTGCTGTGTGTCCAGGGCAGAGGAGTGATCCATCTCAGCTTATTGGCTTACTTCACGAATACGAAGTTTTATTTTTCCAGTGCCCGTCAGTGTGCGTCGGTGTCTGTCACCCAGGACCAGGAAGAAGCGCAGTGTCAAACATGAGTCAAACAGGTTGAATCATTAGCTTCTCCAGTGCACTTAGTCCATGAGCCGTCCTCAGGTCAGTCCCATCACTTTTCTACTGACATGAAAGCACTAACGTCCAAATGCCTGCTCTTCTTGCAAGGTGTATCCAAATGTGTGAAACTTGCCTCCCCCTGTCATGAAGCTGCTGTCCAATCCGCTTGAGGTATGATATCAACACGAGCCGAAACTAGGCAAATCAGACAGCACTGTGCGCATGCGCAGACTGACTACATTGACTCCACTGCAGCTTTAGGTCCGCTGTGTGTTGGCCATGCTTAGAGCATTTAAACAGCTGCAGCTCATTACAATGGGGCAAAGTCAACTAAATATTTGATGATTCTAGCCTACTTTCAAAGAAGCTCCAGTATCGTTTTCATCACAGATATATTTAACTTAAGCTAAGAAATGCTTTGCATGTTTCTAAAGAAACAGTCAGTAAAACTAAGGGAACATTGATCAGTTGTTCTTAGTGATAGCCTATATTGAACATGTTACAATATTTAATTTATAATCATAAAGGTTATTATATCAAATAGACTAGGCCTATGTGATGAATTTGTTCAGAAGGAACATAAATAGTAATACATTGTAATAACACCCAGCAGGGTGTAATTGTGGTGGGAATATTAGAAATGTGTAGATCTAACATTGTGTAACAAATTATAATACACCCCTTGCCAGCAAGATGATTCTCTCGAGTGCCACGCATATTAATCTGGTGTCAGGTTTGGCCTTGACAGTTTTACATTCAGTTTTGACAATTACATTTTGACCAGATGTTTAGTCTATGCCGATAATGTAGAACACAACAAGGCCTTCATCATAATCCAAGGTCATCTGTTAAAACATCACCTTCCGAAAACAAATGCATTTCTCAGAAGGACAATCTTTTGCTCAGAACAGGTGTGGCGTGTTTTTGACATCTTAATTTGACTGCCACTCCCAGTCTCTGTCTCCTCCTCCTCCTGCTCTTCCCACAGCCAGGTAATGCACACCTCCGCCTACAAACAGGAGCACTCGATCAGACCAGAACATGAAGTTCTGGGTCAGCTTTTAGTTTATGGCAAAGCTGATCTTTCACTGGAATATCATTTTGAAGGTAATCTTTGAACTACTTCACGTGGGATATTATTTGTGTTCATTTGCTAAATAATCTTGTTGTCAGTTTCTGTAAACTCGTCCAAACAGGTTTTTGACTTGCCTTGTAAGGTAGCGGAAGCAATAGAGAACGTAAACACCAGAGAAATGTGATGTGGCCTGTGGTGTACAGGCCGTAGCTTACTTGAATGCAGAAAGTCAATTACACATTTGTTAAGGCATATATTTACAACGAGAAGTGGACAATAACTACACATTCTAACTCAAGTAGTTCACTCAAGCTGCATGAATTAATATCCCTTTTTTACTTAAGTAGTTTGAGTTGAATTATGTTTTTGAATCTTCCCTCAATCCCTGGCAAACAATAGTTTTCACTATTTGCTGAACTTGTTTATTGTTTTTTTGTTTTCTGAAGATTAGCACTTAGACTCTGGGATCACCTACAAGTTCAGACATGAGGTAGGAATGCTAATTATCCATTTTATGTTTGACGTATTCTGTGTGTCAAATATAAAATATATTTAATTTTCATGGCAGGGTCCAAACATTTTCTAGAGCACAGATCCTGGAGGAATTCACGCTTCGATGTCAGTCTCTCGCTGCAAATGACAACCGAGGATTTAAAAAAGAATTTGACGTACACTCTATACACAATTCATTTATATATAACATTTTAAAAGTGACAATGCTTTAGATACACTTTTTTTCTTATGAAGGATTTGGATGAGGTTGGCCAGAACCTCCCCTCCAGAGCTGGGACCACCGAAGCCAACCAGAACAAGAACAGATACCCACAAATTGTACCATGTGAGTACAAATCTACCACAAACTAAATTATGTAATTGCTGCTTGTTTTTAAGGAGCACTGCATGGCTTGTCTCCGTGGAGATGTTAAGTTACACAGTGCACCTTTAATATGTTTTTTAACTGTTTTGCAGATGATCACTGTCGGGTGAGGCTCTCGGTACAAAACCAGAATCCCTTTTCAGACTACATCAACGCAAGCTATGTCCCTGTGAGAACTTTTTTTTTTAGGATTTGAACAGTGGTGTTTAGTGGGAAATGATATTAAACAACTAAATGTAATTATCTTATTACCTGTTTTGTGTTTTATTCAAATTTTAGGAAATACTGAACTTTTCCATTAACAGTAATTAATGTAATGCAACGCTAGGCTTTGTACCCGCCTCAAACATAGATGGAGGTGGTTCAGGATAGACTTTCTGATTATTCACCCTTTCCCTTGTGTATGTTCAGGGTGGAGGGACAGAGAGGGACTTCATATGCACCCAGGGCCCGCTGCCTCACACTGTGGCGGACTTCTGGAGGATGGTGTGGGAGCAGAATGTGCAGATCATTGTGATGGTCACAGCTCTGAGACACAAGGACATAGTGAGTATCAGTCAGTCAGCATTCACTGTAGTGTGAGGAAGTCATTTACATATTATTTATGGAAGTAGTTCTCAAACTCTGCCACTCTCTTCATCTCTCTCTCACCACTGTTTACTACTGCAAAAATATGTCTAACACTCAACCACTGAGTAACAGTGACTTAAATCAGGGGAATAAAAAGTGCAGTTTGAGACTCACATACCTATTTTATATTTTCAGGTTCTATGTGAGAAATACTGGCCTTTTGAACCAGGCATAGTTCAACATGGACGAATACAAGTGACCACAGTGAACCGCCAACAAGGTCCGGACTGCTTCATCACCACCATGAAGTTACGACAGGTAACTAATACTCTCGAGAATGATAATATCAGGGGGACTACATATATTAATATTGTGGCAGCAGTAATTTTAGTTGTATACTAAAGTATTCTACTAAGTATACTTATCTATAGCCATGACTAGAGATATTTTTTATTATATTTTTTATTATCTTAAATTCCTAAAACAGTACACTCTGTACTTTTACTCATTTGTGAATTGTATTATACATGAGTGGCTCAGGTGGTATTGTTATCACAGATAGGTCGAGTGAAATCCCGCCCTAGCCAGTTTGATTTTTCATTTATTTATTTTTCATACAGGAAAAAAACCCTCATTGATAACTCTCGTTAAATAATCAGTACAAACACTTCTCTTAATTTCAGAGGGATTGTCCTGCGGATCGGACAGTCACACATTACTATTACTCATCTTGGCCGGATTTGGGCGTCCCAAAAGACCCAGCGTCACTCTGTGCCTTCACTGAGCATGTGCGACTACACCTGGAGACTCTGCCACGCCTCGGGCCAGCTGTGGTGCACTGCAGGTTTGACCTCTGACCTTTCATTCATTTAAAATACCACTTACCTACAGCTGGACGTGGGATGAGACTAGATACTTACACTTTAGAAATTATTGACAGAAGTGAGAAATGAGGAGAGTTTGAGAACATAGATTAACATGAGTAGGTTTTTGAGGTAGGGAGATATATTTCAAGTAAATATGTCAAATTATCTCTAAATTCCCCAGTGGTTTAGTGAGTACAAGTATAGCACTAGTAGTTAAATGGTAGCATAAGATCAACCAAGAAAGGTCGTAGCAGCAGTTGTAGTATTAGTGTTATTAACTGTGTTTCCTTTTCCCTGGTGCAAGTGGTTTACAGATGTATGCTTATGTTTGACTCCAGTGCAGGTGTGGGGCGTTCAGGAACCTTCGTTGCTCTGCTGTGGCTCATGCAACTCTGCGCTCGAGGGATCAGGCCTGATGTTAGAGCCGCAGTGGAAGACCTCAGGCTGCATCGCATATGGATGGTGCAAAAACTGGTGAGAAGCAGCTAGAGAGAGAACAAAACACCTTTACCTTTTAAAGTATTAACCCTAGCAGCAAATAGTAAAGTAGTATATTCACATTAGACCTTAATTTGAACCTAATTCTAAGAAGTTGCAATTATAGTAGTAGGGTTAGAAGTTAAAAGTAACTGAAGTATTATTGATTTTTTTATTTGATGGGGACAAATGCATATCAATGAACATCTGTTAAGAATTTTTTTTTTAAATGCCAGATTATAGCAGATATGTGTCCTCCCTCCGTTGTCCCTAGGCAAGGAGCACAGAAGACAAATACAAAACATAAGACACACAAGACTAGTAAAAAGTGGTTTTATTGTCAACGGAAAGGTATTTCAATAAATAAGCCTTTACATACAGTGGCTTTGTAAAAAACATACAGTGGCTGTTTAATGATTTAGGATTAAGATGACTGAAATGACATGCAAACTGCCAAATCTGATGTGATTTATAAGAGGAACTATGATCAGAATCAGATGATTGTGCCGTTTCCATATCATTTCAATAATCTTAGACTTTTTGACTGTGACTGTGTGTTACCTCACAGTTCTTCGAGCCATCACCCAAATGCCCTTCCCACTCAGTCTTTAATGAAGTCCTCCTACATATATTTGAATAAAAGCACTTTTTCCCAGAAGGCCTACATATTAATGCACTGGTTTTGAGTACAATCTCTTATTATCTGATCCAAATGGACTGCACTGTTAAAAGCACGTTCATTAAGAAAGTCATATTTACATTTATAATTTCCCCATTACAGCAGCAGTATATATTTGTATACCAATGTCTTCTCCATTGGCTTAATGGAAGAATGGTGGGAGCTGCATGGTGAGAAAATACACATTGAATATGACCATGTAGCATAGAGGGAGTAATAGTGTTTTTGATCTTTCTAGGCCACAACATAAGAGTCTCAATTTGAACACTAACCATCCAAAGTCCCAGCCACAAAGCTCTGCATCCAAAGGAATTAAAGTGAGAAAAAAACACCAACACAGAACGTCAACGTCAGATGAACAATTCACACCAACCAAACACTTTCTACATCCCTCAAACTTACTTAGGAAGCTACTGCCGTCATCAACGTTACCCAGGCAAGGCTCAAAATATTCTCCAACGACAACTCTGGCATTAAGGTGAAAGGAAATGTCTCAGGCCATACTGGGACTAATGGCGTAACAACATGCAAATAATGCTCATGAAATAAGTACATGAGAGAATTAAATCTCCAGAGCAAAACCTGCCAATCAGGAGAAACTGGCTTGAAGAGAATGGGAACAAAGAGAGCAGTTAGCAAATTCCCCCATGGATAGGCAAACCTCTTACAGAGACAACTATGGATGTTGGGTGTACGTTTGTTGTATGAGTCGGAATAAAATTTGTGTGAATCAGTTTTATTTCAGTTTGGGAGAACAATGTATGTCATATTTATGTCATAAACTGCAGGACTAATGTTTTCACAAGTGCATTTGATACAGTCAGAAAGGCAGAGGTATGGTTTTGTAGAATCTGTACAAAAAGATTCAAAAATCACAGGCACATAAGCTCCCCCTTTGGACTGAAACTCTCTATGAAGTAGAAGTAGTCACCTTTGTCAGTTGATTTTTTTTAGTGGCCTTGTAGAGAACACGTCAGCATTCTGCCTGACTCCATCTAGTGGCCCTGCAGCCAGAGTGGGAACATTGTTTGTATTCAAGTCTTTTGTCAATGACGAGAAAGCTTCAAAAGACAACCCGATGACCTGAAGCTTCCCATTACACGAATGAGAACTCTTCAGCATTTCAGGCCACATAATTCTGTTCAAAACAAATGTAGCGAGACAAAAACAGCAATGAAGGCAGGTATGGAATATATAAATTATAATACAAAATAAATCATAAACATATGGACTGATAATGCAGTAGGGTAATAGCTAAAATAACATTTAAATTAAGAGTAAGATTAGACACTACAACCTTTGGCCAAAAAGTGTTAAGATTAAGAGACTGCTTTAGTAATACAAATCATTTGTAGTAGTATATATATGTACAGTCAATGTGTATATACAAATGGATATAAACATGTACATGCCACCCTTAAAGAGCACAGAAAATATTTAAATCTAAATGGAGTTGAGCATCAAAGGCTGTAGAGGGAAAGGAAGTCCTTTTATAGCTCTCCTCTGGTCCCATTAATGCACGCTCTCCGATAAGGTGATTGATTCTTGGATTTCGCGTACAACAAGGATGCGTGCCAGCATCTGCTCCAGCTGCTCTTTTGGGATGGGCTGAGTGGAGTACCAGATGGGACTGTTGGGGGCCACCACAGGCTCTGGCGTCAGGTAGAAGGTATCATTACGACCTTTAGCACTCTGTGGACTAAAAAAAAAAAAGAGTGGGGGGGAACACAAAAAAAGTTTACTTTAAAATAAACTATACTGCAAAACAACCAGCAATAGCAATTTGGGGGTTTCATGTGGGCTTAAATCAGGAACATAAACTGCAAAACCTGAACCAGTTTTGAGATCCATCGAGAGAGAACAGCATCGGAACATTTGACTGTTAATAAACTTCTACGGTATACAAAACTGTCTGGGGATAAGGAAGTCTGGGAGTCCCTGCTTAGACTGCTGCCCCCGCGACCCGGCCTTGGATAAAGCGGAAGAAGATGGATGGATGGTATACAAAACTACTTTAAAGTATTCTTCTGATTGTTTTGGCATTTACAAAAATCACAAATTTGGAGCAGAAAGTAAGTTTAAAATCAAAATTTTCTTTGTAGTTTCCTAGCAACAGTGACAAACAAGGTTAACTGTGATGAGACTGTGCCATCTATCAGCCATAGGGGAAAAAAAGCAGTGCAGTTTTTCCATGTGCCCATTTAAGACCATTTACAAGTGAGTTTAAATAGTATTCTGAACTTTACAACCAACTTTGTAATAACATTGTGCCAACACCTCAAATAAATGTTTTACCAATCTGAATCCGTTTGTAGGACATAATGCATTAAATTAGTATGAAGGACTGCCACTTATTGACTTATTGACAGAAGTGTGATTTTGTTATCTCTATGACAAAAAAGGACGATAATGAGTGATAATTTGAGTTTTCTTACATTTAACTTACCATTTAAAGAGGTAGAAATCATACAGCTTTATCGGACATCTGAGTGGATTGTCAGGGTCCTCCATTTGCTCTGAATACATGTCGTCTGTCACTAAGTTTTAGAGACAAGAACGAGTTCAGAACTTCTGTAATTTTTCAGACATGATCACATTAGACAAGAGACTTACCCTTCTGTCCAATGAACCGCTCTGTGGCCTTGAGGTACCGTATGCTGGTGCTTTTGTCTTTAGGGTTATTGGGACTCTTTCGTGTGTGTCTCAGCACTTTGGAAAAGGCCACTTTTAAATGTTGATCAATTGTTTTAAGTTGAAAATACCTGGAAAAACGAACAAGTTTATTATAATAATTCTAATAAATAATAACTTGTTTATAATTGAATACATATGGCCAAATATAAAAAGTATTTACTTTAAATACACAATAGAATACAAAACATGCAGGGTTAACATTTAGCTAAATTTAATATTGTTACAACGTACTTAGTGTTAAAGAACATTAAGGTTGTAAGCAGCGTTGATGGGGAGTGAGCCCCCAGCTGTTTACATTCCCACAGCATCTCCTCAGTCACATGACTGGGAATTACATAACCTGGGTGACAAAATAGGCACAGTAAAACAACTTGGTCACAAAACCACTACAAACACATAAATCATTACATAAAAAATTGAAGTATATCAATACAATTCACTTTCTAAAGCAGCATCTTTACCTAGAGGATGAACAGACGATCGCCACGGCTCCAAAATTTGGTGCAAACTTTGAGCAAACCGGGTGTAGTACTGATCTGAGAAAATGTCATCCACTCGACCATTATCAAAAAGATACTGGAGAGCAAAAGGGAGTCATTGGCAAAGTTCAATTATTTATGCAACTCAACCGTCATTGGGCTTACTTTTTGCATGCAGAGGAAGATATAATAAAGAACATCTGCCTCATAGGACTCTCCTTCCAGCCCACGGGCTTCAGTTGTCATATAACACAGGCCCAAGCAGAGCTCAGCTACAGCACAAGACACTAAATCTTCCTGGAAGCGCAAGGCCTGGCGCCCTTAAGAGAGAGTTTTGTATATGTTAATAAAGCATCAGCGCAAATAAAGCTATATATGCCATGTGCATACTTCCAATTGGAGCCAGTTTATTTGTATCAGATTTTTCCAAGTCAGCATTCTTCCTCTGAGCCCAAAGACGCCACACCTCCAATCCTTCTTCTGGCTTCAATGTCGCTGGGAGCAGCAGTTCCTGAACATGCACCTGCTGTTGGCCCTGGTCATCAACTTCTACCGCCACAGTCTGGCCCTGCACAAGAACACATTCATCTATAACCAAACATTAGAAATGTAGAAGACAGCACAAGAAGGAATTATACCTGTAATTGTTGTGCCTCCTGCCCAGTCAGCCCTTGTGTGTGCAGCACCTGCTGCTGAGGGTCCCAAATCAGGGACTGTGTGGTGTTAGAGTAGCCCTGCACTGCCACTGGGATGTGGAGGTTTCCATTCATGAGCTGAGCAGGGAACAATGTATTCGCAGCCAGTGTGTGCACCACTTCTTCTTGTGCCCCCATCCCAACAGAGTTAGTTATGCTGGAAACAGCCTGAGCTGTGCTGGTTTGAAGTACATTATTTTTCAGTTTATCATTTTCAACCATAACTTGGGTGGGCATTGTTGTCATTGTTGTAGTATTAGTTCCAGCTACTTGTACTGCTCCATAAGCCTCTTGGGGAATGGCAATGTGAGTGACCTGCTCTCGACCAGAGCCGGCGGGAGCTGAATAGACTGGGATGGTCCAGGTCTCGCCTGTGGGGCTAGTGATGGTTCCTGTTGCACTGTACAGATGGGAACTGTCCACAGTTAAGAGGTCAGGCCGTAGGGACACATAACTCTGCTGCTGACCGTGGCCCTGGGGAATAGCCAAGACTGTGGCCACCTGCTGACCAGGCAGAGCATAAGACACTGTGATCGGCATGTCCACCTTGCGCTTCTTGGCAGGCTGTAAAACACCAGCTCCCTGGGATGTGGCAACAGTTGTCCCCAGAACCCTCCGTTCATTGTCCTGCTGCTGGGTTGGAGACAATGCACCAACTGTCTGAATCTGAATCTGCTGCCCTCCTGCAACCGCAGCCACCAACTGAGCTTGGAGCTAGACAAATTGATATTTGGGTTAAATGGGTTTTTAATTAGATCCAAGTAAAATGGAATTGAGTACCGGTAGATGCCCATGGTCGCACCTACCTGTTGGTGCTGTTCCTCTGTGAGATCCCCAGGCTGAATCAGCTGTGCTGTCGTTATACCTTGAAGCTGTTGGTGGGAACCAGAAGGAACTTGAAGAACTTGGCCCAGCATCTGACCTTGTTGTTGGCCAATCTGCACCTAATTACAGTGGATCATGAAGTGAATTACAATATCTTGAGACCCTTTAAGTGTCAGCACTCACCTGTACAATCTGCTCTGTCTGCTGTTGTGAAGATACCTCTTGTATGTGCTGCTGCTGAGACTGGACCTGCACCTGCACCTGAGACCGCACATGTCACATGTATTTAAATTATGTTTTAAAAGTCACATGGATGATTGATAGTTAGGTAAAGATATTTACAGGACAAGCCAGTTCGAGGAGTGACCCTGCCACCTCTGTACTATCTGTGTAAATGCAGTTGGCCTCTTGTTCATACACCATAGTGGTTGTGGTAGTAGCAACATCTCCACTCTGCTGGGTGAACTCCTGCAGGGCATCAGGTCCCTTATTGGCCAACGACTCCAGGAACTCCTTCATGCGATGCTGAGGGATGCTACGAGCCTTTTGTCGAACCAGCTCTTCATAGGAGCCCGAACCGTCCAGAGAATTATTCATTACTGCTGCAATATCCTGGAACTGGATCAGAGAACCGAAATGTAAACACTTCAGTAGAGGCAGGACTGTGCCTGGAGTCTGAAGTTGTGATCAAACAGATTCAACGCTCCCGCAGGTAGAAAGAGGAAAGGGTTAACTCAACCCGTGTGTGCACGAGCTGAGACAAAGCGCGGTCTCTTTCCAAATCCAAAACACAACTCAGAGCAGCCACCGACAGAGGTGCATAGCGAATAACACTAAGAACGAAATAGATGTACGACAGTCAAAACAATCTTCATGATTTGTCTTCAACACAGAAATGCATCCGCGTTCACCAATGTTAGCTGCGTTAGAAAGCTAACTAGCTTCATGCCGTTTCAGGTTTATCGTTCCAGGTTGAGAGCAATGAGTATAAATAAGCGATTAGTGCCATTGAAACTACGGGACCTGTGTTAAATACGGCAGCTAAAACACATACAGAGGCGAACTGTAAAGCAGTGTATTTTTATGCAGATATGCTATGGTTAGCACACCTCTTAGCTTAGCCAATTCTTCTCCTTCGCGACCTGTTTTTTGTCCTCAGACTTGCGCTTCTTTCCCCGAAATTACGTAGTCCGGTGCTGTATGCCTTCAGTGCGGCTCTCCACAGTTTCCATTTGTTGTTTTAGATTTGTGAATGCATGTATTTGATCAATCATTTTTCGCTGGGCGCCATCTTACAACAGAATCCATGGACCAATCGGAGCACGATTTGTATTTCTGTTATGTTCTCGCGGGATCTTCTGCTACAAATCTCGCGACATTTTGGTGTAAATTAAAGGCGACGTTTAAACGCGGATAGTGATCCGAATAAGGTAGATGGCATTCCACCTTAAAACACGGTTCTCCAAGGCAAACGTTTCAATGGTCGTGCGGCTTCTGATTATTTTAAGGTAGTCCAATAAAGATACTCGAAATACAGAAACGCCAACGAATTAGATGATACTTGGCACTCTATTTGACAAAGTTGATGAAATAATATTCATAGCTGCATCTTTTATGTAAATTAACTATTGTTGGAGTACTATAAAGGCTACACGTGTGTCATTTTATCATTGATAATTTCCATCATAGAATTCTGGCCTGCCTATTCGACAACGTTGTGATGTCTCATGAATGCTATTACTTTATCCTTCGCTAAATTAACTCAAAATGAAGCATAAAAACATCTTTATGTAATAGCATAAAAACAACGGATAATAACGGTTTTATGATAGTAACAATTTAAACATTTGGTAGCAGAAAGGGTCTTAATAGAAATAAAACCATCTGAAACCAAGCATTCTTTATTAAAAAGGTTTCAGACATGATGGTCTGCTGTTACATAGTTACTAGCAAACTGTTGGCTCGAGGAAGGCAAAAGTATATGGCTTCATCTCAGTTAATTCAGAGCTTTCCTGGGTCCTCTTTAAGGGTAACCGTTCTGTTGAAGACAAGCTGCAAGAAAAGAAAGTAACTCACTTACTTATTCAGCATAACATTATGACCAGTGATGCACTTGTTTATCTAAACCAACTATAAATACTGGTTTAAGATTTTGGGCTATGCCAGAGCCCATGAGTTCAACAGTGTACAACACAGCATTATTTGGTATCATTTGTTCAACATTCAAATGAAAGGCAATTATGTTAGAATCTAAATGAAAAACTGCATGAAAAAAATATATATATATATATATCATTACTGTACCTTCTCTGATGTGCTGTCAGGATCTAGTGAAAAATATCCAACTCTCTCAAACTGAAATTTGTCAAATACTTTTGCGCCCTTCACCGAGTTATCTATGAAGGCACTGCTAATAGTCTGCAAGGAGTTCTGAAAATAAAATGTAAACCAATCAATAAAAATGAATATACAGGTAAAGGAAGTTATTTTGAAAAAGTACTGACAGAGTTAATGTCACTAAGGAAACCGCCGGGAACCTCAGAACTATCTTCTGGATGTTTGTGTAAAAACCTGAAATGTTTCAAATCATTGAGAACAAAATAAGCACAGGAAATTATTGTTTAAGTATGATAGGAACTTACAGTCTTTCGTAGAGCCGGACTTCACATGCCAAGGGTTCGCTGACCCAGTGAATGAAGGCCTTGGGTTTTTGATTTGCCTCCATTGAAGTTGAACTGCAGCAGGTCACCTCCAGCTCGACAATGTTTCCCTGAGTATCCTGAGAACAAAAGGGTGCTCCAATTAAAATACAGTGAAGACACAGTTCAATACAAAAATGTCATTTGTTGAAATTCCTGTATGCACATTAATGTGAAATTCATGGAGTCTTACCTTGATGACCTTCTGAGCAGATATGATGTACCCTGCATGTCTTAGACCGACTGGTTGTTCCGGTGTTAAACGTTTGTAACCCTTCTCCATAACCTGCAATATAAAGTTTAAAAACATTAACCCAAAAGTTGTGACATTTGTATAAACTTTTGCAATTTGTTTCACACTGACTTCTCTGAAGTCGCTCTGCTCAATGTAGACCGTTCTTGTGAAGGGAACTTTGTGGCTGCCTTTAGCCTCATTTGCAGGAAAGTCTGGTACAGTCACATCCAACTATGAGAAAACAAGAACTTATGTAACCAAGCACACAAGAGTATCTTTAGTATTGACGTTCCAACTTCACCAAATCTCCACAAACCCTAAAATCTTCAGGCAGATTGGTTATGGTGACTTTGAGAGGCTCAAGCACAGCCATCACGCGTGGCGCAGTCTCATTTAACACATCCCTCACACAGGACTCCAGGAGGTGAGGCTCAGTCGTTGTCTGAGAAACCGTGACTCCAACCTAAAGGAATGCAAACAAAAATTGACATAAATCTAAAATATGAGTAGCAAAAACACAGTAGTATCAGTATCAGTAGCCTGATAAATAGATCAGGCATAATAAAACCGATAAACCAGTCACAGAAGATCATTTAATGAAGAGTTAATGACAAGTGATTATACTTAGCATGATAATCTAATGACACTAGTCAACAACATACTCGCGCACAGAAGTTGTTTATCGCCTCTGGGGGGAAACCTCTTCGTCTCAATGCTGTCAAAGTGAAGAGACGAGGATCATCCCAGTCTCTATAACACATGTCATTCAGCATTTATAAATAGAAACAAATAAACCACTATATTGTTCATAAACTATTAGCCATAAATATAATTTACCTGACTGCTCCAGTTTCCACTAGCTTAATAATTTTCCTCTTGGACACAACAGTGTATGTGAGGTTTAGACGGCCATATTCCCACTGCACAGGGCAGTACACATCCAGAGCGTTACACAGCCAGTAATAGGATGATCGTCTGGCAAAGATATAAAGCATGTTAGTCTATTTATTCATTGAAGGAAAAATCTGACATTACCAGGCAAATACGACACAAACCTTGCTTGAAACTCTTTGGTACAGAGAGAATGTGTAATATCTTCAATGGAATCACACAGACAATGAGTGTAATCATAAGTGGGGTAGATGCACCTGGAAGAGCGAGAAAAAATTATTTATTAATCTAGTTAGTAGTTAAGAATAACTATGCAGGTAATTTAACACATTCATTATTTATAATTATGTAAAACATAGGTTCTTAACAGTAAATATGCATGGTAATAAATTATGTAAATATATACCCTACCATTCATCTCCAGTCCTGTGATGTGGCGTGTATTTTATTCTGTAAGCAACTGGGTCCATCTTCCCGTCCTCCATCACCATTTTCATCCTGAGTGTAACTTCTCCTTCTGCAAACAGCCCTTTCTTCATCCGCTCAAACAAAACCAGGGATTCCTCGATGGGACGGTCCCGCCACGGAGATGGAGGAATATTGTGACCCTTCAGCTCCTCGCCCTTCTGGTGGCAAATATATGCATGGCCTCTATGCGGTGAAGTTAAAATAATTTATGTAGTTAGGCATACAGTAAGTAAACTTTAGGAAATAGTTGAGTAATGTGCATACACCAACCTGCGTATAAGCTCCACCGCAAGGTCATACAGTTTCTGAAAGTTGTCGGAGGCGTGGGTCACTGCATATGGTTTGTAACCTGAGCAAAACAACATCATGGATTATAAACAACAAATTACAATTTTGTTAAAATTTAACATTAACACAAAACAGCTAAATTGAAAAGCTATAGTATTAACCCATTTTTAAGCACTTTTTAGTATGATACTGCAGGTTTATACATTAATTCCTCCTTGCATTAAATACAACTACAGCTCCCCTACTGAGTCAGGCAAGGCAAAAAGGTTGAGGTGTATTGCCAATGGACACAACAACACAGATAAGGTACTAGGAAAGAGTGTAGTTATATGTAAAAAGGCAGATTAAACTCAGCTAGCATACACAATGCCTCTGGCTTTCTGCTGTAGGATTCCCATACAAATCCTAATTACCGGTATCTCAAATATTTAGTTGCCCAATACAAAATTTGGGCCACTAAAAACGCCATCGGCTGATTAATCAACTAAATAACTAAAATCACAACGCCCTAGTTACTTTTGTACAATGTAACCGAGACAAGTCAAAGTATTATACATACCAAGCCATTCGACCATGTCCTTTATGGCAGTAAAATATTTTTCCTCTTCTTTTTCAGGATTTGTGTCATCATATCTTAAGAAGCAGATTCCATTGTTGGCCTGCAGAAAATTGACACACAAGTCACTAGTTTCAGTTTTGATAATAATAATATGACTTTAACAGGTCAATGCTAAAGCAAGGGGGAAGTACAGACCTTGGCATACCCAAAGTTAAAGTTGATAGCTTTAGCATGTCCAATATGAAGAATACCGTTGGGCTCTGGTGGGAAGCGGGTACGTATCTGAACATAAAGAGCACAAGCTCAGGATTGTTATTGAATTATCTATAGCCTGGATGTCCATGTACAATGCTTATTTTTTAATTATTTTTTTTACAGAAAGTGTAATTTTGTACCTGTCCACCTGTATACTCTAGATGCTTTTTCAAAAGGTCCATTGTATTAGGAGTAACCATGTAACCCTCAGTTGTGTAGTTCTCACCTTGAAAAAAAAAATTATATATATATATATATATATATATATATATATATATATATATATATATATATATATATATATATATATATATATATATATATATATATATATATATATATTTTGCAACAACAAAAATTTAAATAATCTATGTATTATTTTCTTTCTGATTGACTGTAATTTTATCTTTACCTGGTTTATGGAACTTGAGGGCTTCTCCTCTCAGCTGCTCCATGAGAGATTTTTCCTCAAATGACACTTCACCTGATAAACACATTTTAAAATCTATAAAATTTACAGGAACATAACCTAAACCGTGTTATCCTCCTTACCATTTACAGCAGACTCCTTGTTCTTCACCTTCACTTCATTGTCAGATTTTGCTTTAGGAAGCTACAATATCATTCTTCCATTAGAGGACTCCCAAAACCAAATATGTGTGAAATAACCAGGGTTGATTAGATTATTTTACCTTAGGTTTCTTCTCAAGGTCAGATTCTGTTTTAGGTCCCAGAAGATGAAGCACCTTTAGAAACACATTTTATGATCATATTCTGAACAAAGCCAGTGGAATAGTGCAACTGCTATTTTACATGTATTTAACCCACCTGCATGTCAACTTCATTTTTGATTACTTTTCCGTCAGCCCATTTAAGAGCAGATCGAGCATCACCTGAAACACAATACATTGTAAGACCCTGGTATTTAGTGTTTGCACTCAAGTAACCAAAATTTTATTTTAACAATAAAAAATATTAACAAGTAAATAAAATAATCAAATAATGACTCACCCATTAACAGTCCCATGTTGAAGCGGTACCTCTCCTTTAATAGCTGTTCCATGTGCTTCTTAATAACAGACTCCACCTGTAAACATTCCTCTGTTAATAACCAAGGGGGCCTAGTTAGAGGATTAAAGAACATGTGTACATACTGCTTCTTCAATTTGCTCTGGTGTTATGACCACGCCCACTCCACAAGCCTCATCAAATTCCTTCTGGTTAATTGGGTCCTTGGGATGACCCTTTAAATACTCCAAGGCCGCTGCAAATATGAAGAAGAGAAAAGTTTGCAGAATTGCAAGGAAGCTCTTGCTAAACAAAAGCTTGTGCATTACAGAGGTTTGCATGAGATTTCCACAGGTAGTTGTGGTTCAGGAAACGGTGCAAGTTTTTTTTTTGTCAAAGACTCTGCAATGCTTTGCAGCATCAATGAAGTATTCACGTGAAGATAATATGTTACCAGTTGTGGTATGTCAAAAATGTCAGCTCTTACACGCCAGTTGCAGCTCTGTGGAGAGTTTACGTTGAGCAATCATGTTGGTGAGGAAGGCCAGGCGTTTACTGTCTTTGAGGCGAGAGGCCATGCTATAGAGCAAGGTGCCCATCGCTTTGTCCACTCCAGACCCTCCATGAATTTGCTGTGCCTGGAAAAAAGAGGAACCACAAAATGATCATGCATTTTAGCTACAGTTATAAACAGATCATAATTTGCAAAAAAGTAAAACATTGAAATCTAAAATAAAGTATACACAAAACCGCCTGTTTAAGTACCATTAATATTAGTGTAATCACGATGATATGACTATATTGACTATATCAAGAAATTTACTCAAACTTATACTATGTTAAGATGGTCCCGTAAAATATATTTCTATTAGTTTAAACTTAGTTCATTGATCATTAACTGTATTATAATTATATAAATAATGATAGTTGACTAGCATGAAATGTGGTTGCAATTCTTAAGTTACAATTATCAAACTCAGTAGTATAAAAGGGGGAAAAAACGTTTCAACAACTTTATCAACTTTAGTGGCAAGGGTTCAGTAATGTCAGTCACTCCTAGTCGCAGCTGTCCACTTCCACTTCCACTTCCACACTGACTAACCTGACTAATGGCTTCTTTGAGAGCACAACTCAGCGCTTCATTCTTCGACGTTTCTTTCGCCTTCTGCTCACTAAGTCCAATAGACGTGAAAAGCGTCAAAACATCTGCCATTTTCCACCGTATTTACCGGCTTTCCCGGAGCCAGACAGACACGCCGCCGCAACACACGAATTATCTCGCTGGAAAGACCAGGCGAACGGTCGACTTCCTGTAAAACACTGACAGTTATGATATATTGTAAAATCAGCCAATCAAACGTAGAGGATTCTAGCAATGTTGACCAATCAAAAGGGAGCATTACTATAACTAGCCAATGAGTGTTAGTGTTGACATCTGTAGGGGCGGGTTACCAAGATCTGAGTAAAATTGCATCAGATTTTATATTGCACACAGTTTCGCTTTTGCTAAATATTAACCCTGGTTTTAGATTGCATCAGATTGCCCAAACTGGGTCATGTACTTTAATAAGGCACATTTTACGGACAGATTTGTTTAATTGTTTACGTGAGCAGTATAGTTAAACTCCGTGTCAGTTTTTGATGTCCAACACAAGACACAGCGTCAAAGCAAGACGCTCAGGACAGGGTGGTATCTAAATCCTTAATGTGTTATAACGTTGTAATTAGTACAGTTTGTGTTTGTATCATTTTTGGATAGTGTAGTAGCATTACACGTAAAGACCGATATGAGTTTAGGAAGACAATTCTGGAGATCTCTTGAACTAGCGAGGTCCGAGCTGCGTCTAGAGCTCACTCTCGCCTGTGGACAGTCTTTCCGGTAAGTTGGGCTAGACTTATTCAAATACATTTATTACACTTAAACATCATGACATTTGTTTTGCCCTAAAATCACACTGACCTACTGATGTCGTTGTTGTCCATTTTTTAGTAGCCAATCATAATCATCATATCATAACTACTATACGACGTCCTCAGTGTCCTCAGTATAAACCTGTGGGAACCACTGCTTACTTATTGTGTATTACCGTGCCTTCTCTTTTGAGTTAGTTGTACTTTGAAGTAGCCTAACTAAACGGATCAAAAAAGTCATTCATTATTTGGCCTGTAGTTTTATTGCAAATCTGTATCATCTGTATTATTGATGCCTTCATTTGATCAATATTGTGCACATGAATTGAACAATTACTTGACGTCTAATAACATTATATGCGTTCTTCCCATACAGATGGAGGGAAACCGCTGAAGGCCACTGGACTGGAGTCATGGGAAGTCGTGTTTGGACTCTAACCCAACTGGACAACAAACTATGGTATTATGTTTATGAAAACCAAAAAGACCGGACTCACAGGAAGTGGACAGAAGAAGACTGTGAGCCTGAGACTAAATATAATGTGGATGTAAAGGCTGATACACAGACCTACAGTGAGGAGGAGAAGCTGCTGAAGGACTATTTTCAGTTGAATATTAATTTAGAAGAATTGTACAAAGACTGGGGAGAGAGAGATACTCATTTTAAAAAGCTCGCTGATACATTTTCAGGTTAGTTTATGCTAACTAATACACCTGGTGAAAATTAATGGGATGTAATGTTGAAACGTAATATTTCAGGTGTGCGAATGCTTCGGCAGGACCCAACAGAATGCCTGTTCTCTTTCATCTGCACGTCAAACAACCACATTTCTCGGATCCAAGGGATGGTGGGGCGGCTTTGCCAAACTCTGGGCATCAAGCTGTGTCAACTGGATGAAACGTCTTACCACGACTTTCCCTCTCTCTCAGCTCTAGCAGGTGCTGTATGCAGTTGATATTTCAATAATGTTTTGCCATTTTAAGTATGATTTCGTATGACATTTGCGTAACTGATCCAAAACTATTGAATGGAATAAAATGATCATGTGTTTACCATTTGTTACAGAATCCAATGTAGAGGCGTGTTTAAGGGATCTTGGTTTTGGATACAGAGCTAAATTCTTGCAGCAAAGTGCAAAAACAATTCTTGACTCACATGGACCTCATTGGCTCAGTGGTCTCAGAAATGTCCCATATCATGAGGCCCGCAATGCTCTACGCACTCTCTCTGGAGTGGGATCTAAGGTATAAGCATTAAACTGAGATAGTTATTTGTCCACTAATGTTTCTTGTCCTGAATTTAAATGTTTGTGTTTACCTGTAGGTGGCAGACTGTGTGTGTCTGATGTCTCTAGATAAGACAGAAGCTGTGCCTGTTGACACACATGTTTGGCAGATTGCAAAGCGTGATTATAAATTTATCTCCAGTCATGGGCAGAAGACTATAACAGACAAACTTCACAGAGATATTGGTCAGTTGGCTTTAAATATGTATACAATTTACATTACTTACATTATTAATGCTATGATACTTCACAGGTGATTTCTTTAAAAACCTGTGGGGTCCTTATGCTGGATGGGCACAGTCAGTAAGTAAATACATTTTACCTCAGCTCCCTCTGGCCTAGAAATCTTTGTATATGGCACAGTACGTATAGAATATGTTTTTAACTCCTTTTTTAGGTGTTGTTTTGTTCGGACCTTAAGAAATTTCAAAATATGAAGCAGACGCCAGTCCCAAAGAAGCTGAAGAGAGAAATCAAATGTGAAGAAGACACTGACACAGAAGCAGTTCAGAGTAAAATTATAAAACAGGAAAATACTAAGAAGAAAAGACCAGTGTCTACGAAGACACAAAACCATCTGTAAGTTGAAGAGGTATTGATGCAATGTCTCACACTGAAAGCATTCTATACTCTGTCTTTTATAAATTTACATCAATAATAAAAGGTAAATATAAGGTGTTATGTCAAATTATTTCCACTAGATGGCAGTCTGCATTAAAGTTATGTATTCAGACCAATTCATGGGGTTCAGGCTAAGGATTCCTTCCTGATATGAAGCATTTGGCATGGAAATGACCTTGGTTGTCATAGCAATTGCGCAATTCAAATCAAAATGGGGAATTGTCCTCACAAAATCTTTAAATCATGAAGGAATAATTTGCCTGAAACTCATGAATATATAGTAGACTATAGTTTTATGGTAAATTTATTTTTATGTTTTTCTCTATATTGCATTAGATTGGGGGGGGGTTATTTAATGTTGGGAACCCAAAGTTATTGTACATTTTTATTTATGCTTTCATGTCTGTTGTGTCATAAAGACAACTGATGCAGTGCCCTGATGTTTAGTTAGTGCCTGGTTGTGTCAGCTCTTGCACTTATCTGCTGCCTTTGCAAGCACCAAACGGGACTTTAGTGACAATGCTATCGTTTTTAAGCAGCAAAGTGTTGTTGCTTCTACAGTAATAAAGTAGATGTAAAACTGGACCACCTAGGAGTAACAAATGTTGACAAGGTGCAAACACAGAGAGGCTGTTAACTGTTAACAAATGATTTTAGATGCAAGGCGACAGGAGCAACCTGCCCACCGCCATTGTATATTCTTACATTTATCCAGGCAATAATTTTTTCCCTGCAGTTTTTCAACACAGATGTTGCCAGTAATATTGTTTGCATATATTAGCAATTTTACAGCATTTCTACATTACACACAGTTATTATTTTGTTTAATTTTTATTCCAGTGTCAAAAATGATGCCAGGTCTTCTTTCTCTCGAGAGCCAAGGTTAAAGGTAAGTGTGATATTGTCATTTCATTTTTTAAAGTAATAATGTAGGTACTATGTAACAGCAGTAGAAATCAGCAAAAACATGTTTGATTATTGCTGTATGAATTAATCGGGAAACGTGTGTAACTGGCTGCATTCCTGTGGATGAAGCGAGTGCATGTGTCGTTGTCTCAGCTGTTTGCCTGCCTCTTTTCATGACATCCATTGAAGAGGAGGTTATTTGTGGCTCCCAGTGCAGCCATGTGTGTTAATGCACATATGAGTCAGCCTTTACACTCTCCACTCAAGCAGGACAGAAACCATGGCTCAGCTTCAGGGCAACGTCAGGCCTGGAAGAACGCCAGAGGTCATCGGAGGTCAAGATGGCTAAAATAAAACAGGGAAAAGTGTGCTTGAGGTAAGATACGAAATTAACAGATGTGTTGGCTTGTGTGTTACATAAGAGGTGGGACTTTAAATGTCTTCCCTAAAGCAGAGGACAGTGTGCGGCTTCTGTTGAAATCCTAACTGAGCACCAGAGGTCAGTATTTACGGGCCAGAGTAATATTTAGAAATTAAATAGTAGTCAGCTTTGGACTGAAGACAGATATAGTAGAAGAAAGATATATATAGATAGCCATTTTGGGGAGTAGTTGTGGCAACTTTTGATTTGGCGTTGTAGATATCTTTCAGTGGCATTACATGTTAAACATTTGAGATGATTTCATTTGAAGTGTATAAATAATTTGATTATTTTGATTTAGAGAAATGTCTCCATCCATTATTTAAGGCCCATATAGGTGATATTGTCTGGACAACCATATTATTAAACAGGAATTAGATTAGTAGAGATGGACTATTTTGGTATAGGTGCAGACACATCTTAATTTCAATCTCAAACCTCGAGTCTCCTGTTCCGTTTTCTTTAGCTTTTCTGAAAGGCCCATTTCTGTCTAGAGTTAGATTACCGAAGGTCCCTCGAGGATCAATGTATTCACCACATTCTTGCTCACAGATGTGAAGACAAAACTGTAACCATAGCACTATATGATGTGTATGGGAAAGTACCTCCAAGTAACTGCTATTTTGGAGTCAAATGTGATAGTGGTAGTTGTGGTGTCAGAAATATCAGACATAATTGTTAGTTGCAGTAGAAGTAGCCTATTATTATTTGTTATTTTACATAGAGTTTACAGGTAGAATCAGGCAGCAAACACAAATAAACAATTATTAATTTCATGTCAATTCATTTTTTATTCTTGTGCTCTGTTGACAGTAAAGTCATCTGTTCAGGTGTAAACATAACTGGATAAGAAGGACTTAAGGCCATATGCACTTGTAGACATCTTCTCCATCAATCCCTTCCTCTTCCAGTATATGACATCCTCTTCCAGTATATGAGGATTTTGATCACTAATAAGAATATTAGTCATACGCCATGTGCATAATATGATTACACAACAGAACAGTATAATGTGTTCCCACCTGTGCTGTCCTTTCCTTCTGGTGTCTCTGCTGCCTCAGTGAAATGTAATGGCATTAGGCCTTGGGCAATCCCCTGAGCTGCAGCTATTTTTGGAGCTGATTTATGTGACTAAGGAATGACAGTGATAAGGAACCATATAAGATGTCCTAAAATCTAAATATTAAATGTTAAATATATTCATAAGCCTGGAAACAGAACGTTGATGTGGCACTTACATTAATGTTGATGGAAAAGAGCAGCCTTCACTTAAGATCTATGACTAAAGTACATTTTTATGACACAAAACTCACAGGCCATGCAGGTTAGCTACTCCTTTGTTACAAACTGATTGGAAAGATCTATGGTAGTGATTTGTGTTTCGGTTATTGCATGTATGGCTGATACTATGGTTACCCTGCAGTGACATGGTCCCAATGTCTTCCTTGAGCATCTAGTTTACTTTCATCCTCTACATTTGAAAGCAGCCTTTGCAAATCTGAAAGTGTCCTACCAGTCCTACAACTGCATGCACAAGCATGTCTGCAGTCCAGTCAGATATGAACCTGGGTGGCAGATTTAGTTCACGGCACGGGGTGGAAAAACAGTATCATGTTGGTTCAGGGTGACTTTTACAGCGCTGATAGAGGACACAGTTAGGGATCTGAGCTTGGGTTTCCTAGGGCAAGATGTGCCTGCTTATTGTCTGTGTTCCTGCTGCTTTATCCCCATCAGCTGCCATTATTTGCGCATGACACTCCCAATATGCAAAAACCACCACCAAACTGGTTACGCACCGGACCAGAAATCCAATGCACTCTTGTTTTCGTCGTCTTTTCTTTTGTTGTTATACACACGCTGCGTCGTCACACCTCCACGAGACCAACTTGGCATCGCTTTGTATTGCTGGAGCCTGCAGATAAGTCACGGATAAGGCGCTCTGGTTGTAGCACGCTCCAGCCCCACGCACGCTCGTTGCGTAATGACGGACGTGCCAAGCAGACGTATGCATGACCAGTGGACCGTGGATCGTGGGTAGATAGTAGTAGACACAGGCAAGCCGATTGTAGGAGGAAAAACGAGGGAGGGGGAAAAGTGGGTATGGATGGAGGAGCAGTGGGCCGTGCGTTTTAGCGACTCGTGGCTAGAGACGGAGCTGGGCAGCGGCACAACGAGTCAAAGCGCAACCTTGCCCGTGCGTCAAGAGAGCAGCGTTTTTAACCCCCTTATTGTAGGAGTATGCGGCAAAAGCACGGACTGCGGATCGCTTTATTAACTGCGTGAATACATCCTCTCGCTTCGCGTTTTGCCGCAGAGAACGCCATCAGAACAGGAGACGGACAAAAAGCAGGTACGTTTGGTAGGACGTTTATCTGCGCCGTGAGTGAGCGTTTGGATGATTTATGCGACACTTGACAAACACTTTGAATTACAGCATTTGATGGCCTGTTATGTTGTACTTGAGTGGCAATTACACAGCACAGCACTTGTCGTTTCCCTCTTAGCCGGACAGTTTTGAAAGATAGTGCTGCTTTCAGCCATACACTGTACAGTATATAGAGTCTTATTCAGCCAGGCCAGCTCAAGTCGGTGTTAATTTTCTACCAGCTCATTCTATAAATTATTTCCAGAAAGACATCTACTTTACAGTTGTGTCCTTTTGTTTAAATCCAAAAGGTGACACAAAAGTTGCATACACATCTTTCACAAAGTGCCAGTGTCCCGTCCAGCTGTCTCTTATTTATCCTATTTATTCTTATCTGTTTTCACACAAAGGATGCATGTGCAGCTGTCAATCTTAGCACAGAACAACAAACCACTAAGACAGGTGGTCCATTTGTTTATTACAGCCT
Organism: Chaenogobius annularis; assembly: GCA_015082035.1. Lineage (NCBI taxonomy): Eukaryota > Metazoa > Chordata > Actinopteri > Gobiiformes > Gobiidae > Chaenogobius > Chaenogobius annularis. Next base: position 372,062 of record BJKM01000115.1, read on the forward strand.
TTTTTTTTTTCTTTTTTGGGAATGAGTGCTAACAGGTCTATAATAATCTATATTCTGCTTTACACACATTACACACCAAATAACTGAATGTCTTTTCTAACTTAAAACAACATGCTTCAAACAGTTATAACAAGCAATACATCAGGCTATTATAATGTCATGTTAATGTAAAACTCAATGTATCTTCTGCCCTAGTGTTTGTACAACCCAATTTCCATTGATTAAACAATATATTGTTTAAAGTTGCTATTGAACGTGTACTACATTAATAGGCTATTATAGCAGTATGTATCTTACACCTTGTACATATTTAAAGTGCATCCAAGACTGTAACATTTTATTGAAACCAGCTGTAACAATAAAAGCGATGTCTGCTACTAAGAGGCAATGTTTGTAATGTGTTTTCCTGATATCTATTTGTTGTGGCTTGACATTGACACGGTTTAACAAATATGTGACCACTGTTAGTTTGCCAATTCACTTTTTGGAGTTTGGTTCCACAAATGTGCCGTTCTAGATCATAATGTATGATGGAACCGATAAAAAGGACGAGCAGCGCAGAAGATCTTATTTTTGATCACGATGAGGAAAGTTAAGCAGATGTTTTGGGAAAAAAAGCCAGACAGGAGAGGCCAGATGGAGATAGTTAAAACATGCCAAGTGGATGAATAGTGAGAGATGTGTACTGTGTAGGAGGATGCTTGGATTTGAGCTGTCATGTATGGTCATGAGGTAAAGAGGACCTGCTACTACTTATTATGATACTACAGCCATTATTACAAAATCGTATTGCTACATTGACTATTACTGCTAAGAAATGACTAAAATATACAAAAGTAAAGGGATGGAATCTGAAAATATGGTTTGATGGAGGTATTCTGTTTATTCTGGCAACCTTCAGGAGGAAAAGATGAAAGGTAATCAGTATAACATTTCAATACCATAGATGAGTGCTTCCATATGTGCACTTGGGCGTTTCTGTCGAGAACGGAGTTGGGGTACAATATCCTGACTCTCTTCAGCCTTTGATCTGTGGTCTGGACAGGGACAGTGTCACTCAAACTTGTTAATGGGCTCAACACTTTTAAGTTGGACATCCGTTTTCTCACCGGTGATCAAAAGCCCCACGCGATTGGTTCTGGATCTTCTTCAGTTCTTTCGAGCGTGACCTGACCTTAGAGCTGTGTGTGGGAGGCTGTTTTAGCGGGGACTCCCTATAGAGCCACAGAGGGGCAGGCTAAAGGTGGCTTTAACAGGATTGGGAAGTAAAGAGGAAGCTTTAGCATAACAAATTCAAACGTGGCAGGGTTAGGCGCTGACCTCTTCTGGCACATGTAATGCAACCCTGACAATATAAGTAAGAAAACAAGTGGCAGAAGAATGCAAAATATGTAGTCTATGAAGTGTTATATAATATTACTGGTGTTAAAATCAGTTAGTTACTTAATTATTTTTTACTGCATATTAATAATGTACCGTAAATGTAGGCCAAAATTCAAATCAACAAATAAAATGTTTATAAATATGAAAAGAAGAATAAGAAGATACTGTAATTTTGGAATAATCCATACTGTATGTTATTCCAAGGTGTGGAATTTGTAACGGTCAGACCAATGACCACCCCCATACGCCCACATACCTTCACAACCACACATACCCACATAATCTTTCTCTGTACGGACTGAGGTATACTGGTTTATTATGTCTTTGCCCTCACACAAACAAGTTACACACCGGCAGAGAGCGTGGCTGCACCACGCACCACTATAAATATATTGAAAAATTACATTAGACTCCATTGTTATTGTGTCAATAGGTTTATTAGCATAATGTTTTGGTATATTTGTCTGTTTTGGTCTCACCTGTTGTGAAATATCATGTTATATTTTTACAAAATAAAAAGAGAAATGAGCCTCATTACAAAAACTTTATTGTCAACATCATTACAATAAAGCCAGCAAAATAATAAGCTTCAAATGAGAAATAATTTTGTTGGGTTGGGTAAAGGATACTTTAGTCAGTCTAGTCCCACTCCTTCTTGTCTTCTGTGTTTTGGCTTGTGTAGCCTGTTCTTTAATGGGCACATTTCACTGCCAAATCCCATATAACACAGAAAAGCCAGACATCAATAGCAACACGCTTTCATCTGTACTTTACAACTGGATGAATAATACTGGTTTAATTAGATTAGTTGTGTTGGGAAATTGTCGTCTAATCCAGAGCTTGTAGCTTGCGGCTGTACCGCTGGATAATGTGCATTGGCATTTCCTGTTCTGAATAAAGGATTTACTGTGTGTGAGAAAGTGACGACATCTATACAACATGCTCAACCCTGAAAATTAAATATAGAGCCATTTGGCCTTTGACCTCCAGGGCAGAGCCTGCTAAAAATATATGGTGTGTGGGTGTGAATGAATGAATGATGGACTCCAATGTCCAGACTTTATGCTGGAAAATATAGTACAAACATGGCATGGGTAAAAGAAGTACAAAAGTATGTTTACCAAAAAGTAGAAGAACAAGCACTTAATTATATAGCACCGTGTCATAGGACTGTTTGTGTATATGACTTCTAATTCATTTATTCACTTCTACTACTACTACTACTACTACTACTACTACTACTACTACTACTACTACTACTACTACTACTACTACTACTACTACTACTACTGTACAACTACTTCGGCTTTCACTGTGACTACGATGTACATTACTACTACAGAGATCGCTGCTCTATAAAGTGTACCTCATTATTAATTTTCTTGACTTTGTTATCAGAATATTCTTCTATAACTAACTGCTGCTACTTCTACCCCTACTACAGTTACTGCATAAAAGTAATGTTTGTAATACAATGTTTGTTACTTTAGAAAGTCCAAAACATATTTATTTGATGTGATTTTTGAAATACCCAAGTAGCAATTGATTGACCGTTACATCCCCAAATCATCTTAGAAGTTAACATTTAAGGATATGTGCACTAAAATTCATTTGTATACATTTTTCTTACCTGCTTGCTGTTATAACAAACTGAATTACTTAAAAAGGCTCTGCTTATGTTAACTGTGGTGGAAACTTGATGCCAGAGACTATAAACTAGTGAAGTACAGCCATTTATGGGACCAAATATAAACTGAAAACGTTTTTCAGTCTGATATATTGCAAAGAGCAGACATTACTATATTAATATATTAGCTCACGCATGACTCAAATTCCTCATGTTCATCAATATTGACCCAGGATAAAATTATTGTTACGTAATGTGCACTGTTGGATAGGAAAATGTCCATGTCCAATAAAAATGAATCAGAACTGAATTATTAGATCCATGGAAGTTTCGATGATTTGTTGAGAATTTGAAGTTGCAGTACACCATGTCCCTTCAGAATGACAGAAAGTTAAAGCAAGTTAACATTGGATTACTTTGGATGAATATTTGGGTTTGTTTACTCAAAGACATTACTCAATAGAGCTGCTGTTTATCACCGTCTGCCAGGGACTGCACACCTGACAGCACACTTCAGCAACATGCCTTCTTCAAATGATGTTCTGACCAGAAATAAACCTGCTCGTTCTCAAACTCCTCCAAAGGCATTGTTTAATTAACAATATTCTGTTTCTGATCTTCCATTCCGTGTCGGTTTTCTTTCAATTTCAAATGAACCCAATCTCATTTTGACTGATTTGTTTCTTCTTTGGGTTACTATCACTGTGCTACTGACTGATTTTTTAAAATATTTGTCAAAACTCAAAAGATCGGATACCGCGTGTTTAACTTATATTATTTTAATGTGTCATTTACAGTCACATTACATAGTAGACCTTTTCCCTATACCTTTTAGATGTGCCTCCACTTCCTCTCTCCTTATCTCTCAAAGTCGGCCTCTTCCAAGCAGAACCAACTACATAGTTACGTGAATGCACCTCCAGTTTAATAGGAAACAGGAAATGATAAAAGGGAAAACACACACAGAATAATCTCCAGTGGAATTGGCTAATCGTGGCTGGCTAGACTATAGCAGGTACCGACCAAATGTGCTGAGGTGGATAGCTATTAAGATAAGTCAACCTTTATTTGTCCAATGAGGAAATGGGTGCTTTTCCTGTGCAAAGGTTTAGCAGACGTTGAGCAGGACCGACTTAAATATTGCCCAAATGACTTGCATACTTTGGTTGTGTGACTTCCTGCCAGCTGACTGACCCAGTGTGCTCACACCTTAACACATGATGCAAAACACATCTTTCCCTCCACCTGCGCAATACTCACACGTTAGCTCACTGCGCTGTAAGTGGGCTGCACAGCTGTCTATGGTGAGAACTCTGAACAACTAACCCACATAGAAAATAAAGCATTGATAAAGAGTCCACTTGTATAAAATAGGTTTTTGCTTTACTAGACTATATATTTTATTGTCTCTATTTCAACACTACTAATACAGCAGCCCTAGCCCTAAGTAAATAAGCAAAGTTTTGTTAGAAAGAGGAAGGGCATCTATTGTGAAAATGCCTTGAAAGTCACTGTAGGATCATTTCATGCTGATGCTGAATAGCTTATATGTATACAGGGTTGAACACATTAACTAGTACAACTAAAGGCTCATACAATTTACACAGTACCTGACTGAAGGTATTTTGTTACCCTCAACCTCTGCAAATGACTTAAGGCCCAGATTTCTATTTCCAGTACGTCCCTGTGATTCGGTGAGGTTGCAGTGTGATTGTGCTGCTTTTCCCTGGGGCAGTCTCACTCTCTGACTCACAGGAGGAGGCAGAGCTTTATATAAGTGCAGTCTGAAATCATAAAAAGGGGGAGTGGATGGTGATGGTCCAGGGGCTGCTGCTGGCAGCTGGGTGCTTGGATGACTCGTGCAGTTGTGTAATAGTTCAGTCTCGGGGCTCTCTGTGTCACAGCTGAAATCCACTCACAGATGTCATGGTGTAATAGCTTTAGCATTCGTAGCATTACATAGTTGCGAGCTGATAATAACTGATTATAATTATCCAATAACACTTCTGGGTAGGGGGTTGTTTGTAATACACGCTCAATTTCAAAATATGTTTTAAAGAAAACTTTTTAATAATTAAACAATTTGACTTTTATTAGCATAGGCTATACAAACAATGATTATGAATGCCAATTTTACGCCTGCTCTACGCCTTAATAGTGTAGAGTAATAATTTTAGTTCCAACAAAATAAATTGTGGTGATACAAGAACACATTATTGCTATGTTATGAATTTGTCACAAAAAAACAGCATGTATTTGTATTTTGAAAGTGTGACAATATTGTACAATGGGCCGACTTGTTTACTTGCTGATAAGATGAGCTCCTGTTCTGCTCTGTGGCCAGGCATGTGCCATGTAACCATACACCTCACCACACCCCGGTTACTTCTGGTGTCATGCTGCAAAAACTCTGTGAAAGTTTCATTGACTTGACCATGAAACTACCCATTAAGACCTGTTCTAATTTTTACCCCTGCCTGTACTCATCAAGTCCTCTGGTCATCCAACTTACTTTCTCTTTGGGTGATGTTAGTTTGCATGTCTTCCCTGTGTCGTTTCTCACTGGAAAAAAGACCCTCTGTCTCCATCACCTCTACTAATGGCCACTTTATTAGTGCACTCCAAGAATTGGTAATGTTATGGACACAGTTGTTTGGTTTCCTGTGAGCTGAGCTGAGCTCAGTTACACTAAATCTGATTGGAAATTTAAAACATAACATTACCAATAGTCAATAAAGACTGACTTAGTTTGTACATCTATTCATCCCGAGTGTAGTCCTCTTAAGAGTTGTTGTTATTATTGTTGTTGTTGTTGTTGTTGGTGGTGGTGGTGGTGGTGTTGGTGGTGGTGTTGGTGGTGGTGGTTGATGTGTGTGTGGTGTTGGTGGTGGTGGTGGTGTTGGTGGTGGTGGTGGTGTTGGTGGTGGTGTTGGTGGTGTTGGTGGTGGTGGTGGTGTTGGTGGTGGTTTCTTGGCTCTGGACTCCACAGATCTGACCTGTAACTTGGCCTGGTGGCTTGTCACCATGGAGAGAGAAAGGTTTAATGCTACTCTGTGGAACATTCCAGGTATAGCAAGCAGGTGGCAGACCCTCCATCAGAAAAGTTACACAGTGCAACAAACAAAAACAGAAAGGACATTAACTTTTGATTTGTACTCTAACAATCTGTCTCTTTGTTATCTTCAGGGACAGGAGTGGAAGCATGCCTTGACCATCCAGGACCCAGAAAGACCAGTCTGACCATAGACCGGGACAATGGCGCCAACATTTCTATTTGTCCTCTACCTCACTCCTCTCATCTCTTCAAATGCACAGACTGTCATTGGCACCTCCTCCTCTTTCTCCGCCTCACTTGACCAACCTGGGACTTCCACACCAAATCCCACCAAAGAAACAGTACCATTCAAGCCCTCGTTTCCCAGTCGGGGGCGCAGCGATGTTCCTATTAGAGCTACACTACGAGATGGGCTGTCCAATTCGGTGCAACCAGGTTCGAAATTGGCGCGTCCCACTACTCCTTCAAGGCCTTCAGTAAAACCAACTTTATCAACGGTCAAGCGAAGCAGTGGTTCCATTGTAAACCAAACAGACTTCACAAGATCAAGAACAGATACAGCAAGTCTAGCTATCATCAGGGCTAAAGCTAAGTTAGATTCTACTACAAAGGGCACAACTATAGCTCAACCTATATTGCATTTAGGTGCCTCCATCACTGTAGCAACAGATAAAGACCTTGACACAGATTTGCAAGGTTTGGGGTCAGGAAATGTCCCAACAACCAAAGATGACATTTTACCTCCTCCAGGAACATATAGGAGTGGATGGGCTCAGTATCGACCACCAGCACAGACTGTACCCTTTGAAGGGACATCGTTGTCAACATTGGTGGATATGTCTACACTGGGACAACTGACAGAGAAGCCTGATGCTTTGGGCCTAACCACAAAAAGCAGGACAACAGCAGATACAGAAGAAAGGGTAACAGAATCACCTGTGGTCATGCAATCAACACCTCAGCCAGCAGTGTTTGCAGGTGAGATACCAGAAAAATAGTACAGTAGATTGACACTTTTGAAAGGCTGATAGAGTGATAGAATGGTAACATTTGTTTTATGTGCATGAAGTACAATATTTCCTCACATTCCTTGTCTCTTTTGTAAAATATTCTCAACTCTATTGATTATGGCACTTTTACATCTTACAGTCAAATCCACTTTTTATATATTATAATTTATATAGCACATTTCATTGACAAACACCGCTTCCAAAGTACAATAAGTGCCCAGTAAAACCAGTCAAATCAAATCAAAGCAAAACCATTAAAAAACATTGTTAACATGGCAATGATGATTTCTTTCAATAAGAAGAAATAATATTTACCTGTTTGAAAAACGATTATGTGTTATCGTTGTAGGTGAATTAACTGCCAGTGCGCCCTCATCTGACAGAAGCCCAACAATAAAACATAAGACTCCTCGGACTACAACAACCACCACAAGGCAAGGAACCGCTGAAGGATACAATATCATCTCTGCGCTGAACACAACTACAACTACAACATCGACGACACCAACTACTTCAACAACAACCTCTTCGTGGAAAGCAGTACAAGTATTGCCCAAAATATCCAATCCATCCAACAAAACTGCCCCTGCGACACCTTCCATGAATCCAACAAGTCCTCAGTTAACCAGAACAGGTAAGACAAGACAGATTTTTGCTTTACTGTTTGGATTTTCTCCTCATGATTTGAGATGCCATATTAATCCTTCAAGCAGCTGAAACTTCTTTACTGGAAATACTTGGAATTAACTTCAAAGTTAGTTGGGGGGGGGAACTGAAAAGATCCATGGAAACTTGGGTGGAATATGTGGGTAGACCAAGCAAACTAAGGGGGAGCATTAAGTTTCAGGTGGGCCCAGAGACAGACGGGAGCAGTGCACATGAGCAAAACAGCCCAGGGTGACTGCAGATGAGGGAGTGGACGTTTGGGCTGAATTTCCAATAAGGGGAAACTGTTAGAAATGTAGGGAGTGAGGACGTGGTAATAAAAAACATATGCACTCAGAGATGGTAGTCCAATAAGTAAACGGAAATCACGCATGACAAGTTAGCTTAGAACTGTGACAACTTATAATGACTCAATTCTCCTCCAGTCCCAGAGCCATGACTTTATGTTCAAAAGGTTTTTTCAGTCTTTATACTGTACTGTATATTAATTCATGCAATGGGCCGGTAAAACTCATCCAGTCATTTGTTGTTGTTGTTTAGGCCATTCAGCTTAAAGTGATATTAAATTCGTACTATTATTTCCACACATTTTATAATTATGATGCCTATCAGTAATTCCTAAATTATGGTATGGGTTGCATAAAGTACACATCCACATTATTTAATGTGTTGCAAAGAAGTGGTTAGAATATAAATTACAAGAAACTGTATGTTTCTGCAAGTTTGTTTCGGCCAACAATATTGTCAGGTTTAGTCACATGTCGTTTTTATTTTGTTCCAGTTTATACTCCATCCATATGCATTCTCCAGCTTTATTCAAATAGACGTTCCTCTCTAAGCTGAGCACATTCAGTCTGCACGGTCCACTCTGGCCCAGACAGCGCAGTAACAAGTGTCCAACGCCGGAGGTGGAGGTGTCCAGCAAGAGTTTTAAGAGCTGAGTGCGTAACAGCGCTGCGCCGTTTGCGTGAGTGGGAGAAAAATGTAACCACGCAAATTGGACTGCAGTTGTTTCATTATGATTATCTCATTCAAATGGGATGATAACACAACTCCACTAGGTTTTGAAGATTATTAGTTACGATTCAGGTCATTATCATAATTGCACCTCGTTCAGAATTCCACACCCTACGCTGTCATCAATTGCGCCGATGCAATATGTGACAAAATGAGTCCCGCAGCACCAAGTGAAAGCTAAGACTGTGGCAGAAAATATGGCCCTAAAGACTATAGGGAAAAGTGAAAAAAAAAAGTGGAAAGTGTATTTTATTATCTTTATATTTTACACATTTATCTAATATTGCTTAACGTTATCATACAATAATAATATTATAGCAAGATGTAACTGTACTCGGTATAAAATCGACTATGTACCGGTAGACATTTTTGAGCTTCCTGCCCTCAGAGGTGAAACAGGATATTTACATTAAGTCGATTGCCTTTTGTGGGCATGCAGCAGCTCTAGCAGCATATATGTGTGTGTGTGTGGTGTGTGGTGTGTGTGTGCGTGTGTGTGCGTGCGTGTCGGTGTGTTTGTGTCTGTGTCTGTGTCAGTGTGTGTGTGTGTGTCTGTCTGTGTCTGTGTGACTGTGTGTCTGTGTGTGTGTGTGTGTCAGTGTGTGTGTGTGTCTGTCTGTGTCTGTGTGATGTGTGTCTGTGTGTGTGTGTGTGTGTGTGTGCGTGTGTCTGTGCTGCGTGTGTCTGTGCGGTGTGTGTGTGTGTGTGTCTGTCTGTGTGCGTGTGTCTGTGTGTGTGTCTGTGTGCGTGTGTCAGTGTGTGGTGTCTGTGTGCGTGTTGTGTGTCGTGTGTGTTGTGTGTGTGTGTGTGTGAAAGGAACTCAAGGATAGGGGAAAGTTTAAATGCATCCAGCTGTGAAATTTGATCACCACATCTGGAACAAGTCTGGAGTTAACTCCTGAAAAAAGAGCATAAATCTGGGAAGGAAGTCAGACATACCTCTGTACAAATAAAGAGAAGTGGCTGTGATCTGCATGCAGGGCCGGCTTGTGTCACGGGTGGGATGGCAAAGTGAAGGAGAGAGACAGGAAGAGAAACACATGTCTGAGTGAGTCATTATTAGTCTCTATGTCTAGTTTCCTTCTAACATTTATAAATCTTGTGTTGAGTTTACTCATGTGTATGTGTTGGAAAACTGTTTCCCTCTAACCTACCACAAGAGGCAGAGAAAGTTTTTAAAATGGTTCCAAATAAAAGTACCGTTAATAGAAGTAAAAGGCACATGTCGGTGTAATCCCTCATTCGTCCAGGAGTGTTCCATTGTAGAAAAAGATTCAGTTGCAGTCATCTGGACTCTGTTTCAGAAAAATAAAACGTTTCGACTCTCATCCAAGAGTCATTCTCAATCTGTGAAACAAGTCTGAGAACTCAGCTTTATATCCTACTCTGTGAAAGCCCTGCCCACAGGGCGGGACCCCTGATAATGGCACATCGAAACCAAATGGGATGGGCCTATTGTTCACTGACTTTGGCTCTCTTTCCTGAGTACCTTAATTAGCATCCGAACGCCTCGAGCGTCTCCAGGGTTACAGCAACCATTATAAACAACTGGAAGGTTGAATCTGGAAGGTTGAATCTGTGGGCAGGGCTTTCACAGAGTAGGATATAAACCTGAGTTCTCAGACTTGTTTCACAGATTGAGAATGACTCTTGGATGAAAGTCGAAACGTTTTGTTTTTCTAAAACAGAGTCCAGATGACTACAACTGAATCTTTTTCTAAAATAAAAGGCACATATAGCATTTTTTATAAGTACTTGATAACACAAAGGATGTAGACATACTCCAGGTAAGTCCTGACATAGACTTGATTTAGTCCTGGCCTAGTCTAAATTTAGTTACGGGTTTTGATCCAGTTTAGTCTGACTTTTAATTACTTATTTTACAATCCCTTTCAGTATTTTACCCCAATCAACCTTTTTTCCCCCTATGCACAAAACATCTAAATATGAACTTATCTTTGCAGATTGCACTACAGAATTTGTATGCATTCCTATTTTTTCTCTCTTATTTATTTTAGAACTGAAATGATTAAATATACAGCCCTAAATTATGCAATGCAAAATGTGAAGTAGTTGTAGCATGTCGTGTTTTAATACCGTCTGTTATCTTTACAGTCTAGTACCTCCCAGTGCTCCTTATGGTTATGAATGGTCTTATGATTACACTGCTCTTGGGTGTTTCCATTGTGTGTACGAAAAGGTGGAGTACCTTCAGTAAATAGTAATAATGTCAGTCTATGAGAACCAGTTTTAAGACTAGATCAGTTAAGCCACAATATAAATACCTAAATATGCCATAGTTAAAGTTGACGGTAAACAAAGTGTGTTTAAAATGCTGTAAACAAGCTCGACAAGGATAGAACTGTCCTCTAGCCTCTGTGTTCTGTTTTGCTTTTTATAACCTACCCTTTTCAAACAGATAGTGAACACAGAAATGACACAGTTTATGGTTATGTAACAAAGATGCTCAATTTAATTATATAACATAATCCAATTAAGTCAAACAAATCACTGCATGAACAAGACATGTTGTGTCATATGTTTAATTATACAACGTGGATTATCATAGGCAAAAAAAAAGCTATGTGCAATTATAAATCATCTTCGTGAATCTTTAATGTAAGTAATTGTTTGGGGCACTTAAGTTAGAATTGAAATTGAGTGTCCAAAAAAATTGGCACCCAAATCTATATTATAACTAGTATCAAGATGCTCATTTCAAAATCCAAAATAAGAAATTTCCTAAAAAGAATAGTCTTGATCTGTATCAGAACTAGTATAAAGCGACATGGTAAATAAGAGAAACGACCATTATTCTGTTGGTGAAAATGTATTGTTTGATGAGGAGAGATGTCTGAAAATAAATGTATAAATAAAGGTTTTATGCAAAAGTGTTGCATGAGCCACCAAACTGTTACTGAAGTTCAAATCACCACTGCCATCTTGTGGCATCTTAGCTTGTGCTTTACTTTCATTATTTACAACAATGACTCTCTTTTTCAGGGACGTCTTCCTTTCTAACCACTGGTGTTGTACCTGTGACAAAGCCACGTTTAAGCCCCACATACCAGACTGCTGTAAGCTTCAGAAACCGCTCCTTCCCTCTGGGCAGTCCTCACCACCCTCCAACGGTAAACCCAGTACCTTCTCCTACTGTTGTTCCAGCCAACGGAACCCTCCTGTACTGGGGTGACCTGAGTCGGACTCTAGCGTTTGTCTGGGAGCTGCATGTCTATGGAACAGCCAGTCTCTTCCTGCTCCTGTTCGCTGGAGCTGCCCTTGGTCTCACCCTCTCTCCTGGTGCTAACTGCCCTCATCGAGGGGCTCTGGCTTTGGCTAACATTCTCCTGTTTGTTGCAGGGGGCATCAGAGCAACTTTCTTTCTCACTGACCCATATGGTACACGTAAATTCTTCCCTCGTCCTGCAGTCATAGCCCTGTACAACCTCCCTTTACACTTACTGGTGTGGACTCAAGCGACCATGTCTATACTGGCTATGAGAGCAGCAGGTGTGAGTTTATTCCCTCCGACTCTTGAGCGCCCCCCGCTGGTTGCTATGCTCGCTGTGTTGCAGTGCACCCTCCTCCTTGCAGCTGACCTGCTCTCATCAGCTCTGTCCCCTGTGGTACCAGTCACGTTGCAGTTCTTGTCTCTGTGCTGGGGGCTGGTTATTTGTTTTGTGTTTCTGTGCTACATTTTCCCCCAGATTCGCTGCCCTCATCTTCCTCACGCGGCACTTCCTGATGAGTCTCGGAGGAAGGCTTGGACTGGGAGCAGGAGACTGGTAGTCATTCTGGGCAGAGTGTTGGCAGTATGTGCAGTTTTAGGGGCTCTGTGCTGCTGTCTGCATGCTCATGCCACACTCTGGCTCCATGGGCTGCTGGGGGATTGGACACGCTTTAACTGGGGCTGGTGGTTGGTGCAATTCTGGGCTCGACTTCTGGAGCTGGCTTGGGGCTTCTCTCTCCTGCTGCTGGCCTCCTGGCTTTTCTGGAAGCCTCAGATCTATCAAGGCGGAGACGAGGCTGGGACAGATGGACGCGCAGCAGGAGACATGTCCTCTGCGGGGCAGTCCACTGCGTCAGCACAGAGACACACTTGCTGGTCCAAGATTGTTCAAAGCTTGAAAGGAAAGCCCTGTAGAAAGTCTGAGAGTAACGGGGTGGGGTCAGCACAGGGGGAGATGCCTAATAACTGGGCAGGACAAGACCGGTCTGTAGCCGACATCAGTAAAAGCCTTATCAGGAACCAGAACCAGACCACAGCCAACGCAGGACCTATCAAAGACAACAACCGCAGGGCTCACTCCGCAGAGCGCGGTGTTTCAGATGACTCCTCTGGATCTCTGCTCCGTCTACAGCCGTTCACACATCCTCCTCAACGCTCTGTCAGTGGAAGCCAGGACATAGACAGAGACACCTCAGTCTCACTTTATGAGTTTGACCTGAGGCCCCCTTCCCCCATCGATTTGACCCGCAGCATTGACGAGGCGCTGCACAGAGAACACCTGGTGACAGGGGGCAGTTTGTTCCACCCTGCGCTCTCTCAAACACCCTCCCCAGGCTCAGGACTCAGCCAGGGCCCGTGGCTGCGCAGGAACAGTGACCCTCAGCTCTCTGAGAGCAGTGATGCCACAGAATCGTCAATGCCACTAGGGGGCAGTGTCATGAGCAGTGTTCCCAGCAGGCAGGTCACAGCGCCCCCTACACCTTCTCACCAGGGGCACAAGTGGGCTGGGACAATGGGAAGTGTTCCATCTTCAGTATCCTGCCCTGTGTCCCTCCGTCCATCTAGAACGTCCTCGGGGCGCCTAGAGGAAGACGCCGTGGACGACACAAGGCCTTTCATTACGCCAGACTCAGAAAAGGGGCGCCGTCGAGCTGCAAGGCCTGCCGGGTCACGGAGTTACCTTGAAGTGTCCCGACATGACGACTCTGCCAGCGTGAGCAGTGAGATTATTGACCTATAATTACACCATGGGACCTCTAAATCATTTAGCTATGCTTTTATTAGCTTTCAATTGGTCAAATATCAAAAAACAATTGTGGGATACTTAAGTGAAGTATCACCAAGCTGCCTTTTATCTTTTGGAAAACAGCAGATGTTAAACATGGTACTTTTACTCTGAGAGTAAAACATGATATAACCTTTGACCCACTGTCAAGATGCATCACTCACAGGTATCTTAAGACACTGGGACATTTCATTTTGCATTCTATTTCAAACAAAAGTAATATATGCATATCCATGCGTCCATTGAAACAGATTTTGCATCACTACACTGTACACTGCATAGACCAGTAGATTCATGTCCTGTTTCAGTTTGCTTATTGACAATGTGCCATATGTTTGTTCTGTGCTTTTCTAGATGTTGTTGACGCATTTTATTTTTTAGATTACGTTCTGTCTTTATGCAGGTGGTTACATAGCAGCAAGCATCTTTACTACAGCACAAAATATAGATGTGGGATTTCACAAAAATACTGATTCAATATCATATTCTTTGCACAAGATAATGTAAGATTCACGTCAGTCAGCCAGCTTCTCTAAGTTTTGACCAGTACTTTGCAAATACTACCTAATAATATTAAAGCCTATGACTGCATTTTGGTAATAGTATGTTAAAACAGTAGCCTATCGGTATATATTCTCTAGCAATGTGATCTCTTAAATGACATCTTGGCTGCCCTGTAATACAACAATAGCATGATATAATAGAAACAGCACTTAGTATATGCCTAAGCACTCCATGGAAATATTGTAGAAAATATAACACTTGCAACAATGTAAATAATGTTATTTTTGTAAATAATCAGAGGTTTTTGAAGATATGGGTGTAATCCTCCTAACTGTGAAAGACAATCTGAAATCTGGAGTCTGTATAGGTTTGGTCAAAGGTTTCTGGGCTGTGCTCAGTATTGATAACAATGATTATTTAAACTTTGTCTTAACTAAAGGATTGATTCTGCAAGATTTGTAGTAGGCCTATTTTTATTCTGCTCATTATGTTTCTCCAGTCTTATCATTGTGTGTTATTACTGGTCATGAACCATCATCTTACTGATGCTTGTTTTTACAGTGTGATTGTTAGTTGTTGCCTTGGATCTTTGTATGAAATATAAATGATGTACAGTATTTTGACTACTAGTAAACAAACTAGATAAACCTTATTTTGGAATAAGATCTTTTCCCCTCTGTGAGCCATTCCCTCCGAGTGGCCACAGATTGTCCCAGTGCGATGCTTGAATTGTAATTGCATTAATGGCCTTGTGTTGTTTACATTCCAGTGAGCCTTCCTGCTTGTAACTGCTGTTTGCTCTGAACTGTGTGCAGCAGGTGAGAAAGACCTGTAGATGATGTCACCCAAACACCTGGATGTGCCATAGAAACGCTGTCAGAGAAGCTGTCAGTGTGGTCAGTGCAGACGTACAGTGTTAGCTCTGTTCAGTTTATCATTCAATTTCTCTTTGATGTTGCTGCATTTATGTTTGAGTCAAATAAACATACAGAACAAATTGTGTGTTGTGTTTTCATTATTAAATTTTTACCACAATGCATGCAGAAAATAATAATTCATAATGATGACACTCCCAAACCCACCAGCACTTTCATGAATGCAACATAAGTATTTTGGTCAATGGCACTGCAAGAGTTAAACTTCAGTCCTAAAAGCTAATGGAGAATCCTTCATTTTTTGCTTGTAGTCTTCATCAAACTCTTCATTTTGGGCCACAGTAAAGTGATTTTTCCAGTCGCCAACTTTCCCTGATAGTTATAGATATATATAATTTGGTGAAGCATTTGCGTTACGTTTTTGTTAACTATCATTCGTTACCTTTTCTAAAGAACGGAGACTGCTTCTGATCCATCATTTTAGCCGTGGAATAACTGATCATCTTGTCTTGCTTCATATTTTCAAACATTGCAGCTGCTTTAATTTTGTCTATTTCCTCAGTTGAAGGAGACAGGCCAAGAAAGTCACAGAGCTTCAGTATTTCCCTTGATGAGTCCTATAAATCAAATACATGGCTTTAATATATTTCTCAAGATAAAATAATAAATCTCACCTCAATCAAGTCCTCATAAAACATGTAGTGAATTTTTGGATACGTTTGTTTCCTTTTCCACCAGTTGTTTACATGGTCATACCAGGACCCAAACACCACTGAACAAAATCAGCACACACATATCGGTTATGCATCACATTATCACGCATTAACTGAATCGTAAGCAAACCCACCTTTTCCATTCTTGAAACTATTTAAATATGTGGCCCAGTCTCCAGGCTCAGGCTGTGCATAATTCATCCGTGTGAAATGATAATACGATACTGCACAGTCTTTAGCATTGCGGGCCACATACACAATCTGCCCAAAAGAGTTAGACACTCTGTTACAACCCGACACACAAGGACATTTCACCTTCCACCAATAGTTTTACAGAAAGAGATTGACATACATGTTTCAACATTCTTGATTTTTTTGTTGTCTTATTGTGGATTTAACAGTACAAGTAAATGTAGAATGTAAATGTATTATGTTTACCTTGCATTTGCTTTCCCAGAACGACTTAGGAACGAACTGGACAGGGAGGTGAGATTTAATGAGTCTGGGAGAAGTTCTAACCTTGTCAGCCAAGTCCTTCCCTTTGATAAGTAAAATTAGTGAGAGAGAGTTGAAAACAGAAATGCAATTTACACTCCCACAATCATGTATTCAAGCAAAGTCCACACCCTTTACCTGAACAGCTACTACTATTTAGAACTGCAACTTACAGGCATAGTAGAGTACATACTTAACTGCTCAAAGCAAGAACTACTGAAAACTATAATGTCTATTCACCTGATGGTTGAGAAGGAACAGCAATGTCCAGGAAAGGCACTCTTTGGGTGAGTGGGACAGTCAGCTGACGTTCTGGACACGTCTGATCAAAATACAGGAGGTCAATAATAAATGACACCCAAGTCGTTCCTAGAACCAAAACAGTCACTAATTGTTAACCTCACAGTAACCACCACTGCACTGATGGTGCAGAGGTCAATATGCACTCTACCTGATTTGGGGTATGTGGCTATGAGGATATCATCTGGTCTAGCGTTAAAGTTTTGGACATTGTTCCAGTTATCTGTAAAGTATCTGCTGAAACAGACTCCATGGAAGTCTATCATTGGTGGCCGTTGTGGCTTTTCCAGTTGTGACATTGTGACAAGACTGAAAGGTGAATAAAATGGTGTTAAATGCATGAAGGCAAATTATACATAACATCACATTGCAAATGTCTAATAATGACAGGTTTGTCCATGTCACTGAAGCCACACTTACCAGCTTGCCTGTGCTGCAAAGAGTATTGACCTTGTTTTGTAATCTTCTGTGAAAGTGCAACTTCCTGTTATAAAAGGTGGGTGTGTCTTATGCTCAGGGGCTTAAGGGTTATAACCATTGAGTGTTAAAACACACACAAGAAGAGTTTTGAAGTCTAAATCTATCCTATGTGAAACAAAAAGCGGTTTAGTGTCATTCACCAGGCATGCTTCTCATGTTTTAATTCAGGAATTAAATAGGCATACAAGTTTTTGGCTTTGGCACAACAAAGAAAGCTTGTGCTTATTCACATTGAAAGAAGGAGAGACCTGACTGCAGACCTCAATCAACAATTGTTGTAGTCTATACTGAGATATTATTTGATTGTAATATTTTTAGGCCCATACTTTTGTAGTGACCTGCAGATGACCTCTGAATGTTGCCAGGGTAACAGTGTGTGGGACGTAAGGTGCTGCCCTGTACAACTCCCACGTGGAAATTTATGACTGTCTCTGCAGGAGCAAAAACTTCATGCTTTGAATGTTGGAAAAACCTTTTCCATCGAATGACTGCTTTTGGATTAAAATGAACTCACAGAGCCATTTTTTCTCTAAAAAGACTATGCGGTTTTGAAAACAATCATCAGATTGCAGACTTTGTCCCAAGACAAATTTACTGTACATAATGTTATTGTGTTCTGCACGTTCATTTAACTGTTTTGCACGATACTACACAGTCTTTAGCATTGTGGGCCACATACACAATCTGCCCAAAAGAGTTAGACACTCCGTTACAACCCTACTCACGAGGACATTTCACCTTCCACCAATAGTTTTCCAGAAAGAGACTGACATACATGTTTCTACATTCTCCATTTTTTTGTGTCTTATTGTGGATGTAACAGTACAAGTAAATGTAAAATGTAAATGTATTATGTTTACCTTGCATTTGTTTTCCCAGAAATAATGCTAACCTTGTTAGCCAAGTCCTTCCCTTTGATAAATAGATTTATCAAGACTTGGTCAGAGTTAGTCAGAGTTGAAAACTGTACATGCCAGTTACACACCCACAACAGCTACTACTGTTAAGAACTGCACACTTGCAAACGTACATACTTAACTGCTCAAAGCAAGGAACGTACTGAAACTATAATGTCTATACACCTGATGGTTGAGAAGGGAACAGCAATGTCCAGGAAAGGCACTCTTTGGGTGAGTGGGACAGTCAGCTGACGTTCTGGACACGTCTGATCAAAATACAGGAGGTCAATAATAAATGACACCCAAGTCGTTCCTAGAACCAAAACAGTCACAAAATGTTAACCTCACAGTAACCACCACTGCACTGATGGTGCAGAGGTCAATATGCACTCTACCTGATTTGGGGTATGTGGCTATGACCCAATAAACTGTGAAAACACACATTAACCATGTGAAAATGCACATTAAAAATGTGAAATTACACAAAGAATACCATGGATTTTCTCAATGAACTTTATAATGGAGCTAAAACAGTCTCCATCCATACTCTTCATTGTTTTATACGAGCCTCCCCAGCACTGCCAAAGTTGTATTGATGATGCTTTCATCACAGACTTTGATGGTTTGGTCAACCACAGGTCATTTAAATGTTCAGGTTGATAACATTTGTGCTAATATATTTGTGATAACATATATATAAGGTGGCTCGTAGGCTTTATCGACAGGAAAGTACAGAGTGAAATGAGAGATGAGAGAGACGGGAGGACATGCAGTAATTTGTCAGACTCGGGAATCGAACTCACAACACTGCGGCTGGCTGCACTCGGAGCCTGGCGTTACGAAAAGTTGTACATATACAACCTTATTTTATGTAGAACTAGGGAAGGATATTTTTCTGAAATAATTGGAAGCTGCAGTAACAACTCGCGTGTCCTGCCAGAGTAAACAGATTAACAAACCCTCCAGCTCAGCTGCCGTTGAATATAATTTCCACATCCAAGTGTAATGACTTTGCATTATTCTTTAACCACAAAGTTCAGAGCATTGAAAATGCTATAAATTCCACAGTGCAACCTAGACACACTAATACACTTAGTGTGTTATTTTTCCAAAAACGGCTGAAAAAATTAGCCCCATTTAAAAGTGAAGCTGTTCCTGAACCTTCTGGAGCACAAACAATTGGCTCGAGCCTTTATGTAGCTGAGACGCTGTAGTTTTGGACTCTGATGTCTGTTTTACTCTAAATATAAGTAGAAACAAGCTCTGCACAGAGGAAATCAGGTTTTAAATCGCGCCTTGTTTTTCTTTGTTAAATATATGAAGGAGTATTGCTAGTGCCTGGAGGTGAGCACTGCTTGACACTGGTTTTAGCATTTATTGGGTTTTGACAATTCTCTTTTAAAAGCTGAAGGTAAATTAACTAAAAATGAGTTTTAGGAACTTGTAATTAAGCAAAAAAAAGTCCAGGCGGACTCCATATAAAAGTCCTATTCATTTTTCATATTATTTTAGGGTAATTTTTTACTTGATTGTTTGGAGTACAAACTGACCCTGATGCTTCCCAGAATGATTGATTTGACTGGAAATAAGAGGGTTACAGCTTTAATTTTATATACAGCAGATCAGGCAACTTGAGAGTTTTCTTTTAAGATGGTGGACAAAATGGAAAAACTAAAGAAAAAGTCCAACGTCCCACGTTGGAAGGTCCTCCTTTTAAGGGTTTTTAATACCCCCACATTCAAAATTTCAAAACACACATTCAATCTTTTTTAATCTCTCTCTCTCTCTTTCTCTCTCTCTCTCTCTTTCTCTCTCTCTCTCTTTCTCTCTCTTTCTCTCTCTTTTCTTCTCTCTCATTTCCTTTCGCCTTCTCTCTCTCTCTTCTCTCTTTTCTCTTCTTCTCTCTACTTTCTCTCTCATCTCTGCTTTCTCTCTCCTCTCTCTTTCTCTCTCTCGCTCTCTCTCTCTCCTCTCTCGCCTCTTCTCTTTCTCTCTTTATCTCAATTCTACTTCTCTCACTCGCTCTCCTTCTTCTTTCTTCTCTCTCTCTCTCTTTCTCTCTTCTCTCTTCTCTCTTTTCTCTCTCTCTCTTCTTTCTCTCTTCTTCTCTCTCTCTCTTCTCTCTCTCTCTCGCCTTCTCTCGTCTCGCTCTCTCTCTCTCTCTTTTCTCCGCTAACTCTTTCTCTCTCTCTCTCTACGCTTCCTCTCTCTCTTCGTCTCTCCATTCTCTCTCTCTCTTTCTCTCTCTCTCTCTCGCTTTCTCTCTCTCTCTTTCTCTCACTTCTCTCTCCTCTTTTCTCTCTCATATTTCATCTCTCTCTCTTCTCTCTCTCGTTTCATCTGTCTCTCTCTTCTCTCTCTTTCTCTCTCTCTCTCTCTCTTTTTTCTCTCCTCTTTCTCTCTTCTCTCTCTCTTCTCTCTTTCTCTCTCTCTCTCTTCTCTCTCTCTCGCTTTCTCTCTCTCTCTTCTCTTCTCTCTTCTCTCTCTTGTCTCTCTCTCTCATCGCTTCTCTCTCTCTCTTCTCTCACTCTCTCTCGCTTTCTCCTCTCTCTTTCTGCTCACTCTCTCTCTCTTTCTCTCTTTTCTCTCTTCTTCTTTCTCTCTCTTTTCTCCTCTCTCCTCTCTCTCTCTCTTCTCTCTTGTGCCTCCTGTCTCTTGGCACCGGTTCACTGGTTGCAACACTCCAGATCTGTGGTGGGGAGACATTTCAAAGGGAGGCTGGTGGATTTCGTTTGGGGAGGTTCCACTGGCTGAGGAGGCTGCGGTGCTTTACCTGCCTGTGGAGGAAGAGGGACAGGGATTGGTGGACCTATTACGGACCGTTTGAGGCGGGCCGCTCGCCTGGAGTTGTGCGCGGTTCTCTATGGTCCTCAGCAGTGTGGACAGGAGACAGCGGCAGTCCTGCTGCAGGAAGTCGCAAGATTGAAATATGATAAACATCTATTCCTCCTGGACCTTTAGAAGACTGGATTTGTCGAGAACTTCAGGTTTTTATCGCTCTGCCGCTGAGAGCCTGGAGCTCGGTGCTTGGAATGCCCACGGGAGGAGCATATGGAGCATGCTGGCCAGGAACCCCGTTTTATAACACCATGGTAACGAGCAGCCTGTTGGACTCCGTGCAGGTGAGACGGGCGTTCGTGGCCAGCGACTGACCAAGCTGGTTGACTTAAGAACGAACGAGGGTGAAGAGTGCGGCTCGCTTGAGTCAGGAAACTGGGGGTGAGGTTTGAGCGTGTGCTGCAGAGACTGTTGCAGGAGGTGCAGTGTGGACTCCAGTGCGGTTCAGGGTAGAACTGGGCCTTTATGGACTCCTCCCTTTAACCGGCTGGAGTCCTTCCCCCTCTGTCTGTGGGCTGCTGGAGGGGCACAAGACGACATCGGAGGCCTTCTATCTTTGACACCCCTGTCCTACCCAGGAATGTCCACAGTGGGAAAGAAGGACTTGTACCGCAATCTCCACCATAGTCCTCCACAGAGTCCCTGGCGGCTGTACCTGAGTCCAGGTGTCGAGGGTGTTGGCCCCAGGCTCTTCTCCGCGGCGGCAGCTGGAGGTCCTGTTACCGCCCCCCATAGAGAAACGCTGTGCGGATCT
Organism: Chaenogobius annularis; assembly: GCA_015082035.1. Taxonomy (NCBI): domain Eukaryota; kingdom Metazoa; phylum Chordata; class Actinopteri; order Gobiiformes; family Gobiidae; genus Chaenogobius; species Chaenogobius annularis. Next base: position 393,693 of record BJKM01000115.1, read on the forward strand.
CCAGTGGAGGGTGCATGGGCCGTGGCCACCAACAGACATATGGCACGCTTTGACCAAGATCGGACAGCCGCGTGTCTCCTGTCATCAGGAGGGACACTGGAACATCTGTGGCTGTCCTGCCCACGGCTCGTTCCCCTTTTTGCCTTCTGCGATTCTGGCTCCAGAGACTGGGCCACCCCATCTCAGGGAATGTTTGTGTTTGGACCAGGACTCTCCAGCACAGCGTCCACTGCAGTTTTAACAAACTTTTTATTGGTCAGGCCAAAATGAGCATCTGGCTCACTCGGAGGAACCAGGCAGCCGGGTCGGTGCTTTCGGACCCTGTGGAACTTTTAAAGAAAGCTGGTCACAGCACGACTCAGACTTGGCATGTGTACAGCACACTGGTGGGGGCGCTAGAGGAGTTTGAGTGTGTGTGGGAAGTGAGGGGGGCGCTGTGTGCAGTGAGGGAGGGGGGGCTACTTTTATTTTTGTAGAGTGAGAACAGGACTGATTATGTTTCACTGATTGTTTTGTGTGTTTTAAAAAGGAACTGTTAATAAATGTGAGTTGTAAGTCAAAGTCTCTCTCTCTCTTTCTCTCTCTCTCTCTCTCTCTCTCTCGCTTTCTCTCTCTCTTTCTCTCTCTCTCTCTTTCTCTCTCTTGAATACTTGAATCTCTATACTCATCGTCATGGACTGCATTTGAGCAACTGAAGATCACCCCACCTCCAGTACCTTTATGGAGTTTATGCGCCATCAGGGTGCAATTGGTTCTATGGTCCGACTGTCTGTGGCCATTTGAGTTTGTTCTGAAATGCGAAATCCAAAATCGGAAAACGACCCGTTTCTCATTTTTCGCTTTAGGTTTTTAAAACCAAAATTGGAAAACGCCAAAGCAGCACTCAGATCTAACAGAATTAAGACTGAGTCAGTGTTCAACTGGATGTCATTTGTCACCTGACAAGAGCAGTCTCAGTGCTGTGATGAGGTCTAAACCTGACTGGAAAACATCAAATGAGTTGTTTATTAGAGGAAATCAGTGAGCTGTTGGTAAACAACCTTTTCAAGACTTTGCCCCAAAATGCGATTAGAGATGGGCCGGTAAATACTCGTACTGCACCATTAAGACTGCTCTTCTTTAGGAGAGGTTTTATGACGCGTTTCAAGACATTGGGAAGTTCAGATTGAAGCGACATGTTAACTATTTGAGTGAGTGGTGCTAACAAACTGTTCCAGCACAGATTTTAGAAATCTGGTGGGTAAACACATCGAGGCAGCATGTAGATGAACTCAGACTGGTGATGATCTCCTGGACAGTTTTGTCAGTTACAGGTGCAAAGTGAGTCAGCTCTAAGTGTGTAGGTGGTTTAGGGTATTTTTTGCTTTGTAGAGTAAGAGCATTTTTAATGCCCTGAACTTTGTCATTAAAGAATATGCAAACTCATTACACTTGATGTGGAAATGATTCTAACGGCAGCTGAGCTGGAGGGTGTGTTAATCTGTTTACTTGTGGCAAACAGGACACGCGAGTTGTTACTGCAGCTTCCAATTATTTCAGAAAAATATCCTTCCCTAGTTCTACATAAATGAGGTTGTACATGTACAATTCTCTCTGTAAATTCTCTTTTTGAACTGGAGCTTTGACTTGCGCCCTTTTCGTTCGCCCGACGGCACTCGCTTTTCTGTGCCCTGACCGATCATCATTTCTCCATGGCGCCTTCTGCTTCATTTTTTAACAATTTTAGCCTTCAAAGGGGCAATGGTGTCGAGAACATTCAAAAACACCGATAACAGAGTTCAACAAATCATTACTTTAAACATGAGACATTTTCAAAGTTATCATATTCCATAAACAGTTCCTATGCTGTCATTTTATGTGTCTCCACATAAACACTGCAGGACCCGGTGGTTTGAAAAACGACAGTCAAAGAAGACACAGAAATGTCAGACAGAGCAACATTGACCACATTGACGTAACATAAAATCAAGATTATGAAGAAATACAATTATGAATTAAGAATGACTAGTTACATAAGGATCTGACATTTAGCACAGCAAGTTTCAGACTAGTTTCAGTGGGACTGGACATTATCTTTTCACAGAGAATTTTATCAAATTTGAATGAAATAGCACTAAGGGAGGCTGTTTTACACAGGGCCCGGGTTGGTTTGATTTTTATTATGACTATAAGTCCCGGCAACGCTGAGACCCAGTGCATCCTTGCGTATGGGAGATACCAGGTGAAAGCGCGAGGGGGATAGGTGGGGGGCTTTATTGGTGTGCGTGAGCCGGTGAGAGTATGGGACCAGGTGAAGGCGGGGGGGTCTGGGTGGGGCGTTTTTAGTCTGTATAGCCAGCAGTATGGGGAGAGTTCATCATCGTTTGATATCAGAACTCTTGATCTATTTATTGGGCGTGAGTGGATCTTAATGCTGATTTGATCAGATATTCCAGATGGCTGGGAAGGCCCCTGGGTGGAGATGAGATGGAAAGAGGAAAGTGAGGAATCTGTAGTGGGAGTAGATGTCGCAGGGGGACCCAGGGCTGCTCTGAGGGCAGGGGCGATGGCGGATCTGGCGGGGATACTGCCAGGCCCGCCACAGATGGGTCCAAGGCCTTTGATGAGGACTGTGCAGGAAAGAACTGAAATGACTCCTGCGCTAGCCGTGGTGAAGATTGTTGTGGTGCTGCTGCTGATGAGTCCTTCGCTGGAGGCGGTGGAGGTGATTGGGGAGCAGCTGGAGCTGTATCCTTTGCTGGTGGTGGTGGAGCGGCTGCTAAGGAATCCTTTGGTGGAGGCTGTGGTTGTGGTGCTGCTGATGTTGAAGCATTGGCTCGGTCTCTGGCTTATGGAGCGGGAATTGTTCTCTCATTCCTCTCTTCTCTAACTATCTGCTCAGGACCCTGTCCAGGCCCAGTCCAATGCCTCAGAGCGTGGAGCAGGTTCTCTGTCAGCACCCTCACTCCACCTTTGCATAGGTGCAGGCCATTTCTCTTAAACAGGTCCTCTCGTTTCCAGAATAGATAGAAGTTCTCAATGTAGTGCAATCCTTTAGGTGCACACTCTTTGGACAGCCATGTGTTCAGCTGAAGCAGCCGGCTAAACTTGTTTATCTTCCTGTCGATGTTTGGAAGAGGTCCACATATGAATGTTTTGATTTCCATTTTATCAAGCAAGTCGAATAACTCCAAGAAGTCTCTTTTCAAAACTTCTGTCAGTGTGGACTCATCGGTCACTCTCGTGCAGAACTGAGAGTCCACACGTCTGTCTCGTCCTGCTCTGGTCTGTGTCAAGGGGGGTCACGTTCCCTTTATAGATTACAATCGAGCAGATGGTCACATGACCTACTTCAATAGGAATATTACAAAGGCAGAGACAAGAAAACAAAGGATTCGAAGGTCCCAGGAAGGAGGTAGTTGGTCACATTTGCATTAAGTAATTAATTAGTCAGTTCACTTCTTACTATTCTGCAGAAAACAATGCCCGAGTGTGAAAGAACAAAAGCAGAGAGAAATAGGTCTTTGATCAAATGTATCAAAGTACAGTCGTGTGATTATCAGTTATATGCTAACAGGAAGTTCCAGGCTAAGCTTGAGATGAGAAGTCTATAATGTCACATGAAGGGCTCCGGTCGTGCATGTGCGTGGTTAGTTTACCTCAAGACTGAGCTGTAAAAATGAGTGTGATCACTGTCCGAGCCTGAGCCTCTCAGCGGGCTGATGATCAGGGCCCTGGCTTGTGTGAAAATCGGTTCTTTAAACCGTGGCTTGTGTTCCTGCACCTGTGCACAACAAACCCCCCTCCTATTGTTCACTTGGTTCAGTCCCTGTGCGCGGTACATTCTATTGACTCATTCTCATGTCTCTTCTTTTGAAACTGCTTTAACAACTGACGGGGAATAAATGGTGTTTAACTGTTTATCACCAGCAAAATAAGAGAGAGAGCGGGAAGCTGAGTAAAGAGAGGAGAGGAGAGGCAACAGTTTTCCCCAAACTGATGGTGCTCTTTAGTGATGCACTGTTTGGGTTTTATTCCAACCCACGGGTCCTGCAATTTTGGCATTTTCAGACCCAGTCCAGCCTGGGTAAATTGAAAAAATTAATGCCGTAGGTCAATTTTTTTCCATTTACCGGGATCCGCCCCGCATCCATTACAAAGGTTGCGTATTGAAATGCAGTGTAATTTGGACTGCGGTTTTGATTCAGTCTGAAAACGTACCTAAAAGCTCTAAACTGTTGACAACATGTAGGATCTGCACCTGAACAATGAACAATAACACAGTCAGCATAACACAGTCAGCACGACTATAATCATTTAAAAAGGAACGAGGAGTTTGAGTCTCTCTCTCTTGTTCTCCCTCTCCCTTGATTGGGTAATGTACTATATATACCAAAATCCCTGTATCAATAAATGCTCTCACTACAGATGTGTCTTAATTTAGACGTAAAACGCAGCATTCGCCATTGCTGATGTGTTTAGCTCAGCAGGTAAAACAATTGGTTGCAGTGAGGGCGATCAGGGTTTGGTACCTGCTCTGATTTCAAATAATTTATCTTGTTCTTTTCATGTTTAAACTTTTTTAAGTCATAGATTGCACAGTCTATGTTTATTACATAACATATCTTTCTATTCAACAGCAGAAGTTTCATGTTGAAATGTGTCGTTGTTGTTGTTGTTGTTGTTGTTGTGTTGCTTTTAATGGCGGTTGGCAGCCAACTGAAAAGGTGCACTTATTGCCATCCACTGTAGCTGTACGTCTTCAGTAGTTGTACGTCTCCTTCTGCAGTTGTATGTCTTCAAAGCAAGTGCTCCACGCCATAACTTAAAAAAAAGAGAAAGAGAAAGAAGGAGAGAGAAAGAAAGAGAGAGAGAGAAAGAGAGATAAAAAATTAAAAAGAGAAAGAAAGAGAGAGAGAGAAAGGGAGAGAGGAAAAAATAAATAAGTAACCCTCTCCTCTGCGCCGTTCCCTGCTCTGAGCACTGATTGGCTTCTCTGGCTGTTTGTCTGAAATGCTTCTCCATCTCTGATTGGATACTGGCTCTCTTTACCCGTTGTCTCATTGGTTATTTTTGTTGATGATTGGCTGCATGTAAAAAGTGGGCGGGAGCGTAGCAAGTGCGCGATGTTTACAGCAGAGAGTGCAGAGAAGAGCACGTGATCTGACTATGGATCTAACACAAATGCCTTTTCTACATCATTTAACCGACGTTTTGCAAAAAGTGTAGGGCATACATAAGGAGCAGATGGACTGGAAAAAGAGGCATTCAGAACATGTGCTGCAAAACAAAGTGTATCTAACCTAGAATAGACAACAACAGCACATGATCAAGCAAACGATTAATTAATTGTGGTTGTCAGTGTAGCAGTGGCTCAGAGAATCAGAATCAGAAAAGGTTTATTGCCATTGTCAGTGAACAAAATTCACAAACATAGGAACTTGTTTCAGCATTAAGGTGCAACATAAAACACTGAGCAATAATAAAAACAACATATATGAAATCAAATCAAAAGGGCATACGTTAGGAGCATTTTCTATAGAATAAGATGACTTACTATGTACACAATGAAATAGACTTACTATGTATACAAGAATTTACAGTTACATTTACAGAAAGTGACAGTGAGTGATTGATTGAATTGTTGTTAAGTGGCAGATGTTTAAGAAGTGTACCAACGGCAGAGGGAAAGAACTCTTCTGGTGGCGTAGGTTTGTCCGGATGGACCGTAGCCTCCTGCCTGGGGGAGTGGGTTCAAATAGTCCATGTCCAGGTGGAAGGGTCAGCTGTGATCCGACTGCTGTCCAGAGCCCTGGAGACGTACAGGTCCTGCAGAGATGGAAGTCTGCAGCCGATCACCTTCACAGCAGAACGCACAATACGCTGTAGTCTCTGTTTGTCCCTGGCTGTGGCTGCAGCATACCACAATGTGATGAAGGAGGTGAGGGTGGACTCAATGATGGCCGTGTAAAACTGCACCATTATCTGCGCTGGTAGCTTGACCCCTCTCTTTCTTTTTGGGCTAAGCCTGGATGTTTAGAATGTCTGGCTGCGTCTCTGCACTACGGTCAGTATTTTATAACCCCCCGCAATTAAATATGCAAATCGATGGTCGATTTAAAGAGCGGTGAGGAGGAATCTTTTGCTCGTAGAAGGAGTCTAAGAAGGAAGAACCGGAAACGTGGAAAGGCCTTAAGCCCATCCAAGCTGAGAGATGCTGAAAGATGCTGAAAGAAACACGTCAGAGGAGTTATCACAGGCATCCCTACAATGATGACTGTGGATGAAGTAAAGAATTTTTAAACTGGAGCTAGGCTTGAGGATACCAGGGGATTGAAAACAACCGGGATGGAGAAAGATATGACAGCCTGTCTGTAATGTTAAAGCTTGAAGGAAAATATCTGCCTAGTAAAGTGTTCATTGGATTCATGAGCTATACAGTAAGGCCATATGTTCCACACCACTACATTGCCTCAGAGTGCCAGCACTATGGTCATATAGCACCCTGCAAAGGGAAGCAAAGATGTGGTAAATGTGCAGGGATCACGAATGCTGTAACTGTGGGGAGGAACATAACTCTGTCTACAGGAGAATGCAAATTTAGCAAAAGGGTGTTGGGGTGCACTAAATTAAAGTCTCAAGGTATATCCTATGCGGAGGTTGTCAAGAAAGTGCAAAGGAGAAGAGTAAAAGTAGATACAGTGAGGGGTGCCAGCAATGCTCACAGCCAGAGCGAAGTGAGAGAAGCCAGCCTGTTGCTCACAGCCAGTGCAGAGCTCCCAAAGGTGAAAGCCTCCAAGGGTAAAGCTTCCGAGAGTGCTGAGTATATCTTGGTTATGAAAAGGAAGGATTTTTTCCTCTTTATGGTGGATGTTATTAACTACATTACGGACAAACCTCATTGTTTTTGTGTATAGGAGACTTGTTTACAAACTAGATGGGATTTTTATAATACAAGGATATACAAGTGTAAATGATGGGTGTGACAAGGAGCAGGGTAGAGGGTGGAGGTGTAGCTATGTTTATACGAAATGGCCTTAGTTACCCTGTTGTCAATGTGAGTAAAGCGCTAGAAGATATGGCTATTAGAATTAGGTTTAGCAATGATACAGTTCTTCATCAGCCTCGAAGAATTGGTTCTCCTCCTGAGTGGGTCCAGCTCCACCGTCTATCTGCAAATTGAGGCGCGTCCGCCTGTCCGTCCGAGGGAGTTCGGTTCTCTCCTTCACTGTGGAAATTCTCCAGGTTTCTACTTTTTCCCAAAGAGGTTTGGTAGTTTTTCCTGGCCGAGAAGGAGGGTCTAAGGACAGGGGAGCTTGGGACATCTGTCTAAAGACACGGGATGCTGGGACACAACCAAGTCCTTATGAACACTGTGTATTCTGTTCTTTCCACTGTAGCCCCTCGAGGCAACTGCTGTTGTGATTGTGGGCGTTACAAAAATAAATTGAATTTAATTTAATTGAACTGTCACTGTACTTTATTAACCCGTGTGATGAGATAACAGTAGATTCTTTAATTGGTATTAGCTAGGATGTTCAAGGGAAAACCGTTTGATGCGGAGATTTTAATGCACACAGCACTTTGTGGGGCGGTAGAAGTACGGATAAAAATGGGTTGGTGGTAGATTTTATTGATCTAAGAGAGTTGGTTTGTCTGAATGATGAGCAAGGAACCCGATGCAATATTGTGAGTAATATGGAAAGTGCAACAGATCTTACGCTTGTGTCCAAGGAGATAGCGGGCATTAGTAGTTGGGAAGTTCTTAGTAGTCTGTCGTTTGGAAGTGATCACTATCCCATATGCACTATAGTTGGAAGCTGCGTGGACAGAGGGACAAAGATCCAAAGGTGGAAATTGGCAAGTGCAGACTGGGAGGCTTTCCAAAGGAAAACTGATGGCTGTCGGTTGCGTGAAGGAGAACTGACTCAGTTGGATGAATTAAACGATGCAATAGTCTTACTCATCACACAGGCAGCGGAAGACACCATTCCGAAGAGAAAAAGTGATGGCCATAAGAAACAGGTGCCACGGTGGAATGAAGCATGTGGTAAAGCTATTAGGGCAAGAAATAAGGCATTTAAGAAGGTAAAGGGTTTTCACACTATGGATGCCCTCTTTGAATACAAGAAAGCTCATGCAGTTGTGTAAAGAACTGTAAGGACGGACAAAAGAACCTATTGGAGACCGTACTGTTCCAAGATTGGAAGAGAAACGCGATTTGGTGATGTCTGGGCATGATTAAGCGCATGAGTGGAGTTAAGCGCAGTTATGAGATGCCAGTTCTAATAAAGAACAACTTTGAAGCAGTCAGCAATGTTAATAAAGCTGAGCTGTTGGCAGGTACTTTTGTGTCTGTGCACAGCTCTGACAATCTCTTACCTGCAGCAAAGTGATGCAGAGATAATACTATGGCACAGAATGTTGAATTGATTAAACCCCAGCCTTCAACTCAAAATAATCTTGACCTCCCGTTCAGTCTATTTGAGCTAAGAGGTGCTCTTTCTAAGGCAAGCCAAATTTCTCCAGGTAAAGATGAGGTGTGCTATGATATGCTCTCTCAATTAACTGATAACACACTTGTTCTAATCTTGAGTCTATTCAATCTCATCTGGGATGCAGGGTGTGTTCTGTTAGCATGGAAACAATCTATTGTAGTACCGATCCTGAAATCAGGCAAACTCCCATCTGACCCATCAATTTATCGCCTTGACGTCGCAACTAGGGAAAACCATGGAGCGCATGGTTACCGAGAGGTTGAATTACTTCTTGGAAAGTCAGAATTTGCTTTCCACTCACCAGAGTGGCTTCCGCAAGGGCAGAAATACCATGGATTCTGTGTTATGCTTGGAATCTGAAATCCAAGTAGGCAAGACTAACAGAGAGAAAAAGTTATTGCAGTACTCTTTGATGTGGAGAAAGCATATGATATGGTTTGGAAGTAAGGGCTTCTTATCAAGTTGCCTAAGTGTAGTGTGAATGGAAAGTTGTATAACTGCGTAAGGAGTTTCTTTTCTGGCCGACAATCAATCCAGAGTAGGCACAGTTTACTCTGAGGTTCATGAGGTAGAAAATGGAATCCCACAAGGAAGTGTGCAGCCCTATTCTGTTCAATGTCATAATAAATGACATCTTTAAAGATGTAGATTACTCTGTTGGAAGAAGACTTTATGCTGACGATGGCGCATTGTGAGTGAGCGGTAGAAATCTCCAATTTATTGAGAAGAAAATGCAAAGAGCAATACAGCAGGTGGCGCAGTGGCCTCTGAATTGGGGATTTAAGTCCGTACAGAAATCCCAAGTGATTTGTTTCTATAATCGGCATAACAATGTCTCTCTTAAACTGCATGGGCAGGTACTTGAACAGGTCAGGGAAGTGAGATTCTTAGGCGTCATCTTTGACGAAAAGCTTAATTGGCAACAGCACATTGATAAGGCCAGAGATAAATGCAAAAAGATGAATAATCTGCTGGTTGTCTATCTGCCCAGGACTGGGGAGCTAGCAGAAGATCGCTCCTGAATATTTACTGGGCTATTATGAGAGCAACTATTGATTATGGCTGTATTGCTGACATGTATTCAGCTGAGACTAACTTAAAGAAACTTGATATAGAACAAGCCCAAACCTTGCGTACCTGGCTTTTAAGACTTCCCGTCTCTGAGATGCAGGTTGAATTGGGAGAAATGTCACTGCGGATCCGGAGGTTAAAGCTTATGTTAGCTTATTGGGTAAATGTGCAAGGACACACAAGCACACACCCAGTGAAATTCTTAGAGTATGTGGGGAACATCATGAGGCTGATGATCGGTGTTTTAGCTGGGTAGGAAATGCAAAAGCACGACTTGCTGGAGTAAGTTAACTTAACTTGAACCCTTCGGTGGCTTTATCATCCATAGCTCCTTGGAAGTTTATTCCGGCTCTTGTTGATACTAGTTTGCATCGCAAACTTTAAGGAAAAACTAAAAAGGCACCATAGCTTTTTGTTCAAGACTTCATCGATAAGCATTCAGATGATGTGTCTATTTATACCGATGGATCTAAAGATCCCGAGAGTGGGCAAACAGGCGCTGCCTTTTTCATACCTGACCTTGAGATAGTTGTCAAGAAGAGTTTAACAGATCATCTCTCTGTCTTCTCCACGGAACTTATAGCGATACGATTAGCGAGTCTACCTTACAGTATCACAATGTTGTGATAGCTTCTGACAGCCTCTCCGCACTGCAAAGCATTAAATCTGGAAAATTCTGATTGCAGACGAGATTGATTATCTGATACTCTCTCTGTCCAGGAAGGATGTGAGGATCTCCTTTATTTGGGTTCCTGCACATGGGGTGGATGGTAATGAAATGGCTGATTTGCTGGCTAAAAATTCCCTTAGGCTGCTGTCTATTGATGTGATAGCTGAAATAAGCAAACTTGAAATCAAGCCCATTATTAAGAGTTGTGTGTATAAACTCTGGAAGGACTATTAGAATTGTTGTGATACTGGACGACATCTGTATCAGATACAGAGTAGTGTTGGTCAATGCAGATCCATGGGCAGGAACACATGGGAAGAGAGAGAATGGGCCACACTGGAGTCAATTGGTCACTGAGCAGGACAAACAAACATCCTACCGGTTTGTGTAATCACTGTCAAGAACCAGAAACTGTTGAGCATGTGCTGAATTGGCTTTATGGTTTCAAAATAATAGGCAGGAATTCAATCTGCGGAAATCTTCTTACAATCCAGTCACAGGGATCGTGTAAGGCTATAGTTACTTACTGTATAACATGGGTTAATTGGAAGATTATTGAGTTAGGTGCGTCGTAGTGTTACACTACAACAGCTGATCTCCTGTCCACTTTCAACTGCCGGCTGCCATGGAGGGCGGTGACAACAACACCACAGTGGGTGGCGGTAATGTGGCACTATGGATGCCATCTGCCATGGAACGTCAAAGAGGAAGGATGCGCCTTTGCAGTTGGCTATCGGCCGCCATTGGAAGCACCAACAACAACTGAAGAATGGCGATAATGTAACATTATGAATACCAACCGGCATAAAACACCACCAAAGTAGCACCCCGTGCATCCCTTGTGCTCTCTGCCTCCTCTGTCTCTCTTCTAAAGTTTACAGCGAGTGCTTGTTCTGTCAGTGCCCCAGAAGCTGAAGGTTGTTCCTGCACAAGGAGCAGGTTTTACAAACACAACACTGCAAAACGGGTCCAAATATTGGAGCTCGGCCCAGTTTGTGTGCGCTCATTTCAGGCGTCAGTGGTCAGTGTTCTCCATGTGCCCTGGTCCTGCTCTGTCTCTAAACTAAAGGGCAGTGAGCGGAGGAGTTTGTGTGAGCAGGGTGTTGGTCAGATCATTTTTAAGGAGGGGAATACCGTGGCAACACGCACACTTTGTGGAGGAAAAACAAGACACACCATCGGTAACTTTGAACGGTTCAAACTGACAGTCTTCTGATGTAGGTACTTTCAGTGTAAGAGTCTAAAGAATAAAGTGTAGACTGACGGTAATGTAACAATATGGATACCAACCGCCATAAAACACCACCAAAGAAGAAGACATTCCACAGATGCATACAAACATCCACTGAACTGAAATGACAGCAAACAAGCATGACCAAACCGGTTCTACAGTCCTTTGGACATATAAATATAGATAGATAGATAGATAGATAGACAGAAGTTGATAGAAGTTGCTTAGTTGCCTGTGTTAACTGGGGGAAAAAAGCCTTGATATGGTCAAGTAATGCTCCAAGAAATTAACTTTATTTCATTTGAAATATCTTAAAAAAAGAGACCAAACATTATTTCATTGATAATAAATCATGCCACTGAGACCAGTCATTCATTTAGAAGACGAACACTCAAACATGAATTATGCCCTTGTGTTTTAGACAAGTAATAGCAACATTGATCTTTTTCTCCTTCAGACGAATCCCACCTGGATTACTGAATGAATCATTCTCCATACTTAGTAAATGCAAGGATTTGTAAATGTGAAAAAACAACAAAACATAAATTTGCTCCATAATTTCTTAACAATTGTGTCTGCAAAATGCAAAGTGATGCAAGATGTTTTCCTTGTATGTGTAAATCTAATTGTTTGTATTTAGCGCGACTCAGTGGCGGACAAAGGCGCTTTCATTCATAATAATGTACGAAAATGCAGTGTGGGGTCCTTCATTTTTTGTTTATAATTTTCATCAAACTTTCTCATTTTGGGCCACAGTGAAGTGATTTTTCCAGTCACCAACTTTACCTGTGCACAAACAATATTTCAGCTGATAGAACATCGCTTTATCTTTAATACACACATGCATTGATTGGAGTTACCTTTTCTCATGAAAGGAGATGTTTTGAAATCCATAACTCCTAATGTGGAGTAATTGGTCATGTCGTTCTTCTTCATGTTGTCAAACTGGACTTGGCCTGTGATGTGTTGTCTGATTTCTGGGCTAACAGACAGTCCGAGGAAGCTACACAGTTTCTTTATTTCCAATTCCGTGTTCTGGGAAATAATAAATAGTAATCTAATTATATTTAAAATGGAAATGCCAGCATAAGAACATGTGTTGATGGCAGTAAAGATAAAGTGAGGGCAGTAAACTGAATACAGGTAATAGGATAATGAGGTTTGCTACCAGACCAAGAAGAAGACAGTATGTGAACAGTAATTATACCTCAACAAGATCCTCGAAAAACATATAATGCAGATTGGAGTAGGTCTTTTTCTTCTGCCACCAACCGTTTACATGGTCATACCATGACCCAAATACCACTGTGGACAAAATCATAATTAGAAAGTTTAAATAAAAAATATAATATATACATGAATATTTGCTACTTTTTCCATTTAAAAATCTCTGGAAGAAGTCACTCCATTCTCCAGCAGCAGGTTGGACTGCATTCATGCGGTCAAAGTGGTAATAGGACACCATGTTGTCCTTAGCGTTACGGGCCACATACACAATCTATGAAGTACATCACATTAGAAACAATTCACTTTTAAATGGTTTGCTTTAAATCTATCTTACCCTAAAAAAAAATTAGATTCACACTTAATTTGGAAATGGACAAATTTGACTGACTTTGGACCAGGTGTGACTTTTATTTCAATTTAAATGTGCTGTGATTTGGTTTCTTGTTGATGTTTAGTTGACGTCTACTTGTGTTCTTATTTTGATTTTCAGTCTCTGGCGTTGTGTTCTGTAGTATTCTATGTTCTAAGTTTATGCTTAAAAAATTGGAATCTCTCTTACCCTGCAGTTATGCTCCCAGAATGACTTTGGCAGAAATTGCACTGGCAAATGAGTTTTAATAAGCCGTGGTGAGGTGGTGAGGTTTTGGACCATATCTACTCCCACAATGTTGATACCTGGAAAATATATTGAAATTTTTCTGTGGTATAAAGATGTACGAATATTTTTATGTAAGTTAAAAAAATAAATTAAGACCTTCGTCTGGGTTAGAGATGGCTATTTCCAAAAAGGGCACTCTTTCATAGATGGGGATGGAGGTCTGCCGCTCTGGAGCTGACTGTCCAAAATATAGCAGGTCCAGGATGCACGAGACCCACGTCGTTCCTAAAAGAAACAAGATCAAGGACAGTGGTATATTTCAATACTTTCAGTTTCAATGTAATTTCACATTTGAAAAAAAACAGCAACCAAATCACAATAAAATTATCTAAGAAGTGTTTTTCTTGAGTTACATTTTACAAATCATGAATATCTCAATATGTTTTTGGAATATATCAATAGTTAGACAAAATTATCTCAATCCAACAGAAATGTGTTAAAACATGTCTTTAAATGTAGTAGTTTGGGTTTAATTATCAGACAAATGGGAAATGTCTGTAAATGTTATCACAAAATTGCAGAAATATCTCCTTATACCCTTATTTAAAAGTTGACATAGCTTTTTCATTTGTGCATTTTGCATGTTTTACTATAAACAATTTAAATTTTGATTGTGATCACAATATCATGATATTGCCCACCTCTAGTTTAGTCACAATTTTGAGATGATGTTTGTCCTTTAACCAGTCGATTTCCACTAACTTTCTTCTGATTTATCAATTCATTTGAGTGAATCTAAAGTACGATTATATGGGTTCAGTTAATATAATGGGTCAATGTTTGTACTTTGTTTACAATCAGCTCAGGCACTGACTTAGCTTCAGTCCATAAGGAGTGCTGTAAAATCAAAACTAAGGTACTTTAAATTCATTTTGTAACATTTGGGTAAAAATAATTTAAATGGGCCCCAAAACATCTGCAATATTATCAGCTATTGGTGGCTCTGCATGAAATATGAATCAACCTCAAGTTAGTAAGCCCTGCCCCTCAGAGGGAGGGGCGTAGGCAGCTCAGAGCAGCTCAGAGCAGCAAAAAGTCAAACTGAACTGTGTTTGTTGATCTGATTGTTTACTCTTAGTGTTGCCTGAAACTAACCAGTCTTCGGTTTAACTGTCAGCCTTGTTATAGAAAATACACCAAAGACGTTTATGCATTGTAAAAGAATGTCACATATCCTTTAAGTTTACCTGCTTTGGGATATGTTGCAACAACTACGTCATCGGGTCGTGCTTGAAAGTTTTGCACATTCTCCCAGTTGTCTGTGAAAGCATTAACCATTGCAACGCCATCAAAGTCAAAAAGCTCTGGACGAGGGACTGACATCATCTAAAAATGAGAGACAAAGAAGGTGAGCAAGGCGTGAGATTAAAACACAACTCTGAAATGCTTTATGAATAAACACCACTCAGATTTACCCGAGGTCAGCATTTAGGTTTATTTTGCAAAGTAGAAATGTTTTTGCAAGATAAAGACTGCAACTTTCCAAAACACTAACTTTAGAGTAAATTGCACTGTATAATGCAGTAAACTGAAATTGTACTCACATCCTTTGGTTTTGACATGTTGATCAGAACTTGAGGAAGGCTTTCTGTACACTCTTCCCTGCAGCTGGCCTCGCTTTGGAGCCATTCAAGTATTTCCTCTTGATTACGCAATCCGCCCTTTCCTGTGATTTGAGCCTTAGTTCCATTTGGGTTCAAGCCTGGCCCCTCCCTTTACTGTTTCCAGTGACTTTTTGTCAAGTCATTTATTTACTCATCAGTTAACCTACTGGACAAGTGGTTAAACAAAGGAATTAGTTCTAAGGCCATGGTAGCAAATCCTGATTAGTGAAAAACGGATACCGTACATTATACTTTCAGGCATAATCTGCATTTGACTGAAAATAGAGTTACCTCAGTCCTTAAAGGAGTGGAGAGTAAACCTTTGCTCTGCAGGTACATACACAGACTGGGTTTGTGGCCAGAACAAAACAATAATTAACACTATGGGTTCAGCCCTATTTTAACGAGCTCCAGGGTTTTGAACAAAGCTGTTCTGAAATTTAAAAAAATTTGAAACAAAAATGTGGTCTTAAAAACAATAAATGCTAAAATTGTTACACCAACTGTTAGTATTTAGTGTGAAACTGTTTCTGTTCCCCAATATATCTCTTGATTGCAGTTTTTTTCAATCACTTTGGCACATTTTCTGAAACTTTGCAAAACTATTCACTTCAGTGGCAAACAGGTTCAGAATGATGAAGAATCTGACTTTGCCAACAAAACTTAAAACACTTTTGTAAAAACGACACTTTGTGGTTAAAATAGAAACAAAATAAACTAGTTTTTAAACTTATCTTATCATCGAGACAGCCCACTTTAAGCACTTTAGATGTGTGTGTGGGAGCTGGAGACCATCTAAAGGACAACACTGTTTCTGTTGTTTGAGAGAGAGGTTTATGCGGCAAATTTGTATAAAATATTTCACAAATCATTCAGGTAACAAAAATGTTTTTACTTTTTAGCATCTGATAACAGAACTGTTTCAAACTTGGACAATGGAGTCTTTGGATCAAAAGCTGGTTCAGCCATGTTTTCACTAATGAAGTATATGTTTTCAATGCCTTCTATAGTCTCGAAAATGTCTTCATATTGTGACTCTTGTGTGTTCTGTTGTGTGGTGTGGTCTGTGGCGTGGTCTGTGGCGTGGTCTGTGGCGTGGTCTGTGGTCTGTGGCTGTGGCGTGGTGGCGTGTCTGTGGCGTGGTCTGTGGCGTGGTCTGTGGCGTGGTCTGTGGCGTGGTCTGTTGTGTAATCTTTTGGGTGGTCTGTTGTGTAATCTTTTGGGTGGTCTGTGGTGTGGTCTGTGGTGTGGTCTGTGGTGTAGTCTGTGGTGTAGTCTGTGGTGTAGTCTGTGGTGTAGTCTGTGGTGTAGTCTGTGGTGTAGTCTGTGGTGTGGTCTGTGGTGTGGTCTGTCGTGTGGTCTGTGGTGTGTGTGGTGTGGTGGTCTGTCGTGTTGTTTATTGCATGTTCTGTAGCATAGTCTGTTGTGTGTGTCTGTTGCGTAGTCTCTTGCGTAGTCTGTGGTGTAGTCTGTAGTGTAGTCTGTAGTGTGGTCTGTTGCGTGGTCTGTTGTTTAATCTGTTGTGTAGTCTGTTGTGTGGTCTGTTGTGTAGTCTCTTGCGTAGTCTGTGGTGTAGTCTGTAGTGTGGTCTGTAGTGTTGTTTATTGCCTGTTCTGTAGCATAGTCTGTTGTGTGGTCTGTTGCGTAGTCTCTTGCGTAGTCTGTGGTGTAGTCTGTCGTGTAGTCTGTAGTGTGGTCTGTTGCGTGGTCTGTTGTGTAATCTGTTGTGTAGTCTGTTGTGTGGTCTGTTGTGTAGTCTGTTGTGTGGTCTGTTGTGTGTCTGTTGTGTGGTCTGTTGCATAGTCTGTTGTGTGGTCTGTGGTGTAGTCTGTTGTGTGGTCTGTTGCGTGGCCTGTTGCGTGGTTTGTTGTGTGTTCTGTTGCGTGTTCTGTTGTGTGAAAATGAATATAAGGCGGTGCCAATATAAACAGAGTGTTTGATCACTGAGTGGAAAGTTTTTAAATTTGTGCAGAAATGTTGTGTCAAAGTGATGGGAAAAAAACTGTAATCAGGAGGCTCAGCCAAGGTCCCTGTTTCTGCAGTTTGTGTCACAGAGACTATGAATATTTGAACCTGTGATGTAACACTTAATAATCCCATAGCTGCCCTATGTAACGTAATACATGTTTCTTGGAAAACTACATCCATATCTCAAAATGTCACAGTAATTTATTTCCTGATATATTTTTTACATCGCAGAATAGTACGAAATATTACTATATCTCTTCAGCACGTAATCATTTAAAAATACAAACAGAAACAGTGTTGGATGATAGCTTATTTAATTTACTGTAGTAAGATATGCATGTATTTATATTTCGCAATCACAAGTGTTTTATTTATTTTTACAATTAATGAATTTTGTGTCATTATGATCAACAGCAAATGAAATGGTACGCTTTATTTTAGAAATGTTTGAGTGAAGTACACATTTTTTATATCACCGGAAGCAAAAAACAAAAAGATATATTGTGGGGGAGTCATGACTAACTAGCACTCGTATACTGACCAAGTGGAATGTGAAAGACCTTTGTTAAAGAATTTGGTAACTGAGTTCCCCAAATTGAGCAGGAGTATGGCTCCTGAAGTACCTGTTACCTTTTCTCTCACATACAGAATAATCAATAGGTCGACTGGTGAAGACATTTTCATGGAAATTCATTAGCTCATGCTCCAGTTTTAACATATTTATTAGAGTTGATCTCATCGATGTTGTAGCTTTGACCATTGTTGTGAAGTGTGCTGCCAGACATTTGGGAATTCAAAACTTTTCAGTGGAGCATGCGCATGAGGAGCTTGTACGTAGGTCTCTGTCTCAAGCACAATCTAAATAAAATTATATATATATATATATATATAATATAATATATACCTTCTGATGAATGGTGTTTACAGTTTCACTTGAGACTACACTTCTTTCTGTCCTAACATCCCTGTTTAGGGGGAAACAAATTCCTATTGTAAACTGACTGTCGCTCCCTCATCCTTGAGTATGGAAAAATAACTGGTTCACCCTAAGGACAAGAGGCCGACACAAAAACAGCAATGTAGTGTAGTCTATCCAATGCAGTGAAGAAAGTTATAAAGAGCGTTACACGTGAGACTAGATAGCCACTGCACAAGAGGCTTTATCAGAACAGAAGACACGCAAATTCAGGACAACAGAGCGCTGTGCATCTTAAAGAGGCCATTTTTGTTATAATAAGAGAATCCCTCTTTCGACAGAAAAGGATGTTTAAGGTTCAACCTACCGGTCATATATAATAGTGTCTTGAAGCCATGGGGCGGGAAAAGCCCCATGAGATGAGGGCATTTCATTTAAAGAGAGGGAAGTATTCAAGAAGATTGAAATTTTTGTTCACTGTTTTGCATGCCGCAATACTGTTGTAATAGGCTACGTGGATGGAACTATTTTGGGGCGTAATAATATTGCAGTGAAGAGGTCATGTGGGGTGATATCAAAAGATAGTCCGGATTGTTGAAGAAAGAGAAGTTTGGAGCCCGATTAAAAAGCTTTCCTGAGGAGCTGTCCTTCTCCTGGTGATTCGTTCACACGCACTTCCTATTTACTACAAGTATCACTCCACAACGAATACACACAAAACCCGGTGGGCCGTGCCTATTCTGAGTAGAAGAAATATCTGAGTTCCCAGACTCGATCCGCAGATTGAGAATGACTCTTGAATGAGTCGAAATGTCTTGTTTTTCTAAAAACAGTGTCCACATGACTACAACTGAATCTTTTTCTACAATGGAACACTCCTGGACGAATGAACGATTACACGATTACACTGAATAATAATAATAATAATAATAATAATAATAATAATAATAATAATAATAATAATAATAATAATTATCATTATTATTATTGATTATTAATGATTATTATTGATTATATTATTAATTAATAATAATAATAATGATAATAATAATTATTATTATTATTATTATTATTATTATTATTATTATTATTATTATTATTATTATTATTATTATTATTATTATTATTCTCATTACATAGCTTGCATGCTACTTTTACAAGTAGTTGTCTGTAGGTTGTTAGTTATCATGTCGGTCTATTACATCAGTACAGTAGGTGACGGAATACACAATTTTCCGTGGTTTCTACCCGCCATTAAAACCAAAGAAGAAGAAGGATATTTGATCCAGTCGCTTTCGATGATGCAGTACCAACAGCAACCAGAGAAAGGCAGCACTCCTTGGCAGCAACACGCCTGGAGTCGTCTAGTCTGACAAAGTCGCACACAAAGAAGTGGAAGGGTGAAAAAACGACAACAAACATGGCGTCCGTGAACGAGCTATCGGAGGAGCGTTCACACGTGGGGAATGAGGTACATTTGTTACATTCCCGATTAAACATCGTTAGACGGTAATCTGTCAGAAGATAAACAGCTTTAGATAATTTATGTCCAGAAGTATTGAATAGACGACCTTCACACCTTCACAACACTACACAAAACTTCAAGCCTAGCTTGTTGGACAGCGCAAAAGTCCCACTTAATTGTTAACATTTTGCCTGTATTAAAAGGTGAACAACTGGTGTGTGGAGACGCGTTTTGCGTAAAGAAAAACATGTCTCTTACCGTGTTTTTACAGCCTGCAAGTCGTTACTGGCATGAGGCTGATAAAGACGAGAAAGCTGACAGCGTAAATGAAAAGAAAGATGAAGAAGGTAAACGGCCTGAGCAGACAAAATCACAGAAGTCTAAGAGACGAAAACTGGAGGGGAAACTACTGGAGGCACGCAAAGGGAAGACATTTGTATCTGGGGTAAGGTTGCTGTAAATAAAAATTGTTGCGTGTATTCATATGGTGCTATAAATTACTTGTTCTATAATCTTGTTTCAGAAACCAGACCCGTTTCCTGGGCCTGCTCCTATTCCAAAAGACAGAGTTCAGAAGTTCAAGAGGAAAGAAGAAATGTCCAAAGTACGTTTTTCTGTTTGCTAAAATTGCAAGTTTGTAATTAGCTTGATCTTGCTCTAACATGAAATGCATCTGTCCAGTCCCGGCACAAACACCACAAGCTGAAACGACTAATCACCCAGTCGGAAGATGTGTCAAAAATGGCCCAAAACCAAGCTGCGCGTTTTGACCTCCTTCTCCCTGAGGATGAAGGGTAATGTTGTGGCTTTTCTATTGCAAGCAGAGGTGTCTTTAGTCCGTTCATGATGATTTATTTAGTTTACAAGTGTGCACAAGTGCCTAGCGTAACAACACAATGTAGAAAAATATGTTTTTCTACAATGGAACACTCCTGGACGAATGAGGGATTACACAGACACGTAACAACACAATGTTCAACTTTGCACATCCTTTGATATAACAACAAGCATCGGACATTTAGAATCAGGACATTAGCTTGTACCTTTTGTGTCAGCATCTAAATCGGTCTAAACGTGATGCATTTTCCCTTAGGTTTCTTGAAGGAGATGAAGGAGAAGACACTTGTACAATTTCTCAGGAAGATATTGCAGATGCTGTTGATATATCTTCTAGCGCTAAGGTGTGTTACTGGGGGGGGGGGAGTAAAGAAGTATAAGAAATGATTATCACAATCATTGTTTACAGTTAAAAATTAATGGTAAAATGTCTCTTTAGGAATTGACATTTCCACATATTTCATAATAATGCTATAGTTTTAAGCAACTGCTGTTGAGCCCTACAGTGTCATTCACATCAAAGCCTGTGCCAGTTCTGGAAGTAAATTTACCATTCATATATTATAGCTATATTTAGCCCCCAACAAGCTTTTCAAGCCCCCACTGTTGAGTTCCATTGGTATTATTAATATTGATGCTATTAATGTATATGATTGTGTTTCCATATGTAATGTATGTATCTTTCTATGTATGTCCAGTATTTCAATTTAAACCTATCACAGTTTGGGCCGTACCGATTGGACTACAGCAAAACAGGGCGGTGAGTGACTGCCATTTACACAGCCAATTTTTTGTCAAGATCATTGTCATCATGCGTGTCTTTCATTTTTTCTGATTAGACACTTGCTGCTTGGTGGGAGAAGAGGCCATATAGCCTGTTTGGACTGGCAGTCTAAACAGTTGATGTGTGAAATAAATGTGCTGGAGTCTGTTAATGATGTGAAGTGAGTCCTCTTTATACAAACCACGAATAATCCTTTACTGTAATTTCTTTATTCTTCGTAGTCATGGATGTTTTTACTAAAATGGCACCGTCTTTCATCAGATGGCTTCATAGTGAGTCCATGTACGCAGTGGCACAAAAGAAATGGCTGTATATTTATGACTCCAATGGGATAGAGCTTCACTGTATTCGCAAATTCAATGACGTTCTTCGCATGCAATTCCTTCCCTACCACTTTTTGCTTGCTACAGCGGTATGTTATTTATTAAGTTATTTTAAACATTTTGAACCATTGAAAGATTTGTGTTGATCAGTTTTATATTCCCCATTCTCTGATAAGAGTGCCACAAGTTTTCTGCAATACCTTGATGTCTCAGTTGGAAAGGAGGTAGCTGCCATCTGCACAAAAACTGGACGCCTAGATGTAATGTGTCAGAATCCGTATAATGCCATCATTCACCTTGGACATGCCAACGGGACAGTCACACTCTGGTCCCCAAACCAGAAAGAAGCTCTTGTGAAAATGCTGTGTCACCAGGGAGGTGTACGCTCCATCAGTGTAGACAAGACGGGCAAGTAAGTGCTTATTTAGATTTTTATTTAATATTAATTTTATGATTTGAATATTGTATTTTATATGCTGTATGTTAGAGACGTAGATTGCATTTTTTAACAAGCAAGAGAAACTGTTCATCAAAATTGTTCTTTCCAGATACATGGTGACTTCAGGCATGGATAAAAAACTTAAAGTTTATGACATAAGAGCTTTCAAACCCCTAAAATCATACTTTCTTCCTGCTGGAGCATCCTGCCTTTCTCTGAGTCAAAGGGGGCTGTTGTCTGCAGCAACAGGGGATATAGTTCAGGTAATGGAGATCGAACAATCAAACTGTTGGAAGCAGGCTTGTTTTAATGTACTGTTCTCTCCAGGTGTACAGAGACGTGTGGAGCACTCCTGTTACCAAGCCCTACATGGCTCACAGAGTGAGAGGGGCAGTGTGTGGGCTGCACTTCTGCCCTTTTGAGGATATCTTAGGTGTGGGGCATGGAGATGGCTTTACAAGCATGCTTGTACCTGGAGCTGGTGAACCCAACTTTGATGGTCTGGATGCGAATCCCTACCGCAGTGCAAAACAGAGACAGGAATGGGAGGTTAAAGCTCTATTGGAGAAGATCCAACCAGAACTAATTACTCTAGACCCCAACAAACTTGGAGAGGTTGACAGAGCGACATTTGAGCAAAGACACCAAGACAGGATTGAAGACCTAGTCAGTTTCTAATTCATTGCAAAATTTTTTACAAGTAACAATTTATTTTATATTAACATTGTTTTTTTATCGTTTCAGGGCTTTGATCCTCTTGCAAAGCAGAAGTTTGTACCAAAGTTCAAGAAAAAGGGTCGTAGCTCTGCAGGAGCTGTTGAAAGACGAAAGAAGCAAGTGGCTCACGAGGACCAAAGAGTTAGTAAAACAGAACTTTGTTTCATTCTTTTTGATTATAGTATATTTTGACATTTGTTTGTCTTTCTCATAGGAACTTATCAAGAAAACAGTTGAGCGCAAAATGAGGACTCAAAAAGAACTGAAGGATAACAATGACAAGGCCTCTGTTGTATCTGGAAAGAAATCTGCTCTAGATAGGTTCAAAAAATAGTCAAGAGGGTTCATTGTTCTGTCCAGTAACCTAGTGTGGGAGTGACTTGAACTTCCTGCAAACAGAAACTACAGAAACTTTGACTGTAGTCAAATAAGAACTAGCAGTGACACAGAAAGCAATGACATGTCAAAGCCCAAACTTGTTAGTTAGTAATTGACGTTACTGGTTGGTTTTGCCCCAAGCGGTGTGCTCTGAAACAGCTATTGACAAACTACCAAAATGACCTGAATTACAACAACAATTGTGAGAAAATGTGTTTATTTAATTCTGTAGACTTCTCATATCCTGTGCAGAGTTGTTAAGGTTTTACACAGAAATCTGATACATAAAATGTGAAAGAAAATGTGGCATTGGTTTTTATTGTATTTTTATTTGTAGGCTGACCGATAAGGGCGCAAATTTAGATCTCTATATATATCTATAATATATATTATAGATATATATTAATATATATATATTATAAAATAAAAAATATCACTTTTCTACATGGAACACTTTTTGAAAGCCTAGTGCTGACACAGTGTAAATAAAATTGGCAAACAAGAAATCTGAGGCAAATGTAATGTTCATATCACATGAGATAAGCACTCCTTGTATTGAGTAATAAAACACCAACCACAGTCAATGTACTTTAAGGAATTCTATACTGTGGTAGCCATTTGACCCGTGTGGACACAATTTATCAAGTCTTATTTGAATCCTACTTGCTGTAATCCCTGCGTTTGCAATGGGGATCTGAACCGATTGTCCTCTGCACTCTATGTACTACGTTATTTTTACATTTACATTGATTTTTCCCATTTATCGCTTTCCCGAGCAAGAAACTTTAACAAATGCAGTCAAAATATGCGAAGCCGGTGTAGGAAGAACAACATTTTCTTCCAAATATTTGGGGTCTCTATAAAGAGAAGAACATCTGTTCTATTCACAGTATCGAAGCATCTTTGTGCATATCTTCTACAGACCCTGCTCTAGTCCTAAAGCAGTACCTAACATGGCCCTAAATTTACAGAGTCCAAGAGACGCGCGAACACTGATCCAGGAGCAGGGCAGGGACGCGTGGATGTCTGCCCAGTACCGCAGCATGTCTCTGGGAGCGACCTTGTGGACTGACACCATGGCCTGATAACAGCATCGGCCATAGGGGACACCAGGACCTCCAGAGAAGAGAGGGCAGTACGAGGGCAGGACCCCAGCAGAACGTGCACATATGCCCACAAATACATCTTCGGGGGGCAGAGGTGTGGAGAGGGTGGAAGCTGTGGCTGCAAGGGAGATTTTGAGCAATGCAGAGCGCGAGAGTACATAAGCGGTTCCGCTGCAGTAGTCCGGGAACACGTTGGGAGAGTAGGCCCCCGCGGGGAGGTAGTGCTTACTGTCGGGGTCACGGTTGGGAGCCACACGAGTATGAACCCTGCCCAGATACACGTCCCCGTGCTCATAAGGGTTTATGCTTTTGTTCAGAAAGTGGAGCAGGGCACTCGGATTGAAAAGGACATCATCATCCACTTTGGCCATAAAATGAGCCTGCGGGCAGAAGCGACGGGCCCACCCAAGTGTGGACAGGGTCTTCAGGGTGAGGTTGAAGTATGTGTCCAGAAAGCGACCCTGTATTAGGTCTCCTCGCTCCCTGGCCTCCACTATGAGCAGTTTGCCCAGTGATGGGTCCGACGGCACACCCACAATAAAAAGAGTCATGACCCTGTGCCCCCTTACCTCCACCTCACCACCCCAGGTGTCTCGGATGGCCTGCCGGGCCCTTTGATTGGCAGGAGCCGAGGTAACCATGGTGATGATGTAGGGCTTTGCGCGCTGGCACACGAGCGGGCTGGGCATGAGCAAGAACTCCTCCGGCCGTGTTGGGGGCACGCTCTGCAGGGGGATGGTGGCTCCGCGTGCTTCCAAATCCGTGTTCATTCCCGCTGAGGTGACCCATGACTCGATGGAGTCCAAAAACAGGACGGCTAAAATAGTTGTTGTCGCAATTGCCACGCACACAGAGGGCAATATTCTTCTTCCTCGCTTTCCCAAACGAGGTTTACACATCCGTTGTCCGAGCATGACCAGTGTGTGCCTTTATGCGCTTCTCACACACCGTTACTTAGATTCAACGCACCGCATCAAGTTGACTGCAGAAAGCGTTGATCTGTCATCGCATCTATGCTACTTTACGCTCCCATGAAATTGCAACACACAATCGTTTTTCGTTCAGCAATTATATAATGACGATCCATGAATCGTGTCCGGTTTGTGACCGCGGTGATGTGGTCCGGCATTTACGAAACGATGGTAATGAGGCCCGCACCAGAAAAGCTATTGCTTATTTGGCCTGCTACTTACGGTAATCGTAAAAAGCACGGCAGCGGTCTTCCTGCTTGGAATGTCTGGTGACTCGCTGTTCGAAGCATGCATTGCTTCCTGCCACTTCTTTGAACGCCAATACTGTGGCGGTAGGGATTGGCACGCACCTTTTCAATTGAAGCTCCAAAGATTACTGAGGATAGCGTGGTTGTGGATTGGAAAGATTTGGTACCCTTTATGGTGGATGTTATTGTCTGTACTGCTCAAACTCAAAAGAAAGCTGAAAGCATCCGGATCATTGCTAAAGCTGCAGAAAAGTATCTTGGAACAAAAGATGTTAATCGGGCTGGAATAGAAAACACACTGAATGAGTATCAGAGTAAAGAAATGCTCTGTCCGCTGTCATGTTCTGGTGGTTCTAATGTCTAATGTCTAAAGAATAAAGTCCAAAGGATAGTCTGAAGTCAAAAGAATGAAGTCTAAAGGATAGAGTCTGAAGTGTAAAGAATGAAGTCTAAAGGATAGAGTCTGAGGTCTAAAGAATGAAGTCTAAAGGATAGAGTCTGAGGTCTAAAGAATGAAGTCTAAAGGATAGAGTCTGAAGTCTAAAGGATAGAGTCTGAGGTCTAAAGAATGAAGTCTAAAGGATAGAGTCTGAGGTCTAAAGAATGAAGTCTAAAGGATAGAGTCTGAGGTCTAAAGAATGAAGTCTAAAGGATAGAGTCTGAGGTCTAAAGAATGAAGTCTAAAGGATAGAGTCTAAAATTTAAAGAATGAAGTCCGGACCGCAAAATTCTACCACAATGTTTTGTTTTATCTCTATAAGATCCACAAAAAAGTCACTGTGGCACAATTCAACATAAATCAACATAGGACTTTATGTTCAGAGAAGTAAAAATGTAACAATATTACATTACTAAAAACAGGACTAAAGCACTAAACTAACTAGTCAAGTCAGGTTTCTGGAAAACATTGGGTGTGTCTACCAGGAACCTGACTTGACTAGTGCAAAGAAGACCGGGACAAGACCAGGTTTAAACTAATTCTTAATGAACCATAATCTACAGGAAAAACATTGAAAACTATAAAACAGGATTAAAGCTGGTCTAAAACAGGTTCAAAGCAGGTCCAAAGCAGGACAAAAGCAAGACTAAAGTGGGACTAAAGCAGGACTATCTTAAAATAAATGTCATTAGAACATTTGGTCCAAATTATATTAAAAATAGTAGCTGCCAAAAAAAAGATCACTTTGCATTTAGTTCATAAGAACAAACGCAGCTGTCACTCGGCCACATGCACAGTATCATGTATGTTTTTGGAGTTCTCTGCAGCAGTTTATTAAAAATAGCCCAGACTGAGCATTGAAATAAATGCAACATAATGAAATCGACAACGGGAAAAAGTTCCTGAAAGCACTAAACTGGTGAAAACGGATCTGCATCTGAGAAATCATGAATTTTTATCTTTTCTTCGCTTCCATAGTCACGTTACTTCGGTAAGGTTTGCATTTTATGAGGCGATGGTAATGTGGCGAGAAAAGCTGTTGCGAATTTTTTCTGCTGATTACGGTAATCGCAAAAAGCACGGCGGTGGGGTTCCAGTTTAGGGACGGAACAAAACATGGAGAGTGAAATCAAAGTTTGAAAAATAAAGTACGTATTTATGTAATGTTTTATAATTTATCTAACATAGTGTAAAAAAAAAAAAAAATCAAAAGTTACCTATTACTTCTACTGCATGGACATTTTAAAAAAAGAACCTTGTTTAAAAATGTGTGACTATTCATTTATGTCTCATATTTTCATTTAAGTGTAAAGGATGTGTCAAAACTGCAATAATATAATAAAATAATATAACATTTTTCATAATTCATTTTAAAAATCACTATGTTTGGCAAATATGTCAAACGTCAATGGACAACACCACCTTGAAGGTCCATAACATCTTATTCTCAAGAGGTTTGTGAGAACCTATACGGCAGATCTTTGCTCACTGGTCCCCTACACGGGCTTGCCAAGTCTTATTCATTTTTACTGTAGGAATCTTTCATAATTCATATTAAAAATCACTATGTATGACACAAATATGTCAAACGTCAATGTTGGTATGAATGTTATGAGGACTCTTTAACGACTGAACATTTATTCTGGGGTAATCAGTTCTCTGCTATCTCTGTGTCGCTCCCTGACTCACTAAAAGAATGTAGTATGTCAAACTTAAATCTGTACATAGCATTATCAAAACCAACAAATGCAAACTGGGGGGAGGTACGAGATTTTGTCTATCGCTGTTTCATAGCAGAGGACTGGGAGAATATTCCAAATTCGTTTGAATTTTCACGCTCCACAAACACGTGGAGGATGTGTTCACAATTGTCTCTGCCGTCCATTCGCTGTGTTTCCACAGGCACTGATGAGACGCACACAGGCTGTTTTTTATCTCAGGCTGAGGCAGAGGCGATTCCTGAACTGAGAGAGGTTGCGGATGACCTCTGGGCCAAGAGCCCAACTGATGTAGGCCAGATTCGAAGTTGTCAACCCGTAGTGATTACCCCAAAATCTGACGCCTGCCCCTGTAGACAGCAATATCCTCTGCGCCTAGAGGCAGTTGAAGGTATTACTCCAGTATTTGAAGCCCTGAGGGAGGCGGGAGTAATAGTTCCTTGTAAATCAGGGGGGTACGGAGTCCCATCTTCCCTGTTAAAAAGCAGGGTGAACAGGGACCCCAGAAAAGCGGCTTGAAAGGAGTAAATGCTGCTGTGGAACCAGTTGCAGCTGTAGTACCTAATCCATACACTATTTTATCTCAGATTCCTTCAGAGGCAAAATACTTTACAGTTGTGGATCTGGCTAATGCATTTTTTGTCTGTCCCTGTTCATCAGGATTCACAGTTTTCATTCGCATTTGAATTCCAGACCCAACTCTAAACCCTGACACGGCTTTATCAGGGGTTCATTCACTCTCCAGCATGGTACAACGCAGCACTGCGCGACTCATTGGCTCCTCTGCAGCTGTCACCAGGAAGTTGTTTATTGCAATACATGGATGATTTACTTTTATGTTCTCCAACTGAGGACCAGTGTAAACAAGATACAGTGACTTTACTTAATCATTTGCAGGAAGTAAGGAAATGTAAGGAAGTAAGGAAATGTTTTCTTGGGTCATGTGATTTCTAAAAATGATAAAGGCATTTCCACAAAGCGCGTTGCAGCAATACAGGATATTACAAAACCAATTACTAAGAAACAATTGATGTCATTTGTGGGAATATGTTCATATTGTAGACAATTCATTCCAAATTATTCTGTAATGGAGTCTCCTTTAAGTGCTCTCATTCATGGAAAAGGCCTTCGGACTCATGACAAACTGACATGGACAGAGGAGGCGGAGACAGCTTTCTGTGAGTTGAAAATGGCTTTACAGAAGCCCCCAACTCTGGGATTACCTGACCCGACCCGACCATTCACACAGACTGTAGACGAACGAAACGGTTGCATGAGCTCTGTTTTGCTTCAGTCGCACGGGGGCTCCCTGCGACCTGTCGCCTACTTTTCTGCTAAACTGGACCCAGTAGCAGTCGGGATGCCACGATGTTTACATGCGGTCGAGGCAGCTGAAAAAGCTGTCCTGGCATCACGTGATCTAGTGGGTTATCCTGAGCTCACACTGTTGGTACCACATGCTGTCTCTTTGACTTTATGGGAACAAAAAACTTCTCATCTTTCTGTTTCAATGGCTTAGATATCACACAATTCTTCATGAGTTGTCTAATGTCACAGTAAAATGGTGTACACAGCTTAACCCTGCCACACTCTTGCAAAAATGTGTTCACAAAAGGTTTTACAATTTATGCCCAAAAGTTTTGTCAATCTTGTGCGATTTGTTTAAACAACAATCCAGGTAGAGCAAAACAAGTCCCACAGGCACCCACCACCATAAAGGCCGTTTGGGCACATGCAGATGGATTTCATTGACCTAACTCCATGCGAGGGCAAGACATTCTGTCTGGTGTTTGTTGATGTTTGGTCCCGGTATGAGGAAGCTTTTCCATCTAAGCATGCTTCTAGTAACGCAGTGGTCTAAGCTCTGATCACAGAGATTGTGCCACGCTGGGGCATTCCTGAAAAAAACTCTAGTGACAATGGCAGCCATTTTGAAGCTAAGGTGGTGGATGAGGTGTGTCAATTTCTGGGCATTGATCCCCGTAAACATACCTCTTATCATCCCCAGTCATCAGGTCTAGTCGAAAGGAGTAATGGGACGATCAAAACAAAACTGACTAAAATCTGTGAGAAAACAGGACTCTCCTGGGTCAAGGCGCTTCCACTCGCACTCATGTACATGCGTATGCGAGTACAGGCAAGATGTAAAATGAGTCCATTTGTGATGATTCAATGTTAGCTTATTGTAAAGAATTGGATGCACTGTTGTCCTCTATTTCTGCGCAGGTAAAAACCGCTCTCCCGAAGGCAGCTGAAGCTGTACTTCATAACTTCAAGCCAGGAGACTGGATCCTGGTCCAAGAGCCAAGGCCATTCCAAGTTCTTCTCATCACGGACACCGCGGTGAAAGTAGTCGAACACGGTACTTGGGTTCACGCATCACACTGTCGAGCAGTCTTCAGCTCACCTGTGGAGCTCAAAAACAACAGCACGGCTGTCTGTCCACCCGTGGGTCAGACACAAGGGCCGGCTGCAACTCCAACCTCAACCACTGAGGACGTCGTGGGAATTTTTTGAATTGCAACGCTCTCAAGCGCGTGAGAGCAGGGGTCAGAGCAGGTCATAAAGCTCGACCCGCACCAGAGCCCACTGATCGGGTGCTCCGAGCACGTGGCACTCCGCCAAAACTCAGTGCAGTTTGAAGCTCTGCATCGTTTGGTAATCGCATCTACACAACCCGATCTTTGTTGTCTTCATGGCTCCTAAAGCACATCCATGTGCTCTTCGGGAGGAGAAGAGCCCCCTGGAGCCTAAGAGCTCTAACCTGATCAACAGGAGGGTCAACATCAGGTCACTGAATTGTAGAAAATTGAATTGAATATAGCCACCCGCGCTGTGTGAAGGAGAGGTTTCGCAGGTCTTTCCTTCCTGCTGCTGTCAGACTTTACAACAAACACTGTTAGTCATGAACGTGTCATTCAGCTTTCATAATCCTGTGCAATACTGTGACATAATGTCAATCATCCCTGTGCAATATTTTCTGTCAGCTGTTATTTATTTTTTTCTTAGTTATCTGTTTTTATTATTCTACTTCTGCCTAATCTGTTTCTGTACCTAATCTGTGTTGCAACACTGGAATAATTTCCTCATTGTGGGACAAATAAAGGTGATTTTACTTTAAGATTGTGCCCTCTGCTGTGGGTGGAGCCACTCAAATGCCGAAAAAGACCAAAGGTTTCAAGAACAGCATCAAGGTCTTTAGCGTTTCTGTAATAAATGTTATCAACATGAACAGTGAAAATCACCTGTAATGACCAAACCATCAAAGTCTGTTATAAAACTGAAAGCATCTCAGTAAAATCATCAATAAAACTTTGGCAGTGAGTGTTGGGGAGGCTTGTATAAAACAATGAAGAGTATGGATGGAGACTGTCTTAGCTCCATTTGAAAGGATACATAATAAAATGATGAAAACACCCCAAAGAACAACCTGTTGTCTCGAAGAACTAGTTCTCCTCCTGAGCGATTCCAGCTCCAGTCCAGCTGTAAACTGAAGCGCGTCCGCCTGTCTTTCCGAGAGAGTCGGATCTCTCCTTCACCGTGGAACTCCTCAAGGTTTCTACTTTTTCCCAAAGAGGTTTGGTAGTTTTTCTTTGACGTGAAGGAGGGTTTAAGGACAGGGAACCTCGCGCATGCTAGCTTCGTTGCGCCGACTTATGCCGCTTAAGATACTTTATTCATATCTATTTACTCATCCACTCTCGTTGTTTCATCGTGGATCCTCAGCACGGATTGGCTCGTCATCGGTCTTATTGTAGTATCGGCTACTATCCACTAAGCCATTAATTCCTCACCGGGATGCCCTCTCCAGCATCGCCACCGGGCACCAGGATGCCACCGCTGGGCACCGGGATGCTGCCTACAGAGTTCCCGGTTCTTCTGGGAGTTCCCAGGCACCAACCTGAAGCTAAACCGAAGCTCTCTTCTCAGGAACTTCTTCTCCTGCTCCACAGCAGCTCTTTTTGGTCATCTGAACTTCACCACGCAGATCATCCCCCAGGGGCAAGCCCTTCATCTCCCACCTCCCGACGTCAGCGTCTTCTGTTCAATCACTCCACAGCCATGTGAGTCTAATCCAGTCCATCAAGTCAGTGCACCACTTGATATACTGTTCCATCAGCCTATTTGAGGGGGTTACTTTAAGGCAGACGGCTCTCCAACCTCCAGCTTGACGAGTTCCTCCACTTCATCTATGAGTTTGCACTTCTTCGGCTGCCTTATTTTAGATTGATCCAGTCAGGATTGCCACTGTAGGGGATTTTACTTGTACAAGTACTGTAAAATTAATCATGTCCTCCCACTTATGAAAGAGGCTGACATTCAAAGTTGATATCAATTAAAGAATTGGATCAAGATTTCAAACATGAGACACTGCATAAGTGTGGGTATGTTTGTTTCATATTTTTAGATTATGTTGGGGCACCAGCCATTGATTAGGCATTTAACAATTCTATAATCAAATATCTGGATTAATTTATTTATAAAAAAAATATTTTGCTTGTTGGAGGTTGGTGAGAACGTAACCGTGACATTGACCCCTTTTCTGGAAATGAATGAACACTTTACCAAATGTGGTTTATGGAGATTTATTGACCAAATAATTAAACAGATAAATATGAATATGGAATATGATGATGAGTCAATAACAGATGGAGACTAGTCATGATTGTACTTGATCTAGCTTGTTGTGTGTGAGGTAATTCTAAAATGATTTTATCAGCCAGTTTGTGAAATGCATTCATACAACCAGAGCCAGAAGAAGCTGCATGATCCTGAACGGCAGCTCTGTCTCGGACAGTGTCAGGCTGAAGAAGCACTGGATCAGGTTCAGTGATCTGCGTTTTCCTTGGCTCTGAGGTGTTCCGAAAATAAAAGAAGCCGTTGCACTGATTCACTGATGAAGTTGGTCTGAAGAGGTACTGGTTTGCAAAAGTTTGCTTCAGCGGGCATGCCTCTCTGGAATGTTCTTTGTGGGTTAATTTAGCATCGCTAGGCCAGAGATAAGCCCTCATCTCCCGAGACCCTTCTTGATGGACCTCTCTGATGGAACTAAGTTTGTCTTCTCCTCAAACAAGGCTCCAATTGATGGGTCAAACAAACATTTACGGTAGTTTCTAACAACGCCACCCTGGATTAAATTGGTGCCAGGGACATTACACAGGTAAAAGGCTAGCGCAGATTAGAGATTGAGTGGACCAGGAGACTCAGATATAGAAAAACTCACATTTTATTGCATTTAAGTTCAGGAAAATAACAAAACATTTGGATTCTCATTACTAAAATGCAGTAGACTACCTTCTCATTATCACATTCACACCTTTAAAACAGCTGACCCATTTAACATAATTTAAAACACAATACAGCAGCCCATTCCCTCACTAGGGCCAATTTACAACACATTCATGTCATTGGACGGTGGGATGAAGCTGGAGAGAACATGCAGACTCCGCCCAGTGAGAGATCATGTGATGTTCACCCAGGAATTGAACCCATCATCTTCGTCTTGGGAGGCGAGCTCTATTTTTCAAACTTTGATTTCACTCTCCATGTTTTGTTCCGTCCCTAAACTGGAACACCACCTCCGTTTTTTTGCGATTACCGTAATCAGCAGAAAAAATGTGCAACAGCTTTTCTCGTGCGGACCATGATTACCATCGCCTCGTAAAATGCGGCCCACGTTAAGAAGTAAAATTATGTGTGTTTTATTACAACCCGACACATATTCACAGAGAAATTAGTTTATGAATTTAGACGTGCCTAAAGCAAAAGTGCACATGTCCGGGATGAGACCACCTTTCATAACCCGACCCGTGAAGCAATCCGCACATCAGGCACAGGGGTCTGACCTACCTTGTGCGACGTGATTTAATTTGATGTTGTTTTTGTGTTGTGGTTTGTCGCTGCTTGTTAACATATGTAAAAAAGCAAGTACTTGTATTACCAAGATGGACACTGATATCCCTGTCACTCAGTTCAGTCTATTTCTCGCAATAAACTACATTTAAGTCGACTTCCATGAATACGTGAATTCATGACATGGTGTCAGAAGTGACTCTTTCGCCTATTAGACAAGTCTGAAGCTGCGACATGGCCAAGTTTCAGGCTCCGGAATCATTTGACTTCACCCAGCCCTCGGCGTGGTCGACCTGGAGACAACCTATATTTAGCACATTCACGTTTCCAAATGACGTCGATGGCTACTATGAGGAGAAAGTTTGACGAACATTTTGTGCCACGGCGAAACACAATTCACGGACGTACCTGCTTCCACCAACGCTCACAGCTCCAAAGGGAGAGTGTGGAGGCGTTTGTCAGACAACTGTATAAATTGGCAGAGCACTGTGATTTTGGACAAACTACAGATGAACAGATAAGAGATCGCATTGTGATCGAGAAGTGCAGATGGAGAAGTGTCACAGAAAGTACAACTTGAACCGGACCTGACATTGGAAAAGGCTATCAGTATTGAACGGTAGTCGGAGCTACCAAACACAGAATGCCAGCGCCAGAACAAGCATTGAAGTGGGTGCCGTGAATGCACGTAAGTTCAAGAAGCCTAAACAATACAACAAAAGGTATGCTAAAAACAAAGACAATGAACGATATAGAAGTGCACCATTGGCAACTCACAAGAAACGCTTTACAAGGTGTGGGAGACAACACGGGTATGGTGCTTTTCCAGCTACAGGGAGACAGACGCTGCCGTAAATGCCATAAAACGGGCCATTTTGAAGAAATGTGCAAAACTAAAAATGTTAATGCACTTGAAGCAACTGCCTCCGATAGTGATGAGGGCAGTGCCTGATTCCTTGGGGCTGTTACCGAGGATAATGATATGAAGATTTACAAATAAATGGCACAACTGTAACGTTCCGGATTGATACAGGTGCAGATGTCACTGTGATTCCGGAGAAGACGTTTACGAAACTGCAACAGCGCCCTCTTCTCATCATAACAAAGTCGACCTTCACCAACCCAGGTGGAACGTTGGGTTGCAAAGGCAAATTCATGACTCAGTGTGAAAGGTATGGTGAAACTTTTTCCTTTTGGATCTATGTAATGTCAGGCTCCTTCACCACAAACTTGCTCGGTCGTAAAAAACAGCAAAAAAAAAAATGGGACTAGTGCGCAGAGTATATGGGCTTGAGTCATATGATGATGTGTTTGGGGACATTGGACTACTGAAATGTGAATCAGTGAAAATAGAGCTTAGGGCAGATGCTAAGCCCTACAGCATTGCAACTCCATGGCGCATACCCTGGTGTGCTCCCATGGTGGCTGTTATCAAAAAGAACAAGAAACCCCAGATCTGTGTGGATTTGACCAAACTGAACAAGGCTGTGAAAAGTTTCTAATTTAGAGGACATTGCTCCAAAGCTGTCAGGTGCAACAGTGTTCTCTACTGTGGATGCTTCAAGTGGGTTTTGGCAGATTCCCCTTGATGAGAATAGCAGGAAGCTCACAACTTTTATGACACCTTTGGGCCGTTTCTGTTTCCGCCGCCTACCCTTTGGCATTGCATCTGCTCCAGAAATATTTCCGCAGAAAATGAGCACACTTCTCAAAGATCACACTGACACAACGGTGGTAATAGATGACATTCTGGTCTATGGTAAAGACAAGCAGGACCATGACCAGAACCTTCGAGCCATGATACAAACGATCAGAGCTTCCGGCCTGAAGTTAAACCAGGACAAATGTCAGTTTCGCAAATCTGAGATCCACTACTTTGGACACATCATTGGGAAGGATGGCATCAAACCGGACACTGAGAAAGTTAGAGCCATCGCAGAGCTTCCCAGCCCGACAAACATAGCTGAACTGCGGAAGAGGATCGGGATGAGCAACTACCTCTGGAAATTCCTCCCGGACCTTTCAACAATAATGCACCCCATCAACTCTCTGCTTAAGAGTGATGGCGCCGCAGACGGATGCCCTGGCCTTTAGGTGCTCTTTGTTATGTCTGATTATGTTCGTAAATTGTGTGTCTGCGTGCTCTTACACCCGTGAAGAGCTCTTGTCCTTCCGCACAACGCACAACAACTCCTACGGACCTAGTTCCAGTTTTTTTAGTTTCTGCTGCTGAATTAGCCCTTCTTTTGGCTAAAAGAGTGAGACGCCGCAGGCGAGGAAAACGTGCGGGGGTCCTCGTACGGCTCAGGAGACGCGGTAACACGGACGCCCTTACCTGGGATTTTCCTCTCCAACGTCCGCTCCCCCACGGTGGCCACCTCCGCCAACCCAAACCTGGTCCCCCCCACCTCCCCCACCACCCTCTCAGTTCAGGAACAGGATGTTCACAGGCTATTTCGGAAATCCAACCCCCGAAAAGCTGCTGGACCAGACGGCGTCTCTGCCGCTACATTAAGACATTGCGCAGGAGAGTTAACCCCCGTCTTCACAGACATTTTTAACACCTCCCTGGGGTCATGCCATGTCCCAGCCTGCTTCAAGTCTGCCATCATTGTTCCCTGTCCCCAAGAAGCCCCGGATCACTGGACTTAATGACTACAGGCCTGTGGCGCTGACGTCTGTAGTCATGAAGTCATTTGAACGCCTGGTCCTGCCCCACCTCAAGTCCTTCACCTCCTCCCTGCTGGACCCCCTGCAGTTCGCCTACAGAGCCAACAGGTCTGTGGACGACACCATCAACCTGGCACTCCACTTCATCCTGCAGCATCTGGACTCCCCGGGAACCTACGCCAGGATCCTGTTTGTGGACTTCAGCTCTGCGTTCAACACCATCCTCCCTGCTCTGCTCCAGGACAAGCTCTCCCAGCTCAACGTGCCTGACTCCACCTGCAGGTGGATCACTGACTTCCTGACGGATCGGAGGCAGTGCGTGCGGCTGGGGAAGAATGTCTCAGACACTCGGACTATCAGCACAGGAGCTCCACAGGGCTGTGTACTTTCTCCTCTGCTCTTCTCCCTGTACACAAACTGCTGCACCTCCAGCCACGACTCCGTAAAACTCATCAAGTTTGCGGACGACACCACCCTCATCGGGCTCATCTCGGACGGGGATGAGTCCGTCTACAGGAGGGAGGTGGACCGGCTGGTGTCCTGGTGCAGCGGTAACAATCTGGAGTTCAACGCCCAGAAGACAGTGGAGATGATCGTGGACTTCAGGAAAGCCACAGCCCCCCAGCCCCCCCTCATCATGACAGACTCCCCCATCACCACCGTGGACTCCTTCCGCTTCCTGGGCACCACCATCACCCAGGACCTCAAGTGGGAGCCCTCCATCAGCTCCCTCATCAAGAAGGCCCAGCAGAGGATGTACTTTCTGCGGCAGCTGAGGAAAGCCAAGCTGCCAGCGCAGATGATGGTGCAGTTCTACACGGCCATCATTGAGTCCATCCTCACCTCCTCCATCACCGTGTGGTACGCTGGAGCCACAGCCAGGGACAAACAGAGACTACAGCGCATTGTGCGTTCTGCTGAGAAGGTGATCGGCTGCAGACTTCCATCTCTGCAGGACCTGTACGTCTCCAGGGCTCTGGGACGAGCAGGTCGGATCACAGCTGACCCTTCTCACCCTGGACATGGTCTGTTTGAACCACTCCCCTCAGGCAGGAGGCTACGGTCCATCCGGACCAGAACCTCCCGCCACAAGAATAGTTTCTTTCCCTCTGCCGTTGGACTCATGAACACTTCAAAACACCTGTCACTTTAACTGCAATATTCAACCACTCACTGCACTGTCACTTTCTGCACTATAACTTTAAACATAACTGTAAACTTGTGTACATAGAAATGCCTATTTTTATTTTTATTGTATAGTAATTTTAAATTGCTTCCTAATGCATGCCCTTTTTTGATTGAATATATGTTGTTTTATTATTATCTCAGTGTTTTATGTTGCACCTTAAGGCCGAGACAAGTTCCTATGTTTTTGAATTTTGTTCATTGACAATGGCAATAAACTCTTTCTGATTCTGATTCTGATTCTGATTCTGAAGAGTGAAACGTTGTGGACATGGGGAGAGGCACAAGAAAAGGCTTTCAAAAAGGTAAAAGGCATGTTGACAACAGCACCTGTTTTAGCATACTACAATGCAAAGAGACCGACCGTTGTAAGCATGCAAGTAGTTATGGCTTAGGGGGCGCACTTCTGCAGGAACACAACGAGGGACTCCACCGGGTCGCCTTTTGCACAAGGACACTGACAGAGACTGAATGCAGGTACTCCCAGATAAAACTCCCAGTGTGTGGGCATGCGAGCGGTTTGGAACATATCTGCAGAGCATGGACAGATTTGTATTCCAAACTGATCCCAAGCCCCTCGTTCCGCTGATAAACATGTACGACTTTTGATGCGCTTGATGAAGTTCAACCCAGAAG
This sequence comes from Chaenogobius annularis, assembly GCA_015082035.1. NCBI lineage: Eukaryota > Metazoa > Chordata > Actinopteri > Gobiiformes > Gobiidae > Chaenogobius > Chaenogobius annularis. The sequence continues at coordinate 431,284 of BJKM01000115.1, forward strand.
CAGTTCATGTTCCAGGAAAGTCAGACTCTGAGCATGAAGTAAAATCTTATGTTCAGGCAGTGATTGAAACAAGGCCAATTACTAAAAACAGACTAAACAGAATAAGAGAGGCCACAAGCAATGACATCATTCCGTGATTCGTTACACAAATAAAGGCCCTCCGATTTGTCATGCTTGCCTCACAACCTGCTAAAATATTATACAGTTAGAGCCCACCTGTCAGAAGTTAGTGACTTTTATTGTCGAAAAAGATTCAGTTGTAGTCATCTGGACTCTGTTTTAGAAAGTGACTTTTAATGCACGATGACCGCATTGTTATTCCCCTTTCAATGCAAAAGACTGTACTGTCACAAATACCGGACAAGAGCTAATGTGTCAGTGTGGTGGCCAGGTGTCAGGAAAGACATGGCTGAGCTAGTCAACTCATGTGAGTTTTGCATGAGGAATAAACCTCAATAAAATCAACAAAAAGAGCCACTAATTTCCACACCCCTGCCGCAAGGCGGGGGCAGAAAATAGCAGCTGATTTGTGTGTGCAGGAGGCTACAGTGAGATATCACATTTATCTACCACAAGCAGTTACCAAGTAGTTTCAAAACAATTCCACTAGAGCTAGTGACAGATAATGGCCCTCAGTTCGCTTCAACCGAGTTCGGTCAGTTCAGTGAGACGTACAACTTTCAGCACACGACGTCCAGTTCTCACTACCCGCTAGCAAATGGAGCGGCTGGTAGGAGCGTTGCCAAGAGAATTCTGCAACAACCAGACCCACAGCTCGCCCTGCTGGGCTACAGAGCTACTCCTATTGCTGCAACAGGTCACAGCCCAGCTCAGCTCATGCTTGGCCGTGAAATCAGGACCACAATACCTGTATTGCCCCAGCAGCTTTGGCAAACTGCAGTCGATCACCAAGCAGTAAGACTGAAAGACCAACAGACTAAATCTACCTACCACTTCTTCTACAACAGGCGTCATTCAACCAGACCTTTGTCAACACTGCAGCCTGGTCAGAGTGTAACAGTGGAGTTGGACGGGGAGAAAGGTAGGAAAACTCCAGCGAGAGTCATTGCAACAGCGCCAGAGCCCAGATCCTACATTGTCCAAACTGACCAAGGAACTGTTGCTCGTAGGAACAGGAGGCATTTACAAGTAGTGCCTGAGCCAGCAACCCAAGTTACTGCAAAAGAGACTAGTGACTGTGACATCACTGAGCCAGGTGCCCTGCCTGCTGCCACTAATGCATCTGTGCCCTGTGTTCCTACTATTCCCACTAGTTCAGGTTCCTCCCCGAAGAGGACCTCTGCTGGTCGAGTTATTAAGCCACCTACTAGGTTTAAGGACTATGTTTGAAACTGAAATATAATTTGCTGTTTAACAGTACAAACCTCTAGTTAAAGTTAGTGGAAGGTTAAAAATGCCAATCCTATTGTCATTGCTTTGAAATGTTCTGGCTGTGTTTAAAAATTGGTACTAAATGACACGGCTTAGACTACACGAGTATTGTTGTCAGAAATTTAATCACCAATTATATTTTCTTTTGGAATTGTAAACAAATGTTTCCCATGTTTACTTTGCTGTTTGGGAATCAGCTAAAGAGGGGAGATGTGACGTGATTTAATTTGATAATTACAACGTGCTCCACTAGGAGACACCACTGTTTTGTGTTGTGGTTTGTCGCTGCTTGTTAACATATGTAAAAAAGAAAGTACATGTTTTACCAAGATGGACACTGATATCCCTGTCACTCAGTTCGGTCTAGTTCTCGCAATAAACTACGTTTAAGTCGACTCCCATGAATACGTGAATTCATGACACCTCGCACCCAACCGACCGTTCAATCCAATGATGAAGCCTGGAAAACACGCTGCCCTCTGGTGCCACGGCGCGTAATGTTCCTCGTTAACGAGCAGACTTCCAAACAGGCGGAGCACACGGTCCTTACTCATGTTACATTTACACCAAATCATCAATGAAGCTGTTGTTACTGTGTCTGCAGCTTCACACATTTGTGCTTTGACAGAGCAGTGTTTCAGAGGAACCGGGGCTCTCTTGAAATGTGTTTTGGTTTATTTGTTCTTACCCTTGTCGTCACCCTGGGCCTCACTTATGTCACTCTTGTCTTCTCTGCTACTTGTGGAGTCTGCACCACTGCGTCTCCTTCTGCAAAGGTGTTTCTCTGAAATATTGTCTCGTTAGTTCAAAATTATTTTGCACATCTTGCAGTTTTTTTACATGCCCTTTGAGTTAAAATTTTCCATACTTGGTTGCCCATTTTCGAAAGTGGTCAGCCACTTGGTCGGACACTTTTAAAGTGGCCAACTACTCTGAAAAGTGGCCGACCAAGTGGCCGACCACTTTCAAAAGTGGCCGGCCAAGTGGCTGACCACTTCTGACCCGTCTGTGGCAAAACACAATTTTTGGATGCCTATAAAATGGCTAACCGCTCTGCAAAGTGGCCGACACTTCTACAAAATGGATTAACACGATGAAAAGTGCATCATCTTCATTTTGGCCAATCTTTAAGAAAGCTAAATATAAATTCGGCCAAGTTCATTCAGTACAGTAAATGTGATGATTTAGCTCAGTAAATAAAGTACTGTATGGAGAACTGGGGCTCATGACCAGATACTTTTCAAATATTTATAGACAAACTGAACTTAATGAATTAAAGCTCAGTATTATTTTAAAGGCAAATGGAATCAACTAAATATATGACTACTCTATGTATGCCCAGAGTCTCCGCATGCTACTAAATATGTTGAGTTTGGCTACTTAAATTTACATTCACTAGTATAGTCAACTGGGCTGAAAATAGCAAGATAACACATTTTTAAAGTGAGCCTGTGGAAAAAATATAGTTCATAAGGCATACAGCTAAAAGTTGCTTATTTGAGGACCAATGTCTTTTAGTGTTAAAATACATTCCAGCCTTAAGAGATATCCGAAGGCACAACCTCTAACTCCCAAGCCCAGTACAATCCTAGATGAGCTACTGCTACAACGTCTGTGAGACTGTTTTATTTCAAGTCCATGCAATAGCTACTAAATAATAGCTATAAAATTATAATTGTATTATATTTTGATTGACATTTTTGTCATGACATTAGAATATTACAATCACACACAATAGGAAAACAACAGGCTCTATGTACCAAAGCCATAAAAGCACATAGAGTGCTGTGTGAGCTAATTATCAGCCTCAAGCACCTGACTTATGTTACGTTACACAGAATGAATGGAGCAATCTGCAATCTGTTTTGTTTTTGTAATTAATGCTTTTAAGACAGCAGTGAACCTCGCAATTAAATAACTACAATTTCAAGGGTCATAGATAGTTCTATGAATCATGTGTCCTTAATTGTTAAATGTGTCTGAACACGAACTTCCAGAGCACTCATTTTGACTGCTCCTAGATTTGGAAGTCTTTTAACTCTGTTTAGGTAGATTTTTGGTGTTCCTCACTTTTTGACTTTTACTGTATCTGTGTATGTTTAATTTCTCTGTCATGATTTTTTTTTTATTGAAGTGAGATTTGAGAACATGTCGGTGTAATCCCTCATTTGTCCAGGAGTGTTCCATTTTAGAAAAAGATTCAGTCGTAGTCATCTGGACTCTGTTTTAGAAAAACAAAACATTTCGACTCTCATCCAAGAGTCATTCTCAATCTGTGAAGCAAGTCTGAGAACTCAGGTTTATATCCTACTCTGTGAAAGCCCTCCCTACAGGGCGGGACCCCTGATAATGGGCCATCGAAACCAACTGGGACTGGCCTATTGTTCACTGACTTTGGCTCCCTCCTCCCTGAGTCCCTTTATTAGCATCCGAAGGCCTCGGACATCTCCAGGGTTACAGCAAACCATTATAAACAACCGGAAGGTTGAATCTTAAACCTCCATTATGATTTAATGAAGGATTCTCTTTTTTAACAAAGATTGCCTCCTTAATTCCTCTTTCAAACCATCTTTTCTCCTGCTCAGAATCTCCACCTCACTGTCTTCAATAGAGTGGTTTGTGGCTTTGAGATGAAGATGCACGGCACTCTGGGGTCCTGAACTCGCGTGTCTTCTGTGCTGATAAAGCCTCTTGTGAAGTGGCTGTTTAGTCTCCTCTATGTAACGCTCTTTTGAGATTGAGAATGACTCTTGGATGAGAGTCGAAACTTTTTGTTTTTCTAAAACAGAGTCCAGATGACTACAACTGAATCTTTTTCTACAATGAAATTTGAGAAGTTCTTTAACTCCAAGAGCAGTCATTTTGACTGTTCCATTTGAATTGACAAGGCAATAAACAGTATTTTTATTTATTTATTTATTTATTTTTAGGCCTATAGGCTTTATTCGACACACTAAAAGTTTAGAGTGAAACGGGGATGAGAGAGAAGGAAGGACATGCAGTATGAGGCAGAGTTCGAACTCTCAACACTGCGGCGGCTGCACGTGGGGCCTGGCCCGGTGGCCCAGTGGCCACCTTAAAACCACTTGATCACCGGGCAGTTACTCCCCTCGGAATTCCATTGATTGGAATGGGAGTAGTTCTTGTAGCTTCACAACTCTGGCAGTCTTAGTGCTAAAAATATTAAAACAAATTAAATAATGAGTGTTCAACCATTGGCCACTTTTAGATCCCGGCGTCTCTCTCATAGAGAATTCGAAGCTGGACGACCGCTGCCGTTCACAAAAATCTGGCACAAATATTTTTCGCGGGCGGGCCACGAATTCTATCGTGTCGTAAATAACGGGCCGCTTTACCGTAGTCCATTATACGACCACTCAACCCAGAGGACATGCAGTTGCACAGATGAGACGGCCACCGGGGCAAGGGTGTCTGTACAGCTGGATCATGAGCAGGATGCAATCAGCAGGATGACATTTCCCAGTCTTTATGCTGGCATGTTCAATGAAATATACGGCACGCAGGTGAGGATTTCAGTTCACTGGCGACAGATGGGGAGAAGTACTATTATAATGGAAAAGCATTTCGGCAGATTGGGCGACCCCACTTATTTTTACTACAACCAATATCACAGTAAAATGCCTATTACTGTATCCTATTTGATTGTAGTACTTTGAAGCTTTACTGTCACTACGTGAGTGAGCAGAGTCGGCATCTACTCTGTAGAGACCCCTTGTGGTACAACAAACTCAATTCAGTCCAAAGACTTCATCTGTGGTTAGGCTTATTTTCCTTTTGGGCATATTAATTTAGATGTGATGCCTGATCTCAGACAATTTTATACACTCTACATCTTAAGATTTGACGAGTGGAACCTGAAAATCCATTTTAACTGAATATATTTCCATTTATTTGAGTGCTTTTGTGTATGTTTTTTTAATCCACGAGCCTATTTATGTGAAAGCATTACCAGATAGAGTCAGGTGTGATTTCCAGATAGAGTCAGGTAAGCATGCAGGAGGTTCTGGGATCGACCATAAGAGAACACTACAAGATGAACCTATTGATTTTTTTTTTCTTGCTCTTTGTTAAATTTTTGTATACAAATTGTATAGGGATTAAATTAAAGTGTGTCACCCAATGAGGGAATTGCTGTTGTGATATTGGGTGTTTTATCATGTCCTTGAAAGACAGTTAGTCTCGTGTCTATATTTCAGTTGTAAGATACATTGCGTGACAACTTTTCACATTCAAATACACTTCAGATTACTGTACCCTGAATTTCTAAGATTAGGGTTTATAGCGCAGTGTCAAAACTGTGGAGTGCATCAGACTGTATTTGATTGCAGTATGGATATTAGTGAGTTTTCTTCCACTTATAAACTATAGCAGGTGGGATTCAGAAAAGATTTGCCAGAAGTCACCCAAAACCAACACTACAGAAGAGAACTGCAGGTGTAAACAGATCTGTAGTTGACACTTCTGGATCAGCTCTGTCTTTGTCATGACTTTCATTTGACACTACTGACATTTTTGACACAGATTTACCTTGATATAGGAGGTCTACTTGCCATTTTGGACAGGTTACAGCCAGTGAATGGCCAGGCACACAGGCACTCCATTTTGGAGGCAGTCAGACAACAGCCATAATAGGCTATAGGCTGAGCCTGAGGCCTCAGTTTGCTGCAGTCATCTGCATAAATATCAACATGTGATATGTCTTCACATGAACTCACATTAGCGCTTGGGTGATTTAGATTTTTTTTTTTCTTTAGCTAGAATCTATCTACACTTTAACTTGACCCATCCTTCATTACTGTCGGGCCATCCTGTCAGGAGTAGTGCCACAGACTAGTGCATCTCCAGATCCAGAGTTTGGCTTTGTCAGGAATACTTTAGCTGGAGGATTATGCCTATTTTGCGTGTTCTAGGTTGAAATTGTGGCATTAACAAGATGTTTGCCAGTACTACCTATGTTGGGTTAAGTTGATTTAAAACCACTGCAGAAGATTTAAATCAAAGGTGTTTTAAGGTCATCAAAAGACAAATGAAATGTCTGGAACCACAATAGTGATGCGTCTGTGTCTATAGATGTTAAAGTGACTGATGTTCAGTGGTCCTAGACTGGACTTTGCCTCGACGACATGACGTCAGCGGTGTCTGTAGGAGGACGGGTGGAGGTGCGCGAGGACGCACGCACGCACGCCGCGGCCGAGGAAGGAAAAACATTGCACGCTGTCGAGCGGGGTCACGAACTATGACCTTTAACAGAAGAAAAACAAAAGAAATACTTTGTAAATCAGGAGTGTCAAGTAATTTTGCAAGCCCCATTCCACAGAGGTAAGTGCCAGACATGAAGTAACAACAGATGAAAGCCCGAAGAGGCTGTGCAGAGAAAGCGCGCTGCTAATCTCCCGGTTAGCATTAGCACACGGCTCTTCTTCCGCAGCGCTGTGATCCGCGCAGGGCCAAGGACAGTAGGCGCGCTCGGGCTACAATCCGTAAACACAAGCTATATTTGTGTGACACCAGTACTGTCATAGTGAAAATGCATCTCCATAAAGGCAACCCCACTGGCAGAGACACGGTATTGTGCCACAACCTTTGTGCCGTGTAGCTGCTACAGCCGCTAATGATTTGTGCAGTGAAGATGAACCTTTGGCATCCCATTGACAGCTGCTAGGTTTTTTTGGACAAATTTGCACTAAGGGATATTTTTCAGTTTGTTTAAATATGAGCGCATAAACTTCCCTTTGGAGCTACTTACTGAATGCCATATTCTCCATCTTTTGATGATTTTTCAGGGAGTGTCATAATTAATAACATTTGGTAAATAAGTGAATTTATGCAGTAAATTATAATTTGCAGATGTCATTCCCGTGTCACTGTGCCAAAGAAAAATAGTTTCAGTTAAATGTTCAAAACGCAATTCAAGTTAATCACAAAGCCTCACATTATTATTCCCTTAGTTGAAGAACTGACAGTTTTTATCTGGTGTTTTATCTGGTGTTTTCAACAGACCTCACTAATGACCTTGCAAAATCATGACATCCAACCTGAACCTGCTTGCTCAGCAGAAAGTGGTGTCCGAGCAGGCAGCTGAGGTGAGTTGTTTTATTGTCAAACACATACTGAACAAAACTATAAACACATTGCACCATATACTGGTAAAGCAAAACTTAACATTTCAGAGTGGCTTTTTGTTGTGGCCAGCCTAAGGCACACTTATGGAATATTAATGCATTTTCATCAGCATCTTGATATGCCACATCTGTGAGGTGGGATGGATTATCTTGGCAAAGGAGAAGTTCAAATATTTAGTATTTTGTGAATATAGAAAATGTTTTATATCTTTGAGTTCAGCTCATGAAAACCGATGTAGACGATGTAGTATATGTAATTCCCCAGAAAGAAAAGCAAAGTTTATATTTTTGCTCAGTGTAGATCTTAATTTTGCAATTGGATACAGTTTATCAATATCAATATCAATCAATATCAAGGTGCTAAAGCACACATACAACTTTAAAAGCCCAAAGTGCTGTACAGCAAAAGTGCAATAATACATACATACAAACAATTAAAATGCGCATGAAGTTACTAAAATAATGACTCAGCTCAGTTCGCGTTTAAAAGGCCAGAGAGAAAAGGTAGGTTTTTAACAAGGACTGCGCTAGTGTCTCAGCAGCTCTAACATGCAGAGGCTGTTCCAGAGCCTGGGCTCCGCCACAGAGAAAGCTCGGTCCCCTCTGCTTTTCAGCTTTGACCTGTGCACATCCAGGAGGAGCTGAGGGGAGGACCGCATGGTACTGACAAGAACATGGTGGGACAATAACTCCTGTAAATAACAGGGAGCCAGACCATTTAATGACTTAAAAACCATGAGCAACATTTGAAATTGGATTCTCTGGATAACTGGAAGTCAGTCAGTGCCTGACATTGAAGCCAGGACTAGAGTAATGTGTTGGTGTCGCCTTGTACCTATGAGCAGCCGGGCTGCTGCGTTTTGAACTAACTGCAATTGTTTAAGAGCAGTCAGATCGAGACCAAAATAAAGAGAGTTGCAGTAATCTAGGTGAGATGTAATGAATGAGTGAATCACTCTTTCAAGGTCCTTGGCAGGTAAGTACGGTTTTACTTTAGCCAGTAACCTAAAAAGATGGTTTTGACTACTGCACTGACTTGTTTGTCCAGCTTAAGAGAAGAATCCATCAGCACACCAAGATTTCTCACAAATGGAAGGTTCAAAGAAGACAGAGGACCAAGAACACTGTCCACCCCTCCTAATACATCTGATTCACCAAAAATAACAATTTAAGTTTTCTTCTCATTTAAATGTAGAAGATTAAGAGTCATCCCATCTTTAATGTCTCTGAATAGTGAATCAGGGGCTCAAATGATGATGTATTTGACTGCAAGGAAATATAAATTTACACGTCATCAGCAAAGCAATGGAACGAAATATTGTATTTTTTAAAGAGTGAACCAAATTGCAACAAATGAATGCTGAATACTGAAAAACAGAATACTGTAGTCAACTGTGTCAAAAGCTGAGGAAATATCTAAATTGCAGCAGGATTTCCTGAATCAAGTGTTAAAAGACGATCATTAAAAACACGTAAAAGTGCAGTTTCTGTGCTATGTTGTTTCTTAAAGCCTGACTGAGATTTTTCAGACATGTCATTACAGGCAAGGTGTGACTGCAATTGGCGATGGACAACCTTTTCCAAAACTTTAGAAAGGAAGGAAAGTTTAGATATTGGTCTATAGTTTGTAAGAACATTAGGATCAAAATTGTGCTTTTTAATAAGGGGCTGGACAACAGCATGTCTAAAAAATGGAGGGAAAACAGCCGGAGGAAAGTGATGCATTAATCAAAGTTAAAACAATTGGACTAACTGGCGATTACACTGTAGCACTGTAATATAATTCTGTTTGGTAATTTATTACATAAGTAAAGAATGTTAAGAAAAATATACCGGTTTTGAAAGATATCTCAAATTGTTGTCACTTTCCTCAGAATATATAATGATGGGATCTTCTCATTGGTTAATGGTTTCAGGTCATTTCCACTGATCCTGCCTCAACACCACCAAGAATACAGGTAAATGCTGAATGCCTAGCTATCAGCTATCTGATGTGGCACAATTTGAGCAGTCTTGTATAGGGCTTTTCCAAACCCGCAAAAGTCGCTTTTTCCAATTTTGTTCATTCACTCCTTACTGTGGCAAGCCACAGCTGCCCTGGGGCAGACTGACAAAAGCGAAGCTGTCGATCTCCGCCATCAGCCCTGCCGACCATCACCAATCACTCACATTCATATTGGCAAGGTGGGTGAAGTGTCTTGCCCAAGGACACAACAATAGTTTGTTTTAGAGGCACTGCCGCCCCAATGTAGCACCTTATTCCTAGTGGTCTCCTTTCCAAGTACTAACCAGGACCAACCGTGCAAGAGCAGACGAGTTCGGGCATTGACAAACTGGATGTTGCCCATCATAAGAAACAGTATTACCTCTTAAGATAAGATAATAAATGCTTTATTAGTCCCACAATGGAGATATTCCAGTTTTGCAACGCACAGTTTACGGACAGCAGGAGAATAGAATTATGCAATAAAATAAAGATGATTAACTTTTAAAAATAGATTTAAATCTAACACAAAAATGCATGTATAGCAAACATATCAGAATTGTAATAATTCTTATAACAAGTAGGGCTGAAACAAGTTAATCAATTATTTGCAACATTTATTGAAGTAATCGGCGCTGAGAGAAGAGGTTTTATGACTCTGACAATGGAGGAATTACACAAAAATGGCAGCATGAACATTTAGTGTTTTTGTTGAAAATTCAATTGTTTTCTGCAAATTTCCTCCATCAGGATGTCTTCAAGTTGCATCACTTTTGCTTTATCTGGGTAAAATATAGTAAAATCTCATGTTCAGGGGCCTGTTACCATCCAAACAACTAATCAATTAATCAAAAGAATCATCGTCAGACTAATCAATTGATAAAATAATCATCAGTTGCAGCCCTTATAAGTACATATATGGCTTTGACTGGAATGTTATCTGGTTTACAATCCTGCTGCTTCATTGTGGTAACCCTTTATACAGGAATAAAAAATCACTATCACTATCTGCCACATGCATCTTTAACATCCACAGATTGTAACTGACCAGCAGACAGGTCAGAAGATCCAGATAGTGACAGCTATGAACCCGTCCACTGCTCCCAAACAGCAGTTTATTCTCACCACAGCCGACGGCTCCGGAGCAGGCAAAGTTATCCTGGCCTCACCCAACACCCACAACGCCAAACAACTCATCTTCACTGCAGCAGACGGCCTGATGCCAGGAAGAATACAAGTACTTTATTCTGTTTCTTACTGAATCTTATTGTGGTAAGCATGCTAGTTTTTGAGGTCATGTGTGATTCTTAGATTGTAACAGATCCAGTGTCAATGGAGCGATTGCTTAGCCAGACAGCGGATTTGAGTCGAGCCCAGCCCGTGGAATACTGCGTGGTGTGTGGGGATAAAGCATCAGGTACAGCAGATACAACTTGGGTGAAAAACTTTACTGTTGACAGATATAATCACACTTCAATTACAGGTTGCTGTTTTTTTAAATTAGTATCTTCAAATGTATTATATTGACATATGTCGACAGTAGGGCTGGGTGATATGACAAATAAAATTAATCATGATTTTTCTCTTATTGATCAACTACTATTTTAGATTCAATTTTATTTTGTCTTAATAACTTATTTCCATATTCCCCCCAAAAATGGTCACATTCTCCTTCCAAATTCTGAATTTTAAACCACATGTTTTTTCTGACAGAAGACTGGCTGTGGACCTCAATCAAAAACATCCTAGGATATAATTTACAATTAGAAATGACTGAATTTAATTTAATTTGATTAATTGTACAGTCCTAGTTGTACAGTGCTAGTTGTACAGTGCTAGTTGTACAGTGCTAGTTGTACAGTCCTAGTTGTACAGTAAAGAATGTACAATCCTAGTTGTACAGTCCTAGTTGTACAGTAAAGAATGTACAGTCCTAGTTGTACAATCCTAGTTGTACAGTCCTAGTTGTACAGTCCTAGTTGTACAGTAAAGAATGTACAGTCCTAGTTGTACAGTCCTAGTTGTACAGTCCTAGTTGTACAGTCCTAGACAGTTGTACAGTCCTAGCTTGTACAGTAAAGAATGTACAGTCCTACGTTGTACAGTGCTAGTTGTACAGTGCTAGTTGTACAGTGCTAGTTGTACAGTGCTTGTTGTACAGTCCTAGTTGTACAGTAAAGAATGTTACAGTCCTAGTTGTTACAGTCCTAGTTGTACAGTCCTTAGTTGTTACAGTAAAGAATGTACAGTCCTAGTTTGTACAGTGCTAGTTGTACAGTGCTAGTCTCAGTGCTAGTTGTACAGTCTGTATGTCGTGTTGTATGTACAGTCCTAGTTCGTACAGTTACAGTCCTAGTTGTACTCCTAGTTGTACAGTCCTAGTTGTGACATAAGAATATCAGTCCTAGTTGTACAAATCCTAGTTGTACAGTCCTAGTTGTACAGTCCTAGTTGTACAGTCCTAGTTGTATTCAGTAAAGAATGTACCTAGTCCTAGTTTGTACAGTCCTAGTTGTACAGTGCTAGTTGTACAGTCCTAGTTGTACAGTCCTAGTTGTAACAGTCCTAGTTGTACAGTCCTAGTTGTACAGTCCTAGTTGTACAGTCCTAGTTGTACAGTTAGTTGTACAGTCTAGTTGTACAGTGCTAGTTGTACAGTCCTAGTTGTACAGTCCTAGTTGTACAGTAAAGAATGTACAGTCCTAGATTGTACAGTCCTAGTTGTACAGTCCTAGTTTGTACAGTCCTAGTTGTACGAGTTCGTACAGTTGTACAGTAAAAATGTACAGTCCTAGTTGTACAGTCCTAGTTTACAGTCATATTGTACAGTAAAGAATGTACAGTCCTAGTTGTACAGCCTAGTTGTACGTCCTAGTTGGTACAGTGCTAGTTGTACAGTCTAGTTGTACAGTCCTAGTTGTACAGTCCTTAGTAGTACAGTAAAAGAATGTACAGTCCTAGTTGTACAGTCCTAGTTGTACAGTCCTAGTTGTACCAGTGGCTGTGTGTGAGCAGTCCTATTGTACAGTACCTAAGCCAGCTTGCTACAGTAAAGAATGTACAGTCCTAGTTGTACAGTCCTAGTTGTACAGTCCTAGTTGTACAGTCCTAGTTGACAGTAAAGAATGCACAACATGATATTAATTCTGTACATTTACATTTACTTGTGTTCAGGAGGAGGTCAATAAGGCCCTGAAATGTACTACGTAGGAATAATCTTGGGTTATTGTTTTTTTGTTACTAGGCCGTCACTATGGAGCGGTGAGCTGTGAGGGCTGTAAGGGCTTTTTTAAACGCAGCGTCCGAAAGAACTTGACCTATAGCTGCCGCAGTAAACAGGACTGTGTCATAAACAAGCACCATCGCAACCGCTGTCAGTTCTGCCGGCTAAGAAAATGCCTTAAGATGGGGATGAAGACAGAGTGTATGTTAAAATCTTTTAAGAGTGAACTATTTTCTTTATGTTTGTACTTTTATTTGTTAATTTATCTCAATAGATGTCCGTTACAATCTTACAGCTGTGCAGAGTGAAAGAAAACCTATTGAAATCTTACCCAGAGAGAAACATGGCAACTGTGCTGCCTCCACGCACAAAATCTACATTCGAAAAGATCTGAATAGTCCACTCATTGCTTCACCAACTTTTATTTCTGACACAGAAACTGATTGCTCCAGGTTAGTGAAAATCAAAATGTAAAATTATTTTCAAATGATTAACAATTACATTGTTTCAATACAGATCCAGTTTGATTGACCAGGGGATGCTGGTGAACATTCAGCAGCCTGTCATTCAAGCTGACGGCACACTATTACTCGCAACTGACCCCAAGGTTTGGATATGGGACCAGAATTTACAAAGTTTATTGTAGTACACATACCAACAACTTGTTTTTCGTTTGGTGTTCAGTTAGAGTCTGGACAAGGTGACTTGGGGACATTAGCCAATGTGGTCACGTCGTTGGCAAATCTTAGTGACTCGCTAAGAGAGAACCTGAACAATGGTGAAACCTCTGACAGCCAAAATGAAGAGCAATCTGCCAGTGATATTACACGGTTAGTGCAACGAGATCAAGTTTTGACACTTCATTTATTATTAATATAATTTATAAATGCTGTTTACAGTGCCTTTGATACCCTGGCCAAAGTCTTACACCCAGAAGAAGCAGAAATTGGACATACAGTGGAAGGCAAACTTACCAGTGGAACTATACAACTGATTGGACGGGACCAGGAGACTCCCATCATTGAGGTGGAGGGACCACTGCTCACAGACAACCACGTTGGTTTTAAGGTAAATGCAAAATATTGATGGTAAAGGTTGCACACTACATACAAGACTTTATTGTAAATCTTGTTCAAAATATTTTTAGCTGACAATGCCCAGTCCTATACCCGAATATCTGAATGTGCATTACATCTGTGAGTCTGCATCGAGGCTCCTCTTCCTCTCAATGCACTGGGCTCGATCAATCCCCGCCTTCTCTGCTCTGGGGTAGGACTTTCACATAAAACTCCACTTCTGGTGTTATATTTTTTTTACTGTACTATTTCATGTACTGAACAGTCAGGAGGCCAACACCAGTCTGGTCAGGGCATGCTGGAATGAGCTGTTCACCCTGGGTCTGGCTCAGTGTGCTCACGTTATGAACCTGTCCACGATCCTCTCTGCCATCATTAACCACCTCCAGGATGGTACGGACCACAGACCCCATCATTTCACGTAGGACACACAAACGCTTAGAAGATCATACAAATCTGTGTAAAATGATATCCTGCATTGTTGTGTTGAGAGCATATCTTACCATGTGAGTTTATGTCTTAGATAAGCTTTCTGGGGAGAGAGTGAAGCAGGTGATGGAGCACATCTGGAAGTTTCAAGAGTTCTGTAACAGCATGACAAGACTAGACACCGACAGTTATGAATACGCCTATTTAAAGGCCATTGTACTCTTTAGTCCTGGTGAGTCTCAACAAACTGACTTGTGTTTCTCTGGTGTAAAATCTATAAATCCTCCTTGTTATATAACTTAACAAATTTTATTTAAAAAGTAGTTTCTGATGATTAAATGCTTGGAAAAAGACAGTAAAACTTCACACACAAAAATAAGGTAATATTATGTTTAGTGAAATCTCTTCATAACACTGTAGAAGTAGTTGCAGTGTCATTAGTAGGGAAATAAGTTGTAATAATTTAGCTTTGCTATGAAAATGATGAACGATGAATGTTTCATCATTAAATTTGAAACTTGCCCTACAGCCCTTCTTTATTGTCCTAGTTCTTATGCCATTTGTGTTTTGGTTTAGATCACCCAGGTGTGGACAGTGCCGGACAGATTGAAAAGTATCAGGAAAAAGCCTTGATGGAGCTGCAGGACTATGTGCAGAAGACGTATCCAGATGATACATATCGGTACATGAACTATATTAAGCTTCTGTCAGTTAATATGAGGTATGAAATATAATGAACTGTTGTTTTCAGGTTGACCCGCATCCTCACGCGCCTCCCCTCTCTGCGCCTCATGAATCCAAGCATCACAGAGGAACTGTTCTTTACCGGATTAATTGGCAACGTTTCCATAGACAGCATCATTCCGTACATACTGAAAATGGAGACCGCAGAGTACAACAGCCAAGACTCTGATCCCACAGACTAAGCAAAGCACTTACTTTCAGGTATTTATATATTGTAAAATGGTTCATTGTTGAATTCATAACATAGTATCACAGTGCCCTTAATTTCAAGATGTGCAACAACAAAAAAATCACGAGATTATTCTTTAAATCTGGATTTAAAATTTTAGACTATTCTTAGATTTTGACTACAGTGGCTCTGACAAAATGCTGAAATGAGGAAGTTACTTGTAATGTAATGTGTGCACTTCCAAGTATCACTCAACAGTAGAACTAGTTACTGTATATGGAAAAACAATGTCAAACATTTCTGATGCATTAATGGTAAACTTAACTTAAATTGGTCTAAAGATCAAATTTCAACAAACACATTGACAATTTGAAACAAAGGACCAATCTTTATTTATTGTCCAAAAGGCTTAGGAAAATGCAGGCTTTTTCATAAAACCAAACTGCCTTATTCTTAAAGTGGCACTGTATAAATTTGAGGATAGATATTAAATACAATTCCTTTAAATAAATACATGTATTTTGTGTGAAATAAATACACAGTATTTATTCAACGCATAAATATATTGTGATCATAAAGACATTTGTTTTGTTTTGTTCTGAAGCAGTATGGTATTTTTTTCTCCACTAGATTGCACTAAATCACAAGCGTGTAAATCTAGGTCATGTGGTGTCCAGCAGCCAATGGGATCACTTTACTCCGAACTAGGAAGTTTCTGCTCCAGTGAGTAGGTGTGTCCTCCATGGTCCTTGGCCTCCTGTATGATAATGAGAGATCCACCCATACCACCGGTGGCCAATCTGAAGTCATGCATCTTTTTTGAAATGTGCCAAGAGCCTTTATTAGCTGATGTAGTGGTAGAAAATCTGCCTGAGGAAAAGCAGATTCCAGGTTTAAAACTCAGTGGAGACAGTTGAAACTCTGGGCAATGAAATTACAATTAGTGTACAAAAAACTATGTTCTTTCCCCAAAGAAAGTCATACACACTTTCAAACTACAAGTTTCCTAAACTGAAGCATGATGCTACTCTTTGGCCTTCCTTATTGTCTTACTGAACAGAAATTGTCTTTCTCAAATGATGGTAAACATCCTTTAATGGCTGTGTGGTCACTCATTTTTACTCAAGTGCCTGTTATCTTTTTATTGAATAATTTACTATTATTATTATATTATTACTATTGGTTCACTGAGAGTAACAGAATGTTATACAGCAGGTGGCATGATAATAAACATATCCATAACATAGCGTCTGTGTGAGGAGGTTCCTTTGGGCCTCAGTCTGAGAGCTCATGACTGCAATCAGCCCCTCCCTCATCTGTACCTGCTCTCACGCACCTGTCGCACCTGTCCAGAACAGTCATCAATATAAACACAGACTAAATGGTGACAACAAACAAAGCATTTTTGTATTTTCCAAAGTAGTCAACTCTTCTGTGAGGTTTGAACCTACGATCTTCTGATTTAGGACAGACCAGCCAGTACAAGCCGCTGATGCGCTTAACAAGGAGAAGATGTGACTTCAGAAGGGCCACATGTGGTGGGTGGATCCCTCATTACAGACCTAGACACACCCTCCAGAAGAAAAGGGAATACTAGGCTTGTTTAAGGAAAGCGAGGCGGGCGGAGGCGGGCGGAGGCGGGCGGAGGCGGGCGGAGGCGGGCGGAGGCCCTTACGATACTTATGCGCCAGCCAGTCAAGTTGGCTTAAGGCGCCTTGCAAGGCGGTGCAGCCGGTGAAAAGCGACTGCAGCTCAAAGTCCAAATCCAGTGCTGTGTAACACGTGAGAATTCTGCACACTGCCAGCTGATCGGGCCTGATCTGTTTTGATCAGAAACGTAACGTCCTGCAGTTCTGCACTCTTCCTGTCCTCATCTCATCTGCTTTTATATCATCACAGATGGTCCAAATGAGACAAAAGAGGCCCAGGCTGTTGTACAATACAGACAGCATAAGTAATATATGATGTTTATGTGCTAAAGGTCATTTTCACAAAGACCAAGCTTAAACTTGTGAGGTCATTGTTTCTTGTTCTGGTGATGTGTGTGTGTCTGTCTGTGGTGTGTGAGGGAGACCGGAGCATTCACAAAGCTTTAATTATACAAGATCTGTCAATTCCCCATTACGCTGCGTGATCTGACGCCTCTCTTTTCTCGAGGTTCGTGGGGCGTTTAAGTTGACTCCAGGCTATTTATCCGCCCCTCGGTTTCAGCCGCCTACTCTTGCCGACAATCCAGCTGGAGATTTCAATGATTTAAACAAGCCGTGTCTCCATATGGTGATGTAGAAAAGTGCACAAAAAATATGCCCTCTGGTGTTGAAAAGTGGAGTTTTTATGGTTTTGAAACATTTTACACAGTGCACCTTTAAGGGTTAATATGACAAATTAATATGACTGACCTCACGGACAATTTTTATTCCCATTTTGCTAAACTTTAATTTTGGGCTGGGATTTCAGGTTATTCATAACTTTTAAAAGTGTCCATATTTATCTTACAACGTGCAATCACATCACTTTTCCCCAAAGACAATCACTTGTTGTTTTGTGTGACATCATTAATGCCTTTTTTTTGTCAATTTATATCTTTTGTACTGAATGTTATTATTGTATAACAATGTTGAGTTTGTATGATTTTCAGAATCTTAAAGATTTGGATATGGTACATGTAGCAAGGCTACTGTTTTGTACAATGATTTTTGTATCTGCTAAGTGCACATTTGTCAGCTATGATTGTGTTACTGACTAAATGTATGTTTTTTTTAAGGACTTCATTTGTTAAAAACAAATGTTCATTTCATACAAAGGTTCTCAAAGTACAGAGAGCGAATCTTGTATAAAAGGATGTTTTGAGTGAAGCATTTTGACTGTAATAATGCTTAGGATGTTATGGAGAAGAGTCAGGACAAACATCCGAAGCAGAGTTTAACTGAGGATGTAAAAAAAAGTGTCATTTTGTAAAAGATTATGTCAATTATGGGGTTGAAACTCTTTAATTTAACAAATGAAATGGGTTGAAAACACATAAAGGCACTTGTGTAAGACCTACATGTATTTCATCAAATGAGTGCATGTTTTAATGGTGGATATTGTTTATCCAAATGGAGACATAGTTATTACATTGCTGTGCATGACCTTTATGCTTATATGCATTTTTTTTATTAAATGCTGTATACATTGTTTTATTGTCGTGGCTTTAAAATATTAACAAGCAGCTCAATTTTTAGAACTATTCTGCTTTGTGGGTGATTTTTGTTTTGTTTTTATTTACATGTCACTATCTGTTTTCTAAATGAACAAAAGTTTGCAGGAATTGTCTCATCCTTACATTTTCTACCTCAAATTAAAAAAAAAAAAAAACATTTATACGGATTGTAGTTCATTGGCTGAAAATACTTTCCTGAAACTTAAATGAATTTAAGGTTAAAAAGGGAACAAAACAAAAAAAAGTGTATTGTATTTATAAAGTGTCATTGTAGTAGTATTGTTTTTGGTTAAACCCTAAAGCTGTATTTTTAAACTCTACACTTCTACGCTGGCGGATTTTAATGGACAACGCAAACGGGTCGTTACGTCATAATTGTGCGTCACATTGTGCGAGCAGCTCTCGAGCGCATGACAAACAGGATTGACTCAAATGCTTATTGCAAATAAATAGGGCTTTAAAATGCCTATGAAAGGAAGGTTTCCGATCAGGAGGACGCTCCAATACCTCCAAAAAGGTGACATTATTTTTAAAAACAGGGTAAAGATTTTAACAGTCAACTACAACACAAACGGAGAGCTGAGCGACGGAGCAAGGTCAGTGGTGGTAGCATCGCATGGATCTATTAAATATCGGCATCGATGTTATACTTTTTGTGTTGTTTAACTTTACCTGTAATTCTAACATTCTAAACAATTGTGTGTTGCAGAAAATTTGTGTTTTTCAATATTCCTCAAATTCAGTATCAAACCAAAAAGAGTACAAATATGATGTTTAAAAACATGACACCGTCTCCCTTTCTCAAGTTTCTACCTCGGTAAATACAGTGCTTTAATATATGGCCTAATTACGTGCTTTTGTTGGCAGATGATGGTGAGCAGGTACTTGTGGATGTAGAAGGAAAAGACCACAAACAAATTTCACTGCACGTCAAGAAGATATTGGGTAAATCGGAGTAAGCTGATTTATATCAATATTGGTGCTTTATTTTCCAATTGTCAACAAATGGAAAATGAGTCCTGGGAGTCAAAATTATCCTGATAATATTTAGCTGACTTAAATGATTAATATAACATTTATTTGATTTTGTTTTATTAATTTTGTCTTTTTTTTGGTAAAATTTTTCTTGTTTATATTGAACTTTATTTTCACAGAGATACATTACAAGCTGAGGCAGAGGTGAAGATGCAGGCCTCAAATCCTGCCAATTTTGGTCCAAAGAAGTACTGTCTTCGAGAGTGTATCTGCGAAGTGGAAGGACAAGTGCCGTGTCCTGGAACAAAACCATTGCCAAAGGAAATGACAGGCAAATATCGATCTAAGATGGCTGCACAGCAGGAGTAAATGAAACCTCTTTACTCAAGACGCATGGTTTTGCAGAGCTGGAAAAGTACTTGAGATGTATGTTAAAGTAAAAATGTATTAACAATAACGTTTTACTCAATGATTCATCTTCTGTCCTCCTGACAATGTTATGCTGTGGTCAATCTGTGCACAGTAAAAAATAATATAATGGAAGTTTTGCGTGTACATATTTCTAGACTGTTTCCTAACATTGTAAATGATAACTAACATCAATTATATGGGCAATCAGTCTGCCATTGTCTTTTGGCAACATATTAATAACCACATCTTGCGTTACACATTTTTTATTGAGATGAAAATTGGTTTAATAAATGTACATTTGTTTTGTAAAAATCACAAGTGCAGTGTTTTATTTGTTCAAGTAAATGTTACTTTTAAGTCTGTCAGTACAACTGATGAAAAAAGTCACATTATATTCACTGAACAGTGATAAGCAAATGCATGTTAAATAAATGTGAGTAACTATTTCATAAGCAGCATCATGAAAATAATGTAATACTTGCTGGCATTTGTGGAGAGTAATGTTCTTTATGTAACCTAGAAGTAAGTTGTAGTTCCTTGTCCTTTAGTTTAAACAAGTTGTCATTACATGTTTGTCCTTTGTCCATCTGAGTAGTGTGTTCCAGTCCGTTGCTGGTTTTGGTGGCATGTTAATATAACAAATAACATTATTAATAACACAAACAAGTACATCAGACATTTTGTAAAATAATATCTTTTGGTCTATGACATGATTTCATAGGAAGAAATGGGAAACTAAATGCGTTATTTTGTTAGGCACGCATCATCCACATTCACTGCAAGATGCCTAGCCCTGGAGGCCAATCAGATACTTAATTTATATATTTTTAACAAAAGGCTAAAATATCATTGCGCTTATTAGCTGAAGTTGCATTGTTAGTAGTATACAACTACATGAGGTGTAAAGAACATCCATTGACGGTGTGATGTAAATAATAGTCATTTCAACATTCCATTTAAAACTGTAGAGGTTCAAATCATGTTACCGGTTGCACTTTTACTTCCTTTTTCCAACTAAGAAAAAATCTTTGTAGCTTTGGTAAAATAGACCTTTTGGCAGCCTATTTGTGATCCTAGATAATGACTTAACAATCAATTTGACAGAAAACAGTATTTATTATTCAATTCTAACACCACATATATAATGTGCAAAACCTGCAGCTCTTTTCCAAGATGTTGTGTGATTGTGCGTCCTTCCCTTAGTGACATGCACCTGATATGAAATTTGTTTTTGACTGTTATCTTTCATATAGACTGCTTATTTTATGCACTGGATCATAGAAACATCATTCTACAACACTTGGAAATGTGTACTTGCATAACTTGTTAATAAGAGTGCTCTCTTTTTTAACATGTGTTTCCTCTTGAATTATGAGAAGTGGTATTTTGAATCTTCAAGCAATTAAAAAGTTCAAAGTGAAGCGTTTTTGTTTAGCAATCTTATAGTTACCAGTGGGCTCATTAGTCTCAACATGTTGGTTCCAAAATAGTTTGTTGACTTTTATTAGTGCTTCTTTTTCTTCTGCTCCTGTAGCGTTTGTTGTAGCTCTCGCAAGTTCTGAGACAAAAGCTCAACTTCATCAAGACGCCTGCTGAGTTTTGCATCAAAAATGTAGGCTCTAATGTTGTCAATTTGCTGCAGTAGAAGCTCCTCCTCAATCATATCCACGTCTGGCAAAATATCATCATCATCATCATCATCTCCCTCAAAAGGATTAGTTGAAACTTCAGTCCCGCTGGCCTCCAAAAATGGGTTACCTGTGTCACCCTCCTCAAATGGGTTATTACTATAGACTGCCTCACCCTCATTTTCCCCTTCATCTTCATCAAATGGGTTGTACTCTTTCTTGCCATTATCGCTAGCCACATTAGTAACTTCTTTGTGCTCCTTCTGAATGTCTTCGAAAAACGGGTTGTCCTCCTCGATGGGTGTGGAGTCCTCTTCATCGAAAGGGTTAAGGGTGCTACTCTGTGCTTCGCCACTAGGGGGAGTTACATGTCCACCCAAACTTCTCAACCTTGGGGGTGACTCTTCTGGGGTAGCAGCCAAAACCCGCAGTGAGATAGGGCTTCTGTCAGCTTTAGGGGCTTGGTCCTCCACTGTTGCTGGATCCTCATCTCTTTTGAACCCAGTTTCCGGGGTAATATCTAAAGATTTCTCCCAAGTATAAGGTGTCTGAAAAAATCCGATATTAACGCCCCGGCTCTCTCTCTCCTCTCTTTGCCTCTCCTCCAATCGTTGCAGTTCCCCCTGTTGCAAAGTTTCCTCTTCTGCCAACTTCTGGGACAGTGCAATAGCCAGACTTGTTTGCTGTTGGTCGTATTCATCCTCAAGTTGTCGTAGGTTTTCCTCCAACATGGCAACCTCGTCTGCTCTGTTTGCCTCTCTGGCCTGCCGTAAAAACGACTGGATGTTCTCGATCTGTTGAAGCAGCGGGTCTTCGAGTTCGCTGCGTGTGTCGGAGGAGGGTAACCAACCGCCAGCCTTGGTCATGCGTTGACCTCTTACTTGTGGTAACTCTCCATTAGTGCGACTTTTTTCTTCTTTCTCTCGCTCCTGTCTTCGCTTCAAAGCTTCTTGTGTAGCCTGTGCAAAACATAAATGAACATATTCAAAATTAGGGCTGTAGTCAATATATCGTATTGCTAATATATGGTGATAACTTCTTGGCAATACGTACATTCTTGTCTGGTAATGTGTTTTTATGTTTTTATTGATTTATTGTGACTTGCACTGTATTGTGTTTTTTTTGTGTGTTTTTAACATTGTAAAGCACAAAGAATTGTATTTTTGTACGAATTGTGCTCTACAAATAACATTTGATTGCTTGATTGATTCTTTTTAATTTGCTGAATTAAGGCTGAATCTGCTGAACTGATAAGGTTTAACATTATGACCACTAACAAGTCAAACCTTTGTTATCAAAGTTGATCAATTAGAAGAATGAAAATCATTTTAAATGTCAGTAATGATTGGCGTGTTCGGTACAAGGCTACATTTTGGTGGCTAGTCTTCTGATGGTTTCTCATTCTGCAGTGGTCAATATCTAACAAAAGTGGCTAAAGAAAGAAACATTTGATAGTGAAGGCTGGCCTCTGTGGTCCGATCTAACAGACCAGCCAAAGTGAAGCTAAAACAGGTTCATTATACCAAGAGAGTCGCATCTGAGCCTGATTCACTGTCAACTTGATCTGATCACTGAATATGCAAAGGCATCTCACCATTCTTTCCAGTTGGAGCCTCTTTTCTTGTTCTTGTGCTCTCTTTTCTTTCAATTCTCCATATTTTTCTTTGGTGGGTAAAGACATAAGCCCCAGTAGTTTCTCCTAAAACACAGAAATCACATTATTTGTCACAACATTTGTGAATTGCATTTGTTACTGGCTTGAATTGTTACCTGTACAAATAGTGTGGCTGAATATCGAATCATCCTCTGGAGCTGCAGGTTTTTTGGATGTGGCTGTGGTTCAGTTTTTAATCCCAGTGTTAAAATCTTTTTACTAGGAACATAATTGCATGTCATTTTTAATCAGAAATGTGACAGTATCAATATGCACAAAATAAATGAATATTACCTAAGAGCATCAATAAGTTCATAGTATTTCTGAACTTCTAGCCTCAAGCCACCGGCAGTGTCCAGGTTATACGTAGTTTCGCCAGCACTGCAAAATTACCAAATAGTCATTTCATTTATATCTAATTCATATTTATTTGGTCGCGACAGTGCATATATGAAACACAATTATATTGACTAATTAAATTATTTTAAAATACTGAAAGACAAGGTAATCATTACGTTGTAGGTTCTTACTTGAGGGACTCTGCCATTCGAATATATTCTGGAGCCTTTTCATCCACCTTCTCCATGCACATCCTTAGCCTCTATCAGAGAAAATTTGTCATGAATTGACACAATTATAAAAAAAAAAGATGATTTGGTTTAGTAAGATTTGAGCATAATAAAGTTCAAAATTTAGTTCACATTTATATTTCCCTTAAGACCTTTCAACAAGGATCCTCTTAATTTCTGTAACAGCACTATTGAGCTCTATAGAAGATATTTTCTTGTTCTCTTCCCTTGTTTCATGTATTTATGTTCTTACAAGTTTCAATACCAACCTCATATAGTTTAACAATGTCAGGTACAAAGTCTTTTTCATCGAGCTTCTGCTGCCGTTTCAACAGCGTGTCCATACAGTGGTGGCAGCAGCGGATCTTCTCATCGTCCTTTTCCTCCAACATGGACGTCACGCTGCTCAGGCTTGTGATGCTGCCCCTTCGAGAACCCATTCCACCAACGCCGCCCTCTGCTGGGGGAGGCTGGGACTGACTCAGCATTCCTTGGATGCAGAGGGCTTCACGAGTTGAATTGATTAATTTTTCTGCGTACAGGACAAGTTAGAAAATGTATTACTGTTATACACAGAATACAGAGGTCAAGCATTACATTGCAACAACCCGTATGGTCTAACATCCCTCTTTTTTAATGTAACATAAATTACTTTAGACCAAAATGAATCTTGATTTTCATTTTTAATGCAGTGTTAATGCTAAATTATATAGTACTTACGAGCCAAGGGAATAGGAATGAAGTCCATGCATTTTCGACACATAATAGATCCACATAGGCGACAGTGATGGCGACGATTTCTTATGTTAAACTTGTTCCCACAGTCCGGACAGAAAGGAACATCAGCATCATTCACCCAAGACACCACTGAACGCTCAATGGCTGGAAAGATACATAGCTAAAAGTTAATCATGAACTAGAATATTACTGACATAGAAATAATGAAACACACCTCTTATTTTGGCAGTGTCTGAGTTGGTCCTGTCAAATGAAGTCAACTGGCACACATTGAGAAGAAAAAGAAGAAAAAAAAAAATTAAAAGAAATGAATAGAAAGGAAAAATTGCAGTACAAGAAGAGATCAGTAAATTCAATCAAGGAGTTGAAGATGTTTAGTAAATGTCAACGGCAACATTAGTCATTAGTATTAACTATTTTGTAATGTATGGTTATATGGCTACATTATTAAATGTAGTTTTATCAGGTAAAATAAGCAAACCTTTTCCAGTCTAATTACAAGCTTATTGACTTCAATCACATAGTGGTCTATTCTGTCGGCCCGGTGTTTCTTAAAAAGTTCCAAGTGACTTCTTGTTGCTCCTGTAAAAAAAATCATTGAAAATAATCTTCTTGTTTTATAAATGTTTTGCATTTGTGATAAACCATACCAAGCTCCTGAGGTTCCCACATGTACGGATCCACTCCTCCATAATAGAAGGACTCATAACTGCCGCTGTCAGGCCTGTCCTCTCCGTCTCTCTTCAACAGCTTGTCTTTAGCCTTCTTGGCTTTTTGAACCAAACCTATGGACCGACAGAAACGGCAATATAATATACAAAAACAAACCATTGGTCAAATCCAAAAAGGCATTTTTGCCTATTGCCACTGACATTTTGAAGGCCCGAGCAAATCTAGTCAAGTATGCAGTCATTTGCTTGATGGTTTAGGTTAATAACGCATGCTTTTTTTTTTTTTGACACATTACTAAGAAATGTATATGGATATTGACAAAGGCAGCAAGATAATACAGATTATATCAACGACAGTTCTTATAAAAGTGAAATAATTGTCAAATAATTTTCTCATAGCCAGTACACTTTCAATTATAATATTTTTCAGTCGCAGTTCAGTGAATCTTCTGGACTAAAGGACCAAAAGGACAATTTGAAATTAGGATGATGATGGGATCCAAAAGGTAAATAAAAACTGAATTAAAAAAATAAACTATTAGTATTTTTGAGTAGGACATGAACACAACCTACTTTTAAGTTGCCCTCTAACGTGCCTATCATCTCCCGAGTGCTCTTCTTCATAGTGGTCTTGAAGCTGGTAGAATGACTGTAAATCCTTGTGACATAGTGGACAAAGGAACCCCTCTTTAACTTCTCCCGTGCCTTCGAACGGTGGAGGGTAACCTGAAGCCATCGCTGCCGGGTTTGTGACTGAAGGAGTCGAGGATCCTGCTTCGGCCAGTCTCCAAGTATCACTGCACTGTGCCCGGCTCCATGCCTCCGACTCTAAACCTAGGCTTAAACAAAATTAAAATGTAGATCACCCCCAATTCAATGTTTGCTACTGGCAGTGGTGGAAAGTACAGCATATGTGCTGTACTTAAGTATAATGTTTGGGTATCTGCACTTTTAGTACATTTTACAGTGAATAATTTGACTTCCCTATTTTGAGAGCAGATGTCTGTACTTTCTACACTACATGTTTTAAAAGGGCAACACACATTTTCATGTGGGTTGAGGGGTTATCTTTTAGCACACTCATGGTGAAACTCTATCTTAACGTGTTGGGTTCAAATCCTGGCTTTGAGCAAACTAAAATATACATATATACAACCCTAGAAACATTGAGAAATGGATTGACAATGAAAGGACATTTTTGATCAAGATCACACATTTCCCTCTTCAACTGCAATAAGAAAAATCTTCATGAGACACTTTTACATTTTAAAATAAAAGTCAAATTTTAAACACATACTTCAATACTTTTACTTAGATTTGTATTTTTGACACTTTTACTGTATTTTACTTAAGTAACAAAACTTATTTCTTCCATCACTGGCCACAAGAAATATACTAAAACACATACAAGCTTTATGTTGTAGCTGCAACGAGTCTTAAGTTATACTGCTTGTAAGTAGATTGAACCCCTTTTGCAGGTCTTGACATCTTAGGGCAGTCTTGCAATAGATCATATCATATTTATTCATCAGGGCAGTCAGAACAAGCAGCATCAACACAAACTCGGATTTTGACCTGACCTAAATTGTACTTGATCACAATCTAGCATTTTCTCTCCTAGTTGCGGAAAAGATCATATTTATTTGTCCATATATTACGACTGAAACACCCACACAATAACTTTAGAAGCATTTTTCTAATCATAAACACATAATTAGTTGGTAGTATGGTTGTAACAGCTCTTTATTACATGCTGGCTACACCCAGTTAGCACCAGAGTCGCTCTCTGTCGCTAATGTGTATAAATATGTATATTTGTACAGATAAGAACGCAATACACATCTCATCGTATGATCTCCTAATGCATCGTCGTTACTTACAGCGGTGTCAGCAGTAAGCAGGTTATGGAAGATTTGGTTTGTGTTTGACAGATCAACAAGGCTCAGCAGCAGCAGCAGCAGCCGCAGCAGCCTGTGGTCATGTGATCTGCGCACAGGCTACAGGGAGCGCCGAGCACCAAACCAGACGAAAGGCAAACTCCGCAACAACCGTCAGAGGTTTTTGAACGCTTTAGTCATAGTGTGTTTGCATTGCGTCATCAGTTGACAGCTCAAGGAAATGACTTGTGCAGGTTTGTCGTTCATTCCGAAGTTACTTTTTTGTTGTTTGCTTAGAGTGGGGAATGATAATGAATGAATGCATTTTCTTGAAATAAAAGAACTTACTATGTACTATGCACATTATTACTTTCTACTTAGTAAATCAAAGACATCAAGGCATCCAATATATGAAGCAGGATGTCTGGACATTTTTTAAACTAACTTTAGATATTTTTAGATTCAGATTCCTCTACAAATAACTCCACAAATCCTTGGCCTTAAATGTGCTCCATGATGATTTTTTTCTCTTGTCAGGGCTCAGAAGAGGAATGCCAAGAGTGTTCAAAGCTGTGAAAAAAGTAAAGGGTGGCTTGAAGAATAAAACATATAAAACATGTTTTGAGTCATTTCACACCGTTTTGTGTAGTACATATGTGTTCATAGTTTTGATGCCTAGAGAAAAAATGTAAAGTGAAAAAGGGTGTCCAAATGTTTGACTGGTAGTATAAATACATACTCAGTACATACATAAACTTAAATGTAAACGTTTGGAGTCTTGTGATTACGCACAGTTGGCACATAGTATTGCACTAACAAAGGTGGTGGTAAGAAATGAAATATGCTTTTCCTTCTGTTACAGATGCATCTGCTGTCCATCAGTGATAGGGTTGACACACACAAGAGCCACTTCCCTGAACACACTGGCTCAGTCATTTGCTGGAACAGCTTAGTGATGAAAAGGAGGATCTTTAAAGGTGTGTTGAGAAACTTTTTACAATATAAAATCTTAATGCTGTGGAATATTCCAGACAAAGCAATAACATCTCAATGGAGACAAGCTGATGATGGTATCCTCATCAGAAAAGTTACACAATGCATCTTTTAAAATTTGTTCTAATGATTCTATATATTAAAGGACATTTTATGCAAAATCGACTTTTGGGAGCTTTTAACGATATTAGGATTGTTTCCCCCTGTCTTTAAACCACTCTAAGTTGTATTTAAAGTGATTAATGCATATTTAAGTAATTTTTATTCTCCTGTGGATAAGACGCCTTTGCCTCGACAGTCCCTGTGTTCACCGCTCCCCATGTCACGCCCACTGCGCTTGACTTACTTCGTTCAGCAATTTTATTTTTTTAAATGGTGACATTCGTAGGATTTGGCAGCATCACATTGCCATTTTGTCACAAATGATTATCGTGAACTGCAGCTCGCCATAGGGCGACGTACCATGAGCGGTTTTCACATGAACGTAAGATGACTTGGTTTTTTTTTTCCAATGAAGTGTTGGTGATTTAGAAACTATTAGCAAGACAGTTGTAGATTAGAACTATATAGCAGACAAAATAGCCTACAATAAGTCATCTTTAAAGCTGAAGTACCATACTTTTTTCTCATGAATCAATACATTTTGTTTTTCCTCCCAGCCAGAATGGCTTATTACATTTACTAGTGATGGTTCTAATAAAATTGTGGCTCTGCTGGACGTGTGAGAACGTAAGTGTGTTGTGTGAAAAGGTAAGTGTGTTTTTGCTACAGATCAATGTCATTTGTCAGCTCTCTCCGGACGTGGTGGAAATCCATGCTACAGCATCTTTGTGCTCCCTGCTCCACTTAACTGGCTATCAATAGGCTCTATTTCATTCAATTTACATTCACATAGGATAGCATAGTTTTGATTTTATTACTCTTCTTCTTGTATCACTATATGTCCAACTGTGCATGTACATTTACTTCTTATTATGAACATTCCTATTATTGTTAAGGGATAACATTGAAATGATTAATAACGGTCAATGTTTTGACTTTGATAAAATGCAGATTGCTAGTTTGAATTTATTCATGATTTTTATTGCACAGAAGCAGTTTTTGTTTTGTTCTAAGGCAAAAGTTGACGCTAAATCACAAAATAAAATTAATTACACAATTAATATTAATAATAAAAGACAATTTTTTTGCTGTTGTAGTCATTATATTTTACATAATTACAAAAGATAATCCAACACAATCCTTTTAATGGAGGAATTTGTCACAGTAACAGTGGCTGTTTAATCACTCATTATTACTATTTCCAATAAACAGATTTCCTCATAGAGGGGACAGAGTCATTGCTCATCCTTTTGTAAATGGTCTAAAATAACAGCATAAACTTTTATGAACTGAAAGTAAAAAGACAGTAGCGGTTATGAACATATTTACAACATCAGTCCAATTATAGTTTTGAATTACATTGCACACTACCCAAATAAACACAAAACGCTGATTTTAAGTGATAGTGATTGCGCATGTCCGCTGTCAAAACAATGCTAAGTTAGTAATTTTTTTTCGTCTCTTTATGGCCATTTAAACATTGATATAGTTTACAGTGCAACTACAGACGGGTCAACTCATTCTTAAAATCTACTCTGAATCTACCAGATCTTCTTCGGACGCAAATCTTTTCCCCGGATGCTGCCGCTTCTCCTCGACGTGACTTGTGTTGATGTGGTCTAAAAAGTCGAGCAACAGTCGGTTTGGGGGGCTACTACAACCATTGGAGTCCAAAAAGTCACACGGGGGGTTGCTTCCTAAAAACGGGTTGGAGTTATCCAAAAAGCGTTTCCCTGGATGCTGGCGCTTTTCCAGTTCCGCCTGTTCTTCTCCCTCTGAATCTAAGTCGGAGTCTGCGTCTGGGAAGAAGCGCTTCCCGGGATGTTGACGCTTCGTGTGCAGCATTAAGTAGCGCTTTCCCGGGTGTTGTCGTTTCGAAAGTTCGTTCAGGACGAGCAGCGGGTTGTCAGATACGAGTCCTGTCGCAGTACGCTTCCCGGGATGTTGCCTCTTTTGGGGTTCCACGTACGAGTGCATTTCTTCTTCACGTTTGCCTGGGTGTTGTCTCTTAATAACGTCCAAATACGGTTCGTCCCCGTCCATGTCTTCTTCTGTGTATCTTTTCCCCGGGTGTTGTCTTTTTGTCACCCAGCCTGGCTGAGAGGTTCCCCCTGCGGAAAAAGCGCGCGTTTAAATGCGTGTTATCTGTGCGTAAAAGTGCTTGGTCCGTCCCATTACGCACAGACAGGACCAGACCCAGAATCATGAAAAATTACTTTTGGATGTTTTGACACATCATAAGAATGTTAGATAAATATGAATGTATCTACTCATTTACATTCAATTAATAAACAAATGCTGTTGGTTTTGGTAAAGAAAAGACCTATTATTGTGCTTGAAAAATCCTTGCCATTGCCTTTTTTGTGTGGTCCATTCATAACGTGTGCGCTGTTACCCACCGTATCTCTCGTCATCTCCCTGTATTTTCTTGAGGATGGACCGTAACAAGAGGCTCTCTGCTTTCTGTAGGATGATGTCGTCTATGGTCCGGGGGTCCGGGTCATCCTCTGTGAGGCTCTGTCCTTTACAATGTGGCAGGTTACAAACGACCAAAGACGCGAATACGAGCAGATACGTTGATTTCATGGTTGGACCCCTGTCTAGAAAAAAAATGTGTCACTTAAAGTAGGCTATCTTAATTGTGTCACTCACTAAGACATTTTGAAATACCAAAAGTATAATATTTGGCCTATAAGAATCAAGCATAAAATGCATTGTAAAAGAACAAAAAGAAAAGTTATTTAAGTCAGACAGGAGGGACTCACCCTTATCCTTATGTCTTCCCTCAGTGCGCACCGGCAGCAGTGAGTTTTCTCGCGTTTACTTGCAGCTCTTGATGACCCTTTAAGGGCAGGTCTGGAGGTATGAGGGGCTAACTTTTTCTCTCAGTATTTATACCCACCTTCTGATCGCGTCACACACGCGCTCTATCAATTTCTCTTCGTCTTCATTGATGTCACCAAAGTCGTGCGCAACTGGCGCCTTCCTAAACATTCAGCCAGTAGGAGATTGTACATTTATCTTGTAAAAAATAACAACGTTATTTGGCCACAACTAAATCCATTCACTAAAACCACAATTGCGTTTCACGTTGTTTTTTGATCTATAGGCCTATTTTGAACCACTTTAATAAAGATAAACACCCCTGACATGTTTTTTCAAATTATTAGGATCATTTGGTGAGACCGAATAGAACCTGTAGTATTTATTTATCGTAGTTTTACATAATAAAATAATGAAAAATATGTTGAAAAATGCTGAGTTCTAAAAAAGACCCCCTCTGTCATCAATAATCAACATCCATCTGAAATGTAAGGATAATTTACACGCAATAGACAATTCCTTCAGACAGTTTAAACCAATGGTTACAAACATCAAATAGGAAATTTAATTTAATTTAAAAAATAAAATATAGTGGCCGCAACTAAATAAGATAATAGAAATGTAAGCTTGTGATCACCTCACTCACTTGTGTAATTATAATATAAGTTATTGGTGATAACCATGGTAACGCTCAGGGGAAGGGCTTGAGACTTTGAGAAAATCAACTTTTCTTTTAGCAACAGACTGCTTTGAGAAGGCTAAAAACAGCAGGTAGCATTACGCTACGACACAAGCTGTTTGGATAGTAAAATAAAGTGTTCCTAAAAGTTTTGACCCCAGCCTCACAATAAGATCATTTGAGAATAATTTGATCAACATTGCAGTATAACCACTAAATGCCCAACTTCCTTTGGGCTTAACAATTTAGGGGGAAATAATTTCAAGATGGATGTTTGATAACATGATATGACCTTTATAAATGTAACCTCAGAGATTTGATTGTGACCTATCAAATTGGATTCAATTAACATTGCTTAATGTACAGTTTGGTTTGTGAATGAACCCCCATCTCCTCTATGCAGTCCACCGTCTTCTCTCAGTCCATGGTGAATCTGCAGTGGATATTGAATTGAGCGTGTAATGCTTTAATAACATGCCTTCATCTAACTGTCATGTTCAATGGGTCAAACAACGTCAGACTTCTGCCGAGTCAAACACATGAATATCAGGAGAAATATGGCCCATAATTTACTCTTTTTAGACTGAAACATTCTAATTAGCCAGTTACAGGTGATTTGTATTACCAAATATGAATTGGCAGGTTTGAGTCCATTCTTTTACTTAACATTGCACTTCTAATGGAATCAGTTACTGAGAAGTGTCAGTAGCGACGATTGAAGCATTGGTGGTTATGGCAGTAGTACTGTAAAATGTCAATTTTACTAACAATGGAAGTAGATATTTTTACACCCTCTCTAGCTTGAGTTAAGTTATAGCAAATGCTCTCTCTAATACAGTGAATCGTATTTCAGCACATTGTGTGATTCCTGTCTGTTCTCTTGCACTGGCCCTGAATGGACACACAAAGAGACATACATGCACAATAAGAACATTTGGCATTTCAATGAGAGTCTACCTCACTAACATCTGTCGCTCTCAGTGCTCTATACTGCTTCAGTAACAATTAACTACATAATGTAAATACAATTAAAGCCCTTGCCTTTTCAAATGATTGTCCTGTCTGAACCTGTTCAGGCAATTTAAGAGAAGAATGAGTGTAGCAGGTGTCAGCAGTTATTTACTAACAAAAACATAAAATCTATACATCTATATAAATATATAGATATAGATATCTATATATCTTCTTTTCTTCTTTTTATATTATTGTATATTTATATTGTATATATATTTAATATATTAAGTAGAATAGGCAAGGCAAGTTTATTTGTAGAGCACAATTCGTACACAAAGGCAATTCAAAGTGCTTCACACAACAGGAAAAAATGCATTAAAATCACAAAGACAAGAAATCACAAAACCTTAATTTAAAGAAATTTAAAGGTGCTATTTTCAGTCAAATAGTTTAAGACATAAAAGAGAAGAGTGCAAAGAAAAAAGCAAAAGAATAAAAATCATTTCAGTCATATGCACAGCCAAACAAAACAGTTTTTAGTTTAGATTTGGAAATTGCCAGAGTAGCGGCCCTGTCTCACATCCTCAGGAAGACTGTTCCAGATTTTAGCTGCATAAAAACTGAAACGCACATTCCCCATGTTTAGTCCTGACTCTGGGCACCAGCAGGAGGCCGGTCCCTGAGGTCCTCAGAGTCCGAGATGGTTCATATGGCACTAACATGTCCGAGATGTACTTTGGTGCTAGGCCATGGAGAGACTTGTATACAAGCAGAGCTGCTTTGAAGTCTATTCTCTGAGCCACGGGCAGGAGCCAGTGCAGAGACCTGAGCACAGGACTAATGTGATCGTACTTCCTGGTTCTAGTCAGGACCCGAGCAGCAGCGTTCTGGATGTACTGCATGGATAAGTCTCTCCAAGTCTCGTTTAGACACTATACTTTTGATTTTGGCAATGTTTTTTAGATGGTAAAAAGCTTCTGATGTTATTGATTTGACGTGGCTGTTAAAATTCAAATCTGAGTCCATTATTACCCCCAGATTCCTAACTTGATTGGTAGGTTTTAGAGCGAGACTCTGGAGGTGACTGCTAACACTTTCTCTTTGTTTCTGTGGCCCAAAGATGATGATTTCAGTCTTGTCTGAGTTCAGCTGGAGAAAGTTGTGTTTTGAGGTGTAAATTAACAGCCTCACAGAGGATGGGTGGTGAAGTCTCACCATTGTCGTCTTCCTCCACATAAGTCATCGATTGACATTTTATTCTTAAAGGGTTATTAGGCAGCATTAGTTTTCGGTGTTCTAAATTAGTTTCTTTGAATGTTAATTGTATTGAGTTTATCCATATTCAGTTATCAATGCTATGAAACTCTCTGATCGAACACAACACAGACATAAGAATTACAGCAAAAGGAAAGACAAACTGAAAAACAAAAGGGTTCATGTCAAAAACATGCATTGAACATGATCATTAAGGAGATTTAAAAAATGGGAAGTCCAGTCCTAATGTATGGCCCCCCAACCCAGCCTATTCCTGGTTCCAATCTTCTCAAATAACTGGATACATAACCTTCCCAGACCACTGCGCTCCTATGCTGTTTTGTGTATATATTTATCAAATTGTTCAATGTCCTGCAAACCAGATCCTCCACATTTAGCACTCAGTTGTGTATGCAACTAGACTAGGTGAAACAATAAAATGGATATTTGCTAAACTTTTTTGCTGCACCATCGAATGTCTTCTTGTTGGCTGTATCGATGTGTGGTTTGGTACTATTTACATCCAAAGAGAGAAAGAGTTAAACAATGTGGTCCGTTCGGCAAAAAAACCTGAACTGACCTGCCTGTTCTCGAGGTTCTTTACAAGTGCAGACTCTTAAACTGAAGATATTATTCTGTCAAGTGTAAAACCTCTCGTCGTGCTAAAAGCTTTTTCCCAGAAGCTGTCACTCGCTTGAGCAATGCACTTTAACTTTTAGGATCTAGCACTTTACTTGATATGATTTTTAACCAAAATAATAAAATCACCTTATTTTTTTTAGCTTGCTTGCTTGCTTACTTAGTGTCAAATTATTCATGGTACTTTTAGTGTTTTGTAACTTATGTCCATTGTTTGTGAGTTTTTTTGTTTCTTTTTATGTCTTGTGTGCTTCGGGCTTTTTGCCCAACTTTCCAACGTGGTTTTTTACAGCAAATGTCAAATAAACAAAACTTTAACTCCAGACAACATGAGGCTCCCAACTATGTGCCAAATCAACAACTCAAATGTCTTAAGCATGTATGTAATTTCCATCGTCAATTTGTTGTCATCATTATCGTGACAACCAGATGTTCTGGTAATACAAACTCCAAATCAAAGCAAACGTACGTTACAAGTACACATTTTATTTAATTACCATTTCAGTTTAGCATTTTCATAATCACAATGGTTTGTAGGCTGTAATGAAGTTAGATCCCCAAAACAAATAGATCACACAACGGTCATCAACGTCTCACAATGTGACGATTGCATGAACTCTCATGCCCCATGTTGGTGGAGTCAACTCTTGCTGCTATTCAGTTCTGTGTTCTGCATTTGGCCAAGGAGCATTTCTGTTTCTGTTTTGGGGTGAGATTTTTACCCTCTAAAGTTACCAAAAGAATTGCCGGAAAGCCCAAATCACATTATCAGGCCTCATGGCTTGTCACTTCTCGTCTTCTCTGGACGAGTTGATGCGCCCTCTCTATAGTGATGCAGGGGACTGCAACTCAACGTTGTCCTCCGGAACTCCCACGAATCTTAGATTGCTTCTGTGGGATCTGTACTACAAATCCAGAAGTGTGTTCTTCATAGCCTCTTTCTCCTCCCGCAGTTTCATTACCTTGGCTCTTAGCTCCCGCAACTCATCCGTATTGTCTGAGAAATGTTGTTCTGCCTCAGCGGCACACCTGCCATCTCCCCCTACCTTCAGGCCTGTCATATCGGCTTCTATTCTGTCAAAGCGTGTCATCTCTCTGCTTTCATCTCAGCTCTATTGACATATGACGTTCTGCATTTCACGTAACATGAGGCCCATCTGTTGTAAACCTCTCCTTTGTCCACCCCGCGGAGGCCCGGTGAGTTTGCATCACGGAAGAGGCTTGTCTGTGCTGCGTTCGCCTCCAGAAGCGTCCCTTCAAAAGCTGTGTTAGCCATATTAGCATCTGTAGCTTGTGAGAGAGACGGCTTTCCGCAGAGGTTACAAGCCATCAGCTTCAATTGTTTAGCTCCTGAAGCATTACTGTCCTTGTTTTATGTTGCATCAAGTGATGCAACATACATTATATTGAAATGTATAATCAATTGACCTAATACATTGGTTTTCCCACTCACAACTTTAGATTGAGAGTAGGGGCCAATAACCAGAAATTGCTTTTTTTTTTTACCATGGAGTCCACAATGTTACGTTATACATCTTTAAGAACTAAATCTTGCATCTATGATTGAATAATATCTCCTTTTTATGAAGCAATAGTGAAAAAATATTTTTATTTTAAAAAATGTACCTTACTTTGGTACTCCTGTGTAGTTGTGTTATTTTGCCTTTATATCGTTAGAGCTATATTTTAGAGCCCTAGTGATGCCAGTTAACTGCTGAGAGTATTGTTATTCTGTTAGTGTCTGTATCCCCTTGTCTTTATGAGAACGATTAACCTATGCCTAATAAAAAGGCTGAGTTTATACTGTACGTTGTTTTATATTAATATGGCTCATTAGACACTGTCTGTTTACTCTTTCTGTTTCTGCTGAGAAAATTTAATCAAACTTAATCAGTGTTTGTGGCATGACAAAGCTCCACCAATTGGCTTTTGCCTCACCTTAATAAGATACCAAAAGCCAAAAGCAAAGAAGTAATTCACTGACCTTCTAGTTTTATGGTAAATCCTCTCCAATTGTTCATCTTCAACTATGAATTTTTTCAAATTTATTTTTGGATAATATAAATAAATTATAAAATTATTTGATTGCCATGCATGGAGTATGTTTGTTTAGTCTGTCTGTAATCTTAACATTTGCGCTTTGTGTCTCCCATGTCAGTGCAGAGTTGTGTCAGATATATAGTATACTGTAACTGGTATTGTAGATCAAAAATAGCATAGTCGAACCATGATGACTTCTTGCTTATACAACTTTGTACTTGTTGGAGATACAAGCTCTTTTGCCCACACTAAAAGTTCAGAAAATTTGTGATAATTCAATGACTTTGGATTGAACCAAGAGCCTTTGACACTGTTTGGGGTCATAAAAGCGAAACGCCTGGACATGAGCGTGAGTGGAGGTGTGTGTGGGTGTGTGTGGGGGGGGGCAGATAGACAGGATGAAGGCTCAGACATGGAGGAGCAGTGGTACAGACAGGCAAACAAACTGGAGCAGAGTGTGTGGATGTCAGCGTCACGAAAGCCTGCCCTGGCACTGACAGTGGCCTGACAGAGGTCACTGCAGTGGGGACAGACTGACAGGAGCAGGGGGTACTGCTGGAGCTCCAAACTGAGTGTTAGTAGACTGGCTGTGTATGATAAGACAAAGGCATTAAAACTTCACAGATGAGATTGAGAGATTGAGATTGCTTCAGAAATATTGTTCTAGATGTTGACTATAAATTACTACTACTTTTGAATAGAACAGAGGCCACAATTTACCAAGATATTCAATTTATATATATATGCAGAGCACTGAATGTGTCAAAGAAAAAAATGCATAGCTTTATAATATTTATCTGAAAATCCGGCCATTTTCTCTGACCTTTGCATTTCCGAACATTTACATATTTTCTGCCAAGTTTTTAAAAAAAACAACACTTTATGAGCCTGTGGCTGAATCTAAATAAGTATATTTAGAATAATAATAAATCTGTTCTCATGTATTAAAGTTCTCATTCTTGTGATTTACCATGACAGGCTTTAAAAAAAAAAAAAAAAAAACCTTTAAAGGTTGGTATTTGAGTAGCACAGTGGGTATGAGAAGACAGTTTTGCATTCTTTATTTGGAAATTCCATTGTTTAGTTCAGAGTGTGTTGAGGGCTCTGACAATCCCATTATTTCTCAATAACCTGTGAGGGGCCGTGCGTTTCTGCTTGTCCTGACTGTCATTAGTGCTGGAGCTGCACAGAGCTCACTCCACCTCCTCTTCTTCTGTCTCTTCTGTAACAATAATATAATATTCACAGGTCTTATATTGTCACTTTATAGACCAGAGACATTACTTCCATTATCTATCTGCCTGACCATTTACATCCACATTTACTGGAGCGGGGTCATAAGAGACATATTATGCAAAATAAACTTTAAGAGCTTTTAACCATGTTATAACTATTTCCCTTTTCGCTTATCCAGTCAAAGTTGTATTTAGAGTGATTCATGCATCTTTATTCTGTCAAGACACCATTGCTTACAATATTCCCTGTTTTCACTTATGCCCAATACACACCCACTGCTCTTTACGGACTTTGCTCTCCAGTTTGTTTCTGTGATGTAGGTTTCAGCGTCCGTCAGCGTCAGACATTTGCACAAATGAAAAAAAAAAAGTACTTTGTTGTGAAGACGGTGCCACAGTTTTCAACCGGAAGCAGACTTTTTTTCTTGTAGGACATTTCAGATGAATTTTGCAATTTAAAATGAACTAAACGTACAACAATAACCCACAGATGTCATAGATGGATAGTAACTGTAAAATTATAATCTGTCTTCTTTAAGTGTCTTGCCCTCGATGACAACATGTTGACACGTTGGAAGGTATCAAAGCACCAAACTTCAGATTTGGGGCTGATTTTGCTCTTCTGTCTCCTCCACCTGTGTCAGCCCTTAGCTTCTTTCCTCTCCATCACACCAGCTCCTGTCTGCTGCCATGACTAATTATGTTTGAAGGATCTCACACACACATGGCTGAAAGACTAGATGCATGAGGTTTAAATATTGTATACTCTCTTGGATGGGAGACAAACTGTTTTGAAGGAAGAACCATGGAAAATAGCAATTAAGGGTCTATTGTTGATAATGAATACAAATTACAGTAAGTGTTTATCTCAGGTTTAAATAAAGCTGCAGATTTAAACCTTAACCGAAAGAGGACATTAGTTATTGGTGTCAGAGAAGAGGACATAGAGGTTATCGTTCAGGCAGATGACTGATCTGATCAGTCCTGATCTAGTCCTGTCCTAGCCCTCATTTAGTTCCCAGTTTAGTCCCAGTGTAAACCCAGTTTTGATGTGGTATTTATGCAAGTGTGAATGATGCTTAGAAGCGGACCTGTCAGGGTCTAAGCTCCACAGTTTATCATTCACACGTGCACTAACACTGCATTTAAATTAGAACTAAAACGCAGACCTAAACATGGAACAAGCCAGAGCTATACCTGGACCAAATCAAGTCTACATAAAAATTAAATCCGGCTCAAACCAGGGCCAGGCAAGAACAAGTGTGAATGCGCCATAACTCTCACTTAAATAACTGCCCATCAAAAAACCCTTGAAAAGACAAATTTATTATAGTTCCACAGTCATATCATACATCAAGTGATTAGTCTGTGTTCTCCAAATACCACACTAAGGTATCCTGAAGTTTCTATGTTTCCTCTGTGTATCGTGTGGGCGTGTGTGAATATGCAATGGATCACAATACTCTCCACCGCGGCATCACCATATACTGCACCTGCCAGAGCTTTAGCTGCTTGAACACCATCCATCAACCTGCAGCCTCCCCCAATTTAGTGAATCTAATAGGAGGCAACTGTCGGCAGCTCCAGCACACATTAAGAATATATTTATCACAGATTGTAAATGCCACACCATGCAAATGCCATCTCACTCTGCAGCAGTTGTGTTATAATGGGTCGTCATAAGAATACATTTGCTTCCTGTGTCTGAACAAATGTGAAACTTTGAGCGGAAGAAAGTCTAATGCGCCGTTTGTGTAAAGTAGGTACTAGAAGTTTCTTGGTCTTGCACAGTGAAACATAGATTTAAAGATTGTGTCACATTCTCAATAGAGCTGTGTAATTTTAGTATTAGATTGCCAATGTCAATGAACAAGGTGAACTAACTAGGAATGTGCTTTGGCAATATGGTGCAGCATAAAACAATACTGAAAGTACTGAAAAATAGTAACATGTTTTTTGTTTTTTTTAAGATAAAATATACATTTTTTTTTTTTAATGACTAAATGTAAATACAAAATATATATGAATTTTTAGGTATTGTTGAAGTGAGGTGTTTTAAAGTATTCCAACAGCAGAGGGAAGAAACTGGGTCCAGGGTGCTGATTCAACATGTTCAACTTAATTTAAAAGAAGTCAAGGCGCAGCAGCCAGTGTACCCCCTAGTCATCCTGGAATAGGTCAGTTGGATCACCTGTGGCTGGTGGATATGAAGTAAAATTAAAAAGTCCAGTGAAGTTGGCTCATTATGCACATGCATGACACGTGTGAAAGTTCAATTTGGTTTTATGCCTGAGCTGCTTGG
The DNA here is from genome assembly GCA_015082035.1 of Chaenogobius annularis. Lineage (NCBI taxonomy): Eukaryota > Metazoa > Chordata > Actinopteri > Gobiiformes > Gobiidae > Chaenogobius > Chaenogobius annularis. Next base: position 471,190 of record BJKM01000115.1, read on the forward strand.
GTCAAACCTCTTTATAAATCACTTTCTGTCACTCTGTGCCAGGATCTAAATTCATATTCTTGTAACCCATGTAGAGACGGTCTGATATGGATTTTTTTAAGATGATATCTCTATTTGACATTTTTCTTGCTTTTGTGGCCACTAACAGATTGTACTTGACAACATAATTTATTGAAAATGTCTAAATTGGCAGGGCCCACAAATGGAAGGAAAGTTGTTTACAAATTAACTTTTCACTTTTGTACAAAATAACAAACTAAAGTATTGATGACAGTTGTTTTTGTTCTTGTTCTTTTCACGTTGATTGTAAATATACAGCTGTCTCTTTTTGCATTTGAAATCACGACTAGTCTGATGTGTTGTTTAAGGACAAACTGGGAATTGCACAGGACCAAACAGAGTCCGGGGCAGCTTAAAAAAATATTGTCCCAATATATCCGGTCATTTTTCAATATATAAAAAAAATAATTTACAGTTAACACAATTGTGACTCCTCTGATGGCTTTTCACAGGTTTATTTGTCGAAGACAGTTCATTAATTTCTCTTTTCTAGTTTGTCATAGTCAACCCAAACGAGTAACTGTGACAAAGTCTGATCAGAGTTGTCATCTACAAACAAAAGCTTATTGATTTGATCCCAGATCAGGCCAGTCCATACTGGTGTTGTGTCTTAGGGCAAGACTCTTTACATGCCATGAGAGCCCATGAGAGTGGTGTGTGAATGATTGATGGTGGCTAGAGAAGCTGCTGGTCTAGATTGGCAGTCACGTTTCCATCCATTAGCCTCAGTGCAGCTGTGGTTTGAGATTATCTTAATTTAGAGTGTCGAGTATCTAAAAAGAGTTTCTGGATTCATATCATTTGTATTATTACTTCAGTAGTTTTATTAGTAGTAACAAGGGGTGAAACATGGGTCCCATCACAGAAGGGGCCAAAGCATCCTCAGTGGGCTCTTCAACCTCATTCACTGGCAAGAAATATGTCTTAAACTAATATTTGATTAATAAATTAGGCTTAATTAATGTTGCCACAGAATTTTTAAAAAGTGCATGGTATCCTAATGTAAATGTTTAGGCTAATGCATCGACAAACGGCCCTGTTTTTATAAACTAAATAGATTTTAGGTTCTTCCTTTTCTCAATGATATTTTTTAGGAGACAATATGGCAAATATAAAGTTACAATACAATATATAATTTGATGGGCGGGGAGTTTTGTTTGGTTGTAGTTTTATGATAAGGCCAGAATGAGGGGGGTATGGATTCACATAGGTGCAGCACATTTTTTGAGGCTATGAAAAACTTGAAAAACTGGTTGCACAGTAATAGCACTGGGATTTCACATTTAATAACTGGTATGGCATATTTTCTGTCTCACTTTAGTATATTGTGCTATGTAAACTAGCTGAAAAGGTATATCACAGTATGGACAATTTACTGTGATTTTGAGAAAACAGTATAATAGTAAATCAAGCTTCACTGTGTCATTAGTTAGCATTTGAAACTGAAACATTGTTGGTATCTAGCTGCTTTTAGGAAACTCTAAGTAATTCTGGTCTTTGTTTTATTGAAAGAGTTCTTTGTTTAGGGAAAAGGTAGTGAAGAAAGGTGTGACAGCTGGGCCTGTGTCCAAACTCAATCACTTTATTCAGTCCCTTTGTGGTTGCCGTAGCACTATTGAATGTGTAGTCTGATTTGAGTAAAAAGGACTCTTTACAGAAACATAATGGGGTTATGATTGTGGCAGAGGAGGCTTCTTCATTAGCACAGTGAACACTTTATTTTGCAGAAAAACGTTGTATCCAATGCATTATACATATTGTTCTAAACCTGCTGAGTAACTTCGTTTTTACGCTTTTTCCAGTGAGGTACCAAAAACTGAAATCAATTTGCACATTATAATCTTTATATGATCAAGGTTGAAGTACACTTTTATTGTCCTTTGCATTTGACCCATCTTTCAGTGCCACTGGGGCATCTCCTCAGGAGCCCTAGAAGCCATCTCCCATCCCTGCAGCTGGATGATTTTTAGTTATATTATGTTTAGTTGTTAATGGGAGAAACCCATCCACATATGGGGAGAAACCCCACATTGCAACCTCTACACAGAAGTTGAGTTGAACCCGTAACCTTTTTGCTGTGTGCCAAGAGTGTTAGCGTCACACCATGTATAGTGGGTTATGAGTATATCATTTTAGCTTGTCAACTGGAGTCTGTTTGAGCATCAGTGGGTAGTTTCTAGGTCACTATATTAGTAAAGGTAAGGTATACTTTATTGTATACCTTACATAGAATACATTTGTCTTAGATACATGGTGCTGCATCATATACATGCAATGGATATGTTCCTCTACTTGCTGAAGTAGTACTAAAGCAATTAAATCTCAGTTCAAGTACAATGAATTTTAGAGATTGCCAAGAAAATGTTTACATCTAAACTACCTAAACTAAAGGGTTTTTAAGTAACATTTTTCTTTTACAAACTGGAGATGTACTTTGTTCACATCTAGAAAACCAGTGTATTATATTATCCATTTCATCAAGAGCAATGCAATGGTCTGGTTTTACAATTTGTTTTTATAAAAAAACCAAATAACACAGAAATCAATTTTTTTCCCTTTTTGTCTGCTCAGACTGAAGTCCAAATGAATGTGGCTTTGTTTATGAGCATCTGACCTATTCTCCTGTCTCTTTGGGAGACTGTTCCCAAGAGAAAAGAAAAGGAAAGGAAGAAGCAAACAAAAAAAACACAAAGATTCAAATGTCATATACAAAATAAATCATGATTGAATAAAAAGAAAAAAAAAGAAAAAAGAAAATAAAGAAAGAAAAAAGAACTCTATAATCCCCTTTAATTCTATGTCATTCTCATCACTTTCTCTTTATAAATATGAGCATGACAGTTATTTAGATTAAAGTTCAAAGAACAGAAGTCATTGGTTCAGGTCCACACACTTGCGCTGCCAGACTGATGGGGTTATTCTAGAAAGAACTAGTGAACTGTTACAATGTCTTTGAATGTAATGGAGTTCAGTGATTCAGAGAAATGAAGAAACAAAACTTTTGGCTTAATCCAAGACTGCTTGGATGGAAGTTTATTGAAAACAATTGTTAAATTGTGTCATTTCCAGTTGCCATGTACAGTTGTCTGTTGTAATGAGATGTATTTTTTATATTTTTTTGTAAAGGATTTTTTGGAGGCTTTTTAGAAAGTACAAGGTAGAGTGAAATGGGATGAGAGAGGGAAGGGCATTCAACAAATTGTCTGAATCAACGCTGCGGCCGGCTACACAGGGAGCCTGGCATGTGTGCTATCCACTCAGCCATCAAGCGACACGGGATGTTTTTTTGGTTTTTTTTATAACCACATTTTACCTGAGTAAAAATGTTCCCCTTGAAATATATTTCGTAACTCATATTAAGATTTCTTGAAAATAATCTTCACAACCTCAATTAAAGTGTGTCCTGAGCAGAGCTAAGCTCTTCTCAGAGGAAGTGTTCCTTTTCGAAGAAAGTGATCCATACTTCAGAGGGAGAGTGAAATATTTGAATTTGAGATCATATATTTTCATTTGGAAGAACTGAAATGGACTTTTGTTCACACTGGTTGTTAATTTTAACTTCAGTCAGTTCAGTAAAAAGTAATGTGTAATATAATCAATACAGACAGCAAACAGCAAGGGAATTCATTAACCAGTTATTTGGCAAACGACAGTATATACAGTATTCTGTATCTACACAAATTAATTCAATTTAACAAAATTTATGTTTTGCAAAAACGTCTAATTTCCTGGCCATATTTTATTTTTTTCTGGGGTGGACAAGAAAGGGTTTTGAAGGGATTCTCGACATCGTTGATGTATTCATTCATCGTGTCTTCAGAAGTCCAAATCCGCTGCCCCTCCTCCCCCCGACTCCTCTCACTTCTGCCTCCTGCAACCTGAAAGAGACTGACAGTGTTCGTGACTCACTCGTCCCAAAGGGCGGTGCTGCTCTCTACATTGAACTGTTACGGCGCCCTTCCTCTCCGTTTGTATCAAGATGTTCAGGCCACAATTTAAGTTGTACGGTGCAACAAGAACCCACCCACAGCCAGTGTAGTGTTAAAGACAACAGCTTTTAAATTAGAAAATGTGCCTGTGATTTATGGGATGTTATAAATCCATAAGACACTTAATGGCATCAAATTGATAACTTATCATACTTTAAGCAGATGCAGTATTACAGAATAATTTACAATGTTTGGGGTTGTTGTTTACAATAACCTCAAACATTGTCCTTAACTTATTAACCTCAAACAACATCATTCACTTTGGCCCCCATGCCAGTATTTGCATCCCGAACCTGCTGTAGAAAGCACACTTATAAGTACTGGCCCAAATTATTCACAAATGGACATTACCCTGAACAGTACCCTCACACCCAAATGAATAAGCCCTGAGCAGCAGTAGACCATAACTTTAATATGAGCGAAATCATGATCCACAAGGGAAATAATTGCAAATTAAAATACATTATATGTCTTTGAAAACTCATTAAATATTATGAATAAAGTTTTATATATGAACCAAATATCGCGCCTTTAAGGCCCTGCCAGAGCCAGCTCACTCCTGATCTACTAAATCACTGTTGTTTACACTGACGTCAAAAGTCTATTTTCAACATCTTGTTTTTGTCAGTTTAAAGAACATGTTCACTAAAAAAAAATAATGCACTTTTAAACCACATTCGTAATTTATTTGTGTTTTCTCTGTAGTAAAAAAATATATATAATACAATATTCTTCCAGATAATAAAACAAAAGAAATTTAAATCAGATTCTGATCAAATTCTCCTTGAAAGTCTTTATATTTATTTTTAAAGTTATTTTGCAAAAACAGGCTCAGATCTGTCAGAGATCTGCTTTTGTAATATATTTTCTTTGGTGAAAGAATCTGTTCCCATTTCCTCAGAAAGTGACACATGCTTCTCAAAAGCCTTAAGTGTTCTTTCTTTCTGAGGCTCTAAATTAATTGACCTGGCCATTTTGATGGAATTTGCACTAAAGGTCAGGGATTGAGCAAGAGAGAAGTTGATTATTTTAGCTTGGATCTAGATCCCTGCGTTCTAGAATAGGAACTGACACAAAACTCGCGCTTGGGCCAAGGAATCAACTTTTGGCTTCACTTACATTTCAACCTAGCAAGCAGCAGATTTTCAAGGCAGCGTGACGCTTTTGAACCCAACATGTAAGGTCAAGAGTCAGAATTTTTCAATATTTGCAAGTGAGTAGAGAAGTGGGCGGAGATAAGGGATAGGTGAAAACAGACCGTTTCAAAGCACTCAATCCTTGAATGCAGAAGAATTCAGGATGATGGGGGAATGCCGTTATATCATGATTAAAAGTAACATCATAACAGTGTATTTTTTAGCATAAGATGTATTCTTTATATGTCATCTGAAACACAATAACAAGTCTTTCTATACATACAATTAGTCTTCTCCATTGATAATTAAGTCTATAGAGCTGAGGGACTTAACCTTTCACTGTGTGCATATGGGGACGCTTTTCTCTTTACATCATAGACACCAAGGACATTGCATCCACAGGTTTACACACAACACAACTCCTCATTAAACAACTGTGGCTTTAGGCAGCTAAACCTGTTTGGGATTTTGTTTGGTGGGTGACATATGCAGGAGTGAATTAAAGCGGTAAAGAAATGAGATGAGAAGAGGATGCATGTGTGTTCTGTGTGTAGAGCCGTAATAGAGCGGCGGCAGCATTAGGCACACCCAGGACTGAGGCAGCAGGAACTCAAGCAGGTCCTCTCCTTCTGTAATCAGCCCGGGGAACAGGGAGTCACACCTGCCTCCCCCACAAACACCTCTCCGCTCTTACACCAACTCTCACATACACTCAACTTTATTATATACAGATCTGTATTCAATCTTATAGTCTCTGTGTCCACCAGAAGACGCTTTCATTAGGGCGGTTGACGCAAAACTACACTAAATCTTGTTGATTAATACGTGGGTACAATTAATTGGCAATAATTGATCCACTATTGTTTCATTACTGACCCCATGTGGCGAGTGAGATGAGTATCCTTGGCATCAACTTATTGGAAACGTACATTTCAAAGTTATCATTAAATTGTCCCAATACTGTATCTTTTTTATCTGGCTTTGTGCGTTTTGAGACCCATTGCTGTAAAGTGTGATCCACAAAATCCTGATCCATCTTTGCAAATGAGAGTGAGTCTGCACCTCTACACTACAAGGAGGTCTGTAGCTCATTTTGTAAATCACCAGAGGAGACAGTACATCAATGTTTAATGATAATGCTATAACGAGAGTAAGTACCGTAGTAAACTACAGTGGACTGTTAGGCTTGACTAACAAGTGTCCATTTCAGATAAAAAATCTGATCTGCAAACTCTTTTTCTTAGCATTTCATCTCAAATAGTATCACATTAACTTAAAAAAAAATGTGTGTGGTGTGTGCGTGGTGTGTGTGTGTGTGTGTGTGTGTGTGTGTTGAATGTATTTTTAGGCTATATATAAATGAATGCAGTCTGAAATAATTCCACTCTTCTACATTTTCTAATGTATTGAGTTGGTCGACTCAGGCCTAATACGTGCTCTCCTCTCCACTCCCTCGGAGGGATTGTCCATCTCTCAGACTTCATCTCGTTACGTGGTGGTGCTCCAGATGAGGTACTTCATGAATAAATGAATAGAGACCTGCAAATGATAACACGATGGCTCATTTTTGTTGCCTTACATTGTGTATATGCATGCTTGAAAAAGGCAGACAGAGCAAGGCAAACCAATTTAGTAGCTGCAATTATCTGAAGCTTTTTGGTGTCAACTGGGCGTTTCATTCTATTACAACTGTAATAGAAATTGACATCCGAGTATCTGACCTTCTTTTAGGTGATGTTTGTTTAATTTTTCTTAATTAATTCACCATTTCAGATTTTATTTTAAAAAGTGCGCACTTTCGCTCGAGCGTCGCTTTCCCTTGATTAATTAGCATGAATGGGATGTGCACGAGTTGGTGAGTTAGTGGGTATTTGGAAGTGGGCGAGTGCCTTGCACTCGATTTTGTGCATACTTTGTGCACACATTCGCAGCTGTGCTCTCGCCAGCTTCTGGTGCTCGGGCCTAATAATTCACAGTAAAACAGAGTTTTTCTGTTCAGCATCCACATAACCACAATAATGATTCTAAGCTGTAATAAAGTCAGATGCTGCGGGACCTGAACTCCAAAACTGGACTCCACATGGAGTTTAACCACCTCGGCCTTCAGCTCCTGTAACTCATCCACAATGTCTCAGCAAAGCGTGCGCGCCGCCTCCTCCTACCACTTTCAGCGTCAGTATTTCAGCTTCCATTCTGGCAAATCGGGGCTCGTTGTTCCCAGCTCTCACTTCAGATCTCTGACGCCATGTCACATTGCATTTCACGCAACATAAGGGCCACCTGTTGTAAAGTTATGTCACCTTTCCCGTCTGTTGAGGTTTTGCTGCGTGATGGTGGGCAGCCCCTTATGGAACCACGTTAGCATTAACATCATTAGCTTGTAGGGACGTTGCCATGGTTATAGTCCTTCACTTTTTATTGTTAAACTACCGAAGCATCGCTTCCCTTGTCTTTTACATGTTTACTCATCTCTCTCAGCATTTTGCTCCTCAGTTTGTGGGTGAAAAGTAGATTTTAAAGGCAAATATCGGGAGCAGGGTGCAGGAGTGCTACTAGTCAGTCTGCGCCATACCCAAAAGTCCCCTAAATAATCTTTTAAAGACTCCGTGACCCTCAGGGACCTCCAACAAATCATATTGTGCTACAAAAAAGGCTAAAGTTCCTCACATGTAGAAATAATCAGTGCACATGATATTATAAATATTGAGCCCCAAAAATATAGTTTCAGCTTACATATACTGAACGATGGGTCAATGTAGTAAACGTGTGAATTTGTATGGTTTGCTATTGAATGGTTCAGGGTGAATTCCACTCATGAGACCCTGCCGAGCCTCAGTCCCCAGTGATCCATTACGTATAAGGAGTGCGAAAGAATACATTATTATGGCTGAACTGGTAAAAGAATGCTGGAGGTCTGTGTCCATGTGGCTATATACAACTGGAGATGCATTAGTTTGCATATTGATAGCAGATGATAGTGAACAATAATATTTGGGGGGTTTGTGTCTTTATTGATGTAAATATTATTTTTATAGTCTGGCTATAAGATTAAATACAGGTTGTTGGCCTGCTGTTGCTTTTCCATCTGCTGTGCCACATACAGTGCATGAACAATGAAGCCATTATACACTCTGCTTTGAATTGTTCACTTGTATATTTTCTTGTCTCCTCACTCATTAATGTTCTGTTGTGTTCTTTTAACACTTCTTTCATCCCTCACACACCCCAATGGTGCAGCCCACATACCTGTCTCTGCATTCATCATTGTAATAAATCTACTGCCTCTAATTAATACAGGTAATGAAACAGATGTTACATAAATTGCCTGTTGTAGAAACCTTTTGATAAATATATCAAGTTAGACCCTTTTTGAGTATGTCGCGTGGTTAAGGCGGCAGCACATATGCCAGGCTCTACGTGCAGTCGGCTGCAGTGTTGTGAGTTAGAATCCCGGCTCTGACTATTTACTGCATGTCCTCTCTTCTCTCTCATCCCATATCCCTCATAATGGATGAGATACATATCTCATCCATTTCAAGCTCAGCTGCCATGTCTTATGCCTATAGGCCAAAAAGAAATCCTTTTACCTTTTATTGTTTGCCTTTTTTATATTTATATTTATATATATTTATTTATAATTTAATCTATTTGTAAATGAGTGTGCATTTCAAACTTTGATGCTCATTGTAGAACTATTTAGTCTTTTGGGGTATGTTGATAGATCACTATATTACCAGGAGTAGACCATGGATTCATGGTTATCATACACTGACGCTATTGCTTTTTAGGGGTTTTCAATATTTCGTGACGTAGAGAGGACCATTAGAGTTTACCACTCTAAAAACATTTGTAAAGCTTGGAGCATCTGTTTATGAGTTTAAAAAAGCACAAGTGAGGACCTAAAGAGCAAACTGAATTCAGGTGAGAGAGTCTCCGTGTACTCATGTCTTCCTCTGGCACCTTCTCAACCTCCAAAGGTGTGCATTTAGGAGACCATAGGAGAACAGACATTTCTGTGTCAGCCCTGAAACTATTGCTTTGAGATTCTATGATGTGATAATGTCTCTCATTCTCAATAATCTCTATTGATTACATATTATTTGAATGTACATTGTACCTGGTAAATAGAGGAAGAAAAATGTATGTTGTGAAACGAGGCACACAGTTCAGATCTTTACAGCAGATGCGGTTATAACTAGCCACATAGAGTGCTTGGTGTGTAAGAAGCATCTTGCCCAGAGACACAACGACCGTATATTATACTATATTACAGTTGTTGGGAAAACTCTTTGCACCTCTATAATACAAGATAACGGTAATGCAAATGATCTTATTAAATGTCTTTATTTTGCTCTCATATAAAAAAAAAAACCTGCATAAATCCTGGGTCTATTAGATAAAACTGTGGACCCCTGAACACCTCGTCTTTTAATTGCGCTCACTATTACTCTCAAAAAGGACTTGAACTGAGGACTTTAATGAGACAGAAGTGGCAGATTGTGTTAAGGAGACGAGGATCACCAAGTGTCTGTAAAAAGCACCATATTATCCTGCTTTTCTCTGCTAATATTAGCTTTTTCAGTGCGTTTTTGCTTCGAAGGTTAGCGTGCTGTGTCACTTTAATTATGAACACATTCACACTAGCTTGACTTTATGGGTTTTATTAAGGGGAAAGTTTTAGGTTTTGGGTGATTGTAGAATATTTTTTATCCTCAGTTCTCAACTGATTGTACTTGTGTCAATATTGTTATGCAGGAGTAGTTGTAGTTGTTATGCAGAGATTACTTACTGCGTCTCAAATCTGAATTAATTCCTGACAACCTAGGAGCAACCAAATGTTAGTAGTAATGTCTTTGCAGAGCATAATTCACACTTGACTATTCTTGAATTTATTTTATGTAATGTCCGATTTTTTTTTAAAAAAAAATTTTTCTGTGATTGGTCTGTGGCATTAATTAGCATGTTTGTGACAGCAATGTGACTCTATTGGCTGGTCTCCATATGGATTACTTTGTCTCTTTCAAAACATTATCTCTGATCAATAATCCACACTAGACATCATTGTTATAGTTAGCCAATTAAAGCCACACTCTTTCACCTGTTGGACAATGGACTGATCTAGTTTGTAATTTGTCTTTATTCAAAATAAAATGAGTTCATGTTTTCTACTTGTTTGTGCTGCTATTACTATATTTCCCGGATTGCTTCCTAATTTGACAACATAAATATTTCTCTAGAGACAGTGACATTTTTATTCATAGGCTTCCTCTTTCTCTGAGGAGCGATCCAGCCCTCTGTGACTCATGCCGCATAATACTGAAGTACTTTTACCACTAGCCCATAGTCTCCCATAGGACTCTACTGCAGGTTCAAAGGAAGCAATTATGGCTCCTCATCAAAGTCTTGCCCAAAGTGTATTGTATTTATAGCCTCATTTCCAGCCTGACGTTTTCACTAAAGTACAACAAAAAAGTTGAGATTGTAAGCAAAATGTTTTTTACTCAGTCATATAAGTATAGTTGTTGTCAGTTACTGAAGCTGCAAAGTGCTCATTTGCTCCAGCTGGTAGCTGTGCAAGTGGAAATTGAGTGCTGCCCGGTGGTCGTGGCACAGCACACGTATGCCAGGCTCCAAGTGCAGCCGGCCGCAGTCATCCCCCATTTCACACCACTTTCCTGTCAAGAAAGCCTACGGGCACAAAACCGGAGATTGTGTAAGAATCTTTGAGCAGAGCTGTTGCACAACACTTGGAGAAGAATCGAGTTGGCTTGTATGTAGCTCTTCTCAGTTCATCCCACAGGAGGAAACACCAGAGAGGACCATGAACATGCTGTATTTGAAAGCGTATCTGCGGTTCTGGAAGCAGCTTCAGGGGAGTGACTAGAAGTGGCATGGTCCTGATTAAGTGATAAAAGCTTAAAAGACATAAGGCTCTGCTATGTGTTTCAGTATCTGCAGTTTGTGATTGTCTAGTTTAAATGAACGTTGATATATTATATATATATTATATCATAAATATTATATATTTTTTTTTTTTTTTATTACTCACAGCAGTAGAACTAAAAACGTAGTTACATTATTTTATTTATTAACCTTTATTTAACCAAGTGGGGGGGGGGGGGGGGGCATTGACATCACAACACATCATTTAAAATTGTTTACACATTTGCACAAAAATAAAAAACACAAACAATGTTCATAGGATTCTCGTTTAAATTTTTAAAATAGATTCCTAAAACAAACCAGTTCAACCAAATTCAATTAAAAACGTATTCCAAGCTGTGGGAGCAGCATAACTGAATGCTCCCTTCCCTCAATCAGTCCCCACTAGGGCCACAGATGCAGTAGATTGGCGCACAACCACGAATGGTTTTATAGAAGACACATCCAAGGAGTAAACCTCCGAACACGCAAAGATGGTCACTCAGCCCTGGCAGTTCAGTGATGGGAAAGTCTACCAAAACCTTACAATTTTTAATGAACAATGATAAACAGCATTTAAAGATAAATCATTGCTGCTGTTGCATTAACATAAAGAACATCACATAGCAGAGACAAGATTAAAATATTTAATCCATACCTGTGACAACCATACCCATGATTTGGGTGCCAAAGAAGTTCTTTTTTGTTTTGCAGTCCCTTCCCTCCATATATATAAAATATATTTATATTTTTTTAAATAGTTTTAAAAGTTGGCTTTAACACCACGAGCTGGCCTCTTTCCCCTGGCTGTGTATCTCCTGTGTCTGAATGCTAATCTAAAGTGGAGATGGCAATTAGCCCTATTAGCATGCAGATCACTGTGGAGATGCAGAAACAGTGAGTGGGAGGTAGTGAGGTCCTGACCTTATCAAAGGCTGGACAAAGCCTGCACGCCTCGCATACCGATCTCTCCCTAGCACGTCACTAAATGTTTCAGATGAAAAGTAAAGGTAAGCAATAAAGGTTAACCTGCGTCAAAAAGGCTGTGCCCACAATTTCAAACGGTATAGATTAATTTAACTTTCATACATACATTTTCAACATCAATGTACTTAAATTAAGTTATCACTAAAACATACCAGAGGAGCATAATCATGGCTTAGATCTGGGGCAGACGGGAAATTGGTGCAGAGAGACATTTTTATTTTTCATCCTAAAGGTCTGGACAGGAACACGTTCATTGACTGAGATGGGAGTGAACCACAACCTCAAGAATGGTGGGTTACACCACTCGGCCTCATTCTATTTGTTTATTTTCTGATATTTTACAAATGTTTGAGGAAATGTGTGTTCATGTTATCTAAATGTTTTAAGCTGTGTGCAGCACTGTCCTTTGCATCACTCCTATTTGCAGTATACTTTTCCTGACACTGAATTGACACAGGATTTCCTCTCCCATTTCCCTGGATTAAAGAAGAAAGTGTAACACCAATTACGTTATGTTATGGACAACCTGTCATCCCTTCAGTGGAGCTCATTAGGGTCTAGTTGCCTCCGGACTACACCACATCACAGGATTATTCAAAAAGTGTAGATACAAGCAAGAAAATGAACCGACTCCAGATTTCAATAACACTCAATTTTATCTAACAAGGCACACATAGGAGACGAGACCTGAAAAAACTTGACATCAATCTCTCAAGTATAATGATGTGAGGATGTGAAGCAGGGTACACAGAAAATTGTAGCTCAAGAAGTTTGACATTTGTGTGACAGAAACCACTGTCTGGTCTCAGCTGCCCATTGTTTCTCAGTCCAGAGATCGACTTGTGCCAGAAATCCAATATTGAGATCATAGACAAAAGTAAATATAGTCCTTTATGATTACAGGGATTTACAAGGACTTTTTCATTTTGTAATGTTTTATTATCAAACGTTTTGTGTATAAAATTGCCAAAATTGCATACAAATTTGAATAAATGTGTAGAGCCAGGTTGAAATTGCTTAATTTTATTGTCTTATTAAATAAAAAAAATAAAAAAGGGGATATCTTACTGAAATCCTTCTGTAAAATCTGTCAAAAAAATGTATTAGTACCAGACTGGAAAGTTTGGTGTTGCAGGTGCTGTCTTGAGGAGTGATGTTTATGTCCCTATGAGAGAAAAACATATTATAAGATTAAATTATAACATCTGACATCTTAAGGTGCAGATTGGAAATCTTGTTGAGTTTAATAAACATAAGTAATTCATAAGCGAAGACATTTGCAAAGTTCATATTTAATTTCCATCTTGGATAATCTTAATAATTAAATATATAAAATCTTTCTTTTCTTTACAATCAAGTGCAAAATCTCATCACTGTTTTGCCGTAAGACACAATGGCAGTATACACAGCAGGGATTGATTCACAAACCCTTCAGAAACCTATGAACTGAGCTCCAGCTTAGTTAAAACATACATATATAATTACCGTAATTTGCGGGCTATTGATCTGAATAAAAGCTGCACCAAAGAAATTTACAACGAAAAAATAAATTGTACAAATACAATGAACCTGTCAATGAGCCGCAGGTGCCCACGTTATAACATGAGATATTTACACATAAAGATGGTACACGGTAGATGATTCTCTTTTCATTGCAGGGGGGGTTATAAAATGCAGACTACTGTATCAAAAGTCTGCGCATCCAAATTCAGTTCCTCATTAGACTGATTTCTCAGTGAGTATGAGTTGGATTGTAATAAAACACTCTGTCCTTGATTACTCTGTGTGAACTGATTTACCTGTCTGTGTCTTCACATCTTGTCCATCTTCTCCTGAGCTTGTACTTAGCAAGTGAGTGTTACTTTGTAACATGAGATATTTACACAGAAAGATGGTACACGGTAGTGATGCACAGGTTGTCTGCGGGTCAGGTCGGGAGAGGTCGGGAGAGGTCAAGACAGGTCGGGAGAGGTCGGGAGAGGTCGGGAGAGGTCGGGCCAGGTCTGGCCAGGTCCGGCCAGATCGGGCCCGGCAGGTTCTATACTGCAGACCGCATATCTCGAATGTCCGCGCGTGTGTCTTTGCGTTCAGCCACGTCAAGATTCACTTCCTCCTGTTTACATTCAAAGTCTATGTGGACGCGCGTCCTGGGTGTCCAGTGCTTTTGCGGCGCGTTTTTGCGGCGCGAATCTTGCGTTTTGAGCGTCAGGCTTGGCACATCCGGGGCGTTTGAGTATCGGATGCCCTGGACGCTCTGGACGTTCTGGACGGATGAGTTGCGGGAGCTGAGAGCCGAGGTAGTGAAACTGCTGGTAGGAGAACAAGGCGATAAAGAACCAGCTTCTGGATTTAGAGTCTAGATTCCACAGAAACAACCTACGTCTGGTGGGTGTCAAGAAGGGTGAGGTGTGTGAGACAATGTTGACAGCTTTCTCAAGATGTATCTGGGACTGGAGTTGCAGTCTCTTGCATTACTATATAAAGAGAAGACGCACACCATTATAATGTGTTCTGGGTTTGTCCTGTTGCTCAAAAATATTGGACTGAGATTAACATGGATAACTGCAGACTATGTTTTGGCATCATTATCACACTAAACATCTGAACTATGTATTTAGACCTCAAAACTCCTGCCATGGACACAATAAATGGCTAACTCTAGAGCACACATGGGCATTTGCGGCCCCAGGGGCCGGATCAGGCCCTCGGCCTGTTTTAAGTGCCGGCCCCCTCCGGCCCTCCTCCCCCCGGGGATCATATGTGTTTTACTCTTAGTTTCTTTTATTTTTAACTGTCTTGGCGCTGTAACATGTGTCTGCACTTGTGTCCTTAATAAAGATGACATGAAATTAATGTATAATAGATTCAGGAGCCAGTATTTTACAGAAAAGTGCTTATAATAAGAAGAATTTTTTACACCAATGATCGCGGGCCGGCCCCCCGCCACTCGCCTGGATTCCAATATGGCCCTCGAGGAAAAATAACTGCCCACCCCTGCTCTAGAGTATACTCCAGGCAGGAGGGACTGCGCTTACAGACTCAAGTGGGTGCAATTAATAAAGCGTATAGCGTAGGTAAATTTAAGAAGATTAAAAACTTAAAAATCCTCAACCGTAGAGGTGTTTTGAAGCACAGAGGGACACTCTACTGCTCACAAGCTTTTCTCCACTTGTTTTTATTTTATGTAGACCTCGTATTCGTAGATCTATGGTTATTTCTGTCCTTAGTGAAAAATGTGTTTCATTTCTATACAATGCAATCAAAGAGTTTTAACGTGGACACAAACAGCGCCTTTCCCTCATAATCTCATGATACAGGCAACTTAAAAGTGACACTAAAAGCCCATGATTGGCCTTTAAAAAATTGCAAAGATAAGGTTGCTTTGTTTTGACAGACAAAGAATGGGAAAATATATCAAAATCAGAATCAGAAAAGGTTTATTGACATTGTCAGTGAACAAAATTCACAGGCTAGGAAATTGCGTTGGTGATTTGGTGAATTAAAGCAAAATATATAAAATAAGACATAATTAAAGAAAAAACTATTTAAATGTACTGTAAGATAAAAATAGACTTAGTATGTATACAGTTTACAGTTAAATTTACAGATGTAGCGCAGGAAGTGAACAGTCTAGTAAGGTTGATTAAATTAAAGTTAAAGTGAGCGGTGTCATGAGTCCAACGGCAGAGGGAGGTTCTGGTCCAGATGGACCGTAGCTTCCTGCCTGAGGGGAGTGGCTCAAATAGTTCATGTTCAGGGTGAGAAGTGTCAGCTGTGATGCGACCTGCTCGTCCCAGAGCCCTGGAGACGTACAGGTCTGTACAGGGCTCACTGATCTCACTGAGATCAATGAGGCACTGCGGATTGTCTTTGATATTCCATTTGACTTTAAAACAATGTACCTCAGTTGTAGGACTCCAGCGATTCAGATGATTAATGGACACCTGTGGGGTGTACTTTTGGCTGCAGCAAAAAAGGCTGTAGCAAAGTAACGGATGATGGGAAGAGAGCCGACTACAAAGGACTGGACTGAGATAACGTTGGGCATTTGTTTAAAAAATAAATAAGAATTTTACTCTGAATTTAAATATGGACAGATTTAACAGACACAGATGGGACCGAAACATTGGGGGGCATGTGCCTAACTGACATTAATTTATTTAATTTATTTTTCTTACTTCTTTTTTTGATTTTCTTTTTGATTTTGATTTGGTCACTCTGTTTTTTTCTGTTTGTTGCTTTTGTTTCGTTTATATAAAAACATAAAAAACAAAACAAAAAACACTTACGGCGAAAAAGAGAAAATATAATTTGATGATCTGTTTTGCTGGACGAGTGAAAGTGATTGAAGACACGATTCCCCTAGTCCCCAGGCTGTCCCATGTCGCTCTGCCCAACTGTGCCCTCTTGTGTCCAGGAATCGATCTGTGCCGTCCGCCTCTCTCTCCTCTGCTCCTGACTCTTCATTAGCCCCGGCCCGCAGTACAAGTGCAGTGTCTAATTGGCCAGGGACCCTGAGATCCAACATCCTCGCCTTCCTCGCTCCCAAAGAAAGGGTCAGCCAGGCGCCTGCTGCTTACTCACTAATCTAACACATTATGGTCTGTTCTACGGCGGCAGTGGGAAAAACAGCAAGCAACTATCTGGATTTGTGGCACCGTGTGGTGGTTTTGCTGCAGTTAAATGACACCTGAAAATCGCATCTGCTGACCAAAAGAAGAGGCATTTTCTTTTGGGCTGCTTTAAATTTTAGTGGATGTTTATGTTGAAATTTATTTTATTTAATTTCCATGTAGATTTTTCCTGGAAAAACATAGACTACAGTTAAGGTTAGAGGCCAATGAAAGGCCATACCTTTGCACCAAAAAATAAAAAATAAAATACCCACTCAGTCCCAAACACACACACACACACACACGCACACTCTTTACATTAAATACATTGAAATTAGAATTTAGAATTAGTCTTCCCCCCCAGATTCTTACCAGTGATCTTAAATGTATGTACTCTTTGAATGTTATTGGTGTCTTCTTTTTGTTGCCATGATGCTACTGAGTGGTAAACTATTCGAACGTAAACAGTTAAAATGTAAATCTAATAATATGCCTCACTTGCATCATTGGAGCCACTTCACTTCAAGCAGTCTCATCTCAGTAATTTGCAGTTAATCTGATGATTCACACTTCTATAAATTGTAACTCAACTCTTTAATTGAGGTCATTTTTGAACATATTAATATACCAATTAAAGAAACCCAGAAGTAATTTTCAACATTAGTTGCCAACATCTGGCCACCTAATGAGAATTTAATGTTACCTGAAACTATTTTTAAATGTAGTTTGCAAATAGGAGCTCAAGGAGAGTGATCTCAAATCATGAAGGAGGAGCGAGAAGAGAACCCAGGAGTAGACCCAGGAGTAGACCAGGAGTAGACCCAGGAAAAGGCCTTCAAGTACCACCTTCGAAACCAATCCAGGACTAACATAGGACTAGCCATACAACACTATAGCACTTGGACCACAGTATGAGAAACACTGGCATAGGCCACTTTAAGGTACTCTTTTGGAGGTCCACCACGTGTTTGTCTCCGTGAAGATGTTACCTGTTCGTCCTAAATGTGTCACAGCTTTAAGGTGTTGCATTTTTCTCAATTGCATTAGTGAGTAGACTCGCTTCTCCACAGAGCTAATGTCTCATTTTCAAAGCATGCATATAAAAATGTTATATATGCAAACTCTGAACCCTGCCATGTGGGAGGCTTTCAGAGATGAGGCTAAAAGTAATATTGTGCTCAGGGGGACTGTCTTTCACATGTCTTTCACATATTGTCATCAACATTAACTGGGGGTGTGAAGCTAATTGGAAGAACTGCTCTGTCCGAAGCTCTGTTACTCAAGTTAGATTTTAATATGACTTTTGTTTGAATACAAACTGACCATAAATAAATCACATTAAAGAACACTTTCTTTTTTTTCAAAGAACATTACAGTCACAAATACCAGGTCCAATGGCATTTTGGTGATTTAGATTAGATAAGCCTTTATTGTTCCCTGTAGGGAAATGTAGAGACCAGAGACGAAAGCTTCTTACCTTTTGTTGGAAAGTAGAAGGTACATGTTTTGGGTTTTTCAGACAGAAAGGCCTGATCTGGCCCAGGAGTTGAACCCGCAACCATCTTGCTGTGAGGCGAGAAGGCTAGCCACAATGCTGTTGTAATATGTTCCACCGAAGCTGAAATTTAAAACTGCACCAGCAAAGTCTGGTTTTACAGAGGATTTTTAGACACAGCCTAAATAATCAAAAGATTTTCCCCTTTCTAATCTGGTCTAAAAAATTAAATAAAATGCTAAAACAAACTATTATTTGAAGAATGTTTACACCCTCTAATGTTTCTTTCTTGTAGGCTCTCTGAATGAATGTAGCATAGAACAAGGACGCCATCTGGAGGACAATGTAGAACTGCAGCCTTAAGAAACACCTGTCAGAAACTTTTAGGGTTAGCCTATATCCTTATATTATTTTTTTGTTTTGTTTTCATAAAAAGTCCATAGGGCTATGATTGGATTAAAAGGAAAGAAAATATGTTAGTTCAAACTAACACTTCAGTCTTTATTCAATTAAAAACTCCTATGACTATTTTATTGTGTATAAATTATGCCACCCAAAACTCAGCAATAAACAAGATTATTCTGCATAATCTCCACAGAACGTTTTATGGTTACATAGGTACAGGAGCAATTGACTGGGCACCAAGATGATTTGCATGGGACCTAGAATTTTGTGCTACACCACCTTGTACATATACATTTTAAGAAAGATGAAGAGGAACTTGTATATTCAGAAAAGCACCTCTTGTTTCAAGTAAACAAGAAGAGCAGTAATTCATGATTTGCCACATTTTAAAAATGTGTATTTATTTGTTACATCTTTTAAAGTCAGCGTAATTCCTCATTCGTCCAAATGTTCCATTGCAGAAAAGGAGTCAATAGTAGTCAATTGGACATGACGTTTCGATCCGAATCATCTCAATCTCACATTGAGAATGACTTTCGGATGAAGGTCAAAACGTCTTGATTTCATTACTTACATAACTATTGAAACTTTTTCTATGACAAAACCGGCTATCATCTTGGCAAAGCACAGCAGATGGATATTTTGTCTTTTGCAAATAAAAACGCCCCACAATTCAGATAATTATATGTGTACATTTTTGTATTGCATAAAAAGAAGAGGAGGGGTAATGTTTTTTGTCTTAAATAATAGGATATTCATCATCACATTATTGTCTCAAATAGATCTAGCATCAACATCACATTATTATTGTTGTTTTCTTTTTTGTGTGCATTATTTCAAATTGAAAATGAACATAACAATCTGAATGCCATAATAGTACCCATAATAGTGCAAGAGAGTGCATGGCAACCTTATCAAAAGATGTTTGCTCCCCTTATTTGAGACTTAATGGATGTGTATAATCCTTTCTTAAACTCAGACGCACCTTCAGTGAGTTTGGTCTGGACCCATCGACTTTTTACAGCACATTCACCACAATTTATCCCAAATGCTCGCCACAATTATTCTAATGTTATTCTTCCCACAGTCACCTGTCTGATGATATCTAGGCTAATATTTCCAGCAGTAACCTGTCCACCCAGCCATGTAACCATGTACAACGGGCCTGACCGGTGGAGGTTTGTTTCGCCGCTGAGACGTCGTGCGTCATGACGTCAGCGCGCAGAGGGCGTGGCTGCGGTGGACCAGGGCTGTGAGTGTAGCGCACTGTCTGTGAGAGCGACAACACTTTTCCTTCTGTCTACGTAAGTGTGAATTAAACTTTAGTTTAGTTGCCCAGCTGTTGTTTCCGTCTCTTTGTGCTCGTCTGTGAAATGCGTTAAATGTCTGTGGCGTGAGATGCTGCGGTGAAATAATCCGCGGACATGTTTGATCGTATTAGCGATTACAATGACACTAACGGGACTTTCAACCAGACATACTACTGCTGCTACTGTACAGATTATGCCTCTGAACCATCGTGCTTCTTATTTGTTATAGACTATAGATGCATGTGATTTTCTCGTAATTGCTGTAGGATTGGGTTTGAAACTTTCTAACTGTTGATACTATCCTCCTATTGTGCCATAGAAAGATCCCGAACATTTTCGTGCAGTTTTGTATAGCATGTGATGGTATGCAAGCTATGATCTATAATTACTGTACGGTTATGTGTAGGACAGAGAGGGCTGTTATTATAATGGGACTTCATGAGCTTTTGATGATAGCAGCTGTTATTTAATGTCAAATAACTATTGCATTTGAGAGTGTAGTAGCCTATATGTTGAAAACCTCAGATAAAATATGTTTTTAGTCATCATATCAGCAACCAGAATTGAGGTAATGGTTATTGTCCAAGGACCTAGGTCTAGGTCTAGATCAGTGGCTCCCAACCTTTTTTTTTTGTTTGTCCCTCAGCTTTATCTCACCTTGAGATCTCAGGCAATAGTCAAAGATGTTTACTGTGTTTATTCCAAAACACACCTTCTGAAACCTCTCCAAGTCAGTGCTCGGGTCCCTGCACCCCTGGTTGTGAAACAACAGTGGTTTGCTCTTGAAAACAGTGAGGCCAACACAAAACTTCTTCAATCTGAAGATCCTGGTATTGTATGATGGTCCATATATTGTATCATAAGTTGATTTATTCGCTATAATAATTTCTTTGAAACATAAAACATTAAAACAGTTGGATGTTTTAATGCTAAATAAGAAGATTATATTGCATTGCATGTTAGTATGTTGGTGGTCTTAGTTGCATAAGGACACCATTAATCATTCATATATTATGGTGGCTAGAAGTGCAAAACATGAATCATTTATTTATTGACTCTTCAAAACTGTTCTGTGGGTGAGATGTGACACGATGACTGTTGTAGTCTCCATGCTGTTCAGCAAACATACCCCTCCTAATGGTGAGAGCTGCAGGGCATTGCTAACACAACCATTCATGTCAGAGTACGTTGGTCAGGCCACTGTGATGACACTGCTCCTCCTCCTGCGCTGTGCACTCACAATATGCCTTCGCTCCAAACGGACAGCTTAGAATTCAATGTCTTTAAGAATAAAGGCTTTTGATCCTGAGCGTATTGATGCTGCAAATATACTGTAAGTGGAAGAGACAGTCTATTCTGCAGCACATGCAACTACAGATTTACCCTTTGATGAGCTGGTTAACCTATTTTTATTTTACATTCAGATTGCTTGTTTTTATCTTCAGCTTTGTGAAGACATGAAATGACGAAATTAGGGGGGTTTTCCACCAGTGCCATAGGCTATAGTGCTTGTTGGACAGTGGCAGTGGTGGATAGATGCTCTCATTCATTTTGTGCTGGTGCTTTGCTTTCTATCTGTGCATGTTACATTTCTAAATATGTGGAAACCTTCAAGATGGGTGGTCCAGAAGATAAAATATAATTGTAGTGCCACTGGCGGTTATTGTTTTTTCATCCTGCTGTACATCTGAGTGTATATATTGGACCTTAGAAATAAAGTATCATTTGAAATCATTGCCCTCTCACAATATAGGATATTGTCTCATTAAAACACTCAAATGGTTGCATACAAAACACTCTCTAGTTCTATAAGTATCTTTTCACAGTGGTATAAGCTGTGATGTCTAACTTGTGTATATGTGGGCAGACTGGTGGGCTGTGGTAACGCTCACCACTAGAGCTGATTCTCCACAGAAAGAAGGGAAGGTTTCTTTATAGAATCTGTTGTTACTAGTGACAACACTTTGCTAGTATCCATTCTGACCCTGCAGTTTAAAAAGAACATAATGCTGGCTCCAGTGGCTTACATTAAGGAGCTTTAACAATATTATGAACAGTCTTCTTAAGTGCTTGGTCTTCACGAGAAGTTGAAGCAGGTGAATAACTGTATTATGCAGATAATACGATCGCACATTATGCTCTTTCAGCCCCACAAGAGAGAAATAGATACATCCACTTAGTTGTGCCACCTGACTGGGAGAAATTGTACATTTTGGCTCCACCAACTACTAAAACGAAATGCTTTGCATAATCTGGTGGTGGACAGAAGCCAAATAGTGAAGGACAGTTTTCTCTTTGTGCCATTTCCAAGCTGGGGGGGAATGGAGAGGATTGCACTAATGCTGGACGATACGGTGATAAAAAATTAGTTTGTGATTTCCTCCCACTTAATTTACCGCAAAAAGTGTAATAAAATTGAAATCGTGATGCAGTTTTTGCCACCCCTAAATTGCATGATTCAGCATAAAGTGCAGAGAGGAAAACAGTCTATTTGTCACAAAACACAGTCTCATCTGTGGCGCAGGGTTATATTAAGTTGTATGTGTTCGGGATGCATAAGATTTGTACTTGAAGCCTCTTGGCCCAATAACCTGGGTCTTCAAACGCTGACCCACTCTCATTCCTCTTGACACGTGTCCTTCACACCATCTCTGGTATGAAGTTTCAGCTCGTGTTGAGGTGCTTTCCAGTGATGGTCCAGTGCTAAGGAATATGAGCCTTTGTTGGCCCTGCTTAGGACTTGTTAAGCACCTATCAAGTGAGATAGTAAGTGGGGCTCAGTTTGACGCACATTTTCACCAGTTACTTTTGTAATTTTGTACTACATCTGCTTTATGATTTATAATCTCATCAGCATGGGATGTTGCTACAGCATGTTAGTTATCTGTTGTAGTTGTAGTCCACAGTGTCGAGTGCTAGTGTCTGGTAAATATTTCAAAAGGACACTTGATTCAGTGTTGAGCACAGGTGAATGTTAAACAATGTTAAGTTTTCTGAACGCAGTAATCAGTAGCAGGCATTATCCAAAGTAATGCCAGATTGACTTTATGTATAAACTGCTGTATTATTAATACAGATATTAGTTATACAGCAATATTGATCACCACTCTTCACTCATGTCTTAACTCACATTTGACTGTGCGTATTTGTCGTCCACGGCTTTTTTGTTATAATTGCTCAAAAATTTTACCAATAATATTTATTTCTCTTTACAACTTTGTTGTCTCTTTAAGCCTCCCTCCCGTATGATTCTAATCACTGTCCGTTGTCACACTGTTGCTGAAATCATGTCCTGCGTATTGTCACGACTGACACAAATGCACTGTTCTCTGCCAAACACAGAAAAACAGATGTTCCTGTTTCCTGCCTGTGTTATCTCTACACAGCTGCTGAAACAGATATGGGTTAGTGTCATCTTCAGCTATGCACTTTTTGTAGTCTAGCTGGGGAAGTTCAATAAGCCCAAAAAATGAATATCACAATATCTTTTGGGCCAGATCACAATTTTGATATTTATCACAATGCATATAGACATTGAGTGTTCTGTTAGTCTATAAGTGAATTGAATTAACTTTTAGACATCAGTTCACAAAGAAACCCAAATAAGAGTATTAAGTGATATTTCTACACTTTTAGGATTCATTTTATGGCCGGCTCACGTTTAGTGCAATACTTGAACCTCAACCAAGACATTTACATTTTACACATTCAAGAGAAAATTACTGAATCATGATATGTCGATTTCACCAAAATATCAGATTGATACAGGAATGAGATAAAAAAAAAATCGATTTTTATCACCATATTGCTCAGCCCTGTCTGTTAATTGTCAATTGTAGTAGTCATGGTGGTGCTGTATTTTCTTCAGTGGCCAAAAGAGATATGGTGTTGTGTTTGTAGTAATACTAGCCTTGTTATCTTTATCAGGGCTCAACAACTGTTGAACAAGATTTGGTTGACTTTGTTTTCACTTGTCTGTTGTGTATGTACTAGTAATAGTAATATAACAGTTGTAGCAGAAGTAGTGTTGTATTTTTCCAGATACATTTATCAATCAACATTTACCTGATCTAAATTCGTTGAACATTTTATTTAGTATTAATTTCACAAAGTTTCATAGTATTTCCGTTGTGCACTGAACATGTTGACATGCACATCTGTGATAATTATAATAATTGCTTGCATCCTGTTAAATCCTGTTGATTCCCTTGTGCTACAAAGTGCACACTCATTTGAGCATCGAGGCTGCGTCCAGAGCGCTCTGGCCTCATTCCCGTGGTATTGATGTGTGTCTGTCAGTGAGAGAGGCCAGCACAAAGAGCCGCCATGGTCCGTGTGTGGCTCAGAGCAAACAAAGAACGGTTTATTTCAGTCAGCGAGGACTCTTCTCGAACACTGCGCGTGTCTGTTTCTGCTGCAGACATATTTACAGCCAAATAAAAGTATGTTCAGCTTTGAAAAACAGCATGTCTGACTCAGGGTCAAAGCCGCGGCCACAGTGACTCCTCTTTGGCTTCTCCAGTTTGTTCCCAGTTAATAGATTATTGATAATATGGAATAAGCACTGGTTGTTAAGAAAGGTGCAACAATTAAAACAAAAATACAAATAATTGAAGAGTGAAATATAGTTTGTCTCTTTTGTCTGTTTCCTCTGGCTTTTGTGCAGTAGTTCATCTGATGCTGCTCTGAAATACTATTGTCTGTCATTTCGTTTAGCTGTTTAGCTTTCATTTTGACTATGGAGCTTAACCTTTTCATGTAATCACTTTCCATTGTAATCTTTGTTCAATAAAGATAATGGAGTGTGATTTAGGCCACTCCAGAGCAGCATGTTTATTAATTGTTTCTAGTCTCTATGCTATTCACAAGGCACTATAACGTTGTTAGATGTACAATATTTTGGTTAACAAATTAGAATTTGAATACTTTAGTTATGTATTTTTCCATACATTTGTCACATGTTAATCTGATACTACAAATTTGAAGAAGGCAGTTTACTAAACTTTACAGTGGGTTGTCAAAAATGACAAAACCCAGATACTAATCAACCTAGTATCAAAAGTAGATCCTGGTTCCACACAAAAAAAAAGAAGACGAAAAGTTTGGATCTATATCAGGACTACGTGACCACATGGTAATATTATAAATAAAATACTATCATTATATGTTGAAAATTACACTATATTGTTAAAAAAATAATGTTCTTCTAATTACAACTGCGGTATCGAAATTGGTATTGACTTTCAAACCTTTTCATTCGTGCTAAAATCAAATTTGAAATTTCAGTATAGTTTGTTCAAAGGACACACAGTTGTTATCATTGTTCCTCATCAAAAACAAACCTGGAGTTGTATGGGAAAAAACAGTTGTCTATTTGGGTATGAAATTTTAGCAATATATATATATATATAAATATATATTTTGAGGATTCAGCATGGCTTTTAGTTTAAAATACGCACCAACGCGTTTCAGCCCTACATGGCCTTCCTCAGGGTGCAAACAGGCCAACAGGTGTGTAAGCCTCCTTTTATAGGGAGGGGCCTGCGACTCCACCTCTTCAGTTTGACAATATTAAAACATTTTAAACAGAATATTTACAATACATTCTAAATAGATTTATGTAAGTGCACTTACTTGACAATAATACAATCATGAAAATTACAGGGTGTCCCCTGCAAACAAGATGGGCACCCTCTTACACAGCTGTACCAAAAAACAAATGAGTTTGCCTTCGTCAAGACTATAGAAAAGGAGAGAAGTCAATGTCATCATTTAGGCCTGGAAATTCAGTAGCTTTTAAGTTCACTACACAATTTTGCATTGGAGTATGTGAGCCTATCTCCTCCTCGTACTGGTTTTGGAACAGATTTGATTATCATGACCTTTAGTTGGTTGACGTTTGTCTGAGCAAATTGGAAGTGAAAGCATAGGGATACGGGGGATCATTTTTCCTTATGGCACATTTGTGTTCTGTAAGTCTGTCTTTAAGTCTCCTTTTTCTTCTGCCAATTGAGCACCTGTTTTAACATCATTTGACATTCAAGTACCCACGCAGCGCACCTTATTTCTATTTGGTCTTAAACCTGGAGTTGTATTTGATGAATCTTGATTTCTCCAGAATTCCCCCAATGTATGACGTCTACCTATGACATGGCTTTGAGCTCTTCCATGCTGTTTTTAAGTACCTACATCAATCAACGGCAGACTTGTTCTGAGCATTTCTACCATCTAATCATGATCATTAGTGCTGTGTGGCTGCTTTAGCATGTCGGAGGAGGACAACATTTGTTTATCTCACTTACATAATCCTCCCTGCAGCCAGTAGATAGAGCAAAAAGGCATTTTCTTTTTTGTGTGGATTTTCTTTCGTTATATAGACTTTTTAGTTCAAAATTGATAGACAAGTCATGCAAACAATCGAACAAGCAGAAACACAAAAAATAAATACATACACACACACACACACACACACACACACAACATATTCATATATTCACATGCACATACACATAAAATAAGACTACCGACATGAGGGATGGGGGTGGGGGGTAGCACTTCTTGATTAGTATTCACAGGTGCAACATGCACTTGTAATTGTAAATGCAAGTGGGATCATTTCTTCATCTACACAGGAGCCGCATTTTTTATTTTTGTCAAGTAGATCATTTATACCTGCTTGCCAATGCCCAATTGCTCTCTCCAGCTCTCGGAAGCTAAGCAGGACAGGGCCTGGTTGGTACTTGGATGGGTGACCACTGGAACACCAGACGCCACAGGGGGGCGCTAGAGGAAACAGTTTTGTATCTTTAGGCAAGACAAAAAAAAAACGCACTGTAATAATAAAATGATAATAATTATTATCATTTTCGAATTTATGGCTAAAACAAAATGTTCTATTGTGGGAAAAGCTAGAGTGACAGAAAGTCAGTTGCTA
Organism: Chaenogobius annularis; assembly: GCA_015082035.1. Classification (NCBI taxonomy): domain Eukaryota; kingdom Metazoa; phylum Chordata; class Actinopteri; order Gobiiformes; family Gobiidae; genus Chaenogobius; species Chaenogobius annularis. The sequence continues at coordinate 498,041 of BJKM01000115.1, forward strand.
TTTGTGAAAGATGTCAAAGTACAGGTACTCAAGAGCTTGTTTAAATGCCTATATCAATAAAAAAAAACAAAAAAAACATATTTGATTAAATAGTAGAAATAGCAGTGTAGTATCAGTGATAGTGGTGAACCATACTCATCAAACCCTTTATGTGTACAACTACTACTAGTTGTAGTTGCTTACACAACAGGTCTTACAATAAGTCTTTGTCCTTCGAACTGAAGGCTTTGCAGAGGATTTAAAACAAACTGCGGGCAATCAAGAGTACATCCAATCCAGCGTTCAGAGTGCGAGCTGGATGAAGGAGAGGATTTACTGACCGGACAGGCCTGACGAGACAGGCCTGACGGGACAGGCCTGACGGGACAGGCCTGACGGGACAGGCCTGTTTGGACAGGCGTCAGGGTCAAGACAAATACCCAGGTTCAGATGCAGCTTTAGTGTCTCCATCCTGGGCTCAAATGTTCCTCCCTTTACTCTGCATGGGATCAACTAATGGTCCCACTGCAGAATGTCTCTATTGTGCTGCATGTAGTTGTGTAGTGTTTTGTCATTGTGGTCCGGGCCATTTATCAGGTGTGGTCTACTGCAGTGTTTCTCAAACTGTGGTATGTGTATCTTTGGTGGTACCCCCGACCTCGGCAGTTTGTTTTATTTAGAGACAAATCTACATATATGCCCTCCTTTGGTTTAATTATTATTTAGAACTACCGTATCCATCTGGGTGGCGCCTTATCTACCTAGTGCTACTCTGAAAGGCTTTAGGTGATATTTGGTGTGATAAGTTTGAGAACCACTGGTCTACTGTTTATTACTGAATTCAAACGAGATACTGTGAAGGCTGTTGGAGATGTGCTGTTTGTCGTTCTGTAGTCTAGGAGCTTTGTTCCAGGGCAGAGACACAGATAAGGAAGTTGGGCTTTGGGGAATCTAAATCAGCTTCTGAAGGTGCACTTGTTGTCCCTAACCGATCCACACAATCACAGCAAAATACTGTGTGCTATTGCTCAAAATAGGGATGTAATGCTGGAAAAATATAATTTGCACATTTGGTCACATTCTTGTAAATATGTATTTTTTCCTCCCCCCCAGGCTGTCCAGATGAGCGTGTGACACAACCCTGATCATTGCCTGGGACAATGGTAAATGTTCTTTTCTTGTTTGGTCATTAGATATTATCATGATGGATGGTAAATGTTAAATATATTTTCCTTTTTATGAGACGCTTCTATATTGGAAAATACACAGTTAAATCAAACAAACTTTCGACATTTTACCAAGCACATATAATTGCATTACCTAACCCTTATGCCTTTGGGCTCAAGAGTTATAAGGATTCAGGAAACACATCTTCAATTACCTGTACTATTCACTAGTCATTTATGCAGATCTAAACCTTTGCTTATTTCTTGTGGGTCATTGTGGTTTCGGCCCTCCATGTGCAAAACAAATAACTAAAAATGACATTGACTAATCCCACCACGTTAGACAAACTCATGATGGATTTCTTCTTTCTGTGGTAGAGCTGCATGACCGCTCCTGTCCTGAATGAAAGCGTCCATCCCTCTGACCAGCCCTCACTCACCCTCCACCTTTGTCCCGTCTCCACTGTCCCATCTGGCTGTCCCTGGCACTCCTGTCGCCTGTCCTCTGTGCTCCCATTGTCTGTGTGGATGCATGTTTGACCAATAGAGAGTGAATTGTTAGCACTTTTCAGGCTTCTACATTGTTCTGTTTTGCAGTCTGACAAATTCTCAAGCTTTTCACACTGAAAACACCGTTGAAACTAATGACCACGTTTAATAAACAAAAATAAACCTAAATTTGCTACTAAACCTAGTCTACTCTAAAATATGGCTGCACTACTATTAAATCCAGACTGAACAAAGTCTAAACTGTTGGGTTAATTTGGTTAGATCATGATTTAGTCCAAGTCTAAATCCAGATTTTAGACTATGCTAATTATGTCTAGAATATATAAGGACAAACAAGTCCTAATCCATGACACTAAACTTCAAAACTACACACCAGAAGTAACCTCCTGCCACCTAGAAGTGCCCACATCCACTGACCAATGAAAGTTCACCGGAGCGACCTATACCTGCAACGGATGGAGATGGAGACTGAGATGGGACGCTCGAACCAAGACCCAAAATCCAAACGAATGGCTGATGAAAAGCCAGTAAAAAGAGGTTTTTCACACACAGAGAAGCCCCCCTTTAGTAAGATGGGCGTCCTTGGTCAGGGGCTCAAACAGCTCATCCAGAAGCAGAGCAAACGCTTGTCTGTGTCACGCTCCACCATCACATTGTCCTCTTCGTCCTCGACTGTGGTGTCAGCAGGAGGTGATCATTCTCATTATTGTGTGATTAAGACAAGCTTGCAATATTGTGGTAACCTTTTGAATGAGCTACAGTAAAGTACATATGACATATTCGACTTCATATAGTATTTCACTAAGACATAGTGAACATGATCTTACTATTAATTTGGCACAGAGTTTAACAATTTTGGGGAAGCTTATAATGTTACTTCCTGGTTGGACATGAGCAGCAGATGTGACATAGGTAGAGGTAAATCCATAAGCAACCATATTACATTTAAATTATACAATAGTTACGATCTGACAATTTGTTTTACCTGATAACACCTTTATTTTGTTAAATGAGTCTTTAAAATGTCAGAAAAATGTGTCACTTACTACTTCCTGTAATATTCAACTTTTATTTTTCAACTTTTCTTCACAAACTGGCACTTATACTGATATAACTGTATGACAGAAGCATAATAACCTGTCATATGCACTTTAAGTCAATAAAAGAAGCAGAAATAATTAAACTCAAATACATTACATTCATAATTAAATTGAATTGTAGTTTTTCGTCCAGACTTTGCATTAATCACATTTTTAATCTCCATATCCTCTTCTCCAGTCGGGTAAATACTTGCCCCTCTCATGTTGCATACTGAGCTTGTTCGCTTCCTCTTTGTTTTCTTTTTTTATCCCAGGAGGCAGCGCCCCCTTGTGCGCTCCTGAGGATGTCCTGGGAGGCTGCCCTGATGAGCTCCACCTCTTGGCTGCCTCTGCTGCAGGACGGGGCGCGGGGACAGTGGGCATGATGCGGCGGGGCACCAGCCTGCAGAGCCGCCGCAGTAAGGCCAGTTCTGGGAACGGAGACAAGGACCCGCTGCTCAGAGGAAGTCCACAAGCTCCAATCAGACGGCACACCCACGACCCTCAGCACCATGTGAGCAGACCCAGATCGTCCTCCGCCAACACGGAGAGCGCCCCCTGCAGTCCGGCACCCGCCACTGTCCCCTGTGATGTGCTTCTGTCGTCAGGATATCACTCCACAGAGGAAACAGACCGGGTAAGTCGAAGTAGCACATGCTGGAAGTTGGCCGTGTCTGTAATGCAGTTTATTTTACGTCTCAGTATTGTGATTGAGGATTAGATTAGCAATGTGCTTGATTTATTTTCTAAAAATAGCAAAACATTTTGTTAGTCCTAATTTCTTACCGACTGTGATAGTAACACATAATAGAAAAACCCTTTTAACCTTGACCGACCTAAAATTGACTTTCAATTTAAAAAACATGCTTATAAATCTTTGTCCATAATTTTATCATATATTTATTTATGTATGTATTTATTTATTCATTTACTTATTTATTTGATAGGGACAGTGCATATTAATGAACATCTGTAACCATATGTTGTCCCAAGGCAGACAGAAACAAACATATACAATAGAATAGAAAAGGTCAGAGTTAAAAGTGCGATTTTTAAAGTGGACAATGATGGACATTCTCTTATTGTCAGAGGAAGACTTCCAATAATGAGTCCTTTTGACAGAGAGCACAGTTGGTCCGAATGTGGTGCGTCTTTGTGGAACCTCAAAGTCCCCTCGAGCCGTGGCCCTGGTGCCCACCCACTCAGTCTTTGGTTCCATGAAGTCCTTCAACAGAAGAGGAGCGAGTGAACTGAAATAAAACATGCATTTTATACATGCAATTCTATTTCTCTAAAACCGTGTAATGGTGAAACGAGCTAGGCTTTTTGTATGGCTTTTTAAAAAGAGATTCAGTTGGTTTTGGTATTGTGCCGGCAGCAAGTGATCAGGTGATTATACAATATTCCAAGTGTGAAAAAATCATAGCATGCTAAAATAACTTGGCAGCGTCCAGTTTCATAAAACAAAATTTTGCACATTAAAATTCATTATTTTTGTCAGTTGTTTTGTGTGTTTCTTAAATGTCAAGTGCCAGTGCCAGGCCTAAATATTTGAATTATTTGACCAAGTTGAGTTCTACTCTTTCTAAAGAAAACATACAGAACGTCTAATTGTAGTTTGACCATAAGTCCCAGACTTCTCATGTGCTTCCACCGGAGGGCGCTGTCACATAAGCATACAGTACGTGCTGAGTGGTAGACACGAGGTTTGCTGTCCATCATAGAATCATTTTATAGTACTCTAATGATTGTAATGATTCAATTTAGCACTCAAAATCCCTTTTGTGTGGAGTTTGCATGTTCTTTTAGTGTCTGGGTCTGCCTTTCTTGTGGTTTCTCTGGTTTTACTCTGGTTTCCCCCATCAACCTAAAACATGCACATTAGGCCAGTCTTCCTGACACTCTTCCTGACACAGCCCTAGCTCAAGAGCGGGGTCAAATGTAGAGGACACATTTCTGGGTTAGAAAATAAAATATGCCTTAATTTTAGTCTTAATGCCTTAATATTAATTGTCTCACAATATGTCTCAACGGAGGGCTTTGATTACTACATTTGTTTGAATCTGCACATTTATATTAGTATTCTATATGGAGACCAGGCTAGAGCAGGTTATTGCTAATTGTCCAGCACATACATGCATGCTTTTTTTAATCTGTAGATTCCTCTGTAGGACACATAGACAAATTCAAATGAATGGTTTCTCCTGTTAATTTCTCCCTTTCTTAACTGAAATGCCAGTAAAAGACAATGAACATCTCTGTGGTTCTGTAGGACGAGACCGTGATAGAAACGCCCTTACAGCTCTGACCTACTGTGAAGGAAGCACACCGAGGTCGATTAGGGCGTTTCTGCCGTCTCCATAGTAACCTTCAAACAGGAAGTTACACCCGGCTGCAGGTTTCCATAGCAACAGTGTGGTGACCTTGGAGAGGTGTAGCATCTCACCTAAAACCTGAATAGCCTACACACAATTTTATCTGCATATATTGACTTATATATTGACAGGGCTGCAGCTAACGATTATTTTAGTAGTCAACTAGTCAGCAGTTATTTTTTTTATTAGTCGATGTTTTTTTCAATTGTACATTGAGACTTTTTAAATACATTATCAACCAAATAAAAGGTATCGTATTTATGTGGTGACTAAAGGCTTCAAAATAGAGAAAATTCACAAATGAAGTGCATTATTACTGAAAGTCATTAATGCCACTGTTTTATAAGAGTTTATATAGTCCAGATAACGATTAGGTTGTCAAAATACCACTGCAATACGTTTTTATAATCAACTATGCACAGGTAATCGATTGCAGCCCTAATTTGCTCACTACATTATTATTCTGTAAATATTTCATTCCTTTTTATTCCAGTGTGCCGCTAGATGCCCCGCCCCTGTATTCTTTCCCCCTCTCACTGTCAGAAATGAGACCATTCCCTAATATTTCATTATGATGCCTTTTTAACAATTTTCCCTGCTGTCTTCCACATGGATTTTTCTCTCTCTTTGGCTGTGCCCCTACATTGGTCCATCCCAGGAGAGCGTTAATATAGTCAGTCAGCTGGTCCCACCCCCCACCCCTGCTCACCGCCTCACCTCCTCCTTCCACCCCTCCCCACTGTGCACTGACAGGAAGCATGCAGGAGGCGAGCTTGTTTCATAGTAGTTGAAAGAAGAGCGTAGCACCGGTAGTAGTATGCGTTTGTGTGTGTGTGTGTGTGTGTGTGTGAGAAGAGGGAGGTTTGTGCTAGACTACTGCGACTCCACTCTTATCTCTTGTTGCATTGACATATCTGAATGTATGATAGGTCTGGGAGTCTGTATCTCCACCAGTCAGATGTTTGCTCGGCCCATGGATACGCACCGTGGACAGTGTGTTTGAAGAGCAGGGAGCCTTGAGTGCATGTGCCTTGAGCGTGTAGTGTAGATTTAGTTCATGAGGGGGTCTGGCTGAACCGGAGAGGCACCAGAAAGCGACTGGAGGGACAGCTGTGGCTCTCAGACAGGCAGGATGGTGCAGAAGTTCAGTCTCCGAAGACAGTACTCTAAGGTAAGATTTAAAAACCTCAGCACACAGTTTCAGTTTGACCTACTTATAATGATGCTATTCATTCAGGTGTGTTGTGCACAGTTGCTTTCTAGGCACGGATGGGTTACCCTTGTAGCTTTTACTCTTGCATACAGTTACTTGTGAGGCTCAGTCGACATCAGTTGTACTATTCTGTGTTTAGTCAGTTATATTTTTGTGTGCTGTGGTTTTTTGGAGTTTGAGTTTTTTTTGCGCAAACAATGAATGGAGTTAATGTTAAGGTTAAAGGGCACTTTATTGTTCCCATACAGAAATTTGTCATCTGCATTTGACCCATCCTCCAGTGTCCCTGGGGCAACGGTCAGGAGCAGCCGGGGAGCCATTTTCAGATCTTGAGCTCGGCCTGGTCAGGACTTCAGCTGCAGGATTTTACCTATTGAGTGATTACATTGAGTGATATTGAGTGATGACATTATGAACTTTTGGGTCAATCAATGCCGTAACTGGCTGTGTCCTTTAAATATTTCTCTGATTTTGGTCATTATCTTTTTGTGTTTTAAATTCATTTATATAGTGTTGCCTTCTAGGAATTGAAAGCAACTGTGACTTGCCAATCAATGCAGGTTCTATTTACACATGTTAAAGAGTAACTTTAGTGGTCACTGTTTCTGGTAAATCACAAAGAGCCTATTGAAAACAAATGCAGTTCTCAAGTCATGTTGATTATAATCACTTTTTATGGACAGTTTCATGGAGCACGTTTTATTTGTTTTATTTTCCATCATCTTAATGAGGACCATAAAGAGGGAATGCTTTATCAGTTTGATTGTATGTTGATTATAACTGATGGAGCTTTTTAAATAACACACTTGCCCGCCCTTGTTCATCTCTTATTTTACTGTCTTTCTGAAAGGTTGTAGTTTCATTGGAGGAATTGCCAATGGATGTCAAGTGCACAGCCTTTGGTCCATTAAAGACCCGCTGATCTGCAGCTGATGCTCTGCCTGTGGGATTAATTACAGTTTGATGCTGATTAATTGACAGACTGAATACACTCTCCCTGTGCGACTTCTTGGGCTGAGTTTGACTGAGATGTTGTTTGGAAGCAGCAAGTGCGCACATGGGCTGACAGATACATGGACTGTGATAGGACTAGATCACATCTGCTTGATCAACGGAGGGATCTAATGGTCTGTAGGGCTGGGCAAAATGACAAGATTTCCCACCTCATATTCATCTATCTCAATTTTAGATTTTATTTGACAGCTTTCAATATAACTATCCTCAGCATGAACGATACATGTTTTTAATCACTTAAACAAAAAATACTAAAGTTTTTTCCTTCTGATGCAAACCACATGCTTTTACAGAAGACACAATTAAAAAGACCCAAATCATAGAAAAAGGACACTGTTTCGTACTCAGTTTTGTAAATGTTTTTAGGTTTTATCACTGACTTATAAGATAAAATTGCAGTGTTCCAACGGACAATTCAAGAACAGCTGGAGAATAGAAACAGGCAATCAAAAAACAAAAATAAAATACAAAAATTCTGAGATATAAAATTTAAATAGACTAATTTAGATCGTGTTTTGTTTTTGTCTAGTACAACCATATAAATACAATACATACATTCATGCATTTTAATATATTATTAGTGTCTTGACCCTCAAGGTCACCTTATAACAATGTACAAAAGTTACAACATACAGCTAAAAGCATTCCGTTGTGTGAGTGAATAGAACAGTCTGAAATACATGATTTAACACACACACACACCATACATTAATATACACGAGTAGTCAATTTAGATAAAAGAAAAGAAACACAACAGAGATGATCAAGTCAGCTGTGTTTCTCTTTTTCTAAGGCTGTGCGGCAAATGTCTTATCTTGATCTGATGTTCAACCCTTTGGCTCGGCTCTTAGGTTATTTTCCCATGTGCTCATCTTTCATAGTCTATTGTCCATCCGAAATTCCTCAGTTTATGTGTCACATAATTGCAAGTCAGGAGCCAATATATATATATTTTATTTTATATATAAATAACTTGAAATACTGATAAGTTAGTACATTAGATAGTTAGTACATTCTTTGTCTCCTGTCCTAAGCTTGAATAAAAGAGGTCATGGAATTTGTTATTGTGAAAATCACTGGAGTTGCTGCCCGGTGGTCGAGTGGTTAATGTGGCAGCACATATGCCAGGCTCCATGTGCAGTTTGAATCCCGGCTCAGAAAATTTACTGCATGTCCTCCCTTCTCTCTCATCCCCATTATATGCTAAGTTGTCTGGTCTAATAAAGCCTACGGGACAAAACCGGAGTCAGGGAGAAAATGTATCTAATTGGTGGTTTTCTCTATTCCTCTTTTCTTTTCTTTTTAAATTTTTTTGTGTGCTATATATGGTTTAATGCTTGGCGGTAATTGCCCAATTTACTGCTGTGGATGTAATTGTTGTCACTCAACCTAACTATTATCTCTAATGTCCTTTTTCCTTGCGCTTTATTGATCCCAGTGGAGTAGTAAAGCAGTAAGAAGAAGTGTGATGGGAGGAGCGCATACAACCTGTTCCCTAGAGGCCTGTTCTGCCCCGTCCACAGATCTTAACTCATTGTGCTAATGTTTCTCAGTTCCTCAGGCTACCGTCGCTCTGGCTGTGCCCTTTCTAGTAGTAGTCTCAAATGCCCATATCTTTTGTGGTATACATGCTCTATTCAGTGTTGCAAAATAGTGCGTTTAGTTCTGATTAAGCCCTAGTCTTGTAGCTATAACGATGGATTGGTTTTAGAAATGATGAATGATTTGGACCTTATGTATGAAGGGTTTTTATAATTCCCTAGTTTTGACTTTATTTGGTGTGTTTATACCTGTTGTAAATATAAATTATTTTATTATTATTGTGGAGAAAAGTAGAAAAGTCTGTAGGAAATGACAGTGACATCACACTAGGGATACTCATTCCATCCAATTTTATGCATAATTTACACAAAATAAACTACTTTTTTGACCCTCTAAACACGAATTCATCAAAAATAAAGTGTGCGCTCATATATATTTTTTTGTCAAATATAAAAATTGTGACATTAGATTAGTTTTGGCCCAGTGGTTGCTCGGTCCTTTTTCAATATAAACCTTAAAAATGTGCTATTCTGGGATAAATTTTTTAAAATAACTTTTTATAACATTTTAAATATATTTATCACAACTACATTTAAGTCCAGTGAGTAGTGTAACCTGTCATAAGCGCTTACTAAAACAGCCCTAAATAAATGTATATTGTACCCTAAACTCTTGTTGCTGAACCGGAATATATCGATTACGTTGCGCCAAGAAAATAATCACAAATATCTATAAAAACTAAACATCCAATCACGGCATGATACAAAGCCGACGTATTTATGACCACCAGTAGAAAATTATTTAAAACTCCCAACTCCCATGGCCGCCATTTTGAGGACCTTTGAGCACCTTATTTTCCGGTTTGTAAGCTTTGTTGCCCAGGACAGTGTAGCGTGAAATGGGGGTGAGAGAAGAGAGGACATTCTGCAAACTGTCGAAGCCGGGAATCAAACTCACGAGAGTCCAAAGCCTGGCATAGGTGCTGCTCCTTTAACCACTCGGGCACCGGGCAGCCCTGAGCTCCTCAATGTTACTCACTTCAAACCCAGATGAATCCTCAGCTGTGTATTGCAATCGCAGCTCCAAGAATTTAGTGAGTTTCATTTATCAACATAAACCTTTAGATGCGATAACCTTCATTCATTGGTTCATCGTGTGGCTCTGGAGTGATCTTAAACCATCCACACGAGCGCATCCGTGTTTAATCCACCGCTGGGTTTCTATTGACTTTAAGCGCTGAGTGACTGTACACTGCCCTGGGCTCACTGAAGCATGTGCTCTCAGCCGAACGCCGTGGTGATGTCATCTGGGTGTGTGTTTGCCAGCCGTCGTCCGTGGTGGATCGTGTGTTTCTTTGTGCCTTTCTGCCCCTCTGTGTAGTTCAGTGTATGAGCTGCTCTTACAGGGTTACAGGAGGAAGTGACTTACTAATGGTTTTGGCTGTGGTGTGGTTTTGTGGTTTGTTCCGACTTGTTGGAGGTGTTTTTTCCCAGCACATGCTTTTACAGCTGATATTTGGTGCATGTTTGAATGTTTGGTGACCTCTTTAAAGCTAACACAAAAGAAAGTGTATTTCTATTCCGGGCTGGGTGTTGCCTAGTACAATACAACATGGATACCTGTCCTGATGCATGGACATTGCTTAAAACCATTGTTAAGGGTTTACTAAAATGATGTTGAAATTATGGAGAATGACAAAATACATTGGAATTTCAATATCAGAATACAGGGAACAAGTCACCTTTTCAGACCAGCAGATTCTCTCTTTAATGCAGTAGTCGATAAGTGTAAAACTCAATACACACTTTTAAATACCGCACTGAGATAATGATTAAGCCCAATGCCACAAGGTGCTTTTTATAAAAATATGCAAATATTTAAATGTAATATTTTTTTTACTTCTAACAAATAATAATCAATGCTTTGTCATAATGTCTTGTCAGATTACCCACAACCATCCAGAATTCCAAAGTCAATCTACTGCTACCTTTACCTTTTTATTAAGAACTAACCTATTACGATGGGGATTTTGGCGTAACTTTGCCCCCTAAAAGTTTTACTGTATTGTGAGCTTTTTATGGGCATTTTGTATTTCTATTTTAGATCTCTGCTTCACTTCCCCCTTAATTACTGTGTATGTTTTGACATTTTAGAGTAGACTTAATTACTAATACATGAATGAATCCAATTTCTTTCAAATTGGTGTCACTCCAAACTAACAATTAGCTCTGGTGTGTTTTTGCCTTCATTGATCCCAGTGGAGCAGCCATTCAAAGGAATTAAAAATAGAGAAAAGACAAGATCGAAAAATCGAGTCTGGCAGAGTTGTGGTCGGGCACAGGAGTTTTTGTGTTTTTTTTGGAAAAGCCGGTCCGTGAGTCCCCCATTTCAGTCTTGTGCATTATTAGACAACTAGCTTCAAAGTGGGAGATCAAAATATGCTACAAGTATTTGGAACCTATGAGTGTTTTTTAAAGGCTTTATTTGCTTTTTACGCAAGATTATAATAGAGAGGTCAAGATCGAAGGCCTTTGGCCATTCAAGTGCATTCTCCCTAGACTTCTCAGAGAGCTCGCCTTGACATGCATCACTGCAGGACTGGAATATTTCTGTTTTTGAGGTTTTTGGTGCAATTTGATGCATAAATAAAATCAATATATTATGTAGGCTAAGTTTTAAAGTTAGATTGAGCATAGAAAATTAGCTAAATATACTTTTATGGAATAAAACTTAGTAAATCTCTATAATAGGGTTACAAAATAAACAGGTTTCTCAAATTCTTAAATAAGGCAATTGGATTGATGGATGCATTTCTGTGCGGGTGCTAATGCTGCAGCTTATGGACGTAAACAATGACTAAATATTCAAAATAAGCCTTAGCCTACATCTGAGGAAAATAACAACTTGATGATGCTTTATTTTGTTTCACTCACTTTGACTTCTTATATATTGAAAGCCATTTGTATTTATTTTCAATAGGACAAAATAAAATTGTGATCAACTCCACTATGTAACTTTTCTGGAGGAGGGTATGCTTGCTTGTCTCTATGGAGATGTTATTTTACCTGGAATGTTCCACAGTCATTGAGTTAAAAATTTTTTCCATCATGTTGTCATTTATTGAATTACAATTGTTTAAATTGCTTTTTAAAAAACAACAGCCTTCATACTATGAGATCTTACCTGTAGGCTCGAACATGCCATAACAATACAATTAGAAGTAGATGGGGTTATCCTCCCCGAGAAGTTACATAAGGCATCTTTTAAGAGGAAAACAATTATGGATAATTTTGTATCACCCAGCCCTAATGCTCACTGTAGCAGTAGTTGCTTTGTGCAGGCCACTGACTGACTGAATTATTCCAGTCCTGTGATGACGTATGCCTACACAAGGGGAGCTCTTGGACGAAGAAGCCCGTTAGCAAATGAGAAGCCAGTGAAAAAGCGGAGAGAAGCCGTAAAACAGCCAGTGAGAAGCCAGTGAGAAGCCTGAAGTTTCAAAATTATCTGTTAACTTATTTAACTAAAATTCCAATTTTACTCTTGCCCTTGCTCACTTAAACAGTCTTGGTGACCAACGAAAAGTCAGTGAGAGTCCACATGATTGGCCAAAAGCCTTATTTCAATCTCGCCCCTACCGTAAAAAAAAATCCATGAGTGGTGCTCTTTATCCTCTTTACTGTCAGCACGAAGGTTGTGGGTTTAGTTCTCCAGCAGGGACAATGCATAAGCTCTCTGTGCGGACTAGAGGTTGAAGTCTGCATGACTTGTCTTTATTTTGTGTTTCCTCTCTTGATCATACATGTATTGTAATTGCTCCTCTCCGTTTTGTGTGTGTCTTTTTGCACAATCTGTCTCTCGTGTGTCCGGAGCTCAGACGCAGCAGCTGATTGTCATGGTAACAGAGTGATGTTCAATGCGCTGGTTAAATGCTCCTGGTCTCACCTCATCAGCCTGTCTGGCAAAATAATCGGCTGCTAAATTTAGACTACATTTACCGCCTTGTGTTGTAATGACTCTGGATGTCTTTCGAATAAAAGCAACATGTTTTTGTTACTTTTGTGTCAAGATATAAAAGATGAGCAATATATTTGCCATATAGTACTGATGTTCGGCAGTCCGAATCCCGCTTTTGACATTAACATCGTGATAGAGCGGTCAGATCCTCAGACCCACAGATTGGCAGTACGATCGCAACTGTCTCATGTGAATACTGTCGTTGTGTCTTTGGGCCACTTAACCCGCCTCGCCCCCGGTGTCTGCGCACACTGGTGTGTGAATATGTGTGTGAATGGGTGACTGGTTCCTTGATGTAAAGCGCTTTGAGTGTCTTGACGGTAGAAAAGCGCTTTATAAATGTGACCATTTTCTGAACAATTTCACAATCACAAAACATGCTAAAATCCCTTTTTTTTCATTTTGTTGCTTCATTTCACCATTTCCTTTATGCCCTATCTCCTAGTCCTATTTTTGGTGCCAACCCTCATTCATTCATTAAAAATGTTGCACACATTTTTAATACAAAAACAAAACATGCCAAAATCATCAGATTCTTACCAATACCAACACAACCCTATTTCTAACACATTTGAAGTTGTTGGTGTAGAAATTATTTAAAAGAAAATGAATAAAAAGATAATAGGTAAAAAAAAGACATATTTCCAGCTTTGTTACTAGTTATATTAAAACAGGTTGGCTCTTTGTGAACTTATGTGAAGATCTCACTGCTAAAAGAGTGCTGTGTCTTATTTCTGTTATGATACATTTAGACATTTATGTAGTTGCTGCAGTGAGCTGTAAAATCGGGCTTCTGTTCTACTTAGCCATAAGCCTAAGATATTGTCTGCAGGCTCAAGCACTAGCACTTTTGAGTAGCATCTGTTTTTATGACCTCTGCTGGTTGTTTCCTTTTGAAGTGAAACCATGGACAGTTTGATAAATAGACTAAATATTTATATGCGTTTATATAGACCAATGCCCTGGTTATTTGTACTTTCAGCTCAAGTTACTTATGCAATAAACTCACTTAAATGTTTGGTGTGAAACCACCTTGCCGGATGTGATGCTGTGAAAGATCATCACACTGGCTTTGAATATGATCGCTGTTTGGGCAGATGAGAAGCGCAGAAGTAGCTGAGCTAATGAGACAAAAACACTTTTTTGTCTGTCTGTTTTATAGCTTTTCATTAGCTGGGTCTAAAAGAGAGGTCTGATGTCTTCTGTCTGTCCAGTGTGTCTGTCCAGTGCTATTATTAGACACTTAACTTGGGCTGGACAAGTTCATTGCCCAATGGCATTAGTATGGTGTTATAGAACAGCTTACACTGATCCCAGTTTATGATGGCTAAACAGTTTGAACTCAGAGATGGACTATTAACTAAATGTCACTTTCAAACCCCTAAATATGATGATGATGATTAAGATGACCCTTTTCTGTCAGTCACACAAGATTTACACTTTCTCCTCAAAAACAATTTGTCTTTTTTAACAATAGAGATATTTCATGGAAATTTCCAGCAGTCATCTTTTCCCAAACCAGATAATAGTACTGCTTCCTGTCCTTTTTCAGTAGAAAACAATGTGCCTAAGCCGATTGTAGACTTATTCCTAATTCATCCAGGCACAGAGGACACCCAAGAAAACTAGGACACCCAATTTTAAAATTGAGGCAAAATCAATCAATCAATCTAAATTGTGAATTAGCCTCGGAGGCATAAGGAAAGGGAAGTCATGATTGTTAATGATTAAATGCAGCTATTAATTGGGCCTTCAACAATATTGTCTTTGCTATGTAGCTTTAATACTATGATTAATGAACTATTTTCCGGGTTTGAGGGGTGCGTGGCCATGCACTAGATTGTGTACATGTCAGCAGTGACTCATTAGGCCTCATCTATTGTGTATTTATTTTTGGGCTGCAGCTGGTCCTTCTTCCTTTCTTAGCCAAAGAGTGCGTGTGTCTGTGAAAGCAGAACATCACGGTGCACATGCATGTCAAGCCTGTTTTCTCAGCCGTCTCTGGATTGCTTCATTCACTGGTCAATGAGGACATTTCGACTGACCTTGACCCAAATACAGTATTTGTCCTCCAGTGATCCTCAAACTGTGAGGTACATTTGGTGGTGTGCAAAGGCTTTCATTTACTTGGATAGTTCAAGCCGTGGTCTAGACCCAGCGTTATCACTGATTTAATCTCCAAATTTAGTCATTGTCATCATCGTCGTCATCATCGTCATCATCATAAGCTTTATTTCTGGCACTTACTTGGTCCATAGAAGTATCTGTATTTTATTTCTGGCTGACTCCTAGTTTTGTTCAGACAAAAGAGATTACTGATTAGAGCTTCTTTAGTGATGAAGTTTAGCCACAGTTTTACCCCTTTTTATGTAGTCCTGGTGTTTGTGTAAAACTTTAATGGAAAACATCTGGTCACAACCCTGTTTAGTCTTAGTGCTCACGTATTCCTGGTTCATCTTTTGATTTGTCTTAATTTAGTTTTGGTCACAAAAAACCTAGAGTCTTATTTATAAAGCATGGGTACATACAAACATTTTACGTATGTGACATGCTGCGTTTATTTTGTGACCTATAAAATAACAAGTTGACATGCATTTTGGTTTTCAGAAAAGAGACAGACTGAGAGCTGTTCATAAAATTCAGTTAGTTTGAGGAGATTTGTTCATACGCACCCTTTTAGTCAGAATGCACATACAGTTTTATTAAACCTAGTACATTAGACCTGATGTGGTCCTTGACCAGTCTTGGTTTGGTCAGGGTTGACTGATAACTTGGCGCTGGTCTTGGACCAGATATAGATGTGCTTATTCATGGTTTATTCTCTGATCTGTTCTTAGTTATATGGCAGGCACCAAATTCTGATCCCCGATTTTGCATGTCACACTTCATTAAAGGTGTCACTTAGACGGCATGTTATCTGAGGCACACACACAAGTAAAACGTTTCTGAACTCCAGCACTTTCTGGATCCAAACTGTTTTTGGGTCACATCTTTTATACTGAGTAAGCCAAGCAGTTTAATAAACCTGGATATGCCTGCTCTCACCTGCTCAGCGCTGTGTACTCTTCCTAAAATAACAGACTGTATGTCTAAGCTGTGCTCTGTTTTCAAAGGGAAATTGCAATGAGCTAATGGTGGATAGAGCACACACTGTCTGTCTCGGCCTGCCACTCCCTGTCTCTGTATATATCATTTGTGCGATTCGGATGAATTATGTATGAAGCCATAGATCGTAGCACATGGTCGGCTCTGCTCCACTGACCCACTTATGCACTAGACATAGTGCATTCAAATCTGATTTTAACCTCTTGGGAAATGCCATTACATTATCTCTACACAAGTAATTAGTGATATTATATTGAGTTAAACGATCAGGAAGTTAGGCCCTTTTTTCTTTCACTTATTGAGGGATTCAGGAATGTAGTGGAGAGATTACGGCATAGTGCTCTTCTCACTTTGGTTTCTTAGCCCAAAATGTGACATGTAACATTAAACATGGATTAATCTGACAGTATGTCACATATTTTATTACTGAGTCGTGTAAAGACAAGATTCACCGCTGCAACCCCCCGTCAAATTCCCCACTTTACCCCTGCTCACTGTTCAAATTTGTAGAAAAATATGTGGTGGAAATGAAAGACAATGAAGATATGAGTTGTCCTCTATCACCGCCTAGTGGTAAACCTGGAGATCACAATCAGAATCAGAATCGGAATCAGAAAAGGTTTATTGCCATTGTCAGTGAACAGAATTAATAAACATAGGAACTTGTTTTGGCATTAAGGTGCAACATAAAACACTGATCAATAATAAAAACAACATGTATGAAATCAAAAGGGCATGCATTAAGAAACAATTTAAAATCACTATAGTATAAAATAAAAATAGTTACTATAGTTACTATGTACACAGAATTTACAGTTTGATTTACAGATGTGAGTGCAGAAAGTGACAGTGCAGTGAGTGATTGAGTGATTGATTGAATTGTAGTTAAGTGGCAGGTGTTTAAGGAGTGTTCATGAGACCAACGGCAGAGAGGAAGAAACTATTCTTGTGGCGGGAGGTTCTGGTCCGAATGGACCATAGCCTTCTGCAGGGGAGTGGTTCAAATAGTCCATGTCCCGGGTGAGAAGGGTCAGCAGTGACCTGCTAGTCCGACCTGCTCGTCCCAGAGCCCTGGAGACGTACAGGTCCTGCAGAGATGGAAGTCTGCAGCCGATCACCTTCTCAGCAGAACGCACAATGCGCTGTATCCCTGGCTGTGGCTCCAGCGTACCACACGGTGATGGAGGAGGTGAGGATGGACTCAATGATGTAAAACTGCACCATCATCTGCACTGGCAGCTTGGCTTTCCTCAGCTGCTGCAGGAAGTACATCCTCTGCTGGGCCTTCTTGATGAGGGAGCTTTTTTTTTTGGGGAACCCTAACATTTCAATTTATTTTGGACAGTTGTTGCTTTAATCAGTCCTGATAAGAGATATGATGATTTGGGTTTTACCATTCATTTATTACACTGTCACACTCACCAGCCACAATAATTAATTTACACACTATGTGAATTCAACACTATACAGAGCATTTTAAATAGTTTTGCCTTTTGGCTTGGCTCTTCTAGAAAATACCCCTGTGTACTTCCTTTTCTGACGTAATTCATCATTATCTGCTTGTAACCCAGACAGGAACTGAAGGGAGAGTACAAACTTGTTTTTGGCTTCATGTTTGTTTGTTTTCCTTCCTGGTTGGCTCTTTTGGATGCCAACACTGGAGTTGACCACTGTAGTTTCACGCTCTTTTGACCTCACAAAGGGGCCGCAGTATAGTTTATGAATTTACCAGCTGTTTTCATCTAATACTTAATAGTCTCTGATGCCTACAGCTTTTTGATTTAAGGGTTATTATTTGTAAAAGAGTAAACACTGCTCCCACTTCATTGTTGTTTTCTCTCTTTCAGTGCAGACAAAGGTGTAGAGCTTCTTTTATGTAACTTCTCGTGCAGACCATCACAACCAGCACGTAAATTACACTTTAGGCCATTGGGCTATCATGCTTTTAAGATGTACACTATATTCTACAAATTAAAGTCAGTAGTGCGCTTTTTTTCTTTGACATATTTCTGGAGTTACAAAATGACTACATTGACTTTATGATGTATTACATAAATTAGACCAGTAACTTCATCATATTAATATGTATTTTTTTTATATCTTACCATACACTTAAATTGGTTAATTGATTAGGTTAAGCACCACTGTAGACATAACCAGTTAAAATAAATAACAATTGCTGCAACATCTGCGAGTTAAGGTCAAGTTGAACATAAATTGAGCAACAATTATTATTTTTTAGTTGTTACAATTATATTGTGACGTGAATAATCACGATGATCGATTAACCAAACAATGTTAACTTCCATAAGCAACTATTTCTTAAAATACCCAAGCCAATGGGTAACTATCTATTGATAATTATGTGTTAATGATTAAAGTCCAGAATGTGCATGTCTATCCTGTGTTATTCCAGGTAGTTTTACTGACCCATGTTTTACTTCACACTCTGTCCTCCTGAATGACAATGAGCTTTCTCCTGCTGCTGCTGCTGCTGCTGCTGCTGCTGGAGACAAACCTTAATACAATTCTCCATCCCTCCCACATATCTCTATCCTCACAATTGTTGGTCAGTGGTTGAATTAAAATGTGTATTGTTAATATTGTAGGCATACTATTTTAAGTAAACGTTAAGGTCGACAAGGCTAGCTTTGTTCAGCTTATTATACTGCTCTGTGCTTATTAAGTGAATGTCAGGGCAAGACATCATTTTGCTTGTCCAGTCTGTTCCCGCTGTCTCTCTGAGTATTTCTGCTTTGATCAATCAGGAATTATCCATGGGCTTCAGAGTGATGAAAAAGTAGCACTGTTATCATGGCAATGAACAATTCGAAAGAACATTACATACTATATCATTTGAATGGTAAAAGGCCTCAAAATGTTGCCAATTAACAAGGAATCTATGACAGACCTTGCATGCATAATCTGTGGTGTTTGTTTTATTTGTGTCTTCAGTCAGTGTGGAATGAAGGAGGTGGGGGTACAATGCCATGTGCTCATTTAAGTGGGGGAGTGCTCATAGTCTCAACAGTTCTTGATACTAAGGTCAGCCAGGCTGAGCTAAAAGGCAAACAAATGCTTTGTTTGAGTTAATGAAGTGTTGTAGTACTACGACTGCCACTACTAATATGGCTCCAACAGCTACAACTGCAAATAATTGTATGAACTAACACTACTAGTACTAATGCTACTACTACTATTTACAATAAACAGGTCTAGACACTACTTCTGCCACTATTGCTTGCGTCTACTTACTGTATACATAGTAGAAAAAGATTCAGTTGTTGTCCAGATGACTACAACTGAATCTTTTTCTACAATGGAACACTTCTGGATGAATGTGGGATTACACCGACATACTGTATACATGCTACACATATTTAGCCTGTTTAAAGACAACCCAGTCCTAGATATTTTAAACATTAAATGTGACTGATTAAAAGCTTTTTGAGGGCCTGTAATTCTCCAGTCTTTTGTCTCAGTACACCAGTGTCCTGAGGGGACGGGCAGAACCACCCCCCATAGTGTGTTAGTCTTTGTGGAGCCGCTCTGTCGTCTGTGGTATGTGTAAGTTAACCCTCCAAATGTGTACTGCCCGAAACGTCCTGAGTCACTGAGAGTGGAGCGACAGAAGCTGCTAGAAGCCACCCGGAGGGGCACAGGGAGAGTACCTTCGGGCACTGGCTGACGCAGTGAAGGAGGAATGTCATGCCTTCACTAAAGAACCTGTTAGACTCTCTCCCGTAATAACAGCAAGTCACATGACTATATTTATTTTTTGGGAAGTCCCTTAATCCATATTTAGTATAGAAAGTGCTCACTACACTGGTACACTATTGTTTACTACTTCCACTGCTGCTACTTTTGCTATTACTCTAAAGGATACTATACCTTTGAATAAAAGTCCTTCAAAAATACTTGAACGAAACTTTTAATACATCTTTTCAAATGTTCTGTGAAAGTAGATATTCTTGGCCTTTTTGATACAGTAAACCCAAACTTATGATAGAATCTTTCAGCAGTGTGGTTTTCTTATGTAATCAGCCTTTTCCCTAAATCCTCTCTTGCTGTGGCCCCTAACCCCCTCTGTGCTCATTAAAGCCTGTATTCACTCTCCATTCTCCTCCTCCTTCTGCTCTTCAACAGAAGACCTTTGACCTCCAGACTTCCCCTACACTATACAATACAAGATTACATTGGCAACTTGTTTAGGGTTTCAAGTTCTGCATCATTTTTGAGTCTTTTTAACCAAATGTGGCAACTTGATAAAACTTGACATTTTAACCCTGGTATATGTATGCATTTACTTTTGTTTGTAATGATTGATTTAATAATTGTCATGAAGATGTTAACATTCAGAAATTAAAAAGTGAGGTTGTTTCAGATGTGGAGATTGAGAATTAAATCTTAAGGTGTACGCACACAAATATTTCATTGCATTAATTGTAATAATGTTCACTCCAAAGCTGTGGCACTTAGAGCTAGTTAAATACATTCTTCACACCCATGGCTCTGTACTTACTTTGTTCTTAGAGTTTCTATTTTGTTTTAAATTAAAAAGGCTTCTACTTATTTCTTTTATTAGGTTGTCTTAGATCTATTTGATGATTTAAAATGATCAAACACAAAAATAATGGTCCACAGGTACCATAGATTATAACTATATCCCAGACAAAAACAAACTATGCCTTTCATAAGGAACGAGTCATGATAAACATCTCAATCAATTTGAGTAAATAAATAAAGAGTATAGCTTTCGTCACTAACAGGGAAGTCATGTGTGCTCTTATATGCAATAGCAGATTTGTAGGCCTCATATGACTTTGTAATCTGTTTATCCTCGGCAGCCAGTGTCTTAATACGGAAAGGTGTCACTCACAAAGAAACATTTGCTCTGGCTGTTTGTGTAGATGATTCATGAGTGCGTGTAATAAGAAGAGGAACTTAATGGTTTTACATTTCGGCCTCATTCTGTGTGATCCTCTGATTTGGACTATTTTCAATCCAAGTGTTGAGTCAGGATAATATCTAGTCTTGATCTAGTCCTGGTGGTTTACATAGGTTTGTCTTCACCCTCTTCTCTGTTTTAGTCCGACTTGGTTTAGTCTCTGTTTAAGCCTAATTTATTCCATTAAATAAATTGTACTGCGTGCCAAATCTGTGTGAAATACTGTTGAAAGTAGAAGAGAAGAAATCCCCCTCCCTTCTGTCTGCTCCCTCCTCCTGCCTCTCTGAAGGCTTCTGGTGGTCTGCTTTTTTCCCTTGTCGGTTCACATCCGTCCTCCGGGTCTCTGCCTCCTCTTCCCCTGCGGATTTCATGCTCAATGGACACTTTTAACTTCACACCAAAGTCTTTTAAATCGTGCCTCCTTCCGACCGAGGACCCGTCACGTACTTACTGGAACCCCCAAAACCTCCATCATCTCTAGCTCCACAGACTTGCTTGAAACTTTGTAGGCTCTTGTTGTGTAAACCATGTGTTGGCATTCAAATGAAGTTGAAGGACTGGCTAACACCACCAGACTTTACAGTTTGGACTTCAATAGCGATGGTTCATTTGAGGATTTTTCATGTATGACAGTGATATTCCTGAGTTTCCAAGTTGACTTTTTTGCTTGAAGTTAAGTGGTTTGGGGGACGTGACTTGAGAGTGAGAGATGGTTCCCTCTGTGCTTTTCTTCTTGGCATATGGGCTCAACATCGCCCAGTGAACAGAAAAGACAGCTGAACTGAAGACGTCTTCCTGCCATGGAGGTCATCCTAAATCTTGTGACTCCTGATGCTTCTCCTTCTTCTACTGTGAGTCTTCAAAATACATCTACAATGAGTAGATAAGTCTTTTGATAGGCTCATTGGTAATAATTATCACTACCTTTTATCACTAGACGATGAGATATATGACTGTACTTTAGTCTCCAGTAGGGATGTCACAATATATCATTTTACTGTTACGATTATTGTGAGAAGAAACATCGCAATTTAACGATTATTCATGATTATTGTAACATGGCAAAATAAAAGCGAAATCCTTAATTTTCTTTCATTCTAATACATCACGCTTCCATTAATACTTGACCAGCTTTATGAAATCAAACTTTCTGAATGTGAAAGTCACGTTATTGTGATATAAACTGCCACACAAAACTCACTATACATTTGGGTGTACATTTTAAGGTCCAGATTGAATAGAAATTCCATAATTTGCTTCTAAAGTAGTCACAATTATTGGTTTTTAGTTCTTACGATGAGATGGTGACCTGAATAATCACAATTATGGATGCACAGGTTAATCTTGACATCCCAAGTCTACAGCATAGATATAGCCTGGTATTTGAATGGAAATAGCTTTGGTAACTAAAACTCCTGGAAACAGAACACATCTCTCATTCTACATTGGGACTAATTAGGACTTAAACTAAACCAGTATGAATAATGAGCGTTACTCGGAAATATGGCTAGTATTTTCCTGGTAACAATATGCTCCAGAATGGCCGTCCTGAGTAGTAAAATGTACTTTTTATATGCTTCTCATTTGTTTTAGATGCTTCTCTTTTGTCATGATTTGTCTTTAAATGCTGTTTCTTATATAATCAGTGATAATATTTATTTAGAACTAAAAGTATAGCTCCTTAATAATGTTCTGACATGACATGAAATCAGGAACAGCATACCATATACATAAATAAACAAATTGCATCACATTACTACATTAGGCACAAGAGTTTGGGTAGATATTCAATGGCATGGAAACGTGTGTATTCTGAAATGCAGTTGTTGTTAGGTACTTGAATTTGTTACAGAGAGAAGTTGGCTACATTATAAGGAGTAATATGTATGTCGACTGCCATAACGAGTTTATGCTGTTCTTTGAGACATTGTTCAGTATCAAGTTCAATCAGTGTTTTGTCTTGCAGCATGCAGATTTCTCCTCGCCAGTTAGACTAAGAATATCTTGTTTTCCACATATTTCCACAGTTAATTTGTGTTGTAATGAATATACTGGAGCTACACAATGTGCACAATTTTTCTAAGTGCATTCTCTACATAAGTAGACATAATATTTTGCTTGCTTTGGTCTGGTTTATACTGTTTTGCATCATAACTCAATTAACCGAGGAGCATTCCAGTAGACGAACTTATAATTTGTATAACTTTGCCATACGTTGTCATAGTTGGCATGTTATCGCTCCAGCCCATATACGTAATTGCATCATATACAGTAAGATCTTTGTGGTAAATATTAAAATCAACCTATAACACTTCCACACTTTGGAAATAAGCAAAACGTTTCGCTGTTCTTCTCCACTCATATTGTCACTCAAAAAGTGACAAACATCTTTTCCATTGTTCAGAGAAGACTGTAACAGGAGGAGAGACACGGACAATGCAAAAGCTTTCTCAGAAAGAAACCTGAAGTTACTTTGTATCAATCGTGTCACATTTGCATCCTGGCATGTGAACCTGGTCCTCAAGGGAAACTCAATATGGCAGAGTGGAAGCCAGCGACACTCATTGAAGGGACATACATGTGCTTTCAGGCCTATAGCGACCTTGACTGGTATAAGTTCTGTTTCTTTTAAGATTTGTTTTGGCCGGAGAGGACAGCTATAGCGTAAAATGGGGGAAAGAGAGGGTACAGACATTCGGCAAATGGTCATGACCAAGAATTGAACCCACGATGCAACGATAGTGCTACACGTGTGCAACGCCCTTATCCACTGCACAATCCTGGCCAAAACAGAGCTTTGCCTGGCTCGTAGAAATGTTTACAATCAAAACAATCAAAGCTGAAATTCTGAGCTAGGATTTTGAATTATCGCACCGTTAAGTCTGTTATGTAAATGATCAAGCAAAGGCACAACAAACAACATTATCACGGTTAATTTCATAGTCTAAACCTTGGCTGCAAAATGCATGCATCTTTAAACAATAAGCAGAAGTGAAAGGCTCAGATTGCACTTGGCCTGACCTGGTGTGACAGTGGATATACCGTATATCACTGACAAGGAACAAAGCTGGAGCATCTCTGTGCTAACTAAAACTAGAGTGACACTGGTTAAGCTGCATCGTGCATTTATAACATATCGCTTCTGTTGAAGAAGTGTCAATTCTTTTGCTTGTTTGAAACTTGCTTTATAATGTATTCCTTGTACAAGTCACTTATAGTTCTGTTACAAAAAATGGACCAGAACATCTCTCATGACTTTATGACTCTATTTTGTGTTCTATACTGTCACATTGAGTATTTGGGACTTTGACTGAGAGTGAGAGGGTGAGAGAGTGAGAGTGGGGCACACAAGGCATCCCTGTTAGCTGTATCTAATTATGTGTGATGCATATCTAACTACATTATGTTGCTAATGCCTTCTAAATGCCTGTTTGTGTGGGACGTATGGCTGTGAGAGTTTAGGTAAGGCTGGTCGATGAGCTGCTCTGTTCCCAGGCCTCGGGCTTAGGTCTGAGGTAAGTCCTGCTTGAGCCCATTCACGGATAAACAGATTGTTCTGGATCAGTTACACAAGCTGGATCCAGGGGCCGTGTTGGTGTAGACTGTAGTAGACAGTACCACTACAACTACTACTACTACCTCTAATACTTCTACGACTTCTGTACTACTACTAATATTAGTGCTGCCAGAGTTACTGCTACTACTGCCAATCATTTTTTACGACAAGGCATTGTCTGAACGTTGTTTGCCATTAAAACTAGTTCTATATACTGCGACCAGAGGCACTGTTACTACCATTATGACTGCAACTGCCACTACTACTGCTATTACCACCTACTGTCTGAAGTTTTCTTCCACCTACAATAGGACTGCTTGATTATGGTGGAAAAAAATGCTAATCCCAATGATGTGGGTCATAAATGAAGTCATGATTATTCGAAACCATTGCATGCTGTCAAAATATTAGACGTATGCTGCATTCCTGGGTAAGAACGGTTATTTCCGGCTAGAATGTTATGTTTCAACCTCATCTGAATTAATTAACAATGTAAATTTGGCTAATGCTAATCCTTAGGCTAAAGAAATGTAAATGACTGCATGTTTGTACAACATGTTAAATAACATATTGTACAAACATTTACATGATGTGGTGGTGAACCACTTAGATTTAATTTTCTTGGCGATTACAATGGTGTCATACGTCAGGTTTATCATGTTTGTCGGAATGACCAAGTTCAAGTGAGGTTCCAGGGCATTTTTTCCAAGTCGGAGGTGGGAAAACTCCAGTTACCAGTGCTCAAAGATATATTTCTGAACATGTCTGAATGAATGGCTTTTTTTGTGACGACACAATTTTTGTTATTGATTGGAGTAATTGTAATCACTATTAAAATTTGATCAATTGTGCAGCCATAAGTTACAGTCAAACTGCAAAATTGACTGTTTCTTCCTCTAGTTATATATTATACAGTGTAATGACTTTATGAGGCAGTGATTAGAGACTGGTGTTTATCTCCAATAGAAACATTCCCTGCCCTGTGGCATTCTGTCCTAAAGGACCAAGATTTTTTTTTACCATGATCGCTGCTACTTGTTCCCACTTGACTGTTAAAACTGTATATGTTTACTTTTTATCGCACAGCACTGCAGTAAAATATTTCCTTAGTGTTGCACTGCACACAACCTTTAGCTGTTAAAATCCTCCTTATTTGACTGTGATTGGTGGGTAATTCACAGACAAACATGAAAGTCCCCATCTGACTAAACTCCAGTGCTTTACATAAACGCCGCACTTTCTGCTGACTCCTCGTCCTATAAAAGGGTGTGATGTGGGTCACTATCAGAACAGGTCATATCTACAGTGTCTATCAGATTCACCCGTTCACCTCACATGTACTCTGCCCTATCACCGTATCTCCAGTTAAAGGCCTGTTAAAGATAATCAAGTCATCTTTGAGACAGTGGAAAACCCTGGAATAAATTTTGTTCAGTTGTAGTTTTTAGCTACTACTACTACGGCCATAACTTCCTCTTTTTTTTTTTTTTTTTTTTTTTTTTTTTATTTTTTAAATCCTTTGTTTTCCTCATACATTTAACGTATAAGTCAGCTTTCATTTAAGACTCAGGAAGGACCAGGCGGTGCGTGAAACTCCAAGACCCTAACTGTGCCAGCACAACAGGCTATTCTTGTTCTTTCATCATTTGATCTGCATGACTGACCAAAGAGGATTTGTGAATGATTACAATCATGTGTACTCATACATTTGTTGTGGGTGCCTCATAAGTCCAGTCTATTTTTAAACAATGGTGTACTCAAGTAAAAGTACTTCTGTTTCATCATTACCATGATAACAACTGCTGCCTCTTCTGGCCTCAACTTCTACAGCTCTTTCAATTCGGTGCATTTGCCTAAGTAAAATGCTATTAAAAAAAATAAAATAAAAAAGCATTATCGAGGCAAAACAATTTGAGTATTACTGCTTTAGCACCAGCTCTATCAAATATAGGCAGTTACTATCACTATTGCTATTACCATTGCTTAAACTAGTAGTACTTTTACAACTCCATAATCTGGTTAAATTTGAAGTATTTCATGTTGGTTTACTGAGGATTAGCTGTTTTCTCCTCTTTTGTGTCCATTGTTTGAGGCACTAAAGAGATGTTGGACTGGATTTTCAGGACCTTTACACCTTTCTGTTGGCTGCTACATGGAGAAAACAAGAAAACTCAGATTTGCCCAGTACTTTCCTTCTGCCCTCAAGTCACAAATGTGGAAAGTGTCTATTTAACTTTCACCACTCCCCAAAAGTCATGTACCATTACATAAAACTGATCCAATATGTTAGATAAAATGACCCACTTCCCACTTGTCAATATCATCATCAGACATAATTTAAAACCTCAGATAAAACAACTTAATGATTCACAGTATTGAGCACCTCTCTGTGGCTTTGAACACTCATGGACACTAAGCTTTTTTCTACCAAGATGTGTTTTGAATTTTGTGTATTTACTACAATAATTTTTTTTGTATTCATTTTTATTTGTATTTACTTTAGAATAGCCCCTTGATTTTCTAGTGTGTCTGGGATTATTATAGTGTACTTTGAATTCACACATGGATATAACTTTGGAGTGCACTGGGCAAACGCCTGATCCAAAAAAATAAAGCAAAACGTTCAGCAAGAAAAACGGTTTGCAAAACAAACACAATATATGCTATATTTTACAGGCCCTACTACCTACTACCCTTTTTGTGAAGGGTGTCATATTCTAGTTGGTGTGCCACGGAATCTTCACATCCAAAAAAGTGTGCCGTCAATCAAAATTGGTTGATAAACACTGGAATACACAAAGCTATTGCCTTAGTTTTATAAGTCAGGGTTAACATACTGGAACAATTCCTTACGCTGGCAAGAAACAAAAAAAACTTCAACAGCTGCACTAACAAGGCTCTAAATGAGTCAGTTAAATGCATCACTTCTATGTCCCACTCATTGTCAGTGAATTCAGCCTGTCACATACAGTAAACGGCAGTGAGAGTGGCGCTATTTCAACTCGCGCTGTAAAAAGCTTCGCGAAAGGATGATGTCACCCTCTGCTCGAGCGGGCGGGGCTTGCCGAAACGGGGGCGGGGCTTCTGTCTGCCGCTCGTCTTCAGTTTCAGCGACGCGTCAACTTTCACAACAACACCGGCTCACTCACTGTTCAGAGAAAACTCACTGCAGGAGCGAGAAGAGCAGCATCTCTTAACTCTGTGACAAGGAATTACACATGAGCAAATACGAGTTTGGGTTTCTTTGGAGACAATGCACTGGGAACAACTTCTTCGTTTAACGAATAACAAGGTATGCGAGAGTTTGAGCGCTTATTAAATGGGTTTGAGGCATTGCCCTCTGCGTGAAATTGCTGTGTAAAAGCGCAAAGGGATCATACACCTGAGGGATTTGTGTCCAGTGCGCAGAAGCCGCTGTTGTTGACTGTCTCAGGAGGATTAGTCATGAGTTGCGCATGCAGCAGGTGAGCCAGGTGCGCTTGGTTTTGACCCTTTATGGCGCGGCGGAATTGTTTGACTGGCATTAGTGTGTATGATGACACATTTCCTCTGCTTTATGCTTTAAACCTTGTGTTAGTTTAATTCATTTTGTAGTAATAACCATCTAGTTTCTGCTTAGGTCAGTGAATACTTTTTGTTCAGTTAATCAATGGTTTGGTTAGCATTATTAATTTACATTTATATTTGATTCTAAAACAAATTAAGAATAAACCATTTATAAAATAAGATACTTTGTTATTGATCCCAGAGTCAGCAGGAGGTAATTTACTCTATGAAGTAGCTCAGTTTAAAGTGAACAGAACGACAACAAAAAGTACAAAAATATGACACTGAAACATTAGAATTAGGATGAAACTATTTTGTGTTGCCATATACACACACTAATACTTCACCCAGAAACAACAAAAAAATTTTCACAGGCCTGTTTTCAATTTTGTTTCTTTGGTTAGGATTCATTTTCTTCACACATGCTTGTTTCCTCTTTTAAAAGTGACCAACAGTTACCCATTGTCCGGGTGACACAAACGCAGGCGTCTGATTTTGGATGATATTCAGCAAAAATGCTTTCTCGTGCCACTCACATGTCTCTTCCTTTTTCTTTATTTCCCCCTTTTTTACCTCTAATATACTCCATACTCATGTAGATCCAGGGCTCATGCTTTGGACCTAGTTTAGTCAAGATTTAGTCCAGGCTTTTCAGATTTTTTTTGCACCTTAATTCATACATTTAACTGTCAGCCTCTTCAATTTCAAAGTGGTGGTATCAAGATTTAGGATTAATAAGTCCAATAACGACAATACAATCGCAATAATAACCAATAACAACATTTCATGATTTACTTTACATTGAATGTTTAACTAACATCCTTATTCTCCGTGTTCTGTCTTGTCTGTTCAGATCGACCGCCTGGAGGTGAGTGCCCTCTCTCAGACTCAGCTGTCTGTGTCCTGTGGGGCAGATGGTTCCTATCCCGGGGCAGATGACTGCACCCCAGACCCTCAGCGCACCAAGCAGGCCATCGCCCAACTGCAGCAGAAGATCCTTAAACTCACGGAGCAGATCAAAATCGAACAAACGGCTCGGGATGACAATGTGGCGGAGTATCTCAAGCTGGCCAACAATGCAGACAAGCAGCAGAGCTCACGCATCAAGCAGGTACAAGGACCTGGATTTTGTATCATTTTCTATCACGCTATGATCATTTATGGTTGTCTTAACATTGATGTGAACATGATGCAGGGTTAATCACATAAATGACCAATGTTTGAGAGTTAATATTGTTGTAATTGCAATTTAAGTTTTATTTTTTTTAATTTTTTTTAAGTGGTTGGTGGTAATTGACATGATATTATTACAATATATACCTTTATGTATGTGGTGTGCAGTGTTTCCCACAGGTTTAAACAGGCACTATGGGGGCACAAAGTATAGTATAGATAAATAAAGATGTCATCATTGCCTCTGATTACAGTTCAAATATAGTTACATCTATATAGCTATGGCAATATTACAGGCATGAAGTATCAATGTTGTGTTCAGCTTGTTTTTAGACTATGGGGAAAAAGATTTGACATTTGAGCCACCATAGTCTCCGCTATTAATGGGAATTACTAATGTGGTATTTGAGTAGTGGTTAAATCAGTAAGCGCTTCTCTTAGTTACAGATGTATTTTTATCTTTCGAATATCTTAATCTATAATATCTTTTCTGTTTATTTACTCCCATAAGGTTTTTGAAAAGAAAAACCAGAAGTCGGCGCAGACCATCCAGCAGCTGCAGCGCAAACTCGAGCACTACCACCGGAAACTGCGCGAGGTGGAGCACAACGGCATCCCGCGGCAGCCCAAGGACGTCCTGCGAGACATGCACCAGGGGCTGAAGGACGTCGGGGCTAAGGTTACCGGGTTCAGCGAAGGCGTGGTGGACAGCGTCAAGGGAGGGCTGTCCAGTTTCTCCCACGCCACCCACTCTGCCGCCGGCGCCGTCGTATCCAAACCGAGGGAGATCGCGTCCCTCATCCGCAACAAATTCGGAAGTGCGGACAACATCCCTTCGCTGAAAGACTCTCTGGATGACCCAACAGTGGAGGAGGCAGTGGCCGTAGTCGGCGGACGATCCTTAGGCCACCACTTTCAATTGAGCCCCAAATACGGAAGCGAAGACGATTGCTCGAGCGCAACATCGGGATCGGCAGGGGCTAATAGTACGACAGGGGCGCCAGGTGGTCCCCCCAGTTCCAAAGGCAACACGCTAGAGAGGTGTCAAAGTTTGGGTTTGGACATGCTGCTACAGGAGGTGCAGGAGCTGAGGGAGAGCCAGGCTCGACTAGAGGAAAACCTCGAAAGTCTAAAGGTGCACTATCAAAGGGACTATACGGTTATCATGCAAGTGCTGCAAGAGGAGCGATTCAGGTAAGAGAAAACGAAAGAAAGGGCTTATATAATTTAGCCGTATTTTAATTAGTCATACACAGATGTTTGCTCACTGTCTTTCCGGAAAACAGGGCAAAACCTTTTACACAGTATTGATGAGCAGGTTTGACAGGTGCAATTGAAGCCTCAGAAAAACACTTAACACTTTTGGTAGGCCACGCTGTCTCGTGTAGAAAGATGACATAAATCCAGACTTGCATTACCTGCTGATAAATAAATAACCCATGAACCTAATTTTACAAATAGTTAACATTATTATTCCAGAGATGATTGCATGTTTTCTGAGATTTTTATGAAGCTGTTCTGCTTTACACTTAAACACCCACATCTTACAAGTGTCTTATTTCAGTTCATTTCAATCCCTCTTTTATGATACCAAGACCGTGCTTATTGTTGTAACTTTGTGTGGGCAGCTGTCAAAAACAATCACAAATGTCCAGTATGTTCGGTTAAAATATGAATATGTCTCGTATTATGGGCAAAACAACATCGCAGTTGATAATTAATGAAGCGAGAGCATTTTCCCCCCTAAAATGTCCATAATGTAAGTATAAATGGGGACAGAGTGACCACATCCTGCCAGCTGGGACAAGTCATCATAAGCAAATCATGCCAGCAGGAATACTATTTGAATACTTATTAATTATTATTATTATTATTATTATTGTTATTATTATTATTATTAATATTATTATTAATAATAATATTAATAATAATAATTATTATTATTATTATTAATATTATTATTAATAATAATATTAATAATAATTTCGTTTTTTCACAAACGGATACCATTACGAATTACCCTTACGAAATGTACATGCAGAAGGGGTTCTTTTAAAGCCCGTATAAATGAATGGTCTACCAGAGAGAGCACTGTATTAGATATATATGCCATTTTTAATGTGAATTCAACACCAATGATATTACTGTATATTTATATTTAGCGTCCTCCTTTTAAGCATTTGCCAGGCAAAACATTTACATATTTTCTTGTGTTATTGTCCATGTATAGTAATGGTTTATTAAATGTAAACAAGTCTAGTACACTGTTGAACGCTTTACTCTTGCTCTTCTCTGATTGGCCAGTTTCCTCATGCAGCCTCATAGTGATTGGTCCACTGGATCAGCAGATGAGTCTACTAGTCAGGTGCCAATGTGGTCAAATGCCTTTAGAAGATCTTTTTAAACCCGCATTTGCTCCTGAACGTAAGCCAATTACACCCCAATCTCACGTGTGCGTCTCTGTGTGTCTGTGTGCATCTGTGTGTCTCTGTGTGTCTCTGTGTGTCTGTGTGCGTTGATGTGTTCAGGTGTGAGAGACTGGAGGAGCAGCTGAATGACCTCACCGAACTTCATCAGAATGAAATCCTCAACCTCAAACAGGAGTTAGCCAGTATGGAGGAAAAGATTGCCTACCAGTCATACGAGAGAGCCAGAGACATACAGGTTTGTATCTATACAAATGTAACACACGTGACACACATGAATCAGTTACACATTATTGGTAAATTACTTTCACCCCCAGAATTCTGAAATATTCTTTGCGGTGTGTATAACTGACAGATGCAGATTGGCTTCAAGAAAATAACAGTATGCCTAATGGCAATATGTGCAGTACAAACACATTTATTCCAGAGGTTTCCAGCCGTGTGCACATTGCATATCTGATTTACCTCTGTAATCTTATATTATGGACAGTAAAGCCACATGGATTATATGAACACTTGAACTGGATTTAGAATATTTAGGTAGCAGTGAAATCATTTAAGTTTATCATATACAACCTGTTGAAATACGAAGATTACCTCATTGTCTATGTAGAAATGTCAAACAATGTGGTGTCCAAAAATCCTGTCTTTCCAGCTTTGAGTTTGTTCAAAATAAAGGCATTTCCTCTTAAACAGACCACAGTCTCTCTGGGTGAGGGATCAGGTTTCTCTTTGGGTATTAATAGTTACCTTCTAACAGCATTATCGTTGCTCTCCAGCAGGGGGTGGTAAAGCCTTATAAATGTCACTTAAGTCCTCAGTGTGTTTGCATGGGGAAGGTGACCTTGCTAATGAACCATGTGTTACAGGAGGCGCTGGAGGCGTGTCAGACCAGGATCTCCAAAATGGAGCTTCAGCAGCAGCAGCAGCAGGTGGTGCAGCTGGAGGGGCTGGAGAACGCCACGGCCCGGACCCTCCTGGGGAAACTCATCAACGTACTGCTGGCCCTGATGGCTGTCCTCCTGGTCTTTGTCTCAACTGTGGCCAACTGTGTGGTGCCCCTGATGAGGACGCGCTCCCGCTCACTGTCCACGCTGCTGCTCATCGTGCTGCTGGCCTTCCTCTGGAGGAACTGGGACGCTCTGTCAGGATACACCCACCGCGCACTGCAGTCTCCGGGATGAACCTAAACCAGCCCGGCACTGGAGATTTCCAGTGCTTTGGTGACAACAGTTGAAGAGAGTGTCATTGCAGCCACGCGGGACACTTGTAAATGTGATGTGACAGTGACGGAGTCTGTAGCTGAAAACCCGTCCGGACACAGAGACAGTGGAATCAAGACACTCAGAGGCAGAAACTGTGAAGTGAAATACATGAGTTTCATGTGGAAGGAAAAGACTGTTTACATTTTACAAATTGATTCCTAGTCCTTACAGGATGCAGCACAGGACTGTTTTATGTTTAGATTTTAATCTATTATTATGATATATAATTTCTAATATGAACATTTCCTCAATATTTTATTCAGTACCATGTAGCATTATGGTCCTTTTACTCTGCAGGAGTTTAGTCAGGACACTGGGCTGGCCAAAACGTTACGTTGTGATGATGCAGTTGCTTTTGAAGAGAACGAAGGATTTGTCATTGTTTTATCTACATTTAATTGCGGATCTAATCAGCTAACGTCTGCAAAATCTCAGTTATTTAACAGTAAATAAATACAATAATGACATTGAAACAAACATGATAATTTTGTCAGGTGAACCTGCCATATTTGAAACATGTCCAAAAGGCTGCCAGTTTCTTAATGAATCAAAGTTTGCTTATGAAGCAGTATTACCAGTCACAATAGGGTTTATTTGCTGAGATCATTTGCTGAGCCGTAGCGGTTTTGGTGCTCCATCGTCATCACTGGGAAGAAAGAGCTGCTTTACTACACTGTCAGGTGCACATTACCCTGAAAATCTTTACACTAATGATCACTAACTCTTCTCTTACCATGTGGTTTTTGTGTCTACATCCAGTGCCAAACCTTGGTCTACCCCAATTGCACAAATATGAAAGAAGCTTAGATAAAATAGGGAAAAGTCTCATTGAACGTCTAAATACTCTTAGCATTCAGTTCTCTTTTGAGAGATGTTTGTTATGAATTAAAGTGTGACTTGATAGTGACTTCTCTGTGCTTCTAACTCGGTCATTATTCCCCTAGATTTTCAGTATTTTAAATAAATCTTTTAAGTGAAGGCCAATTATTTGCACTGAGGAGCAGAAGATAAAGCGAGACCATTCAAAGTACGATAGCGCTGCACTTTAGCACACGGCGGATAACGTGTGTCAGGCTGAGACGGCTGTGGGTACTGTGATCGAGACTTCAAAGGTTGCCACTCGTAAGACAGTAGTCCTCCTGGGACAAGAGAGAAGCAGCCTCAGGTCAGAATCACTGTCAGCTCAGTCTTAGGTTAAAGCTCATGGAGAATTACATACATGTCAATAAATCTTTACTCTTGAAACGAAAAGTCAATTGTAATAATGATTGTGACAGTGGTATTTTCAATGAGCAAAAGTAACAATGGGCTCAAGTCAAAATTCAATGAGTTTACAGCCGACATTATTTTTGAACTTTAAGTTATTTAAAATGTAAATGACAAAAGGAAACAAACACTGATAGCTGGTTTATTAAAATTAGCACCACTATTATTGTTGATCTCTGTCAATGATTTGGGGTGGAAAAACAATATTAATTTACACAGCACTGTCACACCTGTACAAAGTTCCCTTTGTAAATGTCGATTGCAGGCAGGTTTAGAGTGAGAGTGAAAGTAATACTATTGTATGGCTGTGTGCTACCACTCCAGTGCCTTCAATTTTGTTTTGTAAGTGTGGATTAAAGAAATAAAGTGCATTCCTGACTAACATAAGAGCAGCTGGGTTATGTTGTTTTGAGTCTGGATCATGCTGTCCACATTAATATTATAAGCGAGCTGAGTGAGGTGAATGTGCCGCTCTCCCGCGCTCAAGTGGCCCTTTTTCTTTCTGGTTGTACTTCTCCTTCCTTTACACTTCATTCTAATTGGATGATCATGGTATGGTATTATTTTATTTGTACAGGGACAGTGCACTGACCAAGAAAGTCAAAATGTAGTCCCTGGGCTGGTAGATATTACTGTTTGTAGAATTTATGCAATTACGTTACTGCTGATTGTATTAATGTGATTGAACACACTGTAATATTGTTTATTTATTATGTTAAAGAAAATGTGGCAAAGTTATGAATTTGTAGACGTAAAAGAACAAGTCACGTTTTTTGCAAAAACCTCAACACTTACATTTGAAGCTGTAATACAACTATCACCTTTATTTAAAGTATAAATAAATACATAAACATTTTCATGATTTATGAACGTATAACTTAAATAATATGATGTAGCAACACCAAGCTCATCAATAATGTCATTGATACCAACTACAACCTTTACTTAAAAGCTAATGGTTTAAAGAGGGGTTAATTCCCTCCAAAAACCCATAGAAATGTTCATAATAGAAAAGTAGAGATGGGCAATTGATTTAAGTTTAATCGTGATCGAGATTAAGTCATAATGGTAATTCAAAGTCAGTTAAAACGTGGTTTGGAGCAGAATTCACACTTTGGAGGAAGAATTTTGGCAATTTTTTAGTTGAATGAAAATGATTCAAAGTCTGTATAATTAATATTCATGAAATCCATACTGAAAGCCCTTTTTATTTTATTTTAGGTTTTGTTAATACAAAGAGGTTGTAATGTCTAAAAATTATTCTTTAATTTGTTAAAGATATGTTAATAAAATTAACTGTGTAGCAGAGTGTTTAACTAATTCTACAAAGCAATCATCCGCTTCACAGCAGGACTGTGACTTTTTGTGTGGAGTTTGCCTATTTCTCCCTGTGTCTGGGTGTGTTTCCCTGATCAACCCAAACACAATAGGTAAAATCCTCCAGCCAAGTTCCTTACCAAGAGCTCAAGATCCGGAGATGGGTCCCTGAGCGTTGTCCGGCTCCTAACGCTCCAGCGGCACTGGTTGGAAGTTGGTTACAGATAATTAATTTCCTTCTCTAATAACCTTAATCAGACAGGGGGCGCTAATGCGAGCCTCCTGAGTGCGGGCGTCTCAGTGCAGTCTATAGAGTACAGCTTCATATCTGCCATTCATAATATTGCGTTAACTGAGGTCTACAGCCGGTAGATGGCGGTCTTCGGCTTTCTTCGTTCCTCGTTTTCTGTGCCGTGTGGCGCTTGTGCTGAGAAGGCGGTGGTCTGAGCGCGAAGAGGTGTCACTCCTTATCAGGAAGGAAACAGGTTTGTGCGAGGCCCCTGACCACTGGGACACCGCAGAGAGTCCGCGCACCACTAGGGACAATATTTCCATTCTAAACAAACCCAGAGGAGCCGGCGTGGGCCGCTCTGCAGACAGTCTCCGCTCTGAGCGTGATTGAGTTGCAGCAGCGCTCTGCTGATCTCTGATGCTGACAGCTCTGACCCACGCCGCACCTTTATCCCTGCGCGCCCTCGCCCGCGCCCTCCACAGCTGCTGACACCCTGGCATACGCGCGTTCAGTCTGCTATTGTCATTGTACAGTGTAGGTTTGAGGGTCATTATGCATTGTGCACTTCATCCCAGCACTTTCCTAATTGTCTGCGCGCGGGCAGATATGATGCGCGTGGCTGTGCGCCAAGGTAAACGCGGGGCGCACTTATCTGGCCACGGCCAAGCGCGAATGGGAGACCATGTCTCCGGAGGGCTGACGGCAAATGGGCAGAGGAGATTTAGCAACTTTAATTATTGTGTGTATTTAGAGATAACATGTTCAGGCGTGATTTATGCAGACACACTCCACTAGCGTCCAGGGGGGAGCTGTGCGGGGTTGACCAATAGAAGGAGTTAGAGAATAACAAAGCTGCTTGTTAGTTTTTCTGGCAAAAGGGAGATAAACATCATTGACATCATGCAGGTTAAAAATGTTTATTCATATGTTCTCAGATATGACCTCTGGCCCTCACCTGTGGCCCAAAGATATGATATTTTTAGGACTCTCACAATGCCAGTCCGTGTTGGATGAGGGTGCATGAAGAGCTTGAATATTTATGAGCTGATCTTTGTTGGAGAGACGGGGATGTCAGAAGCCGGAAAGGTGCGCTCATGTGTCCATCTGGTAGCATTTTCACGGTGCTTACCGTGCTGTGAGTGCTGTGAGTGTGCCCATACGGAACCCTCCGGATCCGCAGAACGAATCTGAGAGTGGAGATGTGGAGGAGGGAGGTGGGACTTTGACCCACCATTAACCCCCAGAAGAGCGGAACCAACGGCGTGGGGAGGGGCATGGTCAAGTGAACAGCTTGAAAGAAAAAGTAGATAGTTATTGCAACTTCAGAGGCAGAACCACCCCATAAATAAATCTGCTAAATGTTTGCACTAATTCTAAGAAATGACAATGGAGAAAAGTTAAGGCACGTGTATCGAACCATAATGAACTTGATTGGCAGAATAATCTTCAAGATATCCCTTTAAGTGTTATTGGCGCAAGCAAATACTGACCGAAAATACTAATAAATAAATACAAATAAATCAACAAACTGAGGCTTAATTAGCCTATAGTTCCAACTATGGGTTATTTTTAGTTTGTTCTTCATTGTTTGGGCTGGGCTGTATGAAAAGCTCTTGGTTTGAGTGGTGATAAAACATGAGTGATGTGTCCCGTTGCGCGTCAGGAGGAGCGAGGTTGTGGAGCAGCGCGGCGCGCAGTGGGCTGAGGGACAGAGGAGGCAGGATGAAAAAAGGAAGCACGACTCGCTTATCGCGTCATTCGGGTCTAGGCGTTGAGCAGGAAACAGCCTTTCCTCTCGGATTGTCGCACTAGGAACAAACACTATTTTGTCTTTACTCAATGCACCCCACGGCACAGAAGACGCGGAAGCCGGTCAGAAGGAAAAATGCCTCCTTCGATAGAGATAGCCGTCCTTCTGCTCAGCGTCCTGGCTTTGGAGACGCGCCGCGGTGCCAGCGCGCTGCACATCCAACAGGCATTTGCGTCTCCAAATCACACCAATAACTTTGTGGTTGACCCTGTCTCCGGGAGAGTCTACCTGGCCACTGTTAACACAGTGTACCAGCTGAACGGGACGCTCAGCCTGGAGGTGGAGAAGAGGACGGGGCCGGTGGAGGACAACCTGTTGTGCCATGCGCCACAGCTGCCCCAAGCTCCGTGCGAGCATCCCAAATCCCTCACGGACAATTACAACAAGCTTCTAAAGCTGGACCGGGAGCAGGGGGTCGTGGTCGTGTGTGGGTCAGTATACCAAGGCTTCTGTGAGCTCAGGAAAATGGACAATATCTCAGAGATAGAGGTGGCGTTCCCTCCTTACGGGGAGAAGACTGTGTTCCCAAGCATGCTTAACATCGCTGCCAATCACCCTAACGCGTCCACTGTGGGGCTGATCTTCAGAAGCCACGGGGGCAACACCCGTCTCCTGGTGGGAGCTACATACACAGGGGCTGGTACCCAATATTTCCCCAAGAACCACAGTAAGGAGGACCTGCGCTTTGAGAACACTCCTGAGATAGCCATTCGCTCTTTAAATATCAAAGATTTACCCAGACTTTTCACTTATGACATAAACCCTTCAGAGGATAATGTCTTCAAGATCAAACAAGAGGCCAAGACGAAAAACAAGCTGAACTTTGTGCACGCTTTCATCCAAAAGACATACTCGTATATTGCCTTTAATAATGACGCCAAAATGGGCCACAAGGACAGCCAGCCCAACAGCATCCTCGCCCGGATCTGTCTGGACACTGACAACCCAAAGAAACCCAGTGGACCCGAGAGCAGGAAACTCACAGAGTCCTACATCCAGATGCCGCTGCTGTGTGGATCTAATGGAAACATTTACAACCGACTCGTATCCGTTTATCCCGTGAACATTCCCACGGAGGAACGGTCGAGCCCGGAGCCTTACCTGTTCGGAGTATTTTCAAAGGCGGACCGAAAGTCTGCTCTGTGCGCCTTCAAGTTCAGTGACATCGAGGAGGAGATCCGACAGGCGCGGAAAAACTGCTCCAACTCCCCCAGCAGCGACGTGCAGGTGCTGGACAGCGTCATCCAGGGGTCTGGGGCAGCGTGCATCCTGAAGGAAAATCTGGTGGTAAGTCGGGCTTTGTCTAATAAATGACACAAAATAATGTATTTTAAAGTCAAACCGTATGATAAAGATTCCATAAAATAAATGTAGGATAAACGTGGCACATGGCACTGGTTTAGCACAAAGAAGACGTTTTAGTGGCCACTTTGGTTGCTTTAATTGTATTGTTTTCCCGCTGCGTATGTGCGCATGTGCCAAAAGTGCCACTTACCACTTTAAGATCTATAATCTACCCAAACAAAACAATATCGAGTTAAGTGGTTCCCTGTGGTGCTTTGCGTTTAATACAATGTTGTTGTCGAGCCAAAAACGAACGATGTGACTTCTGAATGTCATTGACGGCTTTCATGTTTAGTTACGCACCAGGATCGTTCCTGAGGCTGTTGAGTGCGTGCGTGCGCGTGCGTGTGTCTGGGCTTCAGCGTGTCACGAGGGCAGGTCATGATGATAGCGCCCCCCAGATCCACGCTGGGGGTTATGGGAAGGGTGAGACTCCCAGCACATCTAGAGGACAACTCAAGATAACATCGTCAAATCTAAAGATGGTCCGGGGTCACGAGTTTTGCCCTGTGTTAAAGGCTCTCAGACATGTTGTTTTAACCGTACTGACACTAATTATAGCTTCAGCATGGCTTTATCTCATAGTAAGAGTGTACCAAGAGGTTGTCAGTGCAAAACAAAACGTTTTGTACTCACATTCCAAGTGAGATATTTGGCCATAGCATCCCACATGATGTTCCCCCACATAATGTTTCAGGCCCCACTTTGAGACTGTATTGACAGAGGTTAAAAGGGTGTCAAACTGTCCACTGTTCTGAGGAATGCTCTGAAATCCATCTTTTCATTATGGTGGTTGAGTGACAGCGGTGAGGTCAAAGGAGGCTGTCCAACAAACCAATGCGATGTCAGGTCAAAGATCCGCCACCAAAGCAGCCCTTCTGTTATGTAGGGGCCACTTTTCCCACTGCTTTTTTCTGTTCCTCAATGCCTTATTCACTCAAAAACCGTTTGAAACTAAGTAAAGTTCAGTGTGTTATTGTTTTCATGGCCACTGGAATCAATGTCTTTTGTTCTCAGTTGTGTGAAGGCCAGTGTTCAGCGAAAAAGTCAGACACAATTTGATAAGAGAGACCCAGAGCCCGTGGGAAAGTGCTCTGCAAATATCCGTACTGCTTAATTCTCCCTGCCGCTGTGTGTGCGCTAAAATCTTCAGAGAATTCCCACTAGATCCTGGTATGCATCCGAGCATGGCATTAATGTGTTATCATTGCCCATGGAGGATTTGACAAAAGCACAGTCTTATGAGTGTTGAAGACCCTTGTAAGCCCCTTTCAAGTATTCACGGAGATGTCAAGGAAGTGATTCAGTGGAATTAGCAGCCCGGTTGTGATTACCACTATCAGCTTTTGTTTTATCAATCTACTTTTGTTTAATGGCTCTGTGTGATCTTCTCATCTGTATGGACTGGGTAAGACAGCTCTTTAATTGCATGTATTGGCTAGGGATGCATAATATTGTAATTTTTTCATTAACCAAAGCAAACACAATTCATATGCCAAGAAAATAAATGTATCACAAATGTCATTCCACCAGAGTCTTACATGACCCTTATTAGATGTAGCCATGCTCTCTTTTGCTCCTTGCAGACAGGTCAGGTGGTAATCTTCTATTAGCATTAGATGACAACTGCAGCATGACTCGGGAGAACCTTTTCCCATCTGAGGCAGGAGTACCAAGCTGGGGGAGCATGTTTTGTTTTGAGTGGAGGGACATTGATAACAGGGTTTGGGATGAACACTAAAGGTTAATTCTGGTATATTTTCATTTGGTCACACACAGATAGTCCCATGAAACCATAGATACACAGACCTATTCTACTATAATTGATAACATATATAATCAATTTTAACATACCTGTATCATTAAAGCCAGACGTGTATATTTTATTACAACTTTGAAAAAAGACTACCCATTGTGACCAGCAAGTAAAACAAAAGTTAATGTCAAGCTCTGGTGAGTAACCTGATAAATATAGCTAGATACATACGTGATAAACACACCAGAGTGTATCCATGGACCTCTGTTATCATTCATTCACCAGCCCAAGGACACAACGGCAGTGTGCACTACCACCCCCTGTGGCATTGAGCATTGACAAGTTGGTATGACTTGACACCAAATTTGCTGGCAGTGATAAAAAAAAAAAAAAGCTCTTATTAGACAATAGACTTTAATTTATAAAACAAAATAAATTACAATTTTATTCATTACATTCTATTCAGGAAAGGTCCCATTTATGTGTTATTTTTCAAAGATTGATACATTTTTAAATATGTATCTTGTTTTTATACCACTTTTATTTTTTTTGTATTTTTTTAAATATTTTTGGCCCGTAGGCTTTATTGGACAGGACAGGTGAGTGTGACATGGGGGATGAGCGAGAAGGAAGGACATGCAGTAAAAAAAAAAAAGAGTTGGAATCAAACTCTCGACACTGCAGCCAGCTGCATGTGGAGCTTGGCATGTGTGCTGCGCCTTAACCACTGGCCACGGGGAAGCACTTGATACTACTTTTGATATTAATTAACATCTGAGTCTAAATGTTTTTGACAACCCTATTCCAGAATGGCATTTATTATTATAGTCGAACTAGTTGAGAAGAGTTCCCCTTCTGCCTCACCTGCAGA
Organism: Chaenogobius annularis; assembly: GCA_015082035.1. NCBI lineage: Eukaryota > Metazoa > Chordata > Actinopteri > Gobiiformes > Gobiidae > Chaenogobius > Chaenogobius annularis. Next base: position 539,551 of record BJKM01000115.1, read on the forward strand.
ACCTACCTCCACCGCCACGCTCTGCTTGATACCAAGCCTGATATATTTATTTTATATATATCATTTTATCATTCTTAATTGTACTGTCCCATTGTGTCTTGTGTAGCTGCAGCCGGATCAGCTGGACTGTGGTGCGGCCCACCTGCAGCACCCTCTGGCACTGCGCAGAGCCCTGAGAGCAGCGCCTCTGCTGGAGACCCTCGCGCTCTCCTCTGTCAGTGTGGACCATGTGCACAATCACACCGTGGTGTTTTTGGGAACCAACAGCGGACGTCTGCGTAAGGTGAGACATGTTCTTCTGCTCCTAAAACTATGCACCTCCTCGGGTCACAATCTAATGGCAACATGTAATTATCGCCACTGAATAGAGCTAATTTTTTTAATGGGATTTTGCCCCGGAGCTTGGAAAACCTACAACGTTCCTGAGTTACAGAGCGCTGCTTTGATGTGGCCGACAGAACAAGGAGTATATGCTGCAGGATCGCTTACAAGCAGAAGTGGGAAGTTACATTAACGTTAACGGTGGGATACATTGTACTTTAATGAACATTATTTTCCATACATTTTATTGAATGAATACAATCACATTTGGGTAACTCCGCCCACCTGTCAATGCTATGAAAATGATCCCTGGAAGGTTTTATTCATTCCAAGATGAGTAGAAAAAAGCACATTTACCAGGCTGCATCAGAATGTCAATTTACTATTTAGGTTAAGCCAGTTGTATATCAACTTCAGGATTGGCAGTTTTATCCCGACTGTGCATGGACGGGTCACGAATGAACCCACCTCACAATCACTGTACATTAGGACGAGACACAAGATTGAGTCCGCAAAATGAGACGAGATGTGGACATTAATATGTATTGATGATTTATTTTTGACTTATTTTTGGGGGCAAAACGAGGGAAGTCACAGTATAAAATTTAAATTTACTGTAATTGTAAGAAGAAACATCAAAATGTAACGATTATTCATGAATATTAACTGTGAAATACTTAATTTCCTCTGATTATCACCGGCTAATAGCTTACAATTCCTCTTGTCTGTGACCATCTTTATCAAATCAAACTTTCTGAATGATAAAGTGAAGTCAATAAGTTAATAATACACTTCCAATAATATTGTTGTTATATGTAAACAGACAGATATTAAAGTTTTTTACATTCAGGGCTACTTAGAGTATAGATTGATTTTAAATAACTTATTTTCTCCCCTAAAATGCTCACGATTATTATTTATTTAGTTTTGTATCCTTACTCAAAACTGCGGTGGCTATGGATGCAACTTTTAAATTTTTTGTACACGCCAAATGCAAAGACATAAGGTTAGAAAAATCTCCTTAGATAATTTACTCATGTGCACATTCACGTGGCAATGTTATCTTTGCAGGATCTTGTGGAACTCATCTGGTCCCATCCCTACATGTAGCCTACTTCATTCATGTTCAAGTTTGAATTCCTGCTCAGAAACAGGCCGGATAAACTGTCACTCGCAGCTCTTTGTCTGTCCTGCAGCCGACCATGATGACCCTCCTGCTCCGCTAAGTCGTCCTAATCACATGCTCTGATGTTCATGAGACCTGCTTATTGTCTGCGATCTCCACGAACCTGCTTAACAGGATCGCTGCTCCGCAAATGAGTCCGGCCCTCGCTTTGTGCTGTCTGATTTTCATCCAGCAATCTGCAAAACCTAAAAACCTGTGCACGGGGGTTTGACTCCAGTCTAATTAACAACATGCCTTAATTCTGTCTCACACATTCCTGGTCACCCCTCACTGGGCTTCTCTGAGCAGCAGACACACACTCACCACAGTCTGCAGGAAACAACAGCCCTGGGAGTTCTTTGCCCCATTGTTTGGCATTAGACATGTACAACAGTAAATTCAATAGTGCTCGTGGGTGTTTCGTTTTGCTGAAACTGTTTTGTGTTTCTTTGTCGTATTTTAAAACAGGGCAAAAACATAATTACAAACCTGTGTATATCAATGTTATTTGTAAATGTACGGCTTAGGTTTCCATGTTGCTGGAATGGAAAGTAACATCAAGTGCAAAAGTAAAAGTACTGTATTTGTAAGTATAGTATTTAGGTATCTGTACTGCATTTTTACTTCACTACGTTTTACAGTGCATACTTTTTATTTTTACTTGACTACATTTGAGAGCAGGTATCTCTTTCTACTTCACTACATTTTTAAAAAGGACTGATAAGTAAAAAGTGCTTTTCATGTGGTTTGAGGAGTTCTTCTTTAGCACATTCGTGGACAAATTCTAGGTCTTGAGTTCAAGTCCTGGCTTTGGGCAAACAAAACTATACACATAAAAAGTGAAACATTGAGAAATTAATTGACACATTTTTTAATCAAGATCAAAACATTTTACTTTTTAATAGTCATCAAAAAGAGATACCTTTACTTTTTAGTGTAAAAGGTAAATGTTAATACTGTTACTTAAATAGTAGATAGAGTTTACTTGAGTCCTTTTTTTTGCTCCTGCATCTGTGCTTTTTCTTAATTCACAAAAGTACTTCTTCCACCACTGCCATGTTGTTTACAAAAGTAAAGTTGCTTTTGCTTTTGAAATTAAAAGCCGCTGGAAACACCACCAATTTGGCAAACCGTGAGTTGAGAGGTTTGAGTCCAATCACACAAGCTCCGTCAATGTTTGTCAAATAAGCTTTAACTATGCTTTAAATAGAGCGCAAAACGTCATGTTACCAAAAGAGTTCCTGTGGAAGATGAAAGTAGTGTTTTCCCCCGTGAAGGCTGTCCGTAATTGGTTTTTGGACACTCTTTATGGTGTTATGCTGTTGGATGTTTTCTTTGTGCGTCTGAATGAGTCTGTTTGGCTGATTGCAGGTTTCACTGTGTTTTGAGGTGTCGAGTTTGTGTACGCGCCAGAGCCAGTGGTTTTGTGATCTCATGTATTTACTCACACAGACGCCAACCCTGTCATTATGAGCTATAAGAGCGTTCTCTCCGCTTCTGCCTCGTACTGTCAGCCATGTGCAAAAACTCAGGAGTATTACCCAAGAACAATGGGGCTCATGCGACTCCTGCACTACAACTTCTGCTTTTGCTGCTGTGACTGCTTACTCACTAATATTTCTCGGTTATTGTGAAAACTGTGAAGAAATATCTCGATTTATTCATGATTATCGAGATTAAGACCAAACTCATACAAATTGTCTTATTGATCACAATTCCTCTAGTATGTGAACATTTTTATCAAACTTACTGAATGAAAAAGTCAAGTTAATTTTATGTATGTAGTATATGTTAACACTTATAATATTATGATTATATTGTGACCTTGATTAACTTTTTCCTTTTCCTTTTTAAATATATTTTTTTCAGTTTTAAAATGTATAAAAACAAAACAAAAAGTAACACAGAACTCGACAGACAGAGGAAGTAAAGGCTGTACGGAAAATCCCCAAAAGTCCCTTTTAGTCCAAGGTCATCAAGACAATTCATTTAAATCTGCTTTCTTTTTCCTTTCAACTCCAAACAAATTCTAATGACAGACTATTGTTATGGTACGTATATTTTACAACATACTTTTAGAAAGACTAAAATGGGGGACTAAAATCTGACAAAACCAGGACTAAATTACAACTAAGCATTTGCTTCCTGAATACAAAAGTAACTCAATGTGCTTTACAATCATAAAAACACATTAAAATCACAAGACAATATAAATCACAAGACGAAAATAAAAGCATAAATGATGACTATACGATAAAATTCCTGCAATCAAAAGCGCAGCTAATGCAATCCGCAATCGTTAAAATGCAAAGTGAATCAAAAAATGTAATTGAAATAAATCAGAATTGCAAAACAACAACTGTGTGATTGAGAGAAACTTTGAATACCTGTGTACACACAACACAGTACAAAGATGACAAGTCTTAAGGCTGCTATTTTGACTAAGTGAGGTTTTACAAAATAACTATAATCTTCCGCTACATGCATTATATCTATCTGTGTGTGTGTGTGTGTGTGTGTGTGGCTTAGTGATTCTGTGACCTTGGCTTTTAGCTTGCCCCTCGTTGTTTGCGTATGCATGTGTGGCTGGTGTTCGACAGTGTCTGCGTGCGCCCTGAGGATAGAGCCGTTACAGAGGTTAATGGGGCTGTTAGTGAATGTAATGTGATTCTGAATGTGAGTTTGGCTCCCGCTAAAACACGGGGGAGCCGCGGTTCGGATTGAGTTAGGCCTCTTTGACTACGTTTCAGCGAAAGCCCTCACTAAAGTCATTTGTGATTACATGCATGTTTTAATGAAGTCGCTCCCTCCCCCATCACTACCTTTCTCACTCTAAACGTCTTTATCTGACTTCATCCAATTTCCTCATCGTGAGCTCATGACCAGCCCCTTTCACTGTCGATTCAATCCAGTCCAAGATGAAAAGAGAAAATTGGCTATATGTCCTGAAATATAATGTCCAAGGATAATGACAAAAACAGTAGTGGAGATATTATTACGGCTGGCTAACTCAGAGTGGAAGTTATGTAGTCCCAGTTTGTTCAAAATACAATATTTACTGGCTTGGTCAGTTCTACTAGTCATAATTACAGTCTGGAACAACTATTACTACTACTACTACTACTACTACTACTACTACTACTACTACTACTACTACTACTACTACTACCACTACTACTACTATTGTTGGTGTAATCCTTCATTCGTCCAGGAGTGTTCCATTGTAGAAAAAGATTTAGTTGTGGTCATCTGGACTCTGTTGTAGAAAAACAGAGTCCAGATGACTACAACTGAATCTTTTTCTAAAATACTGCTACCGCTACTACTTCTACTACTAGTTACCACTACTATAACCTTCTCACTTGTACATCTTTATATCTTTCTTCATCAATCACTCAGAACAGCCCTTTTCACTGTCATTTCAGTTCAATTGACATTAAATTCAAATTGACTTTATTAGCTGAAAGGTCATGGCGGCTGCTGATTTTACAATCTAATTAAGCTCGCTGTAAAATATTACTCAAATAATTTTTTATTATACAATGACTTTGTGCTGGCCACTGACTTATTATGTCTTGTCCAAAGTAAGGTCAAGTAGAAATCCTTACTAGTATAATTCTACTTCTATTTCTACTACTCCTGCTACTCATTCTACTACTCCTACTACTACTACTACTACTTCTCCTCCTACTACTACTACTACTACTACTACTACTACTTCCACTACTATCACTACTACTACAACTACTATTCCTACTACTGCTGCTGCTACTACTACTACTACTACTCCTACTACTTCTACCATTTCTACTACAACTCCTTTTACTCCTTCTACTACTACTGAACTAAATGAGACTACTACTACTAGTACTCCTGCTGCTTCCACTATTACTTACTATTCGGTCACTTTCTACTTTATCAGACTTCCTATCCAATTTCCTCATACCACTCTTCCACTGTCAATTCAAATCAAATTTAAAGGGTCAAGACGACTGTACGTCCTGAGATAACGTGTCTATAATTATAATTTCATCACTGTGGAGAAAAAAGAAACATGTCTAAGGTTACAACTGACCCTATATTACTAGCCCACCACTACTACTACTATTATTATTATTATTACTACCACCGCCACCTCTTTATTTCATCCAATTTCCCCACCTCGGCTTGCACACGAGCAGCTCAATTTGATGCACATTTGAATGGTAAAACGCAGCATAGTAATTTTGCAATAAAGATAACTGCTATTTTAGCAACAAAAGACTCAAGAAATGGCAACTAGAGAATAATGTATATACTTAAAATGTCATTCAGGGAGGTTGAATTTGTGTTTAATTTTCATCTTGTCACTTAGCTTGGTTACAGTTTTGAGTAACATTTTGAAGAAACTGTACTTTTAAATGTACTTTTCATTTCTATTTAGTGCTTCTAAATTCACATATTACTGACATTTTATGTTAGTATCCCACGATGTCGCAAAAGCTTTAAGTTGAAATTATGAGCGGCTTAAAAGCTTTGTATGTATTTGCCACCGGCTGGTCTCCATGGAGATCTATTGCTTTGCCTGAAATGTTCCGCAGTATGGCATCAAATCTTATCTCCACTGGGATACATTTTTGTGATAAAATCAGCTATAGAGGTAAATAAATGCTTGATAGATACGTTTAATGTCATGCTGTGGAACATTCCAGACCCGTAAAGTTATATACTTTTAAGAAACAATGAATTAAATAAGTGGCTTCTTAGAAAAGTGATTGAGCACTTGAGATTACCTTTGTCATAAAAACTGAATACAAACAAGCAACTGAATCTGTCTTTTAATCTCTCCATTCATTCCTTCCTTTGTACCACGGGGGTTTGTTTGGGTAAAAGTTTCCGTTACGCCAGGTACAGCTCCAAGCACGCTCACTCATTCAAGGCACTGCAGCTGAGCGCGTTCAAAGAGGCTCTTTCAGACGCAATCACGACAGAACACGGTCAGATAAACCTGTCGCCTAAGCAGGTGCTCATGAGGCGTGGTGTGGTGGTGGCCCCCTCATACACACAGCCAGAGGTGTTGCCCTGCTGTGTTAGTGGTAACCAGGGGGATTTGAAACACTCAAGTCACTCAATAAAAGTTCAATTCAAAAGCATCGGTTAATTGATGGGATATTTGATGTGCAAGTAAAAGATATTAGAAGCTGGCAAAACATGGGTGTGACTTTGGCCTGTTCCCAATTGTGATGACTTGATCAGTGTTTCCCAAACAGGGGTTTGGGGACCTGAGGATATGCAAGCGATGGGATGATTTCTGAAGTACATTTTACAGTCTTACTAATGTTTCTGCAGGTTTGTGAACTTCAATATAATGAAAACAAGCAAATGTAATAGTTATAATTAGCATTTTGGAAATGTACTAGTTATCATATTTATTCATTTATTTCAGTTTCAATACTCTATGCAAAACAGTATGTGATAAACACAGCATGGAGAGAGAACTAAGTCAGTTCTATTTTTGTGCCCAGTCCTTGATTGTTAGTTTCGTTTGTGTCATCCATTGTTTTTGTCTTGGCCTTCTTCCATTCCTTCGGCCAAATGTTTGTTCTAAAGGTATCCATTTATTTTGTCAATGGCAGGAGTTTTGAGCCCCAGATACAAAGTTCTTAAGGTAAGCAGGATACCCATACCAAAACAGTTATCAGATTTATAATTACTAAAGAAAAACTAGTTTCAAGACTTAAAAGTTTGGGTATCACTGGACTAGATGACCAGAAAAGAGTGTATGCAAAATGGCGGCTCTTTTGGCATGTCCTGGGTCAATAGTTGACCCTGTTTCCATCATAAACTTGTCTAAATTGCTGAAGAAATGTTGTCTCTTTTGACAGAAACGCGGTAGACCTACGTGTAATTAATCATGCACAAATAATTGCGACTTGCACATTAGCCAGGTGGTCATAATGTTATACCTGTCGGGAAACACTCACTTCCACTATCTCTGACATATCCACGTCGCTAAGAAGCTCAGAGACCACGCTTCATTTGTTTTGTGTCGAAACAGATGCCGAAAAACCCAAGCGTGTGTGTATTTAGTTTAAGCAGGTGTTTTAAAATGGAGAGTGGTTCTTTGGGTGAGATAAGTGATGTCAATGGTTTACTCAGGCTTGCGTTTGCCCTGGTTGAGCAAACAGTAACAAGCCTGTCTCTCTACTGCGTCTACTGTGCGTGTGTGTGTGTGTGTGTGTGTGTGTGTGTGTGTGTGTGTGTGGTGTGTGTGTGTGTGTGTGTGTGTGTGTGTGTGTGTGTGTGTGGGGTAGGGTTGTGTGTGGTAAAGGGGATGGTGAGGAGACAGTGTAAACAGATGCTGGTCAGTCAGTCAGCTCCTCCAAAGTCTCCATTGAGGGGAAACCAGACAAATCATAGAAATAAGAGCTTTGTGAGCACCAGGGCGCCTGACAGGAAGTCCCAGTCAGCATTTTGTACAGTCGCTGTGTTGCTCTCTGTGTGCATGTCTGCTTTGGGCCAATGGTGTGTTATTTGTAGTCTCATGTAGCACTAGGGCAAGGAGATATGAAAAAAACAAATTAAAAAATCCCAAAACATTTTCATCACATCACATTTTTTTCCTTATATTAATTGATCAAGATGTTTTGATTATATATGTTTGTCTTACTAAACGCAAAACATAAATACATGCAAATTCCATAGTTATTCTCTGAACAAAACAATACAGGCTCATTGCACATTAACCCAACATTTCCTGCAAAGTCTGAACTCATCTCCAAACCACATGAGGATCGGGTGTGAACTAAAACCATCCAAGCTGAACATTAATTATTAGAAATGACAAAATCTTGATTAAAACTAAAACAGCCCTATATACCATTGAATCAAGGAATAGGGATAAATCAGGACTAAACTAGGATTACATTTACAAAAAAAGGGTCAATCCAGGGCTATAAATGTTTACAGCAGAACAAAACCAGGATTCAACTAGGACTAAGCCATGAATCAACCAGGACTAGTCAAAGGTTAAATTTGGAAACTAAACTTGGATTCATTAATGCTCCACTATTTCACCCAAGGATAAACATGATCTTAATCTGGACTAAACCAATGCTATACCAGCGCTAAATCAGGACTAAACCAGGACCAAACTCATCCTAAAGTATGAAACCAAGGCTAAACCCTGTACGACGCCATATCAGGAATGGAATATTAGGAGTAAATCCAGGCAATAAAGCCAGGTGCTGGAGGTCCTGTGATCCTGGACCACCTCTCCTACTACTAATACCACTTCTGCAAATACTACCATCAGTTTGTCTGCTCCCCTTAAGTCTCCATTCAAGGGAGACCAGACAAATGGCAGAAATAAGGGCTTTGTTTGCAGTGTGCATGACAGGAAGCCCCAGTCAGCAGTACGAGTTTGTATTTTGTTGTGTGTTTCTCTGTCTGTCTCTATGTGAAAATGCGGAGTAAGAAGCCGCGGCGCGGATAAATGACTGCTCGACTGAACCAGATTAGGCACAGAGCTTGAACAAAAGCTCTTCAAAAATCTATTTTAGATCCGACAAGGTTGAATTATAGAAGAATCTATGAATGTTACCGATCCACATGATAACAAACTGGGTCCTGAGGAAATGTTGTTATTCATAGTTTAGGCTACTTTTCAAAACCAATAAGACATAATGCTGTCTTTTAATGCAGTCCTTAGTATTATTATATCCATTATTGCTTAGTGGTTAAATGGCATTACCCTACAGCACTGAAAAGTCCCTTTTTTTCTATCTCCAGTGTTGGGAAATTTTCCATATTTGAGCTCTCTTTGTTTAAATATGAAGCAAGAAATTGGCGACTGCTCTTGATAATTCAGACATTGTTAATGGCACCAGTCATCAGAGGTGAAAAATGAATAGAAGTTTGCATCTGTAAAGTAAAATTTATTATTTATTTATTCGAGCCACAAATACAGTTATAATGGCATTGGTGTAAGTAGAGCAAATGAGTAATAATAATAGTAATAATAATAGCAGAAAGTTATAGAGCCCTGCAGGTGACATTAGCAAAATATAATGTTTTCACGTGGCCACAAGATATTATCATGTTCCCACGTAAAAAAAAAAGAAAGTATATATATAAGTATGTATATTATTTTTCTTATTATATTTTTTGACGGGCAGGTATGGCAGGTATGGCAGGTATGGCAGGTATGGCAGGTGACCTCTTGGAGGTGCTCTTAAATAGCATATACCAGAAGAACAATTGAAAGAAAGGATAAAAGATACCAGAATGCAGGACGCAATGGACCGTGACTCCAAAACCAAACATTATTTTATGCTGGGGATGAGTTCCTGGCGCGGAGACCATGCTCCAAACACCAAAAGCATACATCCACCGATAACCATTGAGTCTCCAATTGATTAAATATGAAGCTGACAATTAGCTCAAAGTTAGCATACTGACGAGGGTAGAGTCCATGAATTTGTAATATGCGCATCAAATGTCTTTTGCTCAAATGTTGCTCAATATATTGTCGTAACTCATGAAAATATTATATTTTGCTAATGTCACCTGCGGGGCTCCGTAGAAGAAGATATAATCCTTGTAATAATTCCCTTGTAGTCAATTTTACATTAGTTTCCTCTTCTTAGGTTTGTGTGAAATAATTTTTACTAATATTGTTTTTCCCTGTCCACAGCTTTCACTTTGTTTTTCTATTTTCACAGCTGACTCTGCTGCTGAACCTGACCTTGGCCCATCAGTGGACTCTGAAGCTGCCTGCGCTTGAGTCAGTCCACCACATCATGACCTTTGACCCCACTGACAGAAACTTCCTCTATGTGATGACATCAAATCATGTAAGAATGCTGTCCTGTCTTTACATGCTTGTTTTCCCTTTTGCAGTCATATGATTAATATTTATGGACACACACTTGAGAGATGATTCACTCGGAAAACATCCTATTAAATTACTCCACAGGTGGAAGTAAAGTACGTTTAACTCAAAACAGACTGTAACAAATGCTGACAAAAGAGTGAATGGCAATATTTATCTAATACATTTTGTCACCGGCTTAGCATACAAAATATTTTAGTATAAACAATCTGCGCACAACAAGTTGTAATTTTACTTTGACTCTGCATCTATTAGATGTTTTATTACTAGATTCAAGATGTTTGTATCGTATGAATGGGGTCTGCGTTTCAGAATTTCTATTCTTTGCTTACTTTTAATAGAAATGTTTCTGAAACGCAGACTCCATTCATACATTGAAAACACCAGGCGTGTAATGGGAAGGAACTTTATTTTACCAAAAATCAATTCTTTTTTTTTTAAACAAACAGTAATTTATAGGGGCATGTATGAGTGGAATCATATTCCAAAACAAAACAAACTACAAATAAATATAAAAGTGTAACTCTGTATTACTGTTAAATGGATTTATGCATTTCGTGTGTTAAGACGGACTTTGTAAAATATCATTATAGATTTTTCATTTGATGTACTTGAACGATATTAACTCATATAATTTATGAAGAATATATATTTTATAATTGTACATTTATTCTCGGCTTGCTGCGGCTAATAGGGCTCCTAATGATGAATAAGCAAACATTGTAGTGCCTTTGTACGGTCACAAAACATTTTCTAGTCATCAATAGATTAGACTATACATTTTCTTTCTTTCCCCTTCTATGATTTATCTAGTTGCACATTGACTCAAGGCCAGCGGGCTTGGTGGGTCATGCTTGTGATAGGATGTGGCTTCACCTCCAGAGCTTCTCCTCCAGCGTTTGCCGACAACATCAAAACTAAATAGCAGTTTTGTCTCTGCCAGAAGCTGTGAATACAAGCTTTAATTTGGCCTTTAAATCTGACACAATAGCACTTTTATTGTCTACATGTTAATCTAGAAGCTCTGGGACAGTGGTATAATTTATCTGTGGAGTATTTATCAGGACATTTTAAGTGAAACTGACATGTATTGTAATTTTTATTTTTATTTTCTGTGCTGGCGCCACCGCAAATCTTCTGCCTCTTATATCCCGGAGTTCACATATTTACATCAAATGCCCTATGTGAGTGAACCCATGAAATACATTTGTAATAATAATAATAATACATTTTATTTAAAAGCGCCTTTCAGAACACCCAAGGACACTGTACAAGAGAATAAAACAACAGAATTTGTGACTGCTTATGGACGCTTTGGCTCATATTATTCACCATAAATGTGATGCGAAATAACGTTTTAAACAGTTTTTGGTTTCGAGAGGTCAGGTCCCAAAAATAATACAAAATCAAACAAAGCACACACACAAAAGCTACATAAATATGGCTTTATACCACAACTTTTGTCCTGTTTTGTGCAGATGCTGAGGGTGAAGGTGGCTCAGTGTGACCAGTGGAAGAGCTGCAGTGGCTGCTTAGGAGCTGGAGACGCTCATTGTGGCTGGTGCACGCTGGAGAACAGGTAAGCACCAAATACAATCAACTATTTATGTTTTGAGAGATTTTTCTGACAAGCACTGCGAGTAGATTTGCGATTTATGTTTGAATTGTAGGATTTTGTTCAGAGTAGGGCTTCAACTAATGACTATTTAACCTAGAAATATTTTTTTTGGTTTCCTGTATCTTTTTTGTAGCCATGCTTTGTCTGAGCCGTACAATCTCTTCTCGGCACATGGAGTTTGTGTATAGTCCAGATAACTAAATACGATTCCTAATTTAGTTAACAACTGTCAATAATGGATTGATTGCAATTTATTGATGAACTTGTTTCAGACCTTGTTATGAGAGTTACTATTATGATAATGAGAATGAGGTCTATCCTAGATGGGTCAACACGTTCTATCAAAGAAGAAGGATAGTTTCTTGTTTGCAGAAGGATATCTATTTATTGAATATTTGCTTTTTTTTGTGATTTGCCAATTATGGTTATTCACATTGCTATTTTGATTCAATTAGGATATAATTTGCTTACACTTCTTGAAAGATGCAGCAAGTAAAATTAAAATTTAGTACAAATCTTTCACCTTGGATGCAAAGTGCAAAAGAGCTGTGGATTTGAGTCAAGTTTGGTAAAGAAGCTACAGTATTATACGCATAGTAGTAGTAGTAATAGTAGTAGTTGTTGTTATTATGAGACATTCCTCTGTATTTAAATTCACTGTGACTTCTTCATGTCTCAAAATTGCAATAAAATATGATTTACAGTTCCACGGTGCAGATCCGTAAAACCAATGAGGCTTGTTTTCGGGTTCCTTCTAAATCTTTACGACGCCGTGCTCAATGACACTTGGCAGAGGAAACACACACACAAACTAGACAGTGTTTTGGGCTACAAGTAGTGAAATAAATTGTCTTTACATTTGCCTTGCGCCCAAAGCGACATCATTGTTTTGGCCCATCCCTCAGTACTTGTATTGGGAATGACAGGCGAGGAGTGACTTGGCTGAAGTGTTACAAGAGCTTTGATTAATGTGGCTGGCTCGCTCGCTCACTCGCTGTGGCTTGGCAATCTTGTTCCTTCTTTTTTGGGCTGTAGTTTGTTTGTTTGTTTGGGTAATATGCCCGGTATGGCTGGACGCTTGCTAGCTCGTGATTAAAACGGATCAGGCTGAGATAGTAGCTGGATTTCACATTGAGCTCGGGAGGCCCCAGCATTGCCAGAGGCCATTCAAACCAGCAAGAGTGGAACTGATGGCTGTAGTGTGTGCGTGCGTGCGTGTGTGTGCTTGTGCGGGCTATCCCTGTCATATTTATCTATCTGTCATTTCTTTATCCTACTCCTTTTCTCTCGCCTCGCTGCACTTTTATGCCCATGCGATTCCCTTCTCTGTCTCGTCCCTCGCGCTGAGACTTTGGACTGTCTTGCTAGTGACAGTAGTAGTATAAATAACAGAAGTAGCAATTGATTTAGTACAAATAATACAAATATATAATTATCAACATCTAAATAGGGATTCACTAATTCTGTGTTTTGGTCTGATCCACTGAATAAAATACTGAGCATGTTTTAAGTTGCTGTAAACAACATGTTTCTATTAGAGGTTGAAGACGCATTGAAAAATGTATAATACCGCAAGTGTTGTTTTGGCAATGCTAAAGTAGAACATCAAGTATGTTGTCTATTAAAACTTTAAAAAAAATTGGCTTAAAAAGAAACAAAAGCGTAACATATTCAAAGTATACGAAACTAGTATAAAGAGATATTTCTACCCGTTTATGGTACTTTTTCACATTTTGTGCTGAACCAAGACATTTATAGGCACATTCCTGATTAATTGTTAAAATATTGTCTGAATATCATTTCAAAGATAGTCGAAAAAGATTCAGTTGTAGTCATCTGGACTCTGTTTTAGAAAAAACAAAACGTTTCAACTCTCATCCAAGAGTCATTCTCAATCAGTGAAACAAGTCTGAGAACTCCTGTTTTTATCCTACTCTGTGAGAGCCCTGCCCACAGGGCGGGACCTCCTGCTAATGGCCCATTGAAACTGGGATGGGACTATTGTTCTGTAGTTCCCTGCCTCACCTTCAGTGCCTATTTAGCATCCGAATGCCCCGGGCGTCTCCAGGGTTTCAGCAAACCATTATAAACAACTGGAAGGTTGAATCTTAAACCTCCATTACGATTTAAGGAAGGATTCTCTTTTTTAACAAAGATTGCCTCCTTAACTCCTCTTTCAAACCATCTTTTCTCCCTGCTCAGAATCTCCACCTCACTGTCTTCAATAGAGTGATTTGTGGCTTTGAGATGAAGATGTACAGCGCTCTGGGTCCTGAACTTGCGTGTCTTCTGTGCTGATAAAGCCTCTTGTGAAGTGGCTGTTTAGTCTCCCCTATGTACCGCTCTTTACAACTTTCTTCACTGCATTGGATAGAATACACTACATTTCTCTGTTTTTGTGTGGGCATCTTTGTCCTTAGGGTGAACCGGTTTTTGTCTTAAAGTGTTGCCTGGTTTGAAATAAACAGGGACTTCGTGTTGTCTTAAAATTCGTTGCAGTTTTTCTGACAGTCCTGAGACATAAGGATAGAGACACCCCTTCTTCTTGGTTCTGTTTCCCTTTTGTCCTTTTGTCCTGCTTCTTGGTTCTCTTCACTTTGTTCAGAGCCCAAGTCGGGTATCCACAGGCTGAGAGAGCATTCCGGACGTGTTTCCTCTTTCCGCTTGCCCTCTGAGCTGGTGGCACCTCTTGTGCTCTGTGTTGTAGTGTTCTGATCACTCCCAGCTTATGCTGTAGTGGGTGGTTGGAGCCAAAGAGCAGGTACTGATCAGTGTGTGTGGGTTTCCTATAATATATATATATAGGAAACCCACACTGGGTGAGACTAAACAGCCACTTCACAAGAGGCATTCGATGCTAAATAGGCACTCAAGGTGAGGCAGGAAACTACAGAACAATAGGCCCATCCCAGTTTTCAATGGGCCATTAGCAGGAGGTCCCGCCCTGTGGGCAGGGCTCTCACAGAGTAGGATAAAAACAGGAGTTCTCAGACTTGTTTCACTGATTGAGAATGACTCTTGGATGAGAGTTGAAACGTTTTGTTTTTTCTAAAACAGAGTCCAGATGACTACCACTGAATCTTTTTCGACAATGGAACACTCCTGAACGAATGAGGGATTACACCGACATTTCAAAGATAGTGCAAAAAAAGAAATAGCGAGATACTCAATATCTCTCGATATGTCAGTATCCCCCAACTCTCGTTTCTAACGTAAAAAATGTACAATTTTAATTTTACCAAAGGGTTTTAGTTGTCATAGTATTATATAGCTCATATTGACAAAAATGAATACCTAATTATTATATTTTTCCAGACTATATTATGTCAATCCAACAGAAATGTGTTAAAACATATCTTTAAATGTCATAATTGAGGTTTAATTATCAGGCAAATGTCTGTTAAATAAATCACAAAAGTGAAGAAATATAATCTTTTACACATATTTGAAATTCCTTTTTTTCTATTTTTAATCAGCTCTTTCTGTAGTTTTTTTTTTAAACTTTGAACAATATACTGGATATTCAAATTTGGCATATCTTCAAAACAACAGATATACTATGTGATATATATTGCCCACCAGTGCTGTTTTGTACTGTTGGTACACTATCGTTCTGATCTAGTTGCTAGTTGTGTATATGTATTGTATTTAAATCATTTGTATTCTACACATTATCTTGCATGTCCTTATTTTAGCATAGTCCATACTCCAAAAAACAACTATTATTATTATTATTATTATTATAATAAGATTATTGTTATTATTATTATTATTATAAGATATTATTATTATTATTATTATTATTATTATTATATTATTATTATTATTATTATTATTATTATTATTATTATTATTATTACACTGTTTTATGTTGCTCCTTAATGCTGAAAGTATGTGAATTGTTCACTGACAATGGAAATCAAACTGATTCTGATTCTCTATGCCATAGCTCTCAATCAATCAAGAGTAAGTGTATTGCCATAGTAAACTGAGTGAGTCTACTCTTGTAATGGCTTGTTATCATCATAAACCATCACTTCTTGGCCTTTGATCCAGTCAGTCTTTGCCCTTCCCCTTTACAAATAGGAGATAATCCAGCTTGATGTGTAGAACTGCATTTTTCTGTTTCAACTTGACATTTAATTGAATAAATCACATGGTTGACCTGTACAATATACTATCACATCCAAACAAATTCCAGAGTGCAAATAAATGCCAAAAAATCCCCTGCTTTGTCTTATTTGCACCCCCTTTTTGCTCCGGCTTTTCCCTCGTCTGTCTTACCCTCATCTTTTTTGCTAGAGCTTTGAGACTTTAGTGATCTGTCTCTCGATGTCTCTGTAGCCCTCCCCTCCTCCGCCCTGGTGCCCTTGTCGTCCTCTCTGTGCTCGTACAAAGAGCTGTGATTGTGATGGCGGCAGTGGGAGGGGAGAGTGCACACTGCCTCTTTTGACGATGAAATGTCAAACTCGGTAAGTCTATGTGTCACTAAGCTGTCTCTCTCTCTCCCACTGATGTCATGTGTGTGTTGGGCCGGTCACGCAGTAGCCGCTGGGTCCCAAAATGCATGCAGCCTGGACAGAAACGGGGGAGTTGGAGTCAATCTGTAAAACCACTAATGTCTCTATGGGGGTCTGGGCTGTGTTATGTTTTAGTCTGATGTCTGCTGTGTGTGTATGTGTGTGTGTGTGTGTGTGTGTGTGTGTCTGCATAAGAACAAGTCGTGTTTGTGAGAGGAGACCCTTTTGTTGTCTGAAAGTGGATGAATGACTGTAGTATCCTGTGATCACTTCTTTGATGCATGGGCTTGATTAATTTTTGGCAAGAACACAGGCACTGTTCACTGATAATATCAAAACCCCTCTAATAAATATCACAAGGATTAAATAGAAACCCAGAGCTAACGGACTTTCTCTGCTCAGCAGTGTTTGTTTAAGCGTTGTAAAGCAAAATTGTTTGAAATTAGCCTCATATTAGACACCTAGTTCTATCGTGTGGCAAGTCTCATTATTTTAACTATAGACATGAATATATTGAATGTAACATTACTGAAGTATTATTGCTTCTTTTTGTGCTAGGGATGTCAAGATTATTTGGTTAATCGATACTCGTGACTATACATCTTACAATATACATCTTACAATATAAGTGTAAGAACTATAAATACTTATCAAGACTATTTTAGACACAAAGATAAGTATTTTTAATTCAATCAACACACATTATCTGGCTTTTTTTCCCACATTCCCTCATTTTTTTCATTCAGAAATGTTGATTTCATAAAGCTAGGCACACACTTTAGGAATAATAACTTGTTAACATAGCAGAAATTAAAGAAAATGAAAGATTCCACTGTTTTTTGTCACAATAATTGTAACTCTTTTATATCGTGACATCCCTATATCGTACTGGTGCAGTTTTCTCAGACTACTACCCCTCTTAACACTACGCCCATGACCCCCTGAACCTGTGAGTTAAAGTTATTGAGCTTTTCTCTGTTCCTATCAACAAGATCTCATGAGATTGTGCACACATGTGGAATGATCTTCTTTCCATGTGTTTACATTTGGCTTGGACAAAAAAAAGGTTGGCAAGTTACAAAACGCATGGCTACAATGACAGCCAAATATATATAGAAATGGTGAACCACACAGTTCATATTATTATTATCATTTTGCATGCCCTTATTTTAGCATAGTCTGTCAGTTTCACTATTATTCTTCTTCTTCATTGTTTTACGTTGCACCTTATTGCCAAAGCAAGTTCCTAGTTTGTGAATTTTGTTCACTGACATTGGCAATATAACTTTTTTGATTCGGAGTCTGATAAATTATGTCAAAATCTCATCTTGTCTCGTTCGGATGGACCCAATTTTGTGTGTCGTCTCATCTTGTGGGAATTGTGTCTTGGCCCATCCCGAGTTATTGTTTAGCAAAAAACGCATAGCTTCCACTGACTATACTGCTACTTTCCTAAATGTCTCCAATCAATGAGGTATCTAATTTAAGATCTGCTACACATCCTACTTTTACCACTCATACTACTTCTGAATAACGCTACTACCATTTTATTACTTCTTCTTAAATCCTTTAGTCAAACATCTTCTTTTTTCTACTTCACAGTAACTTGGTTTGAGGATTTTACAGTATGTTCAGCATCACTCCATCCGTCGACACTTGAGGAGGTGGCGTGTCTTCTCAGGTCATAATTTAGCTGCATATATGTTAACTATGTTTATTTTAAGAACTCCTTTGAAATAACTTAAAAACTGCGCTGGAAAAAAGGGTGATCATGACATTTTAAGATCCTGCGAAAGTCTGAATCTGAAATGAGCCTATTGTGCTTGATCACAATGGTTAAAAAGGCTGTGTCTGACAAGTACAAGGAAAAAGTGAAATTATATATGGGCTATGTGTCATCTTTGATATTGAAGATGGAGCTACGGTTTGCAATGCAGGACAAAAGGAGTTACTTGGACAGTATTGTTGCTCCTCACTCGCTGTTTGTTGATTCATATCTCAAGGTTTCTTTTCAGATGTCATTCTCAGGAAGTGGGTTTTTGAGCTCACATCAGACTTTATCTATGAGCTGTTCAAGGCCTAATCTGAAATCTGAAAAAGATGTATTGTACCTTCTCTACTTTCAATGTATCATCTATGGGCCTTAGGGGGGTTTGTCGTGCAGACCCAGGTAAACACAGACGTTCACTCTCACATTCATTCATGTCCATGTAAAAGTCACAATAAAATTTATCTCATTATCTGACTTTATTACAGTCATTAAAGCTATTAAAATGTTCTGGTAGTAAACCCTTTGGCTGCTCTCTCTCTGTCAGGGGTCGAAACAGTAAATCATTGGCGTTAGATACTTTGTTATAGTTTTTGTGCCCAATAGAACCCTCTTCCTTTATCCAGACTCATATGAATAATCATTGTCCTAGCACATTTTCAATGGTAGCAAATCGCAACTAACATCCTCCGCAAACAACAAAATATCTCTACCTTACTGCTGCACTATGTCACTTCTCACCAGAAGTCCTTTAAGACTAAACACTGTAGACTTTTTTAAAATATGCTCAGAAGCTTGTTATTTTTTTTTTTTTAGTTTAGCAGTTCATATTTCAAATGTTAATGCTTCAAAATTAGATTTAAATGTGCACTCGGAACATGATTTTAAAACCCAAGTGGGAAGTTTTGTCCTAATCACGATCAGAGTTGGGGGTAACCCGTTAGCGAGTACTCTAATTACTTTTTTAGAGTAACGAGGAACGTAACGTGTTAGTTATGTACACCCATGTAATCTAGTACTCCGCAAGTTACTTTTTCAAATGAGTGTCGGGTTAGTTTTGGTTATTTCATCATCTCTTTGCCGGTCGCGTTGTCTGAATTTGTTCACTGACAATGGCAATAAACTCTTTCTGATTCTGACTCTGATTCTGATTTCTTTTTGGCTCCTCACTGCAATCCCAGAGCTCGGCGTGTTGTGAGCATGCGCACTGCACAACTAGTGACTCTTGTGACGCCAAAAAGAAATCAGAATCAGAGTCAGAATCAGAAAGAGTTTATTGCCATTGTCAGTGAACAAAATTCACAAACATAGGAACTTGTCTCGGCATTAAGGTGCAACATAAATCCCTGATCAATAATAAAAACAACATATATTCAATCAAAAGGGCATGCATTAAGAAACAATTTAAAATGACTATAGTATAATATAAACCAAAAAAGGCATTACTATGTTTACAAGAATTACAGTTAAATTTACAGTTGTGCAGAAAGTGACAGTGAGTGTTGAATAATTGCAGTTAAAGTGGCAGGTGTTTAGAAGTGTTCATGAGTCCAACGGCAGAGGGAAAGAAACTATTCTTGTGGCGGGAGGTTCTGGTCCGGATGGACCGTAGCCTCCTGCCTGAGAGGAGTGGTTCAAATAGACCATGTCCAGGGTGAGAAGGGTCAGCTGTGATCCGACCTGCTCGTCCAGAGCCCTGGAGACGTACAGGTCCTGCAGAGATGGAAGTCTGCAGCCGATCACCTTCTCAGCAGAACGCACAATACGCTGTAGTCTCTGTTTGTCCCTGGCTGTGGCTCCAGCGTACCACACGGTGATGGAGGAGGTGAAAGGATGGACTCAATGATGGCCGTGTAAAACTGCACCATCTTCTGCACTTGGCTTCCCTCAGCTGCCACAGGAAGTACATCCTCTGCTGGACCTTCTTGATGAGGGAGCTGATGGTGGGCTCCCAGGATTACCTCACTGCTGTCTCTGCTCTACACTGATAATTACCCAAAAGCAACAAATATACTTTTAGCATTTTAAAACAACTTTATTCATCTTTAAAATGTTTAATTAATCAAGTTTTCCATAAAAGATGGATCTAAAATGCTTTTTAAAAAGTCACTAGTATTTGAATAGTAGTTTTCATGCATACTTATTACAAATTTGGCAGCTCCACTTTTACATTTTTAGCCATGATGCAACTGTATTTAGCTCTTTCCACCACTGGCAATTAGATCGTTTTGGCCTCAATTATTTTATATTTTGGTGGTAGTTCAGTTTCATCATTACATCTATATTTTAGAGATACAGCTAGCGCAGCACTTTCACTATTCTTGTCACACAACATGGTATGATTCCTTCTTGCCTTTTTGCTGACCCCAATTACAGAGCTGGTACTGGCTGAACCTGTGTCATCCTATGTCTGTCTCTGAATCAAAAACACAATCACATATGTTCTACTCCAGACAAGGTACTCGGTTAGCCCCTCTTCAAAAGCTCAATTACCTCAATTCATAAGTGACCTCAACATTAAACTCAAGAAGAAATTAGTTCTTAAAACGAGGTGAAAAACACAAAACAATGTTCGTTTGTTGGAACATAATTACACAAAATAAATTGATTTATTTATTCATTCAAATGTACAAATTATATTGTTACATGAAGATTATAATGTTGCTAAATTAGAATAATAAAGTATAAGTTTACTAAAAAACAAGTCACTAAAATGTCACAAACACCACATGAAATG
Organism: Chaenogobius annularis; assembly: GCA_015082035.1. NCBI lineage: Eukaryota > Metazoa > Chordata > Actinopteri > Gobiiformes > Gobiidae > Chaenogobius > Chaenogobius annularis. The sequence goes on from BJKM01000115.1 coordinate 560,552, forward strand.
TAGGACTGTGACTAAACCTGGAACTAAAGCTGGACTAAACCAGGACTAGAACAAGACCAAACCAAGTCTCGACCAAGAACCAAGGACTAAATTGGGCTCAAACTTGGACCAAAGTGTCAACGCACCCACAAAGTATAATCGGACTACATAGTAAACCCACCACTGATAGGAGATCTATTTAGTTTTATTTGCTGCACGGTTTTTCCTCATTTTGGAAGGAAGTAGAACTGATTATTGGATACTTGGAAAGAAGTGGCAATTGCTAGTCAAATTAGCATGAAGCTGATGAGAAGGTGTTACTGGCTGATGGGCTTATAACCGCAGAACATTTCCCCCACTGCTGCTGCTGAGTTGGTGAGTTGTTAGTGCTTCTGAGTGTGTTCGCGATAGGGGGTTATGTAGCTAGCAGCAGGGCCACTTCATGGGTTATTTTTAGTAGAGCATCTGACCTCACTGCCACTTTCTGTCCCTCAATGCCACTGGGACTCAGCGTCTGGACTCTGCACATACATTTTGCACAAACACTGGCGGGCATGTGGCGAGGGGTGAAGGGGGGGAGAGGGGGAGGACACAAGGATAGGGGAGTTTTTTTTAGTGTAAAAGTGATGAGCTCGTGTCTTTGCGTGGGACAGTGGTAAATGGGGTCTATTTGGGTTGGGCTCACTCTGCGGTCACTTTGTCCTTTTGGCAGGATTCCGGCGACGCACAGACAGTAAAGTTTATCAGAGACCCAGTTCAGTTCGAGACCGGCCCCGCGCACTGGTATTAGTAGTTATAGAAATGTGTAAGAAATAAAAACAAATACATTTACAAATACGAATAAATCTTTGGTGATTGGATGAAAATATCACAGTAATTTTGATTCATGCCAAAGGGAAAATTGTTGCAGGCCGCCAGCAGAAGAAATAGAATCATCAAAAAATCTTTGAAAAAGGGTTGAGTTAAATATTACAATACAATACAAAACAAAACAAACTTACTTACACAAAATATAGAACCCTCACAACATATTTCCAAATGCATATCATAAACTGAACCCTGTATGAATGCTATAAATGATTGGGAAACACAGTCACTATTTTCTAGGTAATAACATCGAAAATGGCACAGTTAACCATGTTTTTTTCATCCTATTTCCAATAAATCAAAACAAAATATATACATTATTCAATCAGAGTCTATATAGCCCAGCAACTTAGGGATGTAAATAGCATGCTGAACATGACTTGCTTTTGAACTACCAATGTACTTTTTGAAAAAGTCAGTTTGGAAAATCACCTTTTTCATTTTTAATTCTAATCTTCAATTTTAGTAGCAGTTTTACTGTAAACTATATATTCAATAGTCAAATTTAGCATATTTTCAAAACAGTATTCACACATGTGTTTGTGTCTGTACCCTCCTCTTTGTATGGGACCTAGTTAAAAGGGGTCTTTTTGAGTTCTCCTCAGTCGGAGGTCACTCTGTCCTCTCACAGATGAACTACGCTTCCTGCCAAACAGACAGTCAAGTTCATTAGCGAGGCACAAGTCATTTCCAGGGCCACCTTGCTTGTTGAATGCCCCCTTCTCTCTCACACACACTGCCTATGCCCTAGACCTTCATTATACTCACAGATGGGCACACTGCTGTACTCTATGTGTCCTCCAGTCAATGCCACACACAGATGCAGAAACTGTTTTTGTTATTGTTAGTTTTCCTTACTCCACTGCCTGTAACTAGCCCCTGATCTTCGCCTGGGGCAGGTTGCCATAGCTGCAAGTGTGACCCAGTGTCAAGTCGTCGCTAGTGTTCAGCCATTTACCAAAAAAAACAACAGCAAGCAACCCTGAACATATTATGTGAATGCAGGCATCACCTCATAAATCTCTGGGCAGCCGACCGTGAAACCTGCCACTGAAAATTCCTACCTAAATTAAACCAGTAGGGCATTGTAAATTTGTGTTTTCTTTCCACACAAAAGGGTGACATGTTGACCTTAAGGCTTGGTATTCTCTCTCCGCGCTGGTGCTGTGTCGGAGCGGCTCTTGATAGTTACAAGCAGCACCATTGACAAGCAATTACTGTATATTAGATGTTCGTGTTCAAGGGAAGGCAGTGCTGATAATAGACAATCTTCCCCGACCATGTCTCATTGCAAACTTCTCCAGCAAAAAGTCTGTTTCTGCTGAATGGGCATGTCTGAGGCTCTTGTCAAATTTACAACAACATGACGGTTCAAGAGACCAAACATTCATTCAATATATAATACCTGGGGTGAATATTAAGTATGATTTTTAATTTGTGTGCAGGTGTAGTCTCCAGAAGGACTGCAGTCTGGGCGTGTCACCGCGCTCCTGGATCAGTTTGGGAGAAGGGCCACAGCAGTGTCCATCGATGACGCTCACTCCACCAGAGATCAGCATCTCCGCAGACATCAAGGTGGGTTTACTCACAGTTAAACATCCACTTTCTTTTATTTGAGCAATGCTCCTCAACATTTTGACTGATGAAATGTGTTTCTTTGCTTTTTTTGTCCATGGAGCTATTGTTTTGCTCAACTCAAATTTATATGGCAGAATGTAAAGTACGTTTAAGTTGTTTCTCTATTGTTGTTGTGCCGACTGGGCAGAGTTTAGCGAGCCTGTTTGTTACGGCAGGGGGAGATAAATGACACTTCAACTTGCCTCACAACAAACACACACAAACACATCTTTTTTAATGAGAGAAAGGTAATCAGTTCAGCTAATGTATGATCACAAATTCTATATCCGTGATTAATGTGAGCATAGCTGCAGTGTTTCTGTTTTTTACTTGATTTTCTTACTTTAGATGCAGATTATATGAGAGTGCTCCTGACAGTATTTTAGACATTTCAGTGATAAAATGACAGAGCTCAATTTTCCACATGGAGGTGGTTTGTACAGAGGATGAATCGTATACATTTACTGGATGATTCACTGTTAAAAACAATGAGGTGATAATTATAATAATGATAATATAGTAATACGTTTTTGAATTAAACCATTTTATAAATCTTTCCAACATGGGAAATGTGCTATTGACTACTCTAATAATCCCATTAGACTCATTTTAATGAAACTTGACAAGATAATAAATCAAAATAACGAATACATGGCCTGTGTCATTTAAGGACTATGACGGCTATGTTGTTCTTTCTCCAGGTTTGCACGAAACAACCGAAAAAGCAGCAGCTGAGTTGAATTGGCTGGCTGAATCCTGACACGTTAAATGCATTTGACCTGTAATTATGGCTCGTAATGAGAAGAGGCGGCGCGGCGACAGGTCATTAATTGGTTCATTAATTGGTGAAATTTTCTTGTTATGTAGGTCAGCACCATCCTTCAGGCTTCCTCTAATCCACAGGAAAGGCCGCTCAAGGCTGTCCCACCAAACAGGAAGCAGCAGACAGGAAGTTAGGGTCCGAGCCAGGAAATGATTAATTCCAAAAAACAATTGGGTGGGTTTATGGACAAGATAGTGCGTGTTTCTTCTCCAGTTCTGTGTTTCCGGATTCACTAAATACACCTATGGAGTAAAAAAATAATTAAAAGTGAACATAACTCCTTTTCCCTATATTACAGGTATAAACTTTATTGTAATGGGCCCATGATAGAAAACACCTTTAGATTAGACAATTATCATGATGAAGAGGAAGTGAAGGAGAAGCTGAGGAGGCTACCAGTTTTTCTCCTGCTGGAGTCACTACTTTTACATGCACAGAGAACTCCCGAGTGTGCTAAACAACTGAACTCACTTCGTCTTTACCCCAAAACCTGACGGACCCCTCTTGTTCCAGTCTACAGCAGGTCAAAGAATAGAATTGGAGCGAGCTGAGGCTGGGGGACGTTCTGGGGCGTCTAGTCATTTAGCATTAGCACCAAAACTTTGTAGCTATAATTCTCACTGTCGCCCTTCGAGACATCTGCTGTTGTGATTTTGGGTGTTACAAAAATAAATTTAATTGCGTTGATCACACGTTATTTGCTTGCTCGCTCCGGTAGTTTCATTTTAATGCAACGAATCAAAACAAAACCACACATGCTCATAAGCGGGGAAGGTAGTTTGTCATCTCTTTCAAACGCATGTCTAATAATTACCTGGCTGTTTCTGACTCTGTGCAGTTGCAGTGACCTCTCCTAGTCTGCTCCTCTCTTTACTGTACTGTTGTTACATGCAGCATCTATTCGACGAGATGTGCTATTGGGATGCTTGAGATTCAAATCAAGACACGTCAATCGTACCAAGTTTCGGTTTAAATTGGAACTAGGGAACTTATCCGGTTTTCCTGGCGTAAACGTAGTGAGTGAAGATGGGGGAAAAGGAAGGGAGTTGTGACACAAAGCTGAAACAACAGGATGAGTAAGGCAGGGTGTCAGGGAAAATAGTGTTCGATTCACCAATTTACACCTCAAATAAATAACACAACATTTTGCTGTGATATCTTATATTTTGAAGAGCTGTATGCCACACTGCCCTTGCTCGTAGCCTATAGCTGCCTCCTTGCCTCTGTCTCTTCACACATTGAAATCTTTTTGCTGAAACGCAGTCATGTCAGCGAGGTGCTATGTTTCTCATTATACGTCTGTCATACTTCATCACTTAAGCCAATTTTAGACGTGATGCTAGCACCCCGCCATCTGTTTCTTCATTGCACATTCGCTTTTCTCAGCTTCTCTCCTTGAACTACTGAACAAATTTGAATAAAAGCCAATGTCGTTCAACCTCTGCTTAAGACTAGGCCTATTACTACTGTATAAATCACAGAGTTGGAAGAACTACTTTATAATGAAAGTCTTATTGCGTTTGAAGTTGAGAATATTGCAAAATATGAAGGAAAGGTTAAGCATTGTACATAGAGTAAAGACATATTTGTTGATACTACCTTCACTACAGAGTTTGCTAAAAGTAAATCTAACAGTCTTGTGACTATGGACCAAGCAATTGACTTATTGCTCAATAAATACGTTTTTTTATCATTGCAGTTATTTTGTTTTAAAAGGGTTTACTACAGTATCCTGCTTCAGAGTTATATTTACAGCAGCATTAAGTAGTTTGAACATTATTGACTACAGTATTGTAATATTTTCCAAAAAACGCACTTCTGAATGTGTTCTTGTGAGATGTAAGCAAAGAGACTGATACATCAATAGTCTGAATACTTCTCTAGAATATACTCTATCTACTTTTAAAATGAATGTTCTTTCTTACTATTACTACTGCTATTTCTCAAATTCCCCTCAAAGGTAAAAAAGTAATAACTCGTGAATTTATTCTTGCCTGGATTAGTTGCATTGAGTTTGGACTATCATTTGTCAAAACATCATCAATCATTATGCAAAATGTTCCTGACCTCACCTCAAAGAGCAGCGTATGATCAGATACTTGTCCTTGTGTACAGGAGTAAAAGTATCCATTATCTACATACTTTCCACTTTGGCTAAATGTAACTTCTGCAGATAACCATAAGTGCAGATAACCATAAGTGTGTGGGCCAGTGTGAGATGAGGAAGCAGCTATTGATTCACATTGATCTGTCTTTGTGGTTGTAGGACATTGGGATCTTGATAAATGGCAGTGTCCCGGACCTCATTGGCTCTCGGGTGGAGTGTGAATATGGACCGGGGGTGTCCACAGCTGCGACCGTGTACCTGGATTACGGCCCCGCTCAGATCCAGACCTGCCCTCTGCTTCCCCGAGAGAACTACCAGCCCATTCTCCCCGGCACAGGTGAGAACGGAAATCCATGGACATACAGTGGATTATTGTGGGAAACGGGACGCCATTACAGACTGCAGCTACAAGGACAATGTTATCTAATCCTAGTTACAGGGCTAGATAACTGGACAGGGTTGCACCATGGAAGGACATCTGACGTAAAACATTTGCCCAATCCATTGCGAAATCACTTCACCGTTTGAGAGAGTTGATTTGCGCTGGTAGTTTCAACTAAAAAGCCTGTATGAAAATGGAGATTTCGAGGCACAGCTAGAAATATTTAAGCAGTTGTCATCTGAGACTGGGCGTAGGACTAAAAAATATGAGTTAAATAAAAAAGATGTACCTGGTAGTGTTGAAATAAGATTTAAATTTAGATTTTATTATTATTACAGTTATTGTAAAAAAACACAATTTTCAACATAGTACTTTTCCATACTACTCTTTTATAATTTCTCTTATACTTGTTTTGATAAAACTCAAGATCACTTTACAACCCTGTTTGTGAGTACTTATACATGTTACCTATGAATTAAGCTACAGCAACAATTCCACAATTTTATTTGTTTTCCTTTTCTTGCTGCAGGAAGTGCACTTGCATCCCCAGCTACCGCAAATCTTGTAGGACATCTGTCGGCTCTGTTTTGTCTTGTGACACAGGCTGAATTTTGAATGGTTTGAAAGCTTGCAGCACTCCTCACTGTTTCCTTTGTTTGTGCAGATCATCTGACTGTTTCAGTGGCGATAAAAGTGAATGGCACAGCTGTGGTATCTGGAAACTTCATCGTTTATGACTGTGAACGGACTGGAGCCATACATCCAAAGACGTCGTGAGTCCCCAAAAACCATTGTCATACACTGTTTATCTCAAATCCCTCATTTATTCAGCGCTGGCCAAGCGAAAAACATCCATTACATGCAAATTTAATTCACTTACCTCCAAATAGGGGCTTTTTAGAGCTAGAGAAGAAGCCTAAAAAAGACCTTTCTAAGCATTTGACATGATCAGAGCTGCTCCTAAAGCTACAGCGTCACTCAAATGTCAGCCCAAATGTCTCTGTGGTATTGCTGACAAATAGCTAGAGGCAGGAGGAAGAACAATGCTGGTCCCATGTTACATTTCCTGGCATTTCATTCTGTCTCTCACTCTGTCCATTTCAACTTAAAACTGCTTTGTGTTCAAGCTCTTGGTCAAATACATGCAGTATATTTTGCTGTCATTACTTAATTAATTGATTACGTTTTCACAGGCATTTAAAATAACACTATTACACTCGTAATAATATGGTAGTAATGGCAGTAGTATTCAGGTAATAATAAACAGCTTGTTCGAGCATTCTCAGAATCAGAATCAGAAAGATTTTACCATTGTCAATGAACAAAATTCACAAACATAGGAACTTGTCTCGGCCTTAAGGTGCAACATAAAACACTGAGTAATAATAAAACAACATATATTCAATCTCTAAAATAGAGTTGTATGGAAACAAATTATTTTCAATACTATAAATGTATTTAAACTAGTTTGGTCCTGGTTTGAGCCCAGTTCAGTCTTGATGTAGACTTGGTTTGGTCCTGTTATTGTCCTGATTAAGTCCTGTTCTAGTCCTGGTTTTGTTCCAGGTTTACTCTCAGTTTAGTCCCAATTTTGATGTGCTGTTACAAGTGTCAATGCACCTTAAATGTTGTAGAACGGTCTAGTTTCAGTAGACAATCAAAATTAAAATGAGTGTTCTGTCAAGCTTTGTAATTGGATATTTGTGTACGGCTTGTCATGTCACGCATTTAGCTTTTGTGAAGGACTGTGACTTGTAGGGCCCGGTAACAAAGAGAGCTTTCTCATATGTGGAGTTAGTCCAACTTGGCTCCTTCTCTGTGCATGGTGGACAATGTCAAAGGATCTACTTTATCTGATGGGCGGACAACATAAGGGCTCATGGGGGCTACAATGTATGTGTGTGTGTGTGTGTGTGTGTGTGTGTGCGTGTGTGTGTGTGTGTGCGTGTCTGTGTGCGTGTGTGTGTGTGTGTGCGTGTCTGTGTGTGTGTGTGTGTGTGTGTGTGTGTGCGTGTGTGGGTGTGTGTGTGTGTGTGTGTGTATGACTGATTGCCTCCATTTGAAAGCATCTGGGTGTGTCCCCTTTGTTCCTTTTGTGTTCTTGTTTTGATAAAAGCTTGCCTAGGTGTGAATAGAAGAGTTGCAGGTACATGTGTGCGCTGCTCGGTGAGGTCCAAGAGTGTGAAATTGGACGGCAGTTTGTTGGAGGTGATAATGAGCTCAGTGCCATTCTCACAGGAAGCTGCACATTGGGCTGGAAACTGCAGTGGGAGAGATGCTCTATCTGATTTCAATCACTCCAATAATCCCCAAAGAGACAGCATTATGAGCTGCTCCTAAATGCGGCTGCATCACACAGTCCAGTGTCAGGGATTTAGGTGTGTCTAATGTCTGCAATAAATTATCTTTGATCCAACTGTCATAAATATGCATTACCCACCGTATTTGTCTTTGTCAGTCAATATTTGTATGCATTAACAGGAATTTCACACATCTACAAAGTAGTCTGACTAAAGCTAAGGTGACCATATGGTTACCATACCATATGGTTACCTTACCTTCGGTAACCATATTCAATAGATGACAGTTTACTAAAGAACTACTTTTTTATTCCACATACTTTATGGCAGAAAATTATTATAGGAATTTTCTTGGAGCCAAATCACGATTTTGTTCACAATTCTTTGAAAATGTATATAAAGTAATTTCTCTCTTTCTGAAACATGTCGGTGTAATCCCTCATTCGTCCAGGAGTGTTCCATTGTTGAAAAAGATTCAGTTGTAGTCATCTGGACTCTGTTTTAGAAAAAACGAAAAACGAAAATAGTTAATAGTAGTTAGAGTCCAGATGACTACAACTGAATCTTTTTCTACAATCTCTTTCTGAAAGTTCACACATCACTGTGATTGGTTGAATCAACCTGTCACTCTCTCAGAGCCTTACAAAGGCTGACCTGGAGGAGGAGTGTATTAAATAGAGCAGCGTTTCTCAAACTGTGGTACGTGTTAGGTGGTACGTGGACACCTCTTCAGTTCTTTTGTAATTTTTTTCCAAATTCTTGCTCTTCCTTGAGTAATGTCTAAGATAAAACTACTGGGGCAATAGTGTCTTCCTAATTATGGTCCTAATCCTAGTTATCCCTAAAATAGTCCTGTTATAGACTTGATTTAGATCTGGTGGCACTCAGAAAACCACACCTTTTCTTTGGTGGGACTTGGTGTAAAAAGTTAAAGAACCACTGAAATAGAGAAATAGTGAATCACAATATGAGAATATGACAATTGCAGATTATAACTGTGTTCAGATCAAAATTGTATTTGTATCACCATATCACCCAGGCCTTTACTCTATAGACTTTACTCTACTTTCACGACCAACTGTCTCTTCATAGCCCTCTCTAATCTTATGATTAAAAATGTGTACTTTCCCCATTGTGAGACAAACAAAGTTATCTTATCTGCTGTACATGGTGTTTAATGATGCCACATTTTTGCGCTATATAATATTGAGTGGGAAAAATTACATTTCTGCCTTGTACCAGTTAAACACTGCCAGCTCAGCTCTTGCTATCTTGGCCTACGTCATCAGAGGCTCACAGATCAGAGCATACTCCCTACAACAGAAGCACCAGCAGTTAGACCGGACTGGACTAGACTAGAATCCACATACAATCATTAGGGTTCTAGGTCCTGGGTCCCGCTCCGGGAGTAGCAAAAGTAAATGGACCTACCAGCTTATTACTAACTTGCTGGGTTCAAATATGTTTTTCGAGTTTAGTTGAGTTGAAAGCTGCCAGATTTATTTGCACTCTTTAGTCTACTGTAAATCCCATCTGGAGTGAGGCTATATCATCCCTGTGGAAAGAAAACACACCTATCTTTCATTTCTGCTTTCAGCGATATTTTAAAAAGGGGACTTGCCCCCAGAATACACTTGAGTAATAAAAGTAAGTATTGTTTTCAAAAGCATGCCTCTGACTCTACAACAAAGGGAGGTTTAAGTTACACCATGTCTAAAGCTGTCTAAAGCTGTTTCTCTGTTTCTTTCTGGACAAAGTGGTAATGACAGCCTGCCCAGTGGGATGCACCTTATCTGGCCTCTTTATGTCCAACACTCATTCACTCCTTTATTTTCCTCTCAAAGTCTCAGGTTTTATTTTTTTTCTCTGCTTGTGGTCTTGTCCTATTGCCCTTACACAAATAGGCTAATTCTATTAACAGTGCAATTTGAAGCCAAGAGTTTTAATGACTCATCTGTTGTAAATTGTAAACCAGATATTCAACTCTATAATAACAACATTCCAAATAGGAATAATAATTATACTAATAAAAATACTATGATCCATTATTTGTGCTGTTTACTATCACTATTGGTCCGAGATGGAAAGTAACAGATTACAAATGCTCACGTTACTGTAATTTAGTACAACTTTTGGGTAATTGTACTTTATTGGGTTTGAGATTTTTAAACATTTACCTGTAATTGAGCAAAATTCAAGCTGTTTAATTGCACTTCATCACATAAGTCACATATCTTAAGTCATAAGAGTGACTGAGTACAGTACAGGTCCCAATCATTCTAATGCGCAGCTGTCTCACATCTGTCTCTGCTCCTTTCTACACCTACGGTACAAATATAGGAGCAAAACTGCGTCGCCTGATTGACAAAATATGCAAATTGTACAAAACAAAAACAATTCTGCTTTAAACTTTTTATTGATAAAGTTTTGCAACCAAAAATGTGTAAACATGTAACTAGTAGGCTTTTTTTCATGCTTACTTCATACTTTTACTTAAGTAAAAATTTGTCAACAATACTAAAACCCAGCGACTATTAACTACTATTTTTACTATTACTTACTGCTAGTAGTTCCTATAGTACTAATAAGGCCACTGTTGTGAATGGTAATGTCAAATATATTTCTATTTCACATTTACAACTTACGCATCCCAAAATGCTGTTATAAAATGCATTTAATTCACACAGACAATGCAATTATTTACTATCACCAATCATTCAAAAAAACTGTAGAGCTAATATTGTGGAAACTTTAGTCACTTTCACTATCGCCATTGTTTCTACTACAACTTACGTCTTGTTTCTTTCCCTCCGTGTCCACCATTTTGGCATCCTCCATCTCCTCTTTCTCCCCTTAAAACTGCTCTTTGCTTGTGCACACATTTCTCCGTGACTGGGTCGTGATTGAGTGTGTGTGCTTAACCGCTGTGTCCACCGAGAGGCCCTGAGACCGTGGACTCTTCCCTGTATATTCAGCACATGTGTATTTGCCTGTGTGGTCATTATTTCGGTTTGGGGAGGGCAGCGTCGGGGAGTATTTACTGTCAGCGTTGGGTCAAGCCGAGAGACTGGGGGAGTGTGAATACAGCCGGCGTTTGCGTGTAAGGAGGGAGGCGGGTGAACTTGTGAGTGGGAGGTAGCTGTTGGGTTGTTTTAGTGGGACAGAATAAGAGTCAGTGAAAACAGCAACAACGATAAGAGCCTCCAGGGGCCATCTGCTTTTAATCAGCGCACACACACACACACACACACACACATACACACACACACGTAGATGGTTGTTTTCCATTATAGCCGGCATCTCCTTACAAGCACACCTCACTCCTCTCGGTCTGGGACGACTGGTAGCACTGGAGGCAATTTCCAGGAGAGGACAGCTGCCTGCTCCTCTGGGCTATATACTGACACACTCCACTCTCACACAAACGCACAAATGATCCACTTATAGCAGTTCATATGGAGGCAGAGTTGGGGGTTTTAATTGTACCCTGTAGCCATGTTTTGTTTCATGCATTTGACCCAGCCGTCACTGTCACTGCATGGGGCGATCTGTCAGGAGCAGTGCCCTTCCCCCAGATCTCGAGTAAAGGGTTCGGTCATAACTAGATGGAGGATTTCAATTGTTGTCTGGTTGAAGCATGACTAGCCTGGCAAAGTTGTATAAGCTTCACCCGATTTGGAAATGGAAATGAAAAGACTTTATCACTGTATCAAGGCTAATAGGGCTGCAAGATATATCACATCGAATCGAAATCAACTAGCTAATCACAGAGACAGAAAACACACAAAACAGAGAGAGAGCAAATAAACATCCATCTCTTTGTTATGGCCTTCTACCCTGCTGCGATATTATACTCAAAAGGTATCCATTTATTGTGTCCATGGCAGGAGTTTTGAGGCCCAAATACATAGTTCTGAAGTCAGTTGTTTTCAGTAACATAATTTTCTCTTATTTTGTCTTATTCCGTATAAAACCTGTAGTTTAGAGCTCTACAGATATATCCAGAATTACATGGGATTTCTGTTTAGCCGTTTCAGTCTTCTCTCAAATGTTGGTGTTCAAAATGTGAAATTTTATTTGCAAATCTTGTCAGAAATATCCCAATTGAATCAAAGTTTTTCATAAGTCTTCCTGCCCTAATGCCAATGATTTTACCTTGTCTAAAATACTGTGTCGACTGTCAGCAGCATTGAGAACCAGGTACAGCTTTATGAAACACAGACTTGGATGAGCGACTGATACGTTTAAGACATGTGGTGCTCTTATTAACTCAGACCGGGGAACCTTGAAAACAATACAGCTCTTTGTACAAAACAATTTCAATATGCCTGCTCCTCTAAGTTTTAATTGCAATACTGTTGATCGTAGATGTGATATTACGGCAGAATCTCATTCATCTTATTCACTCGTCACTTTGCTTCCAGATTTTGCCAGTTACTCCCAGGGGTGTTTTTAATAACTACTCACTAGCATCCTGCAGTTATTTTTAAAATGTTTTGGAAAAGGAAATAATGAAAAATAGTGTTTCCATGATTTGCACTGATTTGGCACGTGTTGTTACTGTGACCATCTCAATTTCTCCAAGTTTGGGACTTGAACAAAGAGTACATTGTCATAGATTCCTAAGGCATGAGTAACCACAATGTAAAACATAGCAAGGAAAACTACTGCACATATATCACCTTTTATTATCTCCTTGTAAATGTCTTCTGGCATTGCCTTTTAAAAAAATCTAACATCCTCGCTCAGTTTGCTTTGCTTAAAACAGCCGGTGGACTAATTTCTCTGAAGGGTTTCAGGTCACACAATCCAATCTTCTTTCAAATATTAATTGCAATTCACCAGGAGTGCCTTTGTAATCATTGGAAACAACAACGGCAACAGCATGCAGAATAAGCTCCACTCAACAACTTAGGTAAGGTACTGACAAGTCATTGTTCATGGTGTTCACCGTCTTATGCCCAAAGTAGCATGTACAATGTGGGCTTAGTATTAGCAGTAGAAGTATCAGTAGTATCAGAAGTAGGAGAAGTTCCAGTAGTAGTAGTTTTGGAGTAGCACAAGAGTTTAAAGTATCAGTAGGGCTGTCGTCCTTTAGTCATTTAGTCGATTAATTGGTTTATTATGTCTTAGTTGCACAACATTTTTATTACTTGACTATTATTATAATGATTTGATTTTGATTATAAGTATTACCGGAACAACAGCAAAAAAAAAGTTGGCATGGAATGAGTTAGCTGAAGGTTTGAAAGAGAATCACGAGTCTATTCTGCCTTTTTACAGATAAAGTACCTTCTAAGTCTGACTTTGTTTGTTTGGGTGCATTTGTGGTCTTGTGAGTGCAGTTTGGCTCAGATACATGATCAGAACATTGCGGTAGTTCACAGATTTGAGAGCCTTTGTTATACTCCCTTTTTAGTCGATTAATCGATCGGCAGGATGTTTTCAGTCAAATTTCTTTAGTCGACTACAGCCCTAATTAGTGGTAGTATAAGTAGTAGCCTATTTGTAACTGTACAGCTAACAGTATTGTTTTTAGTAGTAGTAAGACTGGAATCAGCTGCAAAATGAGTTGTATGTTCAAGAGCTGGCCCTCTCTAAATTCTGATAGCCTATGCGGATGTAAATGTTTCGATTGAAAGTACTGGCCATGAATCATTTGTAAATGTAAATGAGTTTTAGAATGTTTGATTCCTGTGTGCAGCTGCCTCGTGGCCAGGTCACTCGTGATAAAGATAAAGAGTTTTAACCTGGTTAAGTAAAGCTCAGATAACATTTTAACAAATCAAATAAATATACATGTAGAGATGGGCAACATATCGAAATTTAGATAATATTGTGAAGGTTGTTGTGTCGATATGCAAAATTTGAATATCGAGTATATTGTATATCATAGGACAATTAAAAATGTTTCCCAAAAAATGAAAAAAAGTGATGTTTTTCAAATTTAACATTTTCAAACAAGGGTACAGGAGGAAATTTCTGCACTTTTCTGATTCATTTTACAAACATTTGTCTGATAATTAAACCTCCGCTGATACATTTAAAGTCATCTTCTAACACATTTCTGTTGAATGAACATAATATTGCCTGACTATCTTTATCAGGACTCTCCAAAAACTATTGAGATATTAATTTTTGGCAATATCGCTGTAGATTAAGATGTAGAAATTAAACCAACCAACGTAAGTAACAACTGGAGAACAGATTAAAACAACAGTATCATCAGCTGTAATGTAAGGAATTGTGTAAGTATAAGTTGAAGTAAGATTTGTAGCAGTAAAATGCCCCTGTATGTGTATCTGTTGCTATACTTTTTAAACTCCTCACAGCTGCAGTGGTTGGTATTGGGTAAACAGCGGGGCGTGTGTGAGCAGCGCCGGTCTGCACACTGTCATTATGTGATTAATTACCAGAGTTTCTCTTGGCTCTTATCAGTGTTGCTCCACCACGTTAAGGTCCTAAATTGGGTCCCAGTACAGATAATGTAATGGTCCTCTGTGTGTGCACGTCGTCTTGTCCTGTTGATGTTCCTTCAGGTATTTGAAAAGAAAACTATTTGTCATCAAGGGTTAATTGCAGGTTACTTGAAGTATTTAGGATTTATTATTACAGCCTGATGTGCTAAAGACAAACCCTAAAGACCTCGAAATATAAAATACAGTTCAAAAATAGTATATAATTTTGTATAAGTCATTAAAAAAATACTAAAAAGTACTGAATGCATGTTACTAGTACTGCTAAAACAATAACCAGACTACGTAACTCTAATTTTTAAGTACTGAATACTCTAGGAAATGCAAATACTGCTTCCACATGTAACAGTCCAGATTTGAGTGTAATAGTGTTGTCACAATACAAACATTTTAAATGTGATTTCGATACTGAAGAAATGATTCAATTTTGGTATCACAATGATAGGGAAAAAAATATATTTTTCAGACAATAGAACAATATACAATTTTTTTAACTGTAATTTTTTGTACATAGTAATGCCTATTTTTGTTTTATACTAAAGTCATTTTAAATGGTTTTTAATTTTGATTGAATATATGTTGCTTATTATTGCTCAGTGTTTTATGTTGCACCTTAATGCCGAGGTAAGATTCCTATGTTTGTGAATTTTGTTCATTGACAATGGCAATAAACCCTTTCTGATTCTGATTCTGATAGATCAAGACCATTCTGAAACTATTCAGGATTCAAGCTTTGTCTTCCTTATGGGATTTTTTCAGTATAAATACATGTTCAAATGATACAAGCAAAGGCAAGTTTATTTGTAAAGCACAAATCCTACACAAAGTAAGTTAAAGTGCTTTACATAACAGGAAAATACAGATAAAAACATAAATCATAATTTTAAATATAAATTAGCTTCCAGCCTGGCCTGGGTATCTATGTTTTTGACAAACCTGATCTCTCAACTAATACTATGACAGCTACTGCTAATTTTTTGCCTCTTGCCACTGAAATTACTAATACTATAACAACTGATAACTCATTAGCTTTATTAATGTTACACTAATTATTTCTAATATGGGTCAAGTCCTGTCCTGCGTTGGGCCAGAGGCAGTATACCAATGTCACGCTGTAATTGTAACTACTACTACTTCTACTAACAGTTAACGTTGCTTTTCTTGTTGTAGACAAAGCATCCCCCAACATCCTTCACAGCATTTAAGGCCCTGTTTATGTGCAGTTGCCCTTGAGCCACAGATTGTGGTATCCATGTAAAATAAAACAGTTGTAGACTGAATCTTTTGTTTTGAGTGTCATAAAATTCAGCTGAATAGTCAATACAAGAGGCTCGGACAGTCACTCCTTTACCAAAACACAATGAATTAGTGGTTTTCAGACTGCGATACTACTGGTTGATTTAACTCTCTTTAGAGATAAATTACTGTTTATTGTTTAATACCTACTAACTGTGGTTTAGAATAAGACAATTTCTGACACAGTTCTACTAGAGTCTGCCGAATAGGCCAAAATGATTGCTCAAACTTGATAAAATTATTGGAATAAACAACCGTGTCTTTCTCGCTCAAAATGGCTGTGTCTATTAAACTCCTAATAGACCTATTTGGCTCATAACAGGCTTGGTGAGACGGTCTAAAATTGATAATGAACCTCACAAAGTAATAAAACGAAACATTACTCACGCACTGGCCTTATCATTTACAGTGTGTGAATGTTTTGAGAGAAGTGCTTTGTTTTATCTGCAGATGTGGCCTGACTTGACTGCCTGTGTCTACCATCATTGGAATGAGTGCTACTGTGACTAATCATTACTTCCTTTTATTCAACTTGTGTGTTGAACTGCATAAAAATATCAGAGCTGGCTTGTACTTACAGTAGATGTAACATAAGTATAAGAAGGTATTTATCCTTGGCTTTTATTTGGGCTTTTCCTTTCTGGGTGCAAAACAGCAAATCTTCTGCCTTCCACGCTGTAGTCTAAGTAGTTTAAGCACTAGTAGTAGCAGCAGCAACAACAGTAATAGTACTAGTTGTGGTAAAAGCAGTATTGATAAAAGGGACAGCACTTGCAGTTTTTGTACAAGTAGCAAGTATCAGTAGTAGTGGTTACTGACTGCTCTGCACCTTACTGAGCAATAGTTAAATTTAAGATATTTTTTGCTTTTGGCCTTTTTATCTTACAAGTTCTTTATATCAGATGCCCTTTCTAACACTTACATTATCTTGGCTGTTTCCCCAGCATAGGGTCCTCAGAAACCGCACACAGTATCAGAATAAGAAGTATAATAAGATTACTGGAGGTAATGATGGACATATTTTCTTGTTTTGAACAGATGCGGGAGCTGCCTGAGCACCAGGTGGAAGTGTTACTGGGACCTAGAGAACCATCTCTGCATCGCCGGTAAAGATGAGTCAAAGCACAACCTGCTGCTGGAGGTGAGAAATCCTCTGTTATCTTTGGTAAATGGCAGATGCCTCGAGGATGTCTTAATATTAAAATCCTTAGACATAATCCACACAAGCTCTGTGCTTATTGTAAGTATCAAAGTCCTCCAAAGTTAGGAGAATGTTACAAAACGAATTCAGTGATGTGGACTTGATACTTACAGCAGTTTCAAACACAAACGCTTAATGTTTATGTTTTACTTTATTGCTGGATAGAACAGCTGTAGCCCTATAGATAGTGATAGGACTAATGGTAGTGTTAATGACTATTCTATATACTATATAGACTATACTATATAAATATGAGCACAACATATAACAGACAACAACAATAATTGTAGTTATAGTAAAATTAGGACTGGATATAGGTTGCATTCACACCATAGACTATAAATAAGTTCACGTTACTGTTTGGCAAATGAAGCCAATCCCAGCTTCATTTTTAGCTAATTTGGAGCCAGGTTCCATATTTGATGCGCATGTCATAGCAACCACAGAGCCAATCAGGAGCAAGGTTGTAGAAGGTACTCACTTAGCAACGAGTCGCGCTAGCTGTCAATCAAACCTGTTACCACTGAGAGTTGGAGCCAAACTAGCGGGCTATTCAATTCAGTTCAATTTATTTTTGTAACGCCCAAAATCACAACAACGGTTGCCTCGAGGGGCGACAGTGGGAACAGATGAGACAGATGTTCATAGGGACTTGGCAATGTCCCAGCTTTCCCTGTCCTTAGACCCTCCTTCTCAGCAAGGAATAAACTATCAAACCTCCACAGAGTTCCACAGTGAAGGAGAGATCTGACTCTCTCGGACGGGCTAGCGCTGTCCTCTCATTTATACAGTCTATGGTTCACAATTGAGCCCATTTTAGTCCTGATGTGGACTTGGTTTGGTCCTGTTCTAGTCCTCATTTACTCCTGATCTAGTCCAAATTCAGTTTTGGGATTAGTCCTGGTTTAGTTCCAATTATGATGTAGTGAATTTGTGAAAGTGTGAACGCACCCATTGATAGGATTAGTATTATTATTATTAGTGGTGGCAGCATTCACCAGTTTACTTCAGTTTAGGTTTTTTCACTTGAATAAGTAAAATCAGCGGTGACGTTTATTTTCTGGCTACTGTATCTTTTTAAGCTCTTTTCCTTGACCTCCTCTTGAGATGCTGTTTAGTGCTTTGGTTTTGAAATCTCAGCATGTGGAAGATTACTCTCCCTGTGTTGCTATTTTTGCCCAGGAATTATTACTCAACTGTCAGGACTTGTTTGTTGCCAGGAAATAAATACGCCCAGCATTGTCTGCTGTGCTTCTGTTTTAACTGGGAGGCTGTAGAAAGAGATTATGGCGATGTTTGTGTGCGGACGCAAAGCCTAATTAGCTGTGAACTAGTCTGTAAAGCAAACTGTGTAAAAGTCCTGGCACGGGCTGGTAATAGAGGCTGTTTATTTAGCGACACCATGTCTTTGTAACTTTATGACATTGTCTATTTGTCTGTTGAATTTCCATAAACCTCATTTTGACCACTTCAATAACCAAAAATATATTGGATGTCACAGTTTGTAGTTTGGGGTTTTATACAATTTGCCACACTAAATACTATCTTATGTTTATAGTGGAGTGATGATTGAACAAAATATGTAGAAGTTACGCAGAAGACAAAAAACAACACAGAATTAAATAGGCAAAATGTGACAAATGCATAAGTATAATTTATTACAGCCCTAATAGAGTCATAATTAATTAAGCAACTGTAGACAGTTATATATTTCCAACATGTTTTATTGTTTACGGCTTTAGTATTCGTATAATAGTATAGCATTAAAATAAGTGTGTCTCTTGTGACGTTACGTCATGCTTTAAACGGCTCAACAAGAGGTAGTTCTTGAAAACCCAAATCTATAATTGTTCTTTTCTGTTTGTGGAGGTCTTATGATGTTAATATAGCAGAATACAGGTCTTAACAGAGCATTTGTGGAGCAGCTGACAAGGGCCTGAGTCACTCACACAGTCAGACCTCCTGCTCCCTTTGGCCAAAATCTGCTGGTCTGAGCCGGACAATAAAATCTCCACAGGAACTCTGCGCTCTGACGTCCAGCGAGAGACTTTAAATAAACGCTTTTATCACATGCTCGCGCCAGGACTTTACACGGTTCTCTTTGCTTTACAGACTAGTTCACTGCTAATTACACTTTACGTCAACACACAAATATCTCCTTAATCCAATCTTAAAGGGGCCGAGGTAAAGCAAACTCCAGCAAGAAGTCTGTTTTTCATTTCTCTCTCCTCTCCTTGTCAAACTACAACCAATAAATCTGATGTTAGGGCTTTGTGAAGTAGATTGTCAGAAAAACCAACATGTATTGCACAGATGAGAAAGAGAAAATGGCACATACATTTGAGTATATAATTTAAATAATGCAAGACTGCAGTTACATTATGCGAATTGTGAAATATTCCGTCTTGTTCCTCTAGTTTAGACTTTTACAAACATTCAGAAATGCATGTGATGTTTGTATTAGTTTAGCAGTTCATATTTCAGTATTTCCTTGGATGTGCACCATGAACTGAATCATGAGTCAGTTCAATACTTCAGAAAAGAATGACAATTTTCAATTTACACAGCCAAAAATTCTCATAAACAAAAACTCGATCAGATAGTGTAGTAATGTAGGTCAGTGTGGGATGGAGAGGAAGAGGACGAGGCAGTGTTCCTGCCGGCTGAAGCCATCACGGTGTCCGGCGTGGTTTATTTTTCTAGTCCTTCATCACGTCTCTATTTGAAGCTATTGTCGTTTCGCTATGAGCCAGAAATCACTGTCTCATTTCCTGCTGCTTTAGATAAACAGGACAGGTATTTTGGGGTTTGCGGATGTGTGTTGAGAACTCCTTTGTTTTCTTAAGTACTTTATGACCTTGGTTCTGAAAATGTGGGATGGGTAACATGGGCTGTACACAGGATTCTTCCGGTGGTACTCAGGGCTAATCCGGGTAATCCTCTGCAGTTTATCTGCTTTGGAGATGATACTCTAATTTATTCCTGTTTTACTATAATGCGTCCTGGTGTAGTCTGTGTTAGATTTTTGTTTATTCCTGGTCAAGTCCGCATGTAAAGCAGACATATGCTTGATTATGCTTGGGTTATTGAGACTCGGCCGCTGCCCTTCGCTGGCGTTATAAGGAAGATTTAGGGAAAGTCACTGGGTCAAAATCATATCAATCATATCATCAATTATTAACTTTTTGGAATTTCAATAATCAGTATCAACATTGGCTCTTACTAAATCTTTACTAAATCTTTACTATTGTGTGAAAAGTCATCCAATCTTGCTGTATTGTGCATTTTCCTATCCACAGAATGCAGATTTGTGTCCCAGTTTGGTGGCTACAGAAGTTCCCCCATCTCCCTCAGGCATGTCCCAGGACTTCACCTTATTCCTCAACAACGTGAAGGAGGTATGGCAGACAGACACACTTGGAAATGGTCCAAAGGACATGTTGTGAAAATGATTGGAATAAACCCCAGCATATGGTGTGTTTGCTTCAAGCTGAGTTAAACACAGATGGATTCTTTGGGGTCAATAAACGAGCCTGGCTGAGGGCTGGCTGCTGTTATGAGCCAGATAAAACATAAACAAGCCACATTTTTGAGTCTGCAAAAAAAAAAATCTTCTAAATTGTAATTTTTTTCTTTTACTAATAAGGATGGATATTTATTGAAGCTGACATCGAGGCTCTCTGTATCATAGTCATAATGTATAAAAGACGTGGTGAAGTGCACTGCATCAGCCATGAAGACTTCAGCCAGAACATTGCACAAAACAATGTTTCAAAGTAATTCAATAAGAGCTTGAATAAGTGCTTTCAAAAGAAGGCGTGGTTTCTCATGTATCTTCTCAAAGCTGTGAAACAGTATTTTCTGCCTTTAAAATACAGGATTACTTATGTGAATCAATGTGAATATCACCTTTAGTTCTTCCAACACAGCAGAAAGCCGAGGAAGTTTAGTTCGGATAAGGTCCCTTTGAATTACTTTAATATGAATATGTTTACTTTACTGGCAATGATGCGTCATGCTCCTCCCCATATACTTTTTAATTTTGCACAGTTCTTGAATTTTGAACCACTTATTATATGCAAACAGTTCTTCAGCTTCTTGATTTCAGAGCGATTGACAACATTCAGTCTTCATTTCTAGCCACAAATCTCCACTCAGACAGTTCAGGTCTGGACTTGGCTCACGAGCCCTTAAAGAAAATCTTCATCCTCCTTAGCCCCGACCCCCTTTGCTGTGTGTTGGCTTTAGTGATATTTTGTATGTGTCTGTGGTCTCTACCTGAGATATGTACTTGTCAGCAGCCAGCACAAGCAGCTCTCCCACGATTGTGTTCGTTTTTAATTCGGCCTGCTGCTTCCCAAATCAATTTGATAAAACTCTTATTCTCATCCTTAATCCACTCCAGAGGTTTATCCCGCATCGATGATAAGGACTCGGTGAGGATCCTGTCTAAATTCCAGTGCTGAGTAGTCTCCAGGCGTGGCCCAACCGACACATGCCTCACCCTGACTGGCCTTTAGCGCAGTTTCTATGGTGACAGACACTAGTCACATACAAATGTACCCATAAACACACACAGGCGAACCGCGGCTACACCGGCCAAACATGCAGTTAGGTTTTATTATGAAAGTTTACACAAGCTGACAAGTGTCTTGATGTCAACACTGGATCAAGAGTAGAGAGGGAAATGTCAACCGAGTTTGTTCTTGAAAAGCAGCCACGGTTAAAAAATTCCCACGGTTTCGATATGCACCGATGATTACATCATAACCCGCACAGTAATATGAAGTGACAGCATAGTTATTGTGTAGCACAGACCACTGCAAACCAACAACTCCCACAAGAGCTACAGCTTTGGACATGATTTGACCAAGTCGTAAGGCCAGCACAGTTTGGTCCTTGTCAAACCCAAACTCAAATCCTTATACTTGCCCATTTCAGCTCTTTCTAATACATCAATTTTGAGGACAAAATGTTCTCTGCTGCCTAAAAGATTCCACTCAGTAACAGGTTACTCATAATGTTATGCTCTATCTGTCTTAAATCATTTAGTTATGGAAGATACTACATTTTCTTTAACATTACTTAACTATTAACATTTCCCTTTTAATCTTAAATGCCTAACTTAGACTCAGACAAATTTATTCAGCAACAAGCAATATCATGCAAGCAGCTTCAAGAGCCTTGCTTCTCAGACTAGACAGAAGAAGAAAAAAGAAAAAAAAACAGTCCGCCAGTTCAAAAGAGCCTGTCAAATCCTTGAAGAAAATAGCAAAGCCCTGGAGAGGCTGATCAAAGTGGACCAATTTAAGATGGCTGGATTCTCTGGTGATTTCAGCCACTCTTGGACTCACCTCTCTCGCGGTTCTGGGCGCTAACTTTTACCAGATTGCATTGATAATCTCGAGCTTTCCCCAATGACTTGCCGAGGTGTGGGAGTCCAGATGTTTATGAATATGAATTTTGAATGAATTGCATCTTTGGCTGGCAGGGATGATTATTTCATTTTCCAGCTAACTATGTTGGAGTTGCCAATTGTTAGCAGACGGGTTTGAAAAATATTTAAATGACTACTTCCTCCTTATAGTCTTGTTTTTCTGTGGTATATATTTCTTTACACTATTGTTTTAACAGGATGTGACTTTGGTCTAGCCCTCAATTTTGCCCTTGTCAAATTCTGTACTTTCCCTCTACTGTGGTGTTTTGAAAGCCCTGTGTTTTAAATTGGTTGCAACAGAATATTTCAACTATTATCGAAGTTACTAACACTCTTAAAGGATATACTTTTTTCAGATACTTTTGAATTGAACTATAACATAAGTAGATCATCATTCAACATTTTGTTCATTGTAAACCCCAATATTGATCTAAAACAGGTCCATTGACGTCCTGTTCAAAACTGCAGAACAGTTCTTCACAGTGACATTTCAGTGTAACGGGCAACGGATTGTCATTTACATGTTTCGATTTTTAAAAGTGACAACGTGACATAATCACAACTAACAGGGATGTAAGGGGATAAAGGATTATTCAAACATGGATGAATCACTCATAATACAACCGGCCAAGTTAAAAACTCATTGAAGTATATTTTGAATAATATGTCCCCTTTAAGCATCTTTGAGGGCAAAATGTTTAATTTAGTGACTTGTGTAGTAATTCACCTTTATTATGTTGTTCATTGCATTAACATCTGCAGAATGATTGGTTGCCTTCAAATCCTCACAAATGCCCACTTTGTTGCTTCTAACAAATCAACTTACAAGACAAAGTGTTCACTTACTGCCAAAAATATCTCAACTGTTAACAGGGCATTTTTGCATTTGCATGGCTTTACTTCCCGTCTATTCTGCAGTGTTGAATACCATTTATATTCCACCATGGTTGTTGTATTTAACAGGACGAGCAGCTGGAGTGTGACTTTGGGACAGATCAGCGTTATGAAGCCACCTGGTTGAACAGTTCGGCTGTCAAGTGCAGTGGCGTAACAGTGAGTGCACAATAAGAATTTACAAATCTTCTTTTTTTGTTTTCACGGATCACCACTGAAAACCATTTGTTTAAACTTGAGATGGCATTTCAGCAGGAACAGCATCCTCCCTGTACATACATTAGTGTTGTTCACTTATTAAATGATGTGGTATTGTTTTGGCTGCATTGTCTGTTTTTAACTTGTTTGAATGCAGTTTAAATCCTAGATTAAAATAAACTATTATTATCACCAGAGACAGCATGTGGGAATTAATGCATGCAGAGCTAAATTTATACCCTCACACACAGAAAGATAACAGACATGTCTACCACTGTTTTTTATTGTTCCATTTATATCCCCATAGCTGTCCACTCACCAAAGGACTCAAGTTTACAACCTGAATCTACGGAAAGCTGGTGACTTTGATCACGAAATATTCATAGACACACCCGAGCCAATGGAAGGTAAGTTTATGGCAGCAAATTTGGAGGTGAAAAAGTATTTATTATTGTCAGCAATGCTTCAAAATACTGATTAGAAATGTATTTTTCTTGAAGCAAATCTTCACCAACCTAGATCTAAAGCAAGGCATGAAATTGTGATCAAACGCATTTTAAATAAGGGCAGACCAGTGAACAAAGAGACTATACCTGCACTCCAGAATATATAAACCACAAAAAACTGAATTGAAGATGAACTCAACCAGGACTAAACCAAACTTGGACTTCCCCAGAACTAAACCAGAACCAAGTGCGTAGATAGGCTTCTCCAGGACAAAACCATGCAAGGCTTAAGCAAAGACTTGGACTAAACCTGTAGGACCAAATCAGGACTGAGCAGTGTGCCAAAACAAAATGCTTCTAAATCAAAGAATACTCCACCAGGAGAAATGTGTATACTACTATCGGGACCCTCAACACACAAAACCACTGAATGATAGTGGATTTTTGACAGGTGAAAAAAGAACACAATTATTGTAGCCATGCTTCACTGGCTCCCTGCATTCACCTATTCCCAAATTCAACACAATTCTGACGTCGGTTGCCTCTGTTGCTCCCAAATTGCACTGCACCTAAGCATGAATATTTTCAATTTGATTAAAACTGTTGAACAATGAACAGGAGGACAAGGAGCGCTTTCACATACAATAATAAATGCTCATGTAATAGACGCGTAGCTTGCCAAATAGTGCTCATTTAACATAATAGTATGCAGCACCTCTTTGTAAGTGCAGTTAAGGATAATAGTGACACGCAGCACTGCAATTTGAGGTGTTATGGTGGCTCTTTAAAAAGCTTTATCGTCAGTCATTGTTGAAAAATACAATTTAAGCTCCATGACTACATAATGCAAAGTGGCATGCAGTTTGTTCACCTTGGCATGTTGTGTGGAGCTACTGAGACAAGCCAATTTGAAGCCTAGGCCTCTCCCTGACCCAGATGTTGCTGCTGAATGCGTGCAGCTTGCATGCAACTGGCCAGCATGGCAATGCACTTTTCCTAACATGCAGAGTCATCAAAAATTTAAAGAAGTGCATTTTAATTTTTTTATCACTTGCATGCAGACACTAAGGTTCTGAATTGTGCTTGCAAATGCATGCACAGATGCACATGTGGCGATACGAATGGGATTTCTCACTGGGAGGCACATTGGAATATGAACATAATCATCTGTTTGGAGCAGGCTTTGTTCTCCTCCTTTTTTTCAAGTGGATTTTTATAGCCCTGAATATATCATTCTCTAAAAATGCTTATGCCTGTTCTTGGCGCACACAGCACATATGGTACTAATATGAAAGTGGCCCAATCAAGCCAGACAAACCAAATTAGCTGTAAATAATGTCTGCGTTACAGTAATTGCGCCTGTTAACATTATGATTCTGTCTCGTCAGTGGAGGTGTACAACTGCATGGTGGGCAGCTCCGACTGCTCCCAGTGCTGGGGCAGAGAGGACCAGGGTCACCTCTGTGGCTGGTGCGACAACAGCTGTAAACCACGGGACGACTGTCAGCCAATCAGAGACGAGTGCCCAGCTCCAGAAATCTACAAGGTACACTTACATTCTGCCGAGTACACACTGAAAGTATAGCTTCTTTCATATTGAAAGTCTAGTAAGAAGATGAGTAAATTCAATGAGCATGATTACTGTTTTTAAATAATAACTTTCTCATGGATAGCTGTTGCTCCTCAAAGACACTACTTCTTCACACTGAACACTTGCTGTATTCTGTGTTCACTACCAAACATCCAGTCACTGCTTGCCTAATATCATTGAACAAGCTGCTTGATCAAATCAGCTACACCTAGTCAAACGTTCCAGATGTATGATTTCTATTTTATTAATGTGGCTACTACCGGGTTAAGTAATCGTATCCAGTTACTCCAGCTCTTGCATTTGCTTCTCTGCTGCCTCCGGCTCCATTTCCCGGCTGTAAAATGGTGAATCATGGGGTCAGTGTGGAGCTGCAGTGCCCTGTGCCCAGCTTGTCCCGTGTCAGCTGCTCTGGGACTGTCTGAATAGACTCTCATTAAAACACTTGGCTCAGTAATAACAGTAACACTCACTTACAACCACTTAGCCCTCCAGGGACATGGCCCAAGAAGATGTGCAGTCACTGAGGAGGGCATGGGAACACCTACTGCCCTGCACAGCCACTCCAAAGGGGATTGGTTCAGTCTGTAGAGCTCATTGCGGCATTTAAAAGAAAGTGAACAAGAAACAGCAGTGGTTTGTGGATTTGAGGCCAAAATCTGAGCACAACAGCATTGGTAAAAAGAGTGTTTATTTTACACAGGATGTAACTGTGGGAACATTAGACGGGTAAGAGTTGTGATGCACAGTGAGTATCTTCAGAGCTGAAGACAGTGAAGTGAAATAAGAACATGGTTTTAGCTGCAACAGTAGCAAAATATACCACAGCAAAAAAGAACAGTTTCGTTTGTTAACATGTACTTATTATATATATATATATATATATATATATGTGTGTGTGTGTGTGTGTGTATATATGTGTATATGCTGGTGTTGGTGTGTATAATGATATCATGTGGTGTGTGTGTGTGGATGTAAATGTGTGTGTGTGTGTTATATATATGTGTGTGTATGTATATGAGTGTGTGTGTGTGTGTTATATATATATGTATGTGTGTGGGTGTGTGTGTGTGTGTGTGTGTATATATATACGCACGCACACACACACACACACACACACACACACACACACTGGATAACTTAAAGAGTTCGCCACCTGCTTTTCTCCATGAAGATGTTCTTACTTTGCGTTGAGCGTTCCACAGTATGACATTAAATGTATCTATTGCCATGGAGACAAGCCGGCCAATCAGTGGAGAGGAAAATTATAGGATTTTTTTTTGCAATTTAAAAAATAATTAAATGCACAATAGATTAGGTTTAATCCTTCACTGTGGAACATTGCCGGCAAAACAATATCTCCAAAGAGACAAACAGGTCCTTACAGGAAAATTTACATCGTGCACCTTTAATAAACAAATTACAGATCACTATTTTTTATCTATGGTAGCGCTGAAACTCTTTGAGCATTTCTAATTTCTGTTTTTGTCAAAGAAAAAAAAGCAAGCGTGCAATGCCGCCTTTCAGGACCTAATTCAAAATTATGATTACATTTATTAGTTTTTCATTAGTCACAGCGTTGCGCACAGCCCCATCTTCTGCCAACACACTGTACGCACTATCAGCACCACCACGGGAGTCGGTCATGGGAAGCACGGCTCACATGAAGACCAGTTGGCCCTGAACTTCCTGTAGATAAAACCTAGGAGAAAACACACAGCAGAACAAAGCAACCAGACGCTCACAAACACACATACAAAAACACACACACAGTTCCTCCCAATCTGCCCCAACAAACGGACCATATTGAAGCGTTCATGATTATTCCTAATTCTCTGTAGCTGTCTGCAAACTGTGACTAACGGGATGCTCTGTGAGAGACTAACTTCAGTGGACTCCTTCTGTGACTCAAGTTTCACTGTTGGCGAATGCGTGGGTGCACCATTGTTACAGGGGCTTGTTCACACGCACACACGCACACACACTGGCTGCGTCTCAGGGGAGGCATGCAGAGAGTCGATGGAAGGGCTGTGGTTCTCTGTTGTGAGTGATGCAACGCTTTGACGGCCATGTTTTTGTGTGTTTTTTTTTTTTCTAAACCAGACCATCCACAAGGGTTAGAGTCTGGAGTTCCCAGGCTTTTAGTGGGAAAGCCAGTCTCACCACCAAATATTCACTTATCCTACCAACCTGGCCATGAACAGCACATTGAGACCTTGCATAGTCAATTTGATAAATACAATATGTTGTGGTTGGCAGAGATTTGTTCTGAATCTGTATTTCTGTAAAAACACTGTTACTTCACAACAGTAATAGCAGTCAAATATGCAACAAATCAATTCTGCTGATCTGTTTTGGGCTGTTTTCTTTCCTACGGCTGCCACTGATCTATATGCTGTAATCGCTGCTACTGCTATTGTGGCCTTGAAAGGTCTGATCCGGATGTTTCTCATGATAGAATATTTGAATCTGTTTTGCCACAGTACTGGGTAAAAGCATCTATTTAGGTGAAAATTAGTGTAATGTGCGCTCCTTGCATCAAAATATTAGCTTTTATTCTCCGTAAAGCAGAAAGCGTGCTGTTATTATAGTTGTTGGCATTACAGTGACGGCAAAACTCGCTCTGATCTTTGAATGTTGTGAAAAGTGCGTACAAACTCATCACAGTGAATAATTAGGATGCTCAGAAGGCATTAGGTAAGTGAGCGATACACGTGGGCTGCTGCAAAGACTTTAAACTGAACTAGTACATTATTTCACATTTTTAAAACCGTAAAACTCAAGTAGGCCGACAACACCTTTAAATACTCACTTTACACTTTTCAGTGTCAGATTACACTTTTTTTTTTAAACATGTTAACCATTTGAACGTTTTGCTTCAAGGAAGTTAAATTGATTTCTTAATTTGTATAGGGCTGTATGTATACCTATAGTCACCAATGTATCAAGTTGCTTTGCATCCTTGCACTGTTTTCATTGCTTGTTTTGTCACATGCAATCTCACTCACAAGGCCATTGTAACAAAATATCAATATCACAGAGGAGGATTTCATTACACCCTCAAGTGTGGCACACATAAAACTTAATTTAGACGAATGCCATCTGTACTCAGCATTGACTCAGACGATGAAGACATTTATTCTAATACCCACACAGCCAATGTTAGACTTGTGTATGTGTGGGCATACTAACCAAATATTAGCTAAAAGGTACAGCCAAAACAGGAAGGACTGTGCAGGGTTTGTATAGGACTGTTATAAAATACCCACTTAAAACATTTGGACTTACAAGTGTCAAATTTTCAAGGATTCACATCTTAAAACAAGGTCTAACTGAACAGGACAGTTTAGATTCCTGACCACTCCACTCCTGCATTCTCTTTGGGTCCAATAGCAGTTTCTATCCAAATCAAAGGCTTTTAAAAAAGTCAAAGCATTTGAGATGGACCAACGGAGAGTTTACGGTGCAGTTTCCTGTTTTTGCGCTCACGTCCCCCTTGATTAGGATGAAAGTGCTGACCTATAACATATGGGCTTTAGTTCAATCTATTGCCTAAGGGTAGGACAGGAAACACTATGAGTACTTTTCAGCTTCTGGTTTAGGTTAAATATTGTAAAATGTGAACAGTTTTCAGTTTCAAGTGATGCTGTCCATCTCTTGTTCAACAAGTCCGTCTCAAATAACATTACAGTCACAAGCTAGTATTAACCACCTAAACGGGCCCATGGACACAGGCTCCATACATTTTTTTGTTTGAATCCATTTTATAGGCTTTTGTAAAAAAAAATCTTGACTCTTCAGAGCATCTAAAAGCTTGTGTGTCTGTTTCCTCATGTTCGTGTAATGATTGTGGGACCATGTAACTGACTTCCAGCAGAATACAAAGTGATGTCAATGAAAAGTATCAATATGTCCTGTACTTAGTAAATAAATACAGATTAACTATAGTGAATAGGTTTGCAAAACGGCTGCACCAATGCACAAAGATTGCAATACAAAAGTTGAACATAATGTCTGCCACTTTCTAAATCAATGTTTATGATTGGTCAGAAAAACAATCTTCGACGGAAAATGGCTTTAATGAGATTTAGACCACAGCTTTTCACTGATCCGAGTCTGCTGGCTTTCCAACTGCTTCTAAATACACACATTCAGGTTTGTTTGCCGTGCCTGCCATATCTCTGTTGTTCATCTTAGTTATAGCTGTGAAATGTAAAACTTTATGAGAAAAGATGTGTGAACCATCCGTCAACATTTTATATAGAAATATCTTACATATGTGGTGTCATGCCTTCATATTATCCTGGCTTTCTAAATACACCAAATCATGAATGAATAGGTTGTTTTACTTTCTCTATATTTCTATTGTATATTTTATTCACAGCACACTTTACATCAGTCTGCCCAACCCAATGTAAGAACTCTTTGTGGTTTGGAAACATAATTTATTCCTTGAACGCGTTTAATAGCGTCATTCTTTCTGATGGAGGTTTTGTCACAGACACGTATTGGCAGTGTGTGAGATCTCCCCTGAGGCCTGCCGGAGTTTGCACTGTAAATCAGGGCTTGTGTGAGGTGTAAATGAACAACACGGCAGCCTGCGTCGATGTCAGTCCTCTATGGCACCGCCGAGACTCACATGGAGCGCTGAGATGTGTGCTGATAATAAATAACTGCACCTACTCTGAGCCTGGGAGGCGGTACGTGCCACTAGACATAGTACTTACACATATGTTTGGAGACTGGGTACACTGTGGTTGATATGGATTTCACACCAATTATACCAGTTAAGTATAATTATTACACCGCAAGCATTTATACACATTTTTATACAACAAGGCTAATGTCGCAATTATTTCTGTGCAAAGGTATCACTAGTACCATCCAGCTTGTTGGATGTATAGATTTGCTTTCACTTTTGGCTTCATCTGCCACCCAACAAGGTGATTTTATATTATTTCAAAATTGGGTCATTATCAAAGGCGAATTCTCCATTTACCTGGGCTTGGGATTGACTCATCGAGCACTAAGGCTTTAGTGGACTAAACCAATTCTTTACTAAAAAGAGCAATGCTTGGTGCTGACAGCTCTATAATCTTAGCATGAATCTGACCCAAAGAGCACGCACGATATCATCGTAGTTCTAGTAAACAAAAAGGAACATCCTGTTACACTCACAAATCTCCAGTTCAGTTGTCCTTATAAGTCATTGATAATAAAGTAATTAGTCAACAAGAGAAAAAAAACTATTGGTTGAGTAAGACAGTAACAACTAAAGGCACAGTAGTGTATTACTTCTTGTAGCTGAATATTTTACAAGTACAACACACATACCATACTTACAGGGAGTAACTGTTTATTTTCTTGTCCTGCTTAACTACTCCTTCCTTTTCCTCTCCTGGTTTATTTATCCAGACTGTCACTCTTCCTAGCATTAAATTTTGCGGGCTTGTCCTCTCACCTAGACCAAACAGAAAGGATTGTTTTCATTCTTGGGCTGAGGTTCTGATAGTGCCGGAGCCAAAGTAATAATGCAGAAGGGTCACTGGGACTCGGGCTGAGCTAGGGGTCATTCGGAGGAGTACAGCTGGCCCTGTCCATGCTACAGTGGCAAGATGATACGAGATTGCTTCTGTCTGGCCGTCTCTGATGCTATCTCTAAGGCTGTGTCTCTAGTTATGGGGACGTGACGCTCTCCCTTTTCTTGGACACTGATTTCAAAGACCAAGTGTTGAAATGATGCGTGTGAGTGAGCTTCCCGAGCCACAGTGAAATTGGGCAAAGGAATTTGACGGAGCTGATGCAGGAAAACAGATAAAAAAGGTTTAGATTGTTTTAAATTAGCATCATTGGTGGAAAGAGTACTGAAAATGTACAGTTAATGGCAACAAATTTACTCAATTACTGCTGCCAAATGTGTGCCGGTACTTAAGTAAAAAGTACAGGTAAAGTTTTACTGTTTAAACCCTGAATTTAAATGTTTCAAACCACAATCGTCTCTGAGCTAAAGGTTATCAGAGCGTTTTGAGTCTTCATCTGTATAAAAGAGATCGGCTCTCAGCAGTGAGTTGACCCATAATTGGGACAGTTTGGGACTTGTACGCAAATGAACTCATTGTAATTACATTCCAGAATTATACTCAATTGCAAGTACAAGTACTGGTTTAAAACGTCTACTCAAATACAATTACACAAAAATATGCTCAATCATAATGTGAGTTACTTCCCACCACTGATAATTGGACAGTAGTAATGATCAGCCAAACACTTGGGGAGTAATTAATTCAAACCCGCTTGTTGCACATTGTGTTTTTGTTGACACTTACAGGCTGTTGTTGATTGTGAGAAGAGCTGCCGAACACCGATTGGAATTGTGGTGTCTATTTTCAGTATCTTTCAAGAGTTGTGATTAATGGAGAGATTCTTAGTTTGTGTGCAAACTGGCCTTGCTTAGCATATCGGCATACATATTATACTGCATTTACATAATAAAAGATAGTCGTAACCAGAGGTAGGTAGTACTCGGTAACATTTACTGAGTAACATTTACTTCACTTTTTGATTGTAGTTTTTGGACAGCATACCTTTACTCCTAATTGAGTAGAATTTTTTTTAAGTGTACTTACTCTTACTTGAGTAAAATCTTTGGCTACTCTACCCACCTCTTGTCGTTACTAAGTTTCTTCTTCTAAATTGTGTGTTGTTGATTGTTAGCATCATAACATGCCACTGACTACTTAGATTGTTCCTAGTAGTTTTTGCTTATTAATAATTCGTTCAGTTTAATAGTGTGTGTTGACCGTGTTCACATATTAAATCTACCATTGTTTGAAAGTACTTAAAATCATGCCAGGACTTATTGTAGTATAACATACATATACGATCTCAAGGATATAAAAAGATATTGGTCCTGTGACTGTCCTTGGTCTTGACTTGATCCTTTCTTAGTTGCGTCTCCTTCTCTTTAGCCTCTGATTAAGCCAAGCGCTGAAATGATGCGTGTTGTGCTCCCCCCGACCAACAGCCTGAATTGGACGGAGGAATTTGACGGAGCAGATGCAGGAAAACAGATGAAAGGGAAGCGCGCGGTGCATTAATTCCCCTGTGGAGGCTTTACTCTCTCTTTGGCGCTCTCGTTCTCTCTCACCCCTCTCGACACTCAGTTGCCTAAATTGCCTGGCGCACTCACCCACCTTTCCACAGCCTCTTCAGCCGCTCTCCTCTGTCTGCCTGTCTCTTGTGCGATGTGAAGGGGGCTCTCACGCTGCTCTTTATTTGCATGTGCTGCTGTAGAGGATTAGGGGCTGAAGGGTCTTAGACTGGCACAGTTAAGTGTCTACATTGTGTGCGTGCGTGTGTGTGTACCTAAAGCGCACGTGTGTCTATTCAATTAGAGAGGGTACACGTGCTGGCCACTTGTCCTTATCTCTCTCTCTCACCATGTCAGCAGACAGCATCTCCTCCTGCCCAACCCCTCCTTTTGTTGTGGGCAATTCCAAATGTCATTATTGAACTTGAACATATGTAGCCTGTTTATCTCCAGAGCTCAAACCTGATTCAGGAACAGTAAAAGGAAAGAATGTGTGGTCAATAAGACAGGATGAGATTTCTTTGCCTGATACGAGTAACTTGGATTTGGGTTCAAATACATTTACCACTAGAAGTGCTCTACATCCGCAGTGATTTCTTGTGCAGATTGTATTTAATGCTGTGTTGCTTGAGGGCCATTGAACATCAAATAATGTACTAGACATTCGAGGTCTGTATAATGTTCCTTTTTTAACCAAGACCCTTTTGAAATGTTGGCATATTACCTTATAAATTGGAGTTACAATTCCAGAAATGTCATCCTTATATTGTTATATGTACTATACTGTTATATGGTAACCCAAATAAGTAAAAGTAGAACATTAAAAAGTAAGGAAATATTTTGTAGTACCAGTTTTAAAATGTGCCTACTTTAAGAGAAGAAACTAAAACAAGAGTTAAATGTTGTGATTTCGATAAAGATTTGTGCAGATTTTTGGTCAACAGGAGGCATTCAAATTTAAAAAAACATTTTCCTAATGAATTGTATGTATATATAAGGTTATGGGGGGAAGCTACACTTAATTGTCCTCGTAGGACTATCTGTCCTATACATTTGACCCATCCCTCGATGCCTCTGGGCTATCTCCTCAGGAGTAGTGATATCTTTGTTTTCTCAGAGCTTGAACTCCAGACCTTTACGCAAGACAACACCGTGAACGTAAAAATAACCATTCTAACCATACTTTTCAGTCCATTTAAAAAAATGCTGTAGAAAGTACAGAAACCTGCTCTTAAATGCTGCGAAGCAAAAGTAAAAATTATCCACTGTAAAAAAAACAAAAAAAAAACGTAACGTTGCTACTTTGTACTGTGGTTGACTAAATACACAAAAACAAGCTGGTGTTACCCTGTTGCACTTTATACAAATGACAGTCATAAAAAACATTTTGGTTTTTGGTACATTCACAATAGAAATACTGTTTTTGTCCAATCTTCTGTTGACCTGTTTTACATTTTGCAACATGTCTTTGCTGTTAAATTGTCTTTATATGTTCTATCGTGAAAAATATAGTTGGCATGATTTTTGTCTGTCTTTGTCAGATCTTTCCGCTGAAGGGTCCTGTGGAGGGAGGCACCCTGCTGACGGTACAGGGCAGGAACCTAGGGCGAAGGGCGCGTGAGGTCGTTGTCACCATTGGAGATGTGCCGTGTGTCCTCGAGCCTTCACACTACACGGTCTCCGAGCAGTAAGTTATGCAATGTTCATTTAACTAAAAACATTCCAAATTTGCATTGTGACTAATTACCTATTAGGATTTTCAAGTTTGAATATTACAAGTCATACAATATTTGTACACTATCACATAAACGAGTTGAATATAACATGGACAACTACAGCGAATAAGACAGACTGAGCCTTACCATGGCACCTGTGACTTCTTGTCCTAGAAGTTGATGTAATGCTGTACTGAGTTTCCATGATCGAGAGGTGGTCATAATCATCATAATCAGATTTTTTTGCATGTTGACAGATTGGATAGAACTTCACTGGCAGCCTACCGTAGTCATTATTTTGCTGCTATGCAATTTAGAATTAGCTTTTAGAAATAGAACTTTGTAATGCCGCATTTAAAATGGGCTTGGCAATGGTAAAATTTGGGGTTGCCGTGGTAACACCAGACATGTTTGGTCAGGTAAGTAATCAGATGGAGGGAACAGACGTTTAGAAATAGGGATGGAAGAATTTTTCACGGTTAACCAAATGAATAGGTACATCCAAGTCTAAATCAATTTTCTTTAATAGGCTGAATAACCCAGTGTTCCTCATTGGAATACCTTATCATCTCAGAAAACAAGAAAATATGTCATTGGTATTCACTGTGAAAGGCTCAATGCCGCCTCTCAAAGTTATTTAATTACTTCTGATTATTTGGACAGATTGAATTTGGCGCATGAATATTAAATGCACAATAAACACAAACGACATTGTAGAACCCGGGAGCTTAAAACTGCTCACATATTTAAGATCTAGGTCTAAAGCCGGGTATCCACTGCACGCTTCTGGCCATCTGCGATGAAGGATCATGGGGAAAATCTTGTGCCGTCGCTCAGAAACGTTTGTGTGACGAGCCAAGATCACACGCTTTGAACGTATTTTACTATTTCAAATGGGCATGATTGACGAGCGGATTAACCAATCAGAGAATGGTCCGTTCGTGTCCAAACAAACATGGTGGCTTACGAGTTAAAAAGGGGGACAAAATAACACAGAGGATTGAGAAACTGAGGGGATTTCTGTAGAATCGATGAGCAAAGCACTAAACTCTGTATATTAGAGCCATGTGGTGAACTGGACCACATTTCTCTTTCATTTACTAACTTTACAAGCACAAAAACAAAAAGTGCGAGCCCCCGCCCACTAACACCTTATTTACTCCCACAAACTTTGGTTGTAGCTTTGATTGACCAGACTTACCTGATTATTTCCAGTGATTCTTGGACACGGCTTAGCTAGACGAGTCTTGACAACTTAAATGATTTTGTTTCCTTCCCTTTTTTTGACACAGTTTTCTAATGAATCTGTTTAAAAACCGTCTGATCAGATGGCTGCAGTTTATCAATAGGATCCGTCTCAAGCTGAATGTCACAGCCTGAAATGTCAGCCTCTCCGGTGGGCTTTGGATTTTATGTATTCATGAGGCTAATTTTGCACAAAACACTATTATGCGGCACACTTCTGGTTTTAAATGACTCCATAGTAAAGGACCATTGCACTGTCACCATGGAGACAGCAGGACCCCGACGTGACACCAAAAATACAGATCTGCAAGTCTGAAACTCAACAATTACACAACGTCAGTGTGTAATGACTAAGTACTTTTTAACACAATTTTGCTCAGTACTTTTCTTCCACTTGAGTAATGTTATTTTAAAGTCTTATTTGGCGACTTGACTCTGTTCTTTGCATCTGGAAAGGTTACAGTGGGCTGCTTATCTTGCCCAGCTCCTCTCAAATCTTGCTCACTCAGTCGTGTCAGTCATTCATGCATTTCTTTATCTTCTGCCTTGTGGGTCATAGTTGACTAGATCTCTGCATCTATGGCCCTAAAGGTGGAATAGCACTGGCCAGTTAGTCAGTGTAATATTCCGTAAGCATGGAATATGGTAGAGAGCGAGGAGAGGTATTCAGCAAATCCTCAGAGGTTGGTCTTGCGCTCAATACGCAATAAATATCTTGATTTTTCAGACCACATTTTTGCACAGCAGTGGGAAAATGCCTTGGTTGAGGTTCAAGTATTGCACCAAACATGATGGTTGGAAGATAACATTGACTAGACTTTATGGTCACTTTATTTTTATCAGCTCTTTTTTAGATTATTTTAACAGTTTTAATTATAAATTATACTCAATTTTCAAATTGTTATCACCAAACCAACATTTGCTGGTTGAAATTGTTTTTCTATATACCTCCCTCTCAATATAGATTTTGTTTAACTCTGTGTAAAGATGCACTATGTAACTTTTCTGGTGGGGAGAGTCCAAACCTGATTGTCTCCATGAAAATGTAATGGCCTTACTTCTGTTTCTTCCATGACAAACTTAACTATCCTGCATTTAATAAATGATGTGCTTTTAATGCTCTGTACCTGCCTATATTATGCTTACTGTTAGCTTGTCTCCATGGGGATAGAGATGCTGATTATTGCCATACCGTAGAATATTCCAAGCAAAGCAGTAACATCAGTCAACCAGGTGAGGACAACACTGGTTTAATGACCAGAAAGTAAGCATCAGGTAATATCTTTGCATCAATACTGCTGCCAATTACTGTAATGAAACATAAGCTCAAGTCTGACTTCAGTGGACTCTCCCTGTCCACTGTGTGTCAGAAATGCTTCCTAAACGGTGCTGTTTATCTGGACTTGCTCCAGTGAAGCCCGTCATTGTGACTGTAGTCTGTGGCACTCACCCGGGTCCTACCTGTCAGCGTGAGACTCCTCCCCCTGAAGCGCCCGAGCCTAGACTCCCTCGTCGCTGCAGGGCTGAGCTCATCTCATGTCGTCACTCCTTATTGACTTTGTGGGCCGCCTGTTTTGACAGTTAAGTATATCCTTTCTGCGGCTGTAGTGGCATTGACGAATCATAACACATCAGGACATTAGACACTGTCAGCAGGTTTCACTCACAACAAGTATTTGGTCCATTTGCAACAACAGGAAATGGCTTTTTTTTATGACTTAAAGTTGTATTTTGAGTGATATTGCACTTTTGTGAATAATTGTACATTTGACTGATCATTAAAATACCTTTAAAGACGCGTTTTAACACATTTCTGTGTGATTGACAAAATATCGTTTAACTATCTTAATCGGGATGCCCAGCCCTACTTCCACTTCATTATATTTATTCGAAAGTAACAGTACTTTTAAATAGAGTTGGAGCACATTTTTCATTCGTCCATTAGACACTGTCAACACGTCTTACTCACAAACACAATGTAGTCAGATTATTTATCCTCTGTCCATTGACTTGATTACTTTTGATCCTATCTCCTCACCTTGACTGGAGTTAGACATCAATTTAATCCACGCCGCCGTATAAATTATCCTTAAATCTAATGCTCAATTAAGCCTTGTCCTGATAAATGGCTACAGGACAAAATAACCGTGCTTGACAAAAACGTCCTCATTCGAGCGTCACTTCTCTGCGGCAAAGACACACTCACACCTGCCCATAACTCGACCTCATTTATCAGGGCTGTTGAGACAGGTGTGCAGCGAGGTCAAAGGTCACATCTGCGTGCCAAAAGGAAAATGTGTAGCGCTGCGGAGAGCACTAGCGACTTCACTCGGTGTCAACATTTTAATTAATAGCTCACTCAGTCTAGGCACACCTCATTTACCGAAGTACTTCACTTGATATTTGGCTCAGGTCCTCGCGTTTTTTTCTTTTTCTTTTTGCTATTCATTTATCGCCGCTGCAGCAGACAAGTGCGCTCACATACTTGATTGGTGATGATCCTAGTCTACTCTAGGGAAATGAAAAATCTAAGTCCATGTTAAGATACGGTTTGGTTCTGGTTGATTCTTCTTCAAGTTCTTGTTTTGTCCTCGTACAGACTTGGGTTAGTTCTGCATGGTTAAGTTCTGGTTAAGACTCAGTTTAGTTTAGTTTGCTATAGTCTCACTGAAGATATTACTTTGTCTTTGTACTTAAGTATGTAGTAATAGTAGTGGCAGTAGTAATAGTAATATAAATGTTCTGAAATGCAAAGAGTGGTGCATGTAGTAATCAAGAATTAGTATGTGCTAACACTTATGTAGCTTTGATAGTCGAAGCCGTTGTGCTAATCATTTACGTGAGTTATGGTGGTGCAATTAATCAAATTTCAATCGAGATTCAGACGTGATTTGTAATTCGTTAGTAAAAGCAGGTGGTTCATACTTTGGAAAAAGAAATGTGAAAATGTTTTGGTTTAAATAGAAAGTATTATCAGCCTGTATTGTTTATGTTTTGGAAATTATATTTTTTTTATTAGACAAAAAAATAGTTGGAGCGGTAGTTAAGTGCATATGACAGTTAAACCACACATTTCTCTAAAAAATAGTAAACATGAGCAAGGTTTTACAAAAAATGTTGCTTATTTTTCCCCAGTTTGACAACTGTTGTGTTTATATAATGTGACTTCCTGGTTGGACATGAGCAGCAGATGTGACTAAGCAGACTGTAAACAGGGGCCACAATCCATATACATTTCACAATAGTTATGATTTGACAAATAATCATTCCTAATAACAATTGTTTAAACTTTCACAAAAGCGTGTCAGTTGTGTGTGAATTGCCATAGACAGAGGGAAATTTTCTTTGCAAACTCCAACTTCTCTGATGTAAAACTATTATAAATATTTCCCACAGGCTCAATCCCATCATTAATTATTAGAAAATCATGAGAGCCTGTCATTTGCACTAGGCTACGAATTTTGAAAACTACATTGACTTCATGGTAGTAAAACATAAATGTACATAAACCATACTTCTGTGTTAACTTGCCGCTGCAGACACGTCATTATTTTTGCTTGGTGATGGTCTCTTGTGAAATAAATAGAAATATCATTGGGAAATGTCCAAATGTAATTTTAAAGCAGAAAGCCACAATAGAGCAGTGCTGAGAGACTGGGTGGGTTTGGGGTCAGTCAGGGCCAGGCTGCTCCTACCGGGACTCGAGATGTCCTTTGACTGAAATCATATCGCATTAACATCACAGACATGCACTCGCTGTGAACTGAGCTACAGGCCAACCTCGTTATAGCATTCATACAGATAGGCTTTTGTTCTAGGCTTCTTTTTCGACATATCAGGAGTCTTCATTAATTTAATTTACCACACATTATCTTATTCCTAGCAATTGAACTTAGCACATTATTTTGCGCAATAAAAAAAAAGAAATAGGCTACATTTGTGGAAATCAATTGCCATTTTCAGACATTTATCATTTGTAATATAAAGATTTACATATTGTTTGTTATTTTTACTTTATTTATTTCATAATCAGAACTGACACAATTACATTAAACTTGTGACCCATTATGGCTAGTTAGCTCGAGTTTATAATTTATACTATCTTTTTATCCAAGGCTTGCTAAAAATATGTCTTCAACTGAAAATCAAACCGATAAGTGAAATGCCAACATGTGTTTTTGTTAGTCCTAAACAGGATAAATATTAACAGCAGAATATTGTTGAAGAATGTTGAAAGAGCATCCAATGCAAATATGAAAAATGCAAATTGCCCCCGGCTCGGAGGCAGCTGGCTAGCAACAGAAAAGAAAATCTAAAAGGACAGTAGATTAAAAATGCAATATTTGTAATCAAAAAGGTTAATATTATAATCTGCATGTGCCTTGTAAATAAATGATTAGCCCCACAGACTAAATATGAGGTGGGTATAATTTGTAATATAATGGTGTGACAGGCTGAATCCATTGTAATGATATATGTTCTTATTTCTCTCTCCCCTCAGGCTTACATACCTCCATTTTGTTTTCATTGCTAAATCAGAGCTGGAAATTGGTCTATTTTTCCAAACAGGTGTGACTGTGCCCTCATGCCCTGGACCGGAGTGTAATTTGAGGGGTGACATTCTTTTACCTGCTGTTTTTATAATTACTATGAAGAATATTCTCCACTCGACAGACAGGTTTAATCATGGCTTTGTAGCAGTTGTTTTATTTTGAATTAAATTGTGTTGTTATTGTTGCATTGCGTCATTCAAGGACAGAAAGAAAGAGAATATAACACGATGCATTGTCATAAGATAGACAAAAAATAGGTTGCGATATGTGAAATTTCCTGTTATGCATTTTACCCATGCTATAAGGGTGTTCTCTCATCTTTAGCTACTCAAAGTTATATTTTTTAAATTCAGGCATGTTTCAGTAATCAACAATAATGGGGCGACAGTAGCTCAGTTGGTTGAGTGTTTGTCTTCTGATCCGAAACATTAGTAGAGCGGACAGATCCACTGACCTGCAGGTTGGCAGTGCGATT
This sequence comes from Chaenogobius annularis, assembly GCA_015082035.1. Lineage (NCBI taxonomy): Eukaryota > Metazoa > Chordata > Actinopteri > Gobiiformes > Gobiidae > Chaenogobius > Chaenogobius annularis. The sequence continues at coordinate 601,241 of BJKM01000115.1, forward strand.
CCAGCTCCCACAGATGAATACTGGTGTTGTGACCTTGGGCAAGACATTTAACCGGACTTACCCTCCGTGTGTGTGTGTGTGTACACTGGTGTGAGAATGTGTGATGTAAAGCTATATGAGTGCCTTGAATGTAGGAAAGCGCTATATAAATGTGACCATTGACCATTTAATCCTGTGTCATCCTGCATTCCAGGTTTGAGTGCTCAGAAAATGTCTCTGTTTTCACCTATTCCCGCCCACCGCTCTCTACGTACTTGCAATTATTTAATAAATTCATATCCGGCTTGTACATGTGGGGTTCAAAAATGTTCATAGCCATTGGAATGAAAATCTGCTGCTTGCTACAGTGATTGAAGAGGCAGAGCTTCTCAGTTCCACAGTTTTTAACAGGAAGTTATAAAAGCACATAATGTTTTCTTTGAACGTGTTCGCTAATTACATGCTTGGAACCTGATAGCAATAGCAATAAAGACTTGAGTGTCATTATTCTACCGTAACAATACTTCTACCATGTCTCTCCTGCAAAGATCATTTCAATCCAAGCATATAATTAAAATACACACCAGAGTTGCATAGGTGGTCTCTCACTGACCTCCAGTCAAACACTTTATCTCCCTCCAGCTCCCCTTATCACCGCCACCTCCCACATTAAAACCCGGCTCCTATGCTTATGTAAATTCTCCCGCAATCCCTTCTGTCAATCACTGTATCGCCGGCAGTGAATTTATAACTGAACACCTGACTAAATAAAGCCGAGGTTTGGCGCTGCACGCGGATCATGTGATAAAGGTTGTTCAGCCCCTCTGGTACGATTCCAGCCCTGAACAGTCGATCCCTTTCCGCGCCCCTTTGTCTCAGCCCTGTGTCATTATAGTGGGACGTCCCCGTAGACCGCCGCGCCGCGCACCAATGACAGGAGTCTTAATAAGAGCCTGGGGTGAGATCGCAGCCTAATCTCCTCTGCGCCCAATCGCAGCTGGTGTGAGGCCCTTTGAACTTTACATCTTCTCATATCCGATGTCGTCCTTTATTGGATCAAAGATGTAAATGTAATACGCTGTGATGAATTGTCTTATAAGCATAATTCCCCATGATTAATTAGGAGTCTTTGTGTAACGGTCTGGAGGAGGATGGCCTTGCTCCACCCACAATGATGGGGAGGTCCAGCATTTTACCAATAAAGGCGAGTCAAATTTAAGCTGCAATTCTGGAATCTCCAACAACATATTTGCATCTTTATTAATATATTTAATATATTGATTCCAGTATCGGCATCGGTACTTTTTGTACTGGTATTTTTTTACCATTATTTTTTTAACAGGTTAATGAGTAAAAAAGAAATAGAAGAACAATTAGGCTAAAAATATGTCTGTATCTTTACACAATTGATGCATGCAACAAATTCTTATATATCCTAGATAAATACATTTTGTTATTACTTTGCTATTTGTTATTTACAAGTCAAAAATTAAATTGTGAATTTAACTTCAACTTCAAATACATTTGTGGACCTTGCTATGGGTTTTAAAATCAAAATATCGGTTAGCCACAGAGAAATATTGGATATCGCTATCGGCTCAAAAAATCCATATAGGACCATCCCTAATGTTTAATTTGTTTTATCTTTAATTCACTTAATTTGTCCAAGCATGGGACTAGCACAAAGGGCATAGCTTGTAGTTCACTTGGATTTCATAATACTGCATAAGACTAGAAAGAGTTTGTTATAGGTTTTCCTATGTACGCTAGTTCAAAATGTCAGGGAAGAACATAAAACTGGAAACATTCAGACTTAATATTATGTGTAAAGTATATGTGAATATAGAGATTATTCCTCACACATTCAAAATACATTACACTTCACACGTATTATCAAAGGAACCATTGTAGTGGTGAATGTCTTTACATACTATTTCATCATTTTTCTTCTTTGTTCAAATGGGGGGAGCCTCAACCAATGTGAGTCCAAAGAAGAATGGCAAATTTATTTAGAACAGGTGTAAGTCTGGATTTATTCAGTGGTGACAGTAATGAGGCAATACAAAGGTTCACTTGGAAATGCATAAGGTTTCTACAAACTAACATTGAGTAATAAACCTCTGCATGACACAGAATTTCGATGTTCAAGTTTGCAAATAATCATTTCCTTTTGGTGTGCAGTGATAATTGTATGAAGTTAAAGGCATGTACTTGATTTTTCTTGATTTTTGTCTTAAAAATGTGAAGAACATTAGTTGATTTTAAACAGTTTGTGGCGGTGCAAAGTCATTCCTAATTTTCCAAACGCATTCCTGGCAGCCTAATTATTCACCAGTGTTAATTGTCAGAGGGCATTTACTTCCATACTACTGCTAACAGCATCTTGCATATTAACTGACCTTTTAGATGCAGACAACACACAGAGCTCCCATTTTGACCCGAAGAGCTGCTTTTACAATATATACTTGAGATAGTTGGGTGCAGCCCTGTGAACAATTTGACTTTGTTTAACCTGCAATTGTATTTTATGTCAGGACATTTTGCGGCTTTGTATCTTGTTCCAGACTTCGATCCTTTCTCAGTCATTGATCATTCAACTTTTGTGTACTTCTCAGATATTGTTACTGATCTATATTGCTGTTCTCATGTTCCTCATTTCTCTTCTCAGACTGGTGTGTGTTACTGACCCATCCCCGGGTGAGATGACAGATCTTGTTCAAGTAGAGGTGAACCAGAGCAAGGTGGGGACCTCCAGAGAGACCTTCTCATATCTTGTAAGTATCCTACAGACTTTATCTATCTATCTTTTGTTCGTCCTGCTCTCTGTTGTTCATTGTCCCCCACTGGGACTGTCTTCCCCAGCGGTACAGCTTGAGTGTTAACAGATGCATTTTATGATTCGAAGGAATGCAAAGTGTGTGGGAATCTTCAAACAGTCATGTGTAATGAAACTAAGCACTGATGTCACTCAGCTGCCAGCAAAAACAAATATGGCCCTAGTTTGAATGTTCGCTGCTCACTGGTAAGAAAAGACAGTTTGGTGCTGGAGCTGCACAGTATTAGAAAAATAATAATCTGGGTTTAACACTAACATAACAACAATAATCAGTGGTATTTTCATGTTCTAGACTTGAAAATGTATGTTTTTGTAAAAGGAGTGAATAAAAATAAACTGAAAAGCACTAATATTTTAACCTAAAATAAAGACAAAGACCTGAGAAATACAAAACCAGATCTAGAACCAGAACGAGACCAAAAGATCACAACAAGACAATGACAAATCAGGTATGTCACATGAGTAAACTAATAAACCAGAAATAAACAATAGACCTTAAACCACATAAAACAGATCAAAATTTAAAAAAGCATAATTAATCCAGGACTCCAGGAATCCAGAGTTGAAAAGATTCCAAACTAGGACCAAATTTGGGCCAGTTTGAACCCAGTTCAGAGTTTCTGCCTGATAAAAGACAATAACACTACTGTGATTTCTTCAGATGTCTTGGCTTGCTCTTCTGGCCACTTGTGGGCTAATTGACCCTGACCCAGACAGTCTCCCATTGGATTAAGAGAATACAGCGGTGGAAATGCTTTGATACAGTAACTTTGTCAACAATGGCTTGTTCATAACTTAGTACTGCAGAGGTCTATCATGTCCGCTGCTTTTAAAAGAGGTTCTGCTGAAATTCTGAGTCATCCCTCTGAGAAATCACCCCAATCTTCAAACCATACTCAATACTGAAGGATAAAAGTGAATCCACAGTAACATAAATGGTGCTGTGCTGTTGTGGAAACCCCTCACGGGCATACATATTCACCTCCTGAGATCTGTACTGTGAAAAAGGCTGTTAAAAGTTAACTATGATCTGCTGTCTTTTACTTGGATAGGGGGAACACAATCTACAATATACCGGTACTTTATATTGGAAAAATGTGCACTGTTAAGGTCTAAAATCGACTTTTCAGGTTGATGTCTTGGATTGTATTTAGAAGCTTTGAATGACTTGTGTTTTTTTAATGATAAAATGAAAAATAGTTTAGTTAATGAATGGGATCTGAACGTCTAAACCAGTGTTTTTTGAGTCACACACTGTTTTGGTTGAAAAGATACTGCAGCACACCACCTACTAAAGCGTTACCAAATCTGATGTTTGTAATGATGTATGTAACGTGACGAATCATGTCTGTTTCACCATCTAGTTCTTTAAATATAATAATTATGTTCAGGCACTCCATAAAGGTAAATTATTCAATTGAGGGTCGATACAACAGATTTTGTGCATTATGTGCATTACAAAGAGCAATAGTAAATGTGTTGTTTTCTTGAATGGGGAAATACTTGTAGAAAATAGATTTGCAGACAGGATATGTATGTGCTCTCTTTATTACACCTCCTTCCTTGAGCCAGGGTCCGGAAACATCTGCCTCCTCATAGCCACACACAATGGCCCGTCTCCTCTGAGGAAGTGGATCCTGTCAGTGCGGATAAGGGCTTTCCCTGGAGGAGTCTGGGCTAGAGAACTAAAGAAGGGCCAGGAATGCTGATGCCAGGAGCAACAAAGCTAAATAGTGATATTCTTCTGCTCTAAAAGAGCGTGTATTAGAGCAGTTGTTCTCAAAGCAGTTGTTCAGAGAAGTTGTTCTCAAAGCACATCCACAAAACTATCATATAATTTAATTGACTAAATGTAAACTGTAAACTGTGATTGTAAACTCCATAAACCAAAAATAAAAGAAGCCATAACAAATAATTGACAATTAAGCATTTAGCAGTGCATGAAACAAAAGACTCTTTGAAGCTCACATACCCCCAAAACCTACACCACAGTTTGAGAACCTCTAAATCCCTGCATATACAATACCATATGACCCTGTAAAATCCACGTATGTAACTCAGAGAGTAACTGTCCTTCTCACTCCGGCCCGTAGGCCAGTTGGCTCCAGTAACGCTTCAGCATACTGCAGCGTGAGCCGTCTTCACAGTTTTCTTCACTAATTTATTGTTGTAGTCAGCAACTTTTGGAGCCGATAGGGAAGGAAAAATCTCAAACAATTTATTTAAGTGTCAAGGAAAGCCATAAATTAATCTCTACTAAAAGTCATCGCATCTGTTGTATGATATTGATATATTGTGTTTTGTCTGCGTCCAGGCCCCAAAGCTGCAGTTGATGTTCCCAGTAAAGGGCTCTCGAGCTGGAGGGACCAGAGTGACCATCAAAGGAGAACATCTGGACATCGGCTCTGAAGTCCGAGTCACAGTCAACCACACAGAAGAGTGCAGCATCACAAAGTGAGAACCATAATTCATTCTCTGACACCAAAACATTCCCTTTATTTGAAGGTCAGTTTTACATTATATTGTAAAGGTTTGTAGTGTGTGATTGAGACATGGTAAAATAAACATAAGGTATAGATGCAATGCCATTCTGACCTGGTTTATATGTCTGTGATTATTTTGACTTGTTGAGACAAAAAAAAATGGCACAAAGTTAAAAGGCTGTTGGTTCACTAGCTTTTAGCACTTGGAGCCATCACAAGATTTGTGGTTGAGTTTATTTCATGTTGCAGGAAAACAGATGACACCATTGAGTGCACCATGCCTCAAGCCCCGCAGCCGCACACAGAAGCAGCTCTGGTGTGTGTGGAGTTTGAGAACGCTCAGTGTCAGTTTGAGAGGGTCAGCACCACATACACCTATGAGAAGAACCCCACCATCAGTGCCATCCACCCCACAAAGAGCTACCTCAGGTACCACTTTTGTGCTAGATGTCCTCCTACAAATGTGCTCATACAGCAACAGCTACACTGATTCGAACACTTCGTACACTGGCAAATGTACCAAACATACATAGAGTAAACAAAAAAGTAAACAGGCGAGTTATAGGACAACCCAATAAACGACTGGGTTTCTACTGGTAAATACATATAAAACAAGGCGTTTTGATCCAAGAGTAATTATCAGTCTGTGAATTTGATCTGAGAACTGAGATAGTTATCCTACTCTGAACCCTCCTGATATTAGCCTGTTTTGTTAATCTAATTGTTCTCAGATTCACCTGAGACTAATTTCCTTTGTATCCTAACAGCCCTGTAATGGGCAGTAGACATCCTATTGTTTGCTGGCTGCAACTCCATTGACACTGATAAGTACCTAATTAGCATAATGGCCTCCTTAACTCTTGGAAAGAGTTCTGTTGAAGTGGTGGTTTAAGGTTCAATTTACAAGGAATACACAATAGCATATTGAGACCAAGGGCAGGAAACAAGCTCTATGTTAATCAGGTACTCGTCAGTGTCAATTTTTCTACTTTTAACAATAGAATGTGTTTTTTCTACTTTTGAATCATTAGTAAATGTAGTGTATAGCATCTTAAAATCTCCATTGGTTAAAAATTATGCTAACTGTAAATGCTATGAGTTATGACAACACAATCCTGAGCTCTATCGACATTGAAATGCACAGCTAAAGTTGCTTCGAAAGAAGACAATACCATGTAACATTTGCAATTGGATTTATACAGACGAACTGACGAGGTGTTCTTATAGTTTTGGCCACCGTTGTAGTCTGTAACTGCCGTTTATGGCTTCCTCTGTTTATGACATGCCTATTGTATGTGTGTGAGTCCTTGTGCGACATGTGTTAGGATTTTCTCTACACACAGACTGGTTTTGCATTATTATCAGCTCCTCTTTCTTTTGCTGTGCTCCAACGCATTTGCATATCTGTGTGTGCAATTGTCACATTTTAGTCCTGGAGCAGATTTGACTGTCTCTATCTCTGTGATGTGTTGCAGTGGTGGCAGGACCATCGCCGTCACAGGCCAGGGGTTTGATCTGGTGCAGAGTGTCTCCATGCAGGTGCTGGGCATTGGAACATCAGTGAGTAATTATTTCAGTGGTAAAAGGGAACGGTCGGATTTTTTACTGTATATGACAGAACACATTATTTTCACATTATATTTTTTTTCATAAAATTGGATTATTACACCAAGCCAATGGGGGAAATAACCACATTAAACTTAGACATGGTTTAACATCTCTTTCCCACACCTTTTTGTAGAATTGCTGTACATTAAATTCACCTCTACAATAATGTTATGTTCTGTCATCTAATCCATTGATGTTGACTGTGTTTGAAAGTTAAGATGTAACAAATGTAACTATGTAAATAATAGTCTAAAATGTGTCGTTCTGAGGCTATAGTTAAAATGTGTTTTGGTAATCTTTTGCAGACCACGTTTAAAGGTGCACTATGTAGCTTTTCTGCTTGTGTCCATCAAGATATTATTACTTTGCTTGGCATGTTCCACAGTAAGGCATTATAGCTGGGCACTTTATATTCACAGTGAGAAAGGAGGAAGTAGGTATTTAAATCCGTCTCACTCCTCCCCAGCTCTCGCAAACCTTTTGGTCCATCGTTAATATCCACATGCATTCATTTTAGGCGCGTGCACAGTTTTAGAACAGCTTTTTTTCGGAAGGTGAAGTGAAACTAGGGTGGACCACTCATGCGCAGCCAATCACAGCACTGATTTAAGCTCTTACTTCCGGCTTGAGAAATAAAAAGCCGTATTTTTTTCACAAAGTCCAGCTTTTACAATATACTCTCCAGGGGAAATCACAAAATGTACACATTTACAAAAAAAAGTCAGGTACCTCAGCTTTAGACATCTGTATTGTTGTATATTAAATTACAGGTGCTTTTATTGCTCAAAATACCTTGAAAAAACATGCATTCTTACTGCGAGAGTGCTTGCCCCTACACAGATCTGACCTGTAACTTGGCCGGGGGGATTCCCTTGCTTGTTTCCGTTTCATAGAGATGGATAAATGAATCCTTCACCTGAATAGTTAGTAGTGCACTTTTAAATAGCCCATATAGTAGTAGTATAGTATAGTATCTTTTTATAGTGTGTTTGCCATGTTGTTTGCTGGAGATCATTATCAAAGCATCATTTGGGACCTTTAAGGGAGAACATCTAATATGACTGGAATGTTCTTTCAGTATTGCACAGTGCTCTCCGCCTCCCTGATGACCTGCCCATCTCCGGCTGCGCTCCAATCCCAGCAGACCTCGGTGCAGTTCTACCTGAACGGAGTGCTCTACACAGGGGACAGTCCTGCTCCATCTGACAGCCACGAGGAGGCGGAGGACGAGGGGGAGGAGGACGAGGAGAGCGATGTTCTTAAAGGTCACTTCCTGTTGGAGTACGTGGAGGACCCGCAGTTCTTCACGGCCAACAAGGAGAAGCTGATTAAACACCACCCTGGAGAACCGCTGACACTCATCATTAATGTGAGTGGGACCAGGGACACGCAGTTGCTATGAGCGCCAGGCCACTTTCTGAGATGAGAATTTGAGCATGGATTCACCTTAGGAACTAGTCTGTTGGATCGTCTTTATTAGGGCAAAATGGGATTAAGGATGTCACGATATAAATATAATATTGTGTGAAAAAAACGTTCCGATTTACCAATTATTTCCAATTACTGAAACCAAATTAAATCTTTCATTCTATTTAATTCCCACTGTCTAACACTTTTCTATTCTTCTAGTTTGTGACCAGTTTTAGGAAATCGAACTTTCTGAATGGCAAAATTAAGTCTAAAATAAAGACTAAATCTAGACCTTAAATGAAAAAAGAAATATGTTACTATTAAAATATTACATTAAAACCCTTTATAGATTTACCTTGCTCAAACCCCTGTAATACTTGCACTGTGTTCATAATCATCACTATTTTAATTTGAGCAGCGTATGGATTTTTTTCTATATTGATGCTTGCCTGTGTAATCACTCTAATCTACTGAACCTAATCCACAAACATCCACAGAGTTATTTTTAGCCCTTCACAGACATTTCCTCCGGACCATGTCAGAAGGAGACGCCTAATTAGCTTGGCTGTATGTAACACAAAGTTATAAACGAGCTGAGTCCTTTGCATGGACAGTTAACGTACCATATTCGTTGTTAAACACATTCAAACATAATGCACAATGTAATTAGAGGTACGTCTCCCAAGCAGAATCAAGTTGTGGATACAGTGTGTTCTCAATTTCAGTTTGAGTCTAGTTTTACTCCTGGCTTAGGCATCTTTTTTCTTGAAAAGACCTGGTTTAACTCTTACACAGGAAATTCAGAGAAGTGGTTTGGACCCAGATTAGTCCCGATTTAGATTTTGGTGTGTGGGAAAACTTTGAGAACTACTGGAACTCAGCAGTAAATTCAAGTACCGGTATGTGTTTTTCATGAGCGGCCACAAACATTGAGAAACACAGTGCAATTGGTCAAATTTGAATCGAGATTGAGATTCAGTCTTCTCTAAACGTTAATGATTTATGCAAGGGTCTGTTTAATGGCCAGCTCTACAGTTTGTAAAACTATTTGGTGTGGAGCCGAGTTTAGACTTTGGAGGAATACATTTGACACATTTCTGTTTTAAATGGGAATGATTAAATGTCTGACTTCCGATTCTGATTGTTTATGTTCAGGAAATTGATATCGAGAGCCATTTTTTCTGTTTTAATACGGCAAAATACAATAAAACCTTGATCTGTCAAAATGAAGAAAAATTATCTTTTTGTCATATCGCCGCGAACAAATGTTCAAACAGACTATTTGTCTATTGGATTAAAGACAAGAAAAACCTGCAAAAAGAGTGTGAATAGTGATGAAATGCCACAGCAAACCAAAAGCAATGATGTCTAAATCACTTCTACACATTTTGTTCACCAGGGTAAACTATACATTTATCTTATTTTAACACCTAGAGTACATTATGTGTTGTCTACTGTGAATATTGCATATTTGTAATGCAAATCTTTGTCAGTTTACAATTCTCAAGTTACACATTGGTCATTTTGCACATTTGTTCCAGCAAATTGTGTTTTTTCTCACCTACTCCTCCTTTAAATCCATTGTGTTTCCATGTTCACGGGAAGCTCTGTCACAAAGCCAGCAGCCCCCACTGTGAGCAGCCAGACGAGCCTCTCTGCGTTCTTTATTCATATTCACATAAACCAGAGGCACATACACCACTTCAAAGGCTGCGGCTTCTCAAAATGTGTTGTTTTCTGTCGGGGGTCCGAGAGGGGGGCTCAAGGGGGGACGGCAAGCTCAAAGGGTGGTCTGTGTTCATGCGTTTTGGCTGATCTAAGCACCTGTCTGTACACATTCGTCACCCTTTAGGAGCTGCTGGCTGTTGAAACCGTGTAGGACATGGAGACAGGGAAGTGCAAGCAAGATGTGGCTTACTCAGACCGATTCACAAGGCCACAGCGCTCTTGTTTTTCTGTGAGGGACTGGATTCGGAGTTGAACTTTTTAAAGATTTGTGGGTGGTTGAAACCTCGTGAAGTGACTAACGACTGTAGGCAGGTTACAGTCTGGTTAAAGGAAGACTGCTTACAAAATACAATATAAATAGAAGAATTTTAGCATGCAAATAGGCAACTGTTTCCTGTGTTTCTTTGGTGATGGTGGATTTGACTTTTTTCAGACCCGTGTGACTCTTAATTGGGAATGTATTTGAAGTTTTAGAAAGAAATTCATATGTTTTTTAAAACCTTTCTTTTCTGAAGGGCTGTCGGCCTTTAGTCGTTTAGTCGATTAATTGTTCGATGGTAAATTAGTATATTAGTTGTCTTATTATCTTTTGTTATTCGATTATGAGGATTTATATTTGACAACAGCAAAAAGGTGAAGACATGGAGTGAATTAGCTGAAGATTCGGGAGTGAATCATGAGTTCAATCTGTGTTTTTACATATAAATATATTGTTTTCCGGTTTGGCAGCCTTTTCTGCGGTTGCAAGCGATTATAATTTTCTTCCAACTGATTCAGATGCCCTTCCTTACACATCCAGGAGTGTTTATTGACCAAATAACTGTAATACCTTTATGTCATCTTTTAGGGCTGCAACTAGCTATAGTTGACTAGTCAGCAATTATTTTTTGTACATTATTGCAGTTTTACTATGAGGAAGCAAGTACTACATTCAGTCATTTCCAGTGTAAGTCAACTGGCCATCAAACCTCCAATGTCTTTGCAAAAGGATAAGCACTCAGCTTTTGCAACCTCCCTTAAACAAGATTCAGCAACAAATAATGTGACTGCTTTTTCATTTTTGCATATGTCAGTGTCGTCTTTGAGTTGGGGAGCGTGTGTTGACAGGGGCCCAGGGGGTGGCATCCTGCAGTAGGGACAGGACACGGCCCTGAGGGTGCAATCAAAGCACGGAAGCACACTGGGAATAAACAGACCCAAACACACACACTCACACATTCCTCGCATTGCGTTTGTTATGTTGAAAGGAAATTAGAATTACATACAGCTTACCTCATACTTCTGCAATTCATTTCCCCTGTTTAGCTGGCAACAGTAACAAAGTCGACACAAAGTTTTAATGGGGTAAATCTGGACACGCTGCACAGTCCAAACGGCTTCACAAACATAATCATTCAACTAACGAACAGCACCCCGGGTCAGTCAATCGTATTAGGCAAGCAAAACAGTCCAATGATGACAGAAATGTCTAATGTAAACTTGTTAAACTGTTTATAGGCTCACTTCCTGGTTCGGTTTCGTGTTGCAGTTGTGTTTACCACATTCATTATTTCCAGACCATTTTTTTAATTTTGTTTTGTGTGAGTTCCCGTGCTTCAATTTGCAGACCTATAATAAAATAAATATCTATGAAAACAAAATATTGGTTTTGAAGATTTTAGCTGTGTTTTGTGGTTTTGAGAGTAGAATGGAATCAGAGAAAGGCATTGCAAAGAATTGTTGTAGCAGATGATTAGCTGTGAAGACCTTATTCATTCATCCAATCGGTTTACTGTGGAAAACAAGGACCATATACATGTATTTTGTAGAAACCTTAAATCTAGACCTATAATCTTCTTGTAAAGGATCAAATCTAATAAAATAAGCTAACGTGGTCAGTAAGTTTCCCTTTTACAGAGTGAGATCGAATTCTGACAAGGCCCAGCTACTATGGGCCAAAAGCACGGTGCACAATGATCAATTTAGTCTAACACAGATTTACACAGTGTGAGCCAAGCCTTCCATCCAAATATGGTCATCATGTTTCCTTTTGATATTAAGGACTTTAGCAGTGTTGTGTGGTTTGGATATGAGACAGGGTTGGAGTCATATCTTGTGAAAAGGCCCTGAGAATGTTATTTTGGGCAGCAGCGGCGATGACTGTCAGTGGGTTTGTTTGGAGAAATTTCCCCGGTCATGTGAGAGCGACTCAGAGGGAATGTTTGCTGCTTTAAGATCAATTCGAGCCCAAACCAGTGGATTTACAACAGGTTTGTTCAGGCCCACACTTTGCCCTGCTGAGGCTCTGTAACAGGGACATGTGTGAATAAAACATCTCTTATCTGTTATCATTAGTGAAGAGGAAACTCAACGTCATTGTTATTATATATTTGTAAAGTACTTTGAATTACTTTGTGTATGAATTGTGCTCTACAAATAAAGTTGCCTTGCCTTATATATTCTCTAAAATGTTTAATGCTTCAATACTTTTTATTTAAATATATATATTTTAATGACTATAGTAGATAGTAATAGTAGATGACAAAATGTGTGTTTCCAGAATAATTTGGTCACATTACAAATTACTTACATTAATACCAAAGAAAAGGCTTGACACTTGATACTAATTTTGATACCGCAATTATTATTAAAAACAGTTTTTTAGACAATATATTGTTATTTTCAACACAAATTAATAGTATTTTCTTAACCATGTGATTTTGTACATATACAGGTCCAGATAGTGCCAATATTATTCAGGAAAGGTTACATTTTGTCCTATTTATGTATATATTTTTAATAGATACTTAGTTAGTGCCTTGTTATTGATACTTTTGACAGTAGTTCTAGTAATAGCTCCAGTTGTAATTGCAATTACCACAGCTCTTTTCCTCTTGTGCAGATTTGATTCTCTCCCGCCTGTGCATTTCTTTAACGTCCTGCCACTGACCGCCTGACGTTTTTGTTTTCCTGTCTCTGTTTTTGGCACAGAAAGGGCCCAACGATCTGGACCTGGTACCGGAGGAGTACTCAGTGATGATTGGCTCATATCCCTGTAACATCAGCTTTCATAATGACCAGCTGTTCCACTGCACCATCAACGATCTGCTCAGCACCAGTGAGAGCGAGCTACCTGTCACCGTGAGTATGCAAACTCCTCAAATGCCAGAACACAAAAGATATGGTTCATTTTAAACCAGTTTGAATGGTGTCAGCCTGGTCTTGGTCTAGAGGACATTTTTACTCTTGAACACATTCTATGCCACATTTAACAAGCATTTAAAATATTGTCAGTATGATTGGCTTAAACTAGTTATGGCTGGTATCCCAAAGTTTCAAAAATATATTGTTTTCAAGCACTTAGTCACTGTAAAGCTCACTTTTATCTGGAATGTTGATGTTTTTTTGTTTTTTTTTAATGCCAGATGCCCTTCCTACCACAACCAGACCTATGGGGTTGCTTAGTTCTTACTTCCAGGTCCAATAGAATTACTGCATCATTCAGTAAAATGGAATTTTTGTGATTTTGATCCAACCAGTTTTGTACGAATTTGAAAATTAAAAATGTACAAAAACAATCAGTGAAATTGGGAGAGAATATCTTTAGACATGAATTATTTGATTACCATTATAATCTGGTCGAAGCTAAAACCAAACATTTGATTGAAATAATAGTTACACCACTGATATAATTTAGCGTGAAAGTATTTAATTTCCCTAATATGTCTTTAATTCCTCAGGAGGCTCAGACAAAGTTTCTGCCTTTTGTGTCTCGAGAACATTTGGACCTGTTTGCCACACTTTACACGTCCATACTATGACTTCTCCTTGGCATTTATTGCCTAAACATTTCTATATAATCTCTCAGTGTGAGGCATCCAATTTTATGTAATATTACCACCCTCAATTGACATGAAATACCTTTTGGGCACTATAGATAATCAACTCCAGTCTGTCGGTCTTGATCCGATCCTGGTCTAGTCTTGGTCTCAGTTCATGGTCTTCTTACAGGGGTCTTGATTAATATGACTCCGGCCACAGCACTCACAATGGGCATTTTATGAAGGCCCTTGTTGGAAATATTCACAAATTGACCTGGGTAATTTAAGCAAAACCTCCTCCTGTCTCCCAGCGCGAGCCCAGACATTTGGTCAGAAACCTCACCATCTGCAGAGCTCATTCAAAGGGCCTCGCCGGTTTATGCATATTCAATGATGCGTGTGTCCCTCTTTCTATGCATTATAAATGATTTGTAGTTGTAGAGCATGAGTCAGCACTTAGCAGAGTGGTGATTCATCATGAGTGCCACAATGCCACAGACGAACAGTGAAATGTTTACCTAATACATTCATCAGCCTGGTTTCTTCAATGGCAGTCGCACCTATCATACAGATGGTACTATCTCGAAGGGAATACACACTTCGCAGCCTTCTAAATTGTAATTAATGCTCCCAATTAAAGGCTAATGTGTTGCTTTGTCTTTTTGTACAAATATACTTGTATGGGAATAAAATTGGCACAGACTGCTGAACAACCATGATAAATTACTGATGAAAAAACAAAGAGGTTGAAGTAATAATTTGGTGGAAAAGTCATCTTCAAGTTAGGAAACAAGCAGCAAAGTAGTAAGTAAGAGTAATGTTATTCCTTTTTACAGTAAATCGAAGTTGAAATATTTAATTTGTTGTTATTAGTTTGAATCACTTAATGCCGTTGTATTATTTATCTTAGACAGCAAAATTGTTGTTGTACAATTTTGCGTTAGTTTGCTAAAGTTTAGTTTGTTTTGCTGACGTTTCCTCTAACAAAACAATTGGCCCTGAACAATTACAAACACACATTACATTATGCTCATTTTATAGAGTGTTGTTTTATTGTTTTATTGCCCATCTAATGGCCGCTAGTCTTCCTAGGGTCCTCTTAAAAATGACCTTTACAGAAATCAAATGAGCAATACATTTCAAAATACATATATATTTAAAAAAGGATTATTGTTACCTATGCATCAGTCATAAAAGAAAAAGTAATGAAACAATGAAAATGAGTCTTACTTTGTAACCTGTTCATTTGGTCATCTGCAGTGAGTAATTGTAATGTCAATGTCTTCTTAAGATTATGTTTAACTTCTATTGTACGTGCGGAGTTATATGTAAGTATGTTAACAGCAACACTAAACTTTGACTTACTAATGTTATATAAACAGGCACACGTCAAAACCACAATAATCTTGATTATTCTAAATGCGATGGCTAATGCTAATTACAGACGATTCGGTCTGTTTAGCTTATAGCACCATTCTTTCAAAAAAAAAACTAGGCTTATTGAACAATGAGAAAATGTATTTATAGATTTATTGGAGATTGCATTATACAACACATGCATGAAGAAGCTGTCGTCGCAGACAAGACAATATTACTCAAAGTAGAGGGACAGTAATTCTTCCCAGCTTCTCAAAACGCTTTTACATTGCAAGGTCAAATCATCTATTAGAGAAGACATCAATTTCATGCAGCCTAACTTTGATAATTCACACAATCCCATACAACACAAAGTCCTTTCCCTGTGCCAGATGCAGTTGTCCATTCAAGTGACTTTTTATTAGCTGAGAAGCATTCATCTATATTTAAATAAGAACACCTCTCTGGAGCTGGAAACACATGTTCACAACAGTATGTGCACGCTCGCTGACTTGTAGCTACTTCAGAAAGCATTCGCCTTTTAGATTCCGAAATAGCAGCAAAGCTTTTATGCCTCCGTTATTTTCACGGTTCTTACCTGTGGCTGGATCTAACCCTCCATCTTACCATTTTATGGCCACTACAAACAGTGGCTTAACAATATATATGTTATTATTAGTCATGGAGAAATATGTCAAATGTATTATTTTGGAAGAAATGAGTTTCAAAAGCGACTTCCCCCCCATTAATCATAAGATAGGCTACTTTCAGCAATATCGAATGTGCTTGCTCTGCTTTCGTGTGTTGTAGCAGTAGTTAGTAGTAGTAGTAGTAGTAGTAGTAGTAGTAGTAGTAGTAGTGGTAGTAGTAGTGGTAGTAGGAGTAGTACAATATATTGCTACCGTAAATAACAGCAAAACAGCCCCAAAAAACCTTTCTTAATGTACGTACACTATCATTAAAAACAATAATTAAGAATGAATGAAACAGTTTGATAGTTTAGTCATAGAAGTTTCAAATGTTACTCTCCTCATCTCAAACGATTCAAACTGTTTTCCAACAAAGAAAACCTGCACCCGATCAATATTGAGCCGCAAAACTATTGCGGATATGTTAATTATTGTGAATCATTTTGAAAGCATTTGAAGTCAATTTTTTACTACTGTTACTATTTATACCCCGATAACTTTCTTGAGTAGAGCAGTTCTTTAAGTATAGGTCATTACACTATATTGCTGCGGCGTGCCTTTCCAATCACTGAGGATGTTTTCAAAGTGCATGAGCGCATTTAGATATAGTGCATGTATATTTGCCTTTCAAATGCATCGAGCCGACGCATAGCTCATGGCCATTTGTTTCCTTGCTTACTCTGTGTGTGCCACTTCTATTTATGTACTGTTCCGTGTTTGTGCTCGGCTCTGAAGGGATCCAAGGAGAGGAAGTGGTGCTTTTTTAACCAAAGAGAAACAGGAACTGGGAACAATGGCATTTTCCCCTCCATTACACCCGCTCTTCAAGTCTCGTCTCTGGTTTTGGCAGTAAAAGTAAATACATGCTTGCTGGAACCACAATAACAGAAGAGTAAAAAGGAAAACCTATGAAGTGTTCACTGAGTCTATGTTTGTAGTAAAAGTACTAGTGATAATTGCAGCAGAAGTAGAAGTGGGATTTCACTTAGTATAGTAAAGAAGTGGTAAAGAAGTATTTACGTTTGTTATTTAAGTAAAGGTATTGACATGGCAAAAATATTAAAGTAAAATGATCACATAATAAATATTGAAATGGGAAAGTATCCACAGATTTTGAGAACTAATAAAAAGTAAAATGTTGTCATTTTCACAAAGAATTGTGGTGATTTTTAGTCATTTTTGTCAAACACAGTCAAAATCTTTAGGCAGGAAGCCACTATGGCTATTTCAGGCAGTCTCAAACCATTAAGAAAATTAATTAAGTTTTCCGTCCAGTTAGAAAATGTAGTGGAGTAAAAAAAAAAAAAGGTACAGATACAGAAAGAAGGTACAGATACAGTAGTGTCTGTTCAATATAGTGTGGTAAAAAGTATCCACTGAAACATTTTCTTATGTAAAGTACGGATCCCTAGACATTATATTTTTTACTTTTGTACGTTGGTACTATCCATCATTTTAAGAATAATGAAAATGTAGTCTGCTACTAGACTGCTCCAGAAGAAAGCTAGTAAGTAATACCTCGAGGAATCAGACCAAACGATTGAAAATACAAGTTGTCTCATTGTGTCTCATCAATGTGCACGCTAAAATAGCTTCTTGTATGGAAACATGAAATAGAAACAGTAACATTCACACCTCTTCCTCAAGGCAATCCCCTTTTTTAACACTGTGGTAAATATATGAAATAAATGGCTTCAAACTAGAAAGAGCCCAAATGAAAGCACAGTGAAGTCTAGTGAGGCTACTGCAGCTTCTCCCGCTGAGTCGGACCAATGTAAAGAAGGATTTGGTTTGAGGATTGGGGGCTTTTCATCTCCGTCTTTTTTTCATGAAGTTGGGATTTGGGGAAGGCGCTGCTGCACAGAGGCCCTGCTGACTAATCAGAAGGGGAAGTGTGTGTCCTTTTCTAAACACATCTGGGTCACTCTGAACTGTGTGGCGGTTCTTGCTCATTCGACGTGCAAGGCCATTTTTCAAATCCTCCTGCTGGATGTTTTTTTCTTATTTTTTGTGAGCGTGCCTGCACCTGTGTCCATTAAAATTTATGTGCGTGTAGAAACCATGCACTTGTTTCCATTAAGACCTGCCTATATTAGACTGCAACGCAATCCTTTCTACTATAACTACAACATATTCTAAATGTAGCCACTAAATCATGCTTTAGAAGATGAATTTAATAAATGGGATGTGGTGGTTCAAATGCGTTTTCTCTGTCTGTAGATCCAGGTGGGGAACTTCCACCACACCATCGCCAAAGTGCAGCTGGGCGGGAGCGAGCTGGCCATTGTGGTGTCCATTGTGGTGTGCTGCGTGCTGCTTTTGCTCTGCACTGTGGGTAAGTTATCTTCATACACCATAAGAGCAGAGCAGTCCTCACAAGTCAGGGTTCTGTGTGATCATGCCTGTCGTTTAAGTGAAACAAATGCCTTAAGAGAATAGTGAATGCATGTGAGAGTGTGAATGCTTATCTATGTTTCTGTCCACCGTGCCACCAGGTGTACCCGCTAGTTACGAGGTGGGCAATATATCAAAAATGTATCTTGAATTTTGTGAATGTTAATTTGAAGAAATGCTAAATTTGAGTATTGAGTATATTGTTTATTTTAAACAAAAACAATGGTACAAAGAGAGCTGATTAGAACAATATGTTGTAAACTTTTAAATAAGGGTATGAGGTGATATTTCTCCACTTTTTTGACAGACATTTAACATTTGTTTTATAATGAAACCTTAACTAATACTAATACGTAATAAGTTTTAACCGCACATTTCTGTTGGATTGACATAGTATCTATATCACTGATACTAATATTGAGTACAAGAAGATTTAAGCGTATTCTTATTCTGAATTGGATTTAGCAAATTTTTTGTTCGCAATTAGTCTTGAATCACCGAGACACGGAGTAGTGTTAATTGTGCTGGTTGGAGCACTGGTAGAATTCAAAATAGTCTTGTTGGCGAAGCAGTTTTGTTGACGTATCTTAAGTAGTACTTGTAAAATGTCTTGTCAGTGCCCAATTGTGATCCAGTTTATTTACAGTCTAACCTTATCCAATTCAAATTCAAATCAAATACAGATTTTTACTGGTAACAATTCAACATATATAACCGTTTTATGTGGTTTAAAAGTCGTCTATGATCACATGTTTGTTTTGTATTCATTTGTTTGCCATTCCTGTTATTGAGGGTATGCTCTTCCCTATGTATTTTTCTTAAACTATGGACAAATGCTGCACGCAATACCTTTAAATTAGGTCGGTAATATGTAATTTCAAACAGCTTGACCTTCCTTTTTTCATCCAAGCGGTAGATTTGCTCTGTTTACATCTACCATAGTATACTATAATTTTGAACGCAATACTGTTTGAAAATGGTCTCTTTCACTGCGCATCTTTTATATCCCTGCTCCGCGTTCATGATGTATGGCTGTGTGGCTGCTGTTGCGATGGATGCCCCAGATGTGCAGCAGATAAAAGGGATGGGGGGGGAGTGGTCATGGTGTCCCCGGGCTGCTTCATCTCCCCTCTCTTCTCTCCACAAAGCAGCCTGTGTTCTCTCTGTGGCCTGTCTGTCTGGCCTTGTCATCTCGGGGAGCCGCGCTGGTGTTTGCAGCAGGTGGACTGGTGCAGAGAAGGGATTGAGTGGATTTGCACTATTTTCCTGTGTCACGGCTTTTTTGTTGAGAGTCCGTCAAGCATCTGTTTTCAATATATCAGTAGTGTACGTAGGAACTAGTCTTACAATAGAGGTCACAAGGTCACAGCGCTCAAGTTTTTTTTTGGTGGGGGGGATTATTGCGTTTTTAGCCCATGACTTTTTCTGACGGCACACAAAGCTATATGTTTTAACAGTTTGTCCATAGTTCTAAGAAACATAGATAAGGAAAGTTAATTTGGCTACTAGGAATGTTCCGGTATAACATTTTTGTGTGATGATCATTGTGAGAAGAAACATCATGACTTAATTATTCACGATTCTTGACACCAAGACCAAACAACAGTAAAATCTTATTTATGCATTTTTTTCTCATTTAAATTGTCTAAATGTGATGCCTGCTTTGCGCTGAAATGTAACTTTTTTTAATGATATATTAATCTGTAATGTTAACATAAACAGCCAGATATAAACACTTTTTATAATATAAATACATAATAATAATAATAATACATTTTATTTAAAAGCGCCTTGAAGTGAATCCGTTGTTTTATGGGGAGCCGAGTGAAGTTGTTGAAGGATGGGGGTGATGTGATTGGCGGGAGGGTGTCCTGGTGATAATGCGGGCTGCAGAGTTCATTGTGAACCTTTTTACATTCAGGTTGACTTTTTTAGTGTATGGATTGAATGTAAATAATTTAAGATTGCTTCTAAAATGATCACATTTATAATTGTTTTAGTTCTTGTGATTGCATTGTGTCCTGAATAATCACGATTATCAATTAACCAGATAATCTTGACAACACGATTGGCAACAGGAGCATTGTGAATTAACGTTTTCATTCTGTATTGAAAATCAAATCAGACTTTTTTCCTCGTAAATAGTCAACAATCAAAAGACAAAGTATGATTATTCTTGGATGTTTACTGTCTTTGTAACGTCGAACTATTTCTGACACCCACAATAGGTTAAATATATTATAGCAAAACACCATAAAACATCAATTATTAAGGAATTATGGTTGAGATTTTGCTTCTTTAATTGTATTAGAGACAGTGTGAGGACGTGATCCATATCTCAGTGCAAAAGGCCAGCGTAAAGGAACCGACATTTAAAATGTATGGTGTAACAACGTGAAATAAATGACCAGTCACCCAAATCCTCCAAGCATTTCCCCATGTGAATCAATAACGTTTATCTAAGTCTAATTATTATGTCACTGCCTCCACCGCTGCTGCTGCTGCTGCTGCTGAGAACCTCTTCCTAAGACATTCCGTTTTTTACTCCTTTGAAGTTATTACTGTATAATATCTTTTCCCTCACGTCTCTTTGTTTTCCTTTCAGCGCTTGTGGTATATTGCACAAAGAGCCGGAGGGCAGAGCGCTACTGGCAGAAAACCCTACTGCAAATGGAGGAGATGGAGTCCCAGATCAGAGAGGAGATCCGTAAAGGTGCGCAACTCAACAGCCAAAGCACTCACGCTCGCATCATGGAAGAAAAACAAACCCCCCCCAAAAAAAAAACGCCTGTACTTTCTTATACTTTGGAAGTATTTACTATCAAAGCCTGCTCAGACCTCGGATGACGTGGCGTTGTCAGTCTTGCATAGACCAAGTGTGTTTCGTTGTCGTTATGTGGTTTGTGTTGGTCTGGGAGAGTGAGGCGGGAGGGATATGCCACAGTTGATAGATTTGTGTCTTGTAAGCGTGACTCATAAAACATTGCATCTGACAAATGATCAGTCACAGGCAGACACAGCTCAGATAGCCTCTTTACATCAGATATATTCCTCCACTGTCTGGGCTTAAGGGTGTCTACGCATTTTACCTCTTCAGTGCACTTTACTCAAATCCTTGATCCTTTTCAGATAAAAAAAAAAAAAAAAAAAAAAAAAAAAAAGGTTTGCTCATTTGTGGAGGTATGACTGCAGAATAAAACTCTTGTGTGGATTAAATAGGTGAACTTTGGTCCACCCAAATAAATGCTTTGAATTCAATGCATTATGATAGACGTGTGTTTTTTATGTGATGGGAAAAAGATCCCTGAACTCAAAAGTTAATTGTTTATACAAAGAAAAGATTGATGAAAGTTGTTGTTTGATATATATCTCTTAGATTTAGTGTTGCTAAAGATTTACACAAATCAATCTACTTCAGAGCATATTTTAGCGGTGAGACTTTTCCCTTGTTCTCCACTTAAGCCAATAGATTTCCCGCTGGACCGGAAGTGTCATTACAACGGAAGTGCTGATCCATGGCAAAAGAGGCAAAAGTGGGCGGCGCGGAATGAGGTCAATAGAGAAATGCTATTGGAGGGGTGCAATAACGATATATTGAAGAATATTGTGGATGTTGGTTTGAAGAAATACGGCATTTTAATATTGAGTGTGTCCTTCATAGTACAAAATGCAACGAAAAGAGCTGATTAAAAGTAAAAATGAAAAAGGTATGTTTTTTAACTTTCACATAAGGGTATAAGGTGAAATCTCTGCACATTTGTGATAAAAAATAAATGAAATGTGTCTGATAATTAAACTAATATATGTTTAAAGACAAGTTTTACACATTTCTATTGCCATAATATTGTCTGAATATTGTTATTGAGATACGACAAAACAAATGTCCAAATATTCATTTTTGTCAATATTGCCCACCCCTACATGCGATATATGAATCAACAACAACAACAGCAACAATATTAAACAATACAGGGGGGAAAAATAGAACATAACAAATGCTTTTCTTGCCTTTATTCAAGAAAAGAAAGTCCAATTATACATTGGCTGATGTAGTTCTGAAAAAAAATATGCAAACATATTTTCACTCTGTAATCTTGTGTGTTATAATGTTGCCTAATTTTAATGTTTACTACAACACCAATTAAACGTGCAACACAGCTGTGCACCAAGTCCACCAGCCCCACAGGTGTGAGGGCTGGTGTGTACTTTCAGGTTTTGTGCATGTCTTCTTGGGCATTAAAGCAAAGTGCCGTGAAGGCCACTCTGCATCCGAGAAGGGCCGGATTTATGGAGCGGAGATAGGGCAGCGGATAGGGGAAGAGGAATGAAGGAGAGGGGGAGATAGGAGCGCCGAGTCAGGGCCGAGGCAGGCAGGAGCGTGGGAGGGAGAGGTTATTTAGTCAGGGGACAGAGATAGATTTGTGGCTTGAGTTCAGGGTGAGTGTGGGCAAAACAGCGAGGTACTGCGCTGCCCCAAGCTAAGAGGTGATAAAAGGGGAGTAAAAGAAGCAGATTGGCAATAGACATGTTCCAGGTTGTAGAGATGGGAGGACTTTGGCATTCACTGAGGTGTGTTCAAGGCCTCTGAATCTAATCAAAAGTGTGAAGTGACGGGTGATTCAATAGATAAATAACCCCGGGAGTGATGAAATATAATACCTGGCCAAAAGCAAAACATGAAAAGGTGTGTTCATGTTTCAAAATAGACAAAATTACAAAAATGTCCACCAAATGAGCATGGATTTTCTAACAAAGAAATGATTACAGACACCTGGATTCATATTTTTTTTTAGTTCAAAATTGTGTTTGTTTGTTGTTTTTGACAGGCCAGTACAGCATGAAATTGGTGTGAAGAGTGTGAGGGACACACAATAAAGCGGCCATAGTGCAGGACTCGGTGGCGACACATTCGATCCTTATAACTGTAATATTATGACTCACAGTGGAAATATTTTCTTCAAAACTTTACTCTCGCGGTGTACAATGAGTCTTTAGTAAACATAATTTGTCATACTTGCCTAAAACTGTGGTCCACATGATGTAGCCCCTCTGGTCTAGCCCCTGTCCACAAACAAGTCTGGTGCAACCCAAAAATGTCTTTCATTCAGCAACAAAGGGCTTTTCCATGTGGAGATCTCTTGTGTCTAATTAGAAGAACATAAAGTGTTCTGTAAATCGAGATTAGCATGCAGATTCAAGCGTCTGGATACATTCTCACCCTCTCCCTCAAAACCTCAGCCGGGACACATGTTTTGGAATAAAGCCTTTTTCCGGATTTGGCTACAGCATTGTCTTGTGGTAAATATTTGTATGTGTGTTGTATTGGACTGCAATTGAAGAAACTGGCAGCAGAAGAGGAAGGAGACAGATCACAGAGAGTCTGCGTTTGGCATATTTAGCATTCAACCAGAACCTGCATAGCAGATCTGGAAAATTAAATGATACAATTGCACGGCTGCTGATCTGAAATCTCTTCCACTGTAATCAGCAGCTTGGCAGACGCTTCATATGATGAGGAAATGTAATGCATTTGCCCCAGACTGGATAAAAACAGGCTGTGTACCCACAAACAAAAACATATGGTAAACCACTACCACTATTTAAAATAGACCAATCAGGCGTAACGTGGCCACTGGCAGATAAAGTGAATAACACAGAATATATCTGTAACATATAATGGGATACTAGGCACAAGTGAACACTATATTCTCAAAGTTTAAGTGTCAGAAACATGGAAATTCAGCAAGGAATTGAGCAAATTGTGATGTCTAAACCATATGTCAGCTCTTACACGGTGTTTGTGGTCTGAAGGGTCCAGAATATCGATCTAAAGTGTTCACAGTATAAACACGGGTGGAAGGGCGAAACATGGGGAATGTTTGTTGGGATTGTAGTAACTAGGAAAAAGTGAATGCTGGTGTATAATCATTTAGCGCTACACATCATAATATGGAGCCACATTAAAGATGTTGTATTGTTCTTTAGACGTATGTAAAATTCAAATATCAACATATTTATATATGGTTAAGAAAACTGTCAGAAAGATGATAAATAATATAATGAAATGCATTTTGTGTCAAATTTTACAGTCCAATTATTTAAAAAAAATGGTATATATAAATATTATTTTTTTAAAAAGACAAAAACATTTACTGCAGATTTTTGCACCTTTCTGATATAATCCCCTTATTGTGATCAGTAGAATTCCTCCAAAATGCATTTGCGTCCATCTATATCGCCCACCCCCAAGGCAAGATATTAAGCAGATGGCCGTAATGTTTTAGCTGACCGATTTTGATCATTCTCTTTGCCAGGTTTCGCAGAGCTGCAGACAGACATGACAGACCTGACCAAGGAGCTGAATCGCAGCCAGGGCATCCCATTCCTGGAGTACAAACAATTTGTCACTCGCACGTTCTTCCCCAAGGTGAGGAAGCCTGCTTTTGTCTACTATCTCATCGCATCTAGCATACTGAAAGTAGTATTTTTCTCAATGGGGTTTTTAATATTCCTACCAGCCAACACGTGCAATTTCACATTTCCCACTGACGCTAATCTATGGGAAAGAAATTCACCTTGTAACTTTGAGAACACACAGTGGACACACAGCCCCCTGCAGCCGTGCTAATGTGTTCTCTGTAGGTAAGCACTTTTGTGATGGGTGATCTTGCCTCGAGGTAAAATCTGTCTATGGAAGGTTGTTTTACAGTAATGGCATACACAATGAAACTCTAACCACTAATGACTCTATCCAGTGGACTTTTTATGCTATTCCAAAGCCTGTATAAATTGCGAGGGTTGGATCAGGAATGCTGTCTGGTCTATAATCTAGATTCAATTAAATTAGGAACATTTCAACGGCTAATTGTTGCATTCCAAGAGTAGAAGTGGTAATATTAGCAGCTAAAATACTAGGAACAGTTGTAGGATAAGTAATAGTCAGTCAAAATGTTGTAGTTTATTTATTTATTTTAGGTTGCCATTTGCAGTCTAAAACCACAATTAACAAATGAATAGTTTACTTATTATATGCTATTGTTTATTCAGAAGTACTTTATATTATTACTTATATAGCTCTTTATTATTCCACACTCTGCTCTTCAGTATAATGTGGATGCATTTTTGTGCCAATCCTCTTCTTCCACCAAAAATCATTCACTCACGTGTTGAAGTGTCATTCAAGAGAAGATCGCTCTTCCACCTAAGCCACTGTCACCCCCCAAAAAATGATATGCTGTCACTAGTAGAGGAATTAGGAGTAATGGTAACAATAATTTACTTTACTACAGATGAATACCGTTACAATCATACGTGTAGTAATCATTTAATTGTTTTGAAGCAGTTGTGCATTGGTTCAAAACATAAATCTGTATAAAATCACTGCACGCCCTGAGGCAGATGATTAACTGTGACAACACAAGAAGGTAAAAACCAGAAGGCAAAACAAAGACTATACAAATGAGAGTGTTTCGACTCTGAACCGCAGAACTGGCTTTTGATGCAGACAGAACAATGTCGGGCACAGAAACAGATAAACTTTCTCTTGATTTCTCTAAACACTCCTCTGTTTTCTCACATGCCTGTCCTGTTGTTGTGAAAACGAACATCCTTGTGCAATGTCATATGACTTCAGTTGTTTTCTTGGACACCGGACTCTGTTTTCTGGTTGTGAAGGAAATGAGCACGGAGAGTGTTGAAAGACAGAGTGGAGAGGGGCATAAATCTTACTGTTGCTGCCTCAGTATTGTCTCGCCAGAGTTTTCCACAAAGACAGCAAAATACTATATGCAGAAGTTACAGGCAGCGTGGAACTTGCTAGTTTTACTCCTGTGATCTACTTGAGTACAAATTGAGTACAAAAAGATATTTTAAGGAAATACAGTTTAACTTATCAGCATCAAGTGAGGGCAAAAACAGTTAATACCACTGCACTTTATAGTAGAGTAATAGCATGGTAAAAGAGTGGAAAAACTAACGAACACAAACTGGGATAACGTCGGATACATGCATTTTGCGGCCCGTTTCCAGAGTATTATTAAGGAAATTGAAGCCTTGTTTCCTGGAACTTTACAGTCTTCATATTTTGCTAGACTTAATTAATAAAGAAGAATTGTATTGAAAATAAAATGAACGAAAGGTACAGAGACCATAGTATTAGTCAAATGTTCGTCCTTATTTAATAGACTTACATTATTTTAATTCTCCAAAAAAAAAATTGCCTCTGGTCCTGTCTTCTTTTTTTGTCTGTTTTTGTCTGGGGTTTTTTTATGAATCTTCAGCACATTTTCACTGCCTCTGTTGCTCTGAACATGTCAGTGTCTTTTTCACAGTAGTGCCTCTTCTAGCCAATTACTCTCTGACAAAAAAGTGTGAAGGCCCAGTTTGAAAATGAGCCAAAAGTAACTGCCCTGAAATGACAGATTGAGTTGAGAGCTTCATCTTGGCTTTAAGTCAATTTTCCTGCAAAACCATTACAGCTCATGACTGTCAGTGTCACGGAGTCATGTTTCCTTTTCATGGTCAGTCACACAAAATTCAGCAATTCGGTTCCAGTCTGTAAATCTGCACCAAACTCCCAGAATCAGAGGTGCAACGGAAATAAATACTATATTTTTACAAGTTTTAAAAATGTTACTGGTCATTTATAGAGATTTTTTGTGAAGAAGAATAATCCATCCATTTTCTAAATCACACCCACACTTTTTAAAACGTAAGCATTTTAGAATTAAGTTGCAACAACAATATCTGTAGTGTGGTAAATGATGTGTTTATGTGTGTTTATAATTGCTTTAGTCGTTATTATCATGTTTTAGGTTTTACAGACGTCTGGTACGGTTTCCACTGCCGCCTTATGGTTAACCGTGTGTCTCTTTCAGATGTCTTTGGATTATGAGAAGACCTTGGTTCTGCCTATCCATGAGAACGATTCGCTGGGACCTAAAGCTCTCCTGGAGACGCACCCACTGCTGCAGGATTGGCAGGTGAGGGGTTAAGCCGTTAGGACCTGCGTCTGCCACACTGCCTTCATTTGGCAACTTTTTAACTCCTTTTGTTTCTCAACTGGGTCACGGTGAAGCTTGTTAGGGTTTCTGTCGTTAAGAAGTTTGGGGAAAGCGCATTGTGCACTTTTGCGAGTGTGCACTTCTTATGTGTCTTAAGACTTAGCATGTTTGTGTGGCCGTGCACACTGCAGTGAACTCATTTTCTGAATTGTTTGCATTTGCAAATTTTATGCATTTGCAATAAGACAGTTGCTTTTATTAATTTGATATTGAATATAAATACACCATCTTGCATCCCAACAATTATATATTCTTTTACGTAACCCTTCAATAGTTTTTAGTTAGTTAGTCATTATGCAGATTTAATGGAAACTAAATACTAAAAATTAAAACTGGACTAATGAGAATAACAAGGTCTGAACCAGATTTTTACCAGGACCATGGCTATACTAGGAACCAGAACGCGTCATGTATTGTTGTCGATAGTACCTCCAGAAGAACCACAGCCATGTCCTTGAACGTTTACTTTCTTAGTGGAGAGCTTTTTACCAGCTGAAAGGTACAAGTGTTACTGCTATGTTACTTTTGCATGTCATCTAGTGGTTTCTTTTGAGCGAGACTTCCTGAAACCTGCTTGTCAAACACCTCGCTGCCCACTAAGTTGATGACAGCTGTTGACACACACTTCCCACGGAAAAATACAGCATCAATCTCCAATTCACCTCAGTCTCACGGAAATATAAATGACGTCTTGAATGAAAGACGGTAAGAGGCCATGCACTTTCACACACCTCTGTGCCAAAACGCCCAACAAGGGGGGAGGCACGCGCACGTTTGAGGGTGCGCATGAGCGAAAGTAACGATCGCGGGTGCTGGTTTTGGGTCGGCAGCCGGGGGAGCTTGTCTAACAGTGATGAAGTGCCTTGGATCCACATCGTCTTCCCAGGAAGTGTTTTCCAGGTCACAGCAAATAAATCTCACAGGCGGGCATTTATCTTACTACACACCCCTGCTCTCCTTCTGTCAGCCTCCAAAACCACACCATATGGCCGCAGTCCAGGGGGAAGTCTTCATCACCACCTCTGCTTAGTCGCACCATAGATAGACCATACTCATTAAGTCGACTCGGCACATTTAGAGACAATTGCAACACAGCGAGAGGACCCAAAGTAGGCGATACGGTGATGCAGTGGGGACCGACCACAATAGTAAGGGGTCTAACACAGCATGTGATGGAAAGATGAATTGTGGGCTGCTAAGGGCACAGGGGGGTGAAGTAGATTAGTACCCAGCAGGTGTGTAATGCATTGGTTCTCAAATTGTGGTGAAGGTGTGACAATGGTAAAATATTTAGCTTTTTAGGTGCATTTTACTGTGGATACTTTTTTACTTTTACTACATTTGAGACAAGGTACCTGTACTTTCTACTCCATAACTTTTTTGAACTGGACTAAAAAGTAGAAAGTTCAAGTCTAAGCTTTGAGCAAACAAAAATTTACACATACACATACAATTCACTAGAAAAATGTGAAATTGATTCAAATTGACCTTTTTTGGTCAAAGACTGGCAAAATTCTGTATAAAAATCTCTACCTTTAATGCTTTTACAGTTCTCTAAATCTGTGTGATATACATTTACTTTTTGCTCTTAAAGTACAGACAATTTCTTTAAAACTTTGAAGGTTGAAGGTTGTCTTTATGATCCCAGAGGAGCAATTTGGTTTGCAGCAGCAGAACACCAACACTAGGAAAACAAAAACAAAGCAATACAGATTAAAATGACTGATTCAAAATGCCATGAGTTTTTTCTTGAGTCATTTTTGAATGTGCTATTTCGACTTACTTCGACAAAAATACTCAAGTAATAAAATGTTGTACTTTGTTTCAGTCACAGATTTAGTACTTGTTTAGTCCGGATTCTAGTCCAAGTGGAGTCGTCGTATAGTCCAAAGAGTTTAGCCCACACTACGAGTAATGCATTTGAGATATATATGTATTTATATATCTTTATATATATCTCTATTTATCTATATCTCTCTGTATCTATCTATCTATATATGAAAGAAAATGTATGTTTTTTATCTATCTTTCTCATTTAGCAGTCCAACAACACTACAAAACCCAACATAGAGGAGGGCATCACTCTGTTCTCCACTCTCCTCAACAATAAGCACTTTCTCATCACCTTTGTCCACGCGCTGGAGCAGCAGAAGGACTTTGCAGTACGGGACAGGTAAGAAAATGATTCAAATTCACTGCCCAACTATGCTTAATCAATTACTGGCCTTTTTTTGTGTTTTAATTTTGTAGTTTTTTGGTAGTTTTTCTAACCTTAATTGTCATAAATCTGCGGTCAAAATTAGTTAAATTCATATGTTTTTATATACTGTATATATATATATTTTAAATAGAGAATTAAAATCCACCTAAAATAATTAAATGGAAAAAGGTGCATAGTTTTCCCTATGCTAGGTTGTGGTTTGTCATTTATGAGTAAAAGTTGACAAATATGTGATCATTATTTGTAGTATTTATTTGACAGGATAGTTGTAGCATGAAATGGGGAGACAAATAGTCAAGGTCAGAAATCGAACCTACGACACTGCAGTAATAGGAACCCCACATGTGCAACGTCTTAAACCACTGCACCAACAGCAAACAATGGAACTTACTGCCACATCCCTGTTGTAAATAATCTCTCAGCCTATTCACGGTGTCATTGTGGAGATCCACTTAAAGACCAGAGAAATTCCCTCCTGAAGGCCACAACCTCGTCTCTTCCCTGGAGTCAGCACTTCCTGACTGACTGTCTGTTTGTGGTGGATTAGAAGGGACTTTGCGAGGGAAATCCCCTGCACCTCTGGACCTGCCTCGCCCACTCACTCCCTGCATTACATCAGAGCTGTTTTGGGCCTCTGTCACAGGTGCAACCGGGACGACTAAGGGCTGCTGTTATTTTTAAATCTCCACTGACCACACACTGTCAGGGCATGTTTGTAAGAGCGTGTTTTATCTCAATGGTCACATAATTCTCTCTCTCACTCTTTCCAGATGCAGCTTGGCGTCTCTCCTCACTATCGCCCTTCATGGTAAACTTGAGTACTACACCAGTATCATGAAGGACCTGCTTGTGGATTTGATTGATGCCTCGGCCTCCAAAAATCCAAAATTGATGCTTCGTAGAACAGAGTCTGTCGTGGAGAAAATGTTGACCAATTGGATGTCTATATGCATGTATAGCTACCTCAAGGTTAGTACATTTCCTCGGCAGAAGTTGAAAAAGTGTGATTTATGCATATATATATATAATACATTTTAGCTCTTGGTGTTTAATTAGATAAAATATCATGTTAACTGTCCCCTACTTGGTTGAACCCCTCTAATGGCTAATGGTTTTCTAAGTGCCTAGCAAACACTGCCATTTGGGTTAAAGATACAGTAAATGACTCAATTACAAGTTACTATTTGTGTATGTACTTCCATTTTTGGTTTTAGCATTAATCCTTAAATTCCTTCACGTAACTCAGCTCTTGCCCACTTGTCCACATTTTTCAGGAAACAGTGGGCGAGCCTTTCTTCCTGCTGCTCTGCGCAATCAAGCAGCAGATCAACAAGGGCTCGATAGATGCCATCACAGGGAAGGCGCGCTACACCCTCAACGAGGAATGGCTGCTCCGGGAGAATATTGAGGCCAAGCCGGAGGTCAGACGCGCCGCAGTCACACGCTGACCTTGAACAGCCAATGCCAGACACAGGGATTATCCATTTAACTGCCTTTATAGTGCATAAAACAATTAAGGCTGTTTTGCAAAATTCATGATCAGTTTTGGGGGAAAGGATGTTAGTGCTTTGATTGGGGATATGTCCTTTTAATTGTATCCATTAAATGAATAAATTACGTATTAGTTATATTTTATTTCATTTTTACAACCTCATTAACAGGATTATTTGTGTGTTTACATGCAGATCAGAAAACCCCAAACACATTTTGGTATTAAGAAGTCAAAGTAAAATGATTATTGTGTCTTTAACTGTTGTCTTTGCTAGTTCCTTGTTAAGACATGTACAAATGTGAAATCAGATCATTATCAGATG
The DNA here is from genome assembly GCA_015082035.1 of Chaenogobius annularis. Taxonomy (NCBI): domain Eukaryota; kingdom Metazoa; phylum Chordata; class Actinopteri; order Gobiiformes; family Gobiidae; genus Chaenogobius; species Chaenogobius annularis. The sequence goes on from BJKM01000115.1 coordinate 632,621, forward strand.
TTCGGTGTAATGTAATGGAGCCACTGAGCGGGAACTATGGAATAATTAAACATTCAACTCATGAACTATCAAAACCAAGCTAATGCTAAAAAATTTTGTTTTTGTTTTGTTTTGCAGAACATCAATGTATCTTTCCAAGGCTGCGGCATGGACTCTCTGTCTGTCAGGGTCATGAACACAGACACAATCTGCCAAGTGAAGGAAAAAATCATAGAGGCCTTTTATAAAAATCTGCCATTCTCACATTGGCCCCGAGCAGAGGACGTGGACCTGGGTAAGAAGGAGAGGACATTTTGGCTGATTATTTTCATCCTTCCTATTCGGCCACCTTGTATGAGATATAGTAATCTTCTTTTGCAAAAGGTCAATTCCCCCCTCATGAAGCTCAACTAACCTGAGGCAGCAATATAATAAATGACAGAATACATTGAGGAGGGTGTACAGTCATAATCACAAAGAGTTATTGCTTTCAAAATCCGTGGAGCCCCGGAGCTGATTTGATTAATGGCCGGGGAATATTTCCACAGGTCGCGACACAGACAGTTAGTGCTCGACTGCTCCTCTGTGTTCCTCTCTACTAGGTCACAAATTTAGGATGAAATTATTTATAGAAAATTAGAATATCATTTCCAATATCCATTTGTTTCAGTGGCTCAGCTCAAACTAAAAGTCCACTGCAAGTGATAAGTCATTGTACTTTTGGTGTCCCCCCTAAACCTGGTTGAATTGAGAATGTCGAGAAGAGAAGTGTATGTTATATAGAGCTGTTGCTTACGATTATTTTAGTCGTGGTCGTTTAGTAGTCAGCAATTCTTTTTCTGATTAGTCGACTCGACAAAGGGTTGACACTGAGACTTTTAAAAAACATTTTTAACCAAATAAAGGTTGAAATGTGGTGATTCTAGATAGAGAATATTTCCAAATAAAGTGTTTTATTGATTAAAGTAATTAATTGTGTATTTTTTTATTTTATTTTTGGAACATGTTGATGTAATAAAGCCGCTGTCTGTAATTAAAGGCCTTTTTGTATATGTCTGTATAGTCCAAATATGTGTTTTTTATAGTTGACTAGTCCTAATTAGTCTATTAATCATTGACGTATTTAATTACGTCTAGAGGGATTAGTAACCACCTTCTTTGATTGTTTAAGTGGCAGTTATTTGTCTTTGGTATAAACTACTATTTTGATGCAATGCTACGTAGTTAATGCTGTTTCCGTTTCTCTTCCATTGTAATAAATACTTGACAGCCGTATTTTTACATAGAACGCTCTTACATTCTCATTTTCTTACACTTTTTGCACACTTCTGCCTGTTTCTCAGAGTGGTTCGATGCCGGTAGCAGCAGTCGACTTCTGCAGGATCTGGACAACTCGTCAGTGATGGAGGATAGCAGGAAGAAGCTGAACACAGTCTTCCATTACCAGGTGTGAATAACTATGTGTGTGACTGAATGTGTACGTGTGTGAGCGTGCGTGCGTGCGTGTGTATGTGTGCGTGTGTGTGTGTGTGTGTGTGTGAGGTCTCTGGGGTGGTGGCTGTCATCCGTTGCGTCTGTATATCCTGACAATCTAACAGCAGCAGCGGGTGGCTTAAGGTGAGAACTCCTTGTAAATGGTGTCCTCTGTGGGTGGGCTGGCTCCACTTTCACTGGCGCTTTATACGAGGCCCAGACCAGTCTATAACCTGCCTATAATCTGATCGTACTCTGACATGCAAGACAATGGCAAAGGAAAGGCTATTTATACTTCAGGCAATTTTTGTTAGTATTAATTACAGTCAATGATATGGATTCACTGGAAACTCCAAATGCAGTGTAAATTACATTATTACACAACAGCCAGTTAAATCCCCAAGCCTGGATAAACATAGAGGATATACATTTGTAGATACATATGCAAATGTATGAATAGATATCTATACTATTCATTATTATTTTTTAAAGAATAGAGCTGCAGCTGATGATTATTTTAGTAGTCAATTAGTCAAACGATTATTTCTATTGTACATTGAGGCCTTTTAACCAAAAAAATATGGTGACTGAAGTCTAGGTAGAGATTCTTTAAAAATAGTATGAAAATCAATTTTTGACATTTTAGTTTAATAATGCCGCCGTCTTTGTTATAAAAGGTCTGTTTTAGAGTCTGGACTGTCCAGAGAATGAATACGACTATCAAAATAAAAAAATATTATTTTTTATACTTGTCGATTAATGGTTGCATCCCTAGTCCAGACAACCATATGGCCAACCCCTTAACCAGCAGTAAAATTACCTCTCATTTTGTCTCATGAGGAAAAACAAACCTTTTCCAAGTGTTATGTTATTGTTTTCCTTTGTGAACATCATTATATGTGTTTGTTTATGTCCCCATTCATTTGCACATGAATAAACAGACATTAGCTGACCTCTGACCTTTGCCCCATTACCTGTACTTGCTAAGTGCTTTGTTTAGTTTAAGCCGCTCTTTGGGACCAAAGCTGTGTAAGCGATGAGGCGAAGTCGTGTACTAACAGACTCAGGTTCACTGGAAAAGGGCTGCTCAATCCATTTCACCAAGACTCGACTTTAATGAGCCAAGTTTGTCTCCCGCCGATAGACAAACATATGCATCGCTCATCACTAATCGCTGGACCCCCAAGAGGACATTTGAGGTGATGGACCTTTTCTTAACGAAGACTAAACCAGGACCAATACAGGTTTAAATCAGGATTAAATCAGAAGGAAACCATTACAAGCAAGCTAAAACATTTATTACACTGAAACAGGATTTAAATAAGACTCAGCCTGGACTAAACTGTTGGATTAAAATTCAAAGTTCTTTGACTCGGTTTAACATCAGTCTGGCCCAGAGAAAACAACAATTAAGTCCCAAACCATGTTTAAATCAAGGATAGGGAGCACTGTGTGGGTACATATGTGTAAAATAAATCTTTTTTTTTTTAAGATCCAAAACAGGAGCTTAATTGAGGAAAATGATGCTCCTTAACAAGAGAAATACAGCTGTCTCAAAGAGTTGGAAGATAAATGTTAAATATTCCAAAAGACAAAGATTATAAAGCTATTGAGATAAGATGTGTTTCAGCCCAATGTAGCCTTACTTAGTGTGCCAAAAATCTACTCTTTTCACACTAAAATAGAGCTGTTTTCTTGTGTTCAAACCAATATTTTACCATTTCACCAAGATAACGTTGGGACTAAACCAGTTTAAAATTCCAACCATGACTACATCAGGAGTAAAATAGGACTAAATCATGACTATATCTTGACTAAATCAGGACTAAATCTTGACAAGACAAATTGAAGATGCCTGCTCAATCCATTTCACCACAACACGACGTAAATGATCCGGGTCGATCTCCTGTCGATTTACCACCACTACATCGGATTTACAGCAATCGACCAAACATATGCAGCTCTCATTGCTACCACCCCCTAGAGGACATTTGATGTGATTTACCCCAACTAACCTTTGCCCTTCTGCCCTCTACCTTCATTGTGCAGATCCCAGAGGGGGCATCACTAGCCATGAGCATGAAAGACAAGAAAGAAAACACGCTGGGCAGAGGTACGTTCAACAACCTTCACATAAACACACCCACCAGCAGTCACTTTGTCACACACACTCGGGCTGCCCTTGGATAAATACAACCACCCGCTCCATCACTGTGAAGAGGCACATGGTCCGTTCATCAGGAGAACATGATACATCCATGTAAACAAGCTCGCAGCCGCACGCCCCTCCTCGCCCCAAAACACAGTGCTCGCATCTAAGATAATAAATCACCACACATAGTCACACGTCTCACAGGGAGAGCTGCCACCGAGGCTCCTTCTCTGCGTTATAGATGTATTCCATTAGCAAATGTCAGCTGGTAGGGAGAAATGCCACTTAACTCAGCCCAATGTCCAGACTCCACTGTGAATGTGAAAATGGCTTGTTGAGCTTGTTGACAGCTGGCGGTTACATATTTGCAGCATGTTATTAGACACAAAGGCATGTTTTTTAAGGTGTTAATGAGGAGTGATATTTTTACTTCACTAAATACCATGACAAATCTGGAATTGTATTTGTTTTGTTCACACGTTTGGGTAATCCTGAATATTGAGCTGTTGTTGTTGAGCTTAAATCGCTGAGGTCGAATAGTTACGTGCAAAATTCAGCCTTTTTTTGCAGTAATAACTCACGTGTCAGTTTGTGACAGTAAACAGATTAACAAACCCCTAAGCTCAGCTGCCGTTAGAACTAATTTACAGAATTGAAGATGTGAGACAGGCCTCTTGACAATGTTCAAATCTAGATTAAAAACAGTTCTGTTTAGTTGCGTATGATTGAAAGGATTTTATCTGCACTTTTCTCTTTTACTGTCAATTTTATAACGATCATTTATGTTTTTATCTGTTTGTATTGTGATTTTAATGCATCATTTCCTGTTATGTAATGCACTTTGAATTACTTAATATACAAATTGTGCTCTACAAACAAACTTGCCTCTTTCAGGAAGCACCTGAAATGTAGACTCCATCCTCTGACTTGCTGTGATTATTTAAGACATTATTACTCTCATGTTGAAGTCAAATCCAGCTCTTTCCGTTCAGGGCTCAGCAGGCAGCACACTTATGTTACTGTACCCTGCCAATTCTGCCACAGTCTGGAGCTGGCTGAGTGGACTGGCCTTTACAACAACAAATGTTTCAGAGCGAATGAAGGCAAGAGCCCTTGTAGACAAATAGATACTTTTAATGCACTTTAAATAGTTTAATTGATATTTGGACATGAACACATTTTTGATAAGTGGTCAAAATCAAGAATTGAAAACGTGTTCGCAAAGATTCTTTCATAATTTCCTTGTCCTCTTGTCGGCCGCGCTTTTCACTTTTTATAATCAGTACTAGACCAGAGCTGTATCCTGCACAGTCTGTGTCCATCAAAGCCATTCACTCAGTGCCAGGAATAGGCTTATGGTCCAAAACCTGGCACTGACTTCAAAGCATCAAGGGGTGTTATGTGCCTGTAGTGCTCCCTGGCTAATGTGAAACAGTGTCCAGGCTGTGATGAGTGCTGAGGGGCTGGACTGAGGCCCGCTGGGCAGGAGCATCTCTGGCAGGGCTGCCTGTAATGAGAGCACATGAGTATCTGTGTGAAGCCTGAACACGTGTCTGACATTGTTTCCTATAGCTTTGTGAGCATCCAATAATCTGCTGTGTACGTTCACCTGTGCACAAGGCCAGTGTAGTATGGCAGTATACATCAGGTACTTGAATCCACATGTCTCTAATGGGCCAATAATGACTACATTGGCTTAACGTTCAATTAATGAAAGTGTAAATCTTTGCAGTAGTGGTCACATTTGTATTACTTCTCTTTGTAATATGAAATTATGTGTGCTGTAGAGGGTTCAATTAGTCACTTATATGGCTAATTATTGTTTCATTCCACCATTTATTTGTTGCAGCTCATGACGTTTAATAATATTGTATGTTTAAAAACCGGGATCATCCTGCTTTAGGGTTATTGTGTGTAGCATAAAATAGTTTCAATATATTATCTCAAACAATAAATTGTGCTTCAAAATGTGTTATCATGACGGATCTAATCTCCCAGCATTTTCAAATCCTGCCACAATTTCCCACTTGTAAATTCTACACGAAGCGTCCTCTGAAAAGAATATTCAACACATTTTCAACCTGCAATTTGATAACAAGTTTAGATCCAATTCTTCAATTCTCCAATTCTTCAATTCCAGTTTTGAATTAGACCTCTGTGAGTGAATCACAATGTTTTTGAATGATAATGACACCTTATGTAGATAATTGCTCCCGTAAATAACTGCATTTTGAGCTGAAACACATAAATTGAGAACTGAAATCGTACAAACTTAGATTAGTATATGTGTAATATTGTTAAATGTGGGTGAACAATGTGCATTTGAGCTGCTTCTGTATGTCTGAATGCTAAAATTAACTATCTTGACTAATTATAACTCAGGATGACAACTTGATTCATGCATGTATTGTTCTGCATTCGAGGCTCAGAATTGTTGCCACCAACCCCCTATCCCTGCCCACATCCCTGTTCTTAATTGAAAATATTTGAAAAGACTGAAATGTCACACAGCCACTTTAAAAAACAAACAAATGATAAGCTACTGTTTTGACGAGGCGGGGCTTATCAGTTCTGCAGTTTTGAACAGGAAGTCAACGGACCTGTTTCTATTGCAGAAGTTTTAGATAAATTATGCGATTTACAATGGCACTAAATGCTAAATGATGCTCAATAACCAATGTTATAGTCCAACCCCAAGTTCCGGGCAAAAAAAAAAAAGCATAATATATCTCCTTTAATGCATTGCTCAATACAAGTACACCTAGAAATCAAAAATCTCCACACAGCGATGTGCTTGTGTTTATGTTTAGTATCACATGTAAACCAGCTCAGTTTAATGCCATTTGCAAACACTGGCTGAGCATTACCATCTCATTACAGTGGCTCCAGAACCACTCATGGCCTGTGTGTCTGCCTCCGCTAATCTCCCCAACAAACCCCCCTCTTTCCTCCACACTCTACCCCATCCGCCCTAATCACTCCCTCTCCATCTCTTTCTCTCGCTCGGCTGTCAATCTCTGCCTTGTTTTTTCCCTCGGCCTATCTGTCACACACACCTCTGCCCCCTTCGTGTCCCTTTGCTCTCCACCTCGTTGATTGCACATTGTTTTACACACCATGCTTTTGTGTCTTTTTCAGTGAAAGATCTGGATACGGAGAAGTATGTGCATTTGGTGAGTACCACATGTAATCAGAAATGCTTTTTTCTAATTACATGGTCGAGGGCCTTCACTTGCATGCAGGGTGTGCACAAAATTGAGTGGTTTTGTGGGTCCTTTTCCACAAATACTTACAACAAATAATAACTGTCAAAGAGCTATAATCAATTATCATATATTTACTATTGTGATGTTGTATTTCAAAAGGGCTCAAAAGCCACTATAATCTCTGTGTGCAGGAAAGGTATGCAATTAGATAAATTGTTAGAAAAAGCGTAGTTACAAACATTTGGAACATCCTAATTGATTATCCAACGAACAGAAAAGCCTGTGAGTGTGAAACTTCTCCGAATATTCCCCTTTTAGAACGGTCCGATTATGGCCTACATAAAACAGATTCAAACTACACAACTATAGGAGCTATATAGGAGTTTACAATCTGGGCCTTTTTTTGGAGCACGTTGTTGCTACGTAGTCAGTGAGGGGAGAGGCGGACCACAGAGAAATGAGGTGAGCGGAGGTGAGAAGGAAAGCTGCTGAGAGGACATGACAGCGCTAATGCTGCTTAAGCTCTTTTATAAACGTCAGAAAAGATATGGGCCCTTTGACTTCAGAATAATGAGTTCTTTGGAATACAATTTGCCGGGTGAATAGTTAGTTTTCGGGTTCCTTTTTACGGCAAGTTTGAGGGGACTTTGTATGGTTTTTATCCTCACCTGCTAGACCTGCCAGATGCATGATAATATACAGGTTATCTAAGGGCCGGCTGAAATTATGTTTTGTGCCAAATACCATTTATGTTTTTCCAAAGTGATATGAATTTTCCATAAAGCTTAAAATTGAGGACTAAAAGAAAAATGGTAGTCGTTAAGCACCCATTCAGGTGTTACCATGGGTTTTCCATCCTCCTGCAAAGCTGAATTGGTCATTGTACATTACCCAGAGGGAATGAACTTGCTACAGTTGGGACTATAGTTATTTAGTTGGTTCATGTTTGTAATTAGACCCCAAAACTCATGAACCACTTCTATGATCAACTTTAAATGATGTAGCTATGTTTATACAACTTATACTTAGGTGTGACAATCTCATTTAAAAGATGTTCATGGAAACGATATTCAACCTACATATTAGTCACTTCACACAGTCATAGGTTATCTAAAAAAAAATTGTGAAAAGTATTTTATTTTATGCAGTGCCAGGGTTGAAGCTTTTGACTTCTAGCCCGCAGAAGCTGGTGAGCGTTCATGGCTGGTTTCACTGCTTAAACATGTGTGATGACCTTTTGGTGTTTCAGGTCCTTCCTCACGACGAGCTCATGGAGAACAGGAAGAAACACAGACAAAGTCACCACAAGAAAGTGCTGCCGGAAATCTATCTGACACGCCTCCTCTCCACCAAGGTGACTACAAAGGGCAAAACTTAAAAATCCAAACACCTTCTATGACCTCTGTTTAATCCCGTCCTGAAGAAATATGTAAACGATTTTTTAAAATGTGGTATTAAAATTTTTGAAACGCTATTATTATTAACAAGTTTGCAAATAGGTCTATAATATCTGTTGGAGAGATATTTTACCTATGTCTGTGTAGTTTTTACTCTTAAGTCTTACTGATTTAAGGCAAGATAAGATGCACTTTATTGTCCCTGCAGGGAAATTTGTCCCCTCCTTCACTGCCAAACCCGTCATGAGCAGTGGAATTGGAATTCTAGTGACTGATAGTGAAGAGTGTTATTTTATTGAATAAATAAACAAAAATTATAGCTGTAACACATCACATCCTCAACCGGTTAGACTGAGGAAACAAAAAGTAGGCACATTTTCACAAACTATTGTTCGTAAACACAGTGTCTCGACTCCTGTGTTATGTGTGACCTGCTTGTCTCTGCTCCACAGGGAACACTGCAGAAGTTCCTGGATGACCTCTTCCAGGCCATCCTCAGCATCCCTCCGGACCGCCCACCTCTGGCCGTCAAATACTTCTTTGACTTCTTGGAGGAACAGGCGGATAAACGAGGGATAACAGACCCCGACACCTTGCACATCTGGAAAACCAACAGGTAGAAGTTCAGACTAAATATACTATGTTGTCTGGTTAGCTCATTGTACAGGGGAAAGACAGTGGTTAATTGGCTGTGTCATTGTTCCTCTGTCTATAGTTTACCTCTTCGCTTCTGGGTGAACATCCTGAAGAATCCACAGTTTGTATTTGACATTGAAAAGACGGACCACATGGACGCCTGTCTGTCTGTCATCGCTCAAGCCTTTATAGATGCCTGCTCCATTTCTGACCTGCAGCTCGGAAAGGTGAGCCAAACCTGTCAATCAACTGATCAACAAAACAAATACCTGCTCCAAATAGCAGCCACCTGCGTATATTGACTGTCAAAGTAATGCCCGTACTTTCTGGCTGGTACACAAGTGAATGTGCACTCCAGGTTCTTACCATTCCAAATAATTATGTTGGTCGAGCTGTGAGGCCAAATTTATCTTAATGAGTGTCTGTTCAAAGGGGACGTGTCATACTAAATCAACTTTAATGAGTTTTTAACCTTGTTGCAACGATGTTTCCTCATCATTAGTTAACTCAAAGTTGTATTTTGATTGATTCATACATGAATCATTTGAATAATCCTGTATTGTTCGGCATTTGAAGCTTGAGTGCTCAGAAAAGTCCTATTTTCACCTACCCCCTATCCTCGCCCACATCCCTGTCAAACTACACGTGAAAACGTATCTATTTATGTTATAGTTCAATACTAAGCACCATAAAAAGCCTTCTTTAAACACAACCATTTGAAAAGCAAAAAGATGATATTCTATTTATATTGTTTTTTTGTTTCTCAAAGCACTTTTTAATTGTAAATTATCAATTCATACATTGATCGGGGCAAGCAACCTCTGCTGCCACAGCTGCCCTGAATGGCAGCTGTACTGTACCAGTGGTCGTGACCAATCTACATTTAGATTTTGTGATCCAGGCAGGATGAGTGAAATGCCTTGCTAAAGGACACAACAACAAAGAGAACAAAGTGAGGAGAGGATCATGACAAAATTAACTTTTACAAATTGAGAATAACATATTACAAATCTTTCCATTCAACATCCCTGCCAATATATTTCTTTTTCCATTTCATCCTGACTCAATAATGTCCCAAACGGTTCAGACTGTCTCTGCTCGTGTTATTTCAGTGCACTGATCCAAGGTCGTGGGCACATGGGGATCTCTTTTGTGCATACGTGTGTGTCTGTCTCTCGCTGTGTGCGGCTGAATGTCAATGTCCTTTACTGCTCACAAATCCAACTCATTCGTCTAACACAGTGACCCTGAGACACTGGCTCTATGCGCCCGCCTCCTTCCCCAGAGAGGCTCCATAACCGCGCTCCTCTTTCACCAGGAGACTGTCAGAGTTGGGTAGTTTGGGGATTATGAGCCAAAAGGTACAGCGAGGTCGCAGCAGTAATAGTCATTAACTGCAGTATAGTATGCAGGCCCTGGTTTAGATTAAAGATTATTCATGTGACGTCTGGCTGTGTTTGTTTTGTGGACTAACTTTGTTCAAGGATTTTGACATTCTGGACAAATGGCTGTTCTAGAAAGTTACTAGATATCTTCTCGTTTTACAGTATTTTCAATAGTTTTTTACTGGATTGCACTACTCCCAGCAACAGCAGTGAAATAATTCAAAGTTTTGTAGTACTCGGTATTGGTAAAAATGATAGTAGTTACAGTATTAGCCTTAAAAGTTATAGGGGGAAAAAGTCAGACAATTATGCTGTGTAAAACCTTTTCCAAGTTAACTTCTCATCCACTAACATAATTTATTATATGTTACTGGGACATCAAAAAGGGAAAAACCAAAAGGACAGAGAAACAGAAGTTGTATAGCAGCAGATTGTGTAATAGTCATTCAAATTCAATTCAGAATTTGAGAAAATCAAACAATGAAACTGTCACTGGTCAATAATAGAAAAGCAGATTAACCAACGTTCCTAGGAATGAACTGCACGGTGGCAGAGTGGCTTTCTAGGCTGTGTGGAGTTTTTTGTATCAGTTTCAAGTAAAAAAATATGTTTGCAAATTTGCTTTTTGTCAAATTGATTCCTTCATCACTTCAGGTTGATGCGCCGTAGTGGGACAGGCCGGTGTGGGGAGGAGGCAGCGTCTGGATTAGGGTGGAGCAGCATGGGTGACAGCGGGAGAGAGGGGAAATGAGGCGAAGCTGGCTCTCTTATCAGGAGAGAGCCACAGACAGAGGTACCTAAGGGTCACAGGGGGGTCACAGGGGTCACCAGGCAGATGGGCTACCAGCAGGAAGTGACCTTGTGGACAGGAAGAGAGGAGGGACTGTGCCACTGCATCCTGGCATCAACACAGGCAGACAAAGGGAGGCACCAGTCCTGCACGACGGATGTAAATTCATTACCACCGTCTCTACTGCCGTCATTACTGGCACTTTAACAGTGAAAACAAGAAGAATTATGGATAGCTTACATTCAAATTGGACTTTGGCACAAAATCACTCTGCAAATGATGTGTGTGTCAGTGTGATGTATGGACAGAATCTGCTTGGTGGAGGTCAAAGAGGTCTTCGCCCTGGCAGCGGCCACATCTGTGTCCTTTTGCCCCAGGGCAGATTTGGTTAAATAAAGTAGCTTAGCAGTAACAGCGTTTACATGAATAATGGACTGATGTAAAGCACTTTAAGAGCAGAGCAATGCAATATGTATCAACATCTTTTTGCTACATATAAGTTTGGTTGGACCTGATGTGCAACTGCAAAAAGAAGAAGTAGGTATTTAAATCAGTTTAACTCGTTTCTAGCTCTCACAAACGTTTGGCATTGTTAACATTCACAGGCAAGCATTCATTTTGGTGTGCAGGCATGGCTTTGGAACAGCTTTTGTCAGACGGCAAAGTGAAACTGGTGCGGACCCAAACCGTGCAGTTAGAGCACTGCTTTCGGCTCTTTTCAGGTTTTCTGGAGATAAAATACTTTATTATCTTTTTGTCACAAAGTACGGCCATAGAAATGTACTCATTTACATCAGATGCCCCAGCTGTAATGCATTTTTCCATTGCACCTCCATTGTTTGTGCTTTTTAGTGCTATAAAACATACTTACTACATGTCCTTTTAAAATCTGGCAGCCCTTGTTCCTTTTGCATTCCAGCCACCATTAACAAATGCAGACAAAGACAGGCGCGCTCACTACACACACTATAGGTGACATAAATAACTCGTGACATGCAGGAATATTTACGCTGTAAGCACACTGGGTAATGCTGAGAGCTGAGGCGGCCTGTCTCCTCTCTCCCTTGTCCTAGTTTTCTTCCCTCCACACACTCCCACAGTCAACAGTCCCTTTAAAACCGGAATACGGCCACAACCTCTTAGCCTCGCCACTCTCCTGTTCTGCCTGAATAAGCTGCAGAGCCTTAAGTGAATGGGGAGAGTGTGACCGAGGTAAGAAGCAAGGCTGTTTATTCATTCAATCTGACTCAGACTCTTTTTTTTTTTTTTTAACGGAAAGCTGTCCAACACCTTCCATTGTTTCAAGCCGTTTGAAATAACAGGACCAAAAATGAACATTATTTAGGGCTTCAAAGTAATATGTGGAATGATGTTGTGATGTCTTTGTGATGTGCCACTTGAGTGCACTTGCCGGGATACTTTGATGGAAGGTGATTTGGTAGTTTTTACTCTGAATGTAGCAACAAGGAGTAGTGGGTGTTGTGTTAAGTGTTTAACCATGGACACAACAACAACACTTTTCCAGAAAGTGGCTGCTTTTCTGCTCTAAAGGCGATTGCTTATAGTGTTACCATAAGGTGTTAATAATCTAACACCGAAATAATGTACATTAATTATCACAAAGGAGTCACAATCAACAGTCCCACCCACTTCAAGCCCCCTGAGGTTATGGAAGTACATTTTCTATTCTTTTTTTGTATTCATGCAAAAAAAATCCAAAGTTCAAAAGCATGATGGCAGCTAACCAGCTACTGCATTTCGCAGTTCTTTTCAGTCCAAAAATACCATTGAATCTTAAGATGTTGTAAAATGTTTTCATGACATAGCTTTTTATTGCTTTTTTAATTTCAGATTAAATCTTTTGGTTATTAGTTGCCACAATCCTGATTTATATTATTATTATTTATCTTCAATGGGCGCTATAGCTAATACATGAAATAAATGTGCTTTACTTAGAGGGTAACTTTTCCACAATATTCAAATCCATCAATATTAAGACATAATGATTCTCTTCATTTCCACCTCAAGGACAGAAAAGGTGCAATAATGATTACTAATGAGTTCATGTCCACCCCTCATAGAGCGCTTCATCAGATTGAAATTTCAATACTCTGCCATTAGGACTCACCCACCAACAAGCTGCTATACGCCAAGGAGATCCCCGAGTACAAGAAGAGAGTCCAGTGGTATTACAATCAGATCCAGGAGATGCCCCCTCTGAGTGAGCAGGAGATGAACGCACACCTGGCAGAGGAGTCCAGGGTAAGTGAACTTTTTATTTTGAACATGTTCGTGTAATCCCTTAGGGGTCCATTGTAAAAAGATGGTTGAATTCTGTCAACTGGAGAAGGTTTTTACGTTTCTCTACTCATCCAAGTTCAATTTGGTGCAGCTCTGGTTACGGACCGGCTTTTATATTTGTCTGAAGGGAAGAGTTAACTACAGTGAAACTGAATCACACTCAGGAGGATCTGTTAATAGTTAAATCCACTGAACTACCCAAAATCAGAATCAGAAATGTTTTTTCCATTGTCAGTGAACAATATTCACAAACTTGGAACTTGAAACTATAGGGCTAATCAGAGTATCCTAAGAGGCTAGATTAATATGGCTGTGAACAATTTTGCAAAATATGACTCAGTTGAGAGTTCACACCTTTAACTCTTCCCTATTATTATATTATATTGAAGCTAGACCTAACCAAGCTACTTGGATGAGCGGTTAAACTTATGAACGAACAACAAACAAAAACAAAAAACTTTGTCCAGTCAGCAGAATTCAGCATTACAATATAATGAAGAAAATATCAATGCACTAACCAAATATAACTTGTTCACTTAGAAGAATAAATGAAAAGACTAACTTTCACTTTTACTTTGGTCTTGTAGAAATACAGAAATGAATTCAACACAAATCTGGCCGTGACAGAGATCTACAAATATGCCAAGAGATACCGAATCCAGGTAAGTTTTATCAATTGGAAATCTGATTCATATCTGATACAGTGATCTGTCTGAACTGGCCTTTCACTTGCAACACCTCGGCACGTACCCACAGCTGTATTAAGTTTCTCATCTGGGTATCAGAGCGTGACACGCCGCAAAAGTCATTATTTTTCTTTCTCATAGCGTTTCTGAGTAGAGCATTATGTTAACCCAGCTCCCACAAGTTCAATGATCCTTTTCAACCCACATGTTCCGCTACAGCCTATTCAGCACAAGTACATGTTTAATATATATATATATATTTTTTTTTGTATTTTTTTTTTTTTTCACCTACCTGCCCCTTACATGTCATTGATATATATTTTTTTTTGTATTTTTTTTTTTTTTCACCTACCTGCCCCTTACATGTCATTGAATCTGGTTGTCCAAACCGTACAGGTAATAACAAGAAAACAATAATAAAGGGGATGAGATTTCTGCACTTTGAAGTTTGAAGTTTAATTATCAGACAAATGTGAAAATGTACAATGAATAACCAAAGACATGTTTTAACACATTCCTGTTGGAGTGACATATTATTGCCTGACAGTTGTTGATCGGAATACTAAAAAATATATATATGTGTGTGTGCGTGCGTGTGTGCAATTAATAAAATTAAGAATAAATTAAGTCTACTTTATTCTTACCTCCACACACCCACGCACATGGGTGTGTGGAGGTAAGAATACTTTATTCTTACCTCCACTTAATTTTTGTCAAAATCGCCTACTCCTGACCAATTACTACTGTATTTAATTACCCAAAATGGTTCAAGATATTTAGTGAGTCATCCTTTAGAACATGGACTAAGCATGCATGCCCTACAAGTACCACGTGAGTAAAATCATCAAATATATTAAATGTCAACGCCGCACTGGAGCTGCTTAATGTCAGGTTCCAGCTCTGACTCCTGCCCCTCCTCCAGTGAGTCTTGTGCTCTGTATTACTGCAAGTATTCTCCAGAGAGGCTTAGTCAGTGGTGACTGTGCCTTAATAGAGAGCCCTCATGATAATACCATTTAGCTGCCTTCCTCTGTCAGGCTACTGTACAGACATGGACCAGGGGCTTAGCGCCTGATTCACAGCGCTGTGTGAATGGGCGCTGATTGCCTATTCTCCCTGCCTCGGCTCAGCTCTCACTGCCTGGGAGCGCGCCGCCGCTAAAAGCCCATAAATCCCACTGACACTATGACAACTATTGGGCATGAAAAACACAGCCGACGAGGGTTTGGTAAATAAGTGGTGGAAAGCCTTTGTGGTGTGGAGGCATGCGTGAAGAAGGCAAGAGGCTGGAGCACGTTTCACCCGCTCTCCTCGACGCTTGAACGCTCGACAGACACTAAAAGTACCCATTGTTTTGTGTTGTTGCGTCAGGCTCACTCCACGGTTTTGTTCCCATGGATTTTTACCCTTTGGAGAGGAAGCCTTGTTTGAAGTGTCAGTGAAATGTCTTATAGTTAGTTTGGTCTGTCTGCCCTAACTAACCTCTGTATACTCATCAACAGTCAACAGAAGAAGTACTCTATTTTGGTACTTAAGTAAAAGTACAGACACAGGTGCAAAATAATTACTCAAGCAAATGTATCACATATGAAAAGCCACTTGCGTAAAAGTATGGAAGTTTATGTTTCAGAAAGGTTGAAGCGCATTATAACTATTAAAGAGTGAAGTGTGGTGACCTTGATAAAGATTTTACAATGTTTCTAGACTTTTTTTGGGGGGGAGATTTTTGTGGGCCGGAGGCTTTACCCGACACTGCGGCCGGTTGCACTTGGAGCCTGGCACACGTGTGCTGTGACTTAACCACTCGACCACCGGGCAAGACGTTTCAAAGTCAAGACCCTCAAGCCACATGAAAAGAAGTTTTTACTTTCAGTTCAGTTGGAAAATGTAGTCAAAAGTAGGAGTAGATTTCCTGCTCTCAAATGTAATGTATAGTAAAAGTATTAAGTATTCACTGTAAAATGTACTTAAGTTTAAGTACAGGTATAACAATACATAATAATGTTACTTAAGGACACTACTTTCTTTTACTTAGTTACTTTTCACCACTGCTCATCAGTCCCATTATTGCTAAATATCTGATCGAGCTAAGTGGAAAATATTTTGTTGTCAAATTAAATAGTATTACATGGGCTTATTTTGATAGTTTAACTTTAGTCTTAATGGTTGCAGACTGGTGCAGATTCAATTTAAAAATCAATTAAGCCCAGAATAAATACAAAATATTTTCTGTATGAGTGGTTATTTTGTGTGATTGTACTTTTCCTAATCTGTTAACTAAATATGATTATTATTTTTGCTTCTCCAGGTTGTGAACGCTCTGGAGGCCAACCCAACTGCCCGTCGCACCCAGCTGCACCACAAGTTTGAGCAGGTCATCGCTTTAGTGGAGGACAACATCTATGAGTGCTGCAGTGAAGCCTGAAGTCTCGCCTCTGTTTCCCTCCGCGCTAAAACCAACTTCCTCCTCCTCTCCGAGCGGATTCTTCGGAATGTTGGCCACTGAGGGATTAGCCTTTTTCTAAGTGTCATTATTATTCCCAGCTCTCCACCGCCACAGACTTTAATAGTGTGAAAAGCAGCAGAAGGACATACATACAAAACTGCCTCTCTAGCATCATCTATTAGCGAGGTGTACGGCATTTTCACATAAGGGAAGTCATTTCTTTTGCCAAATCTTTTCCAGTGAAAGTAGCAGATAAAATGCCGGTTTCGCTTGACTGTCAAAATCAGAGGAGTTTGAAGATGCTATTTCTGGATGTCTTTAGCGTTGCTGGGACCTAAAGCCCTGGTGGCCAAACGCACTGAGCCCTTCTTAAAGGGATTGAGCCAATGATGCACTGTACTGTAATATAATGTCCATAGCAATATTTATAGATGTGTTATAACACTTTGAAATGGTCTATCAGGATCAGAGAAGGACCTTGACAAACTCCTCCCATCTCCTAAAACCTGCATCGTTCTCAGGTGTGTCTGCTGAAGATTTTCATTTCCATAGGTGCTTTAAAATGCAATACTGTGCAAAAGTTTTAGCAAGGTCAAGAATGCTGTAAATATTTTGCATTTCCTTTCATGAAAATGTTCTAATAGCAGTAATGTGCCAAGGACCAAATTTTTAATACTCCTCTCGATCATATTGAATGGTTTGTTTAAGTCGTTTCAAGGGTTTTATCGCTGAACTTTAACATCTTTGTAAGAATAATATATGCATTCATTGCTTTTCAACATGGTCAAAGTTGCTTTACAATTTTGTGCATTATTCATTCACTCCAGGCAAAGTTAAGTGTCTTGCCAAAGGACCCAACCCTGCTTAGCTCCCGAGAGCAGACCACCTTGCATCTGGTCTGAGCCCTTTACCATTGGAAGATACGACTAGTGCCTTGGCATGTTTCCCTTTGATTTGTAACAAAGTAATGTACATTTGATCATTGACACACGCTTAGTTGTTACAGCCTTCCTCAAATACCGCTCTAAGACTTCTACACAGTATCTTTTTTTATCCAAGTGTGCTTTGCAGGTTGATGATGGCGTTCGGAGGAGGAGGGAATGAATAGTAATCAATCATTGTGTGTGGGCATAAACCCGCACTGAAGCGTTCGCGTTTGGATGTGATGCGGTTCAATGGGACGAGCTGCATTTGTCATGTGCTAATCCATGTTAAACAAGCAAAAATCATCACGGAATAAAAATTACAAGAGGGAATTTTACATATATGGAAACAATGTGAGCTCAATATAATCTAAAGAAGAGAGGATGACTGTATTGTGACGCCAAATGACTTGTCGAAGTTTGTGAAATAAATTATAGTATTTAGGATTTTAACCTGTCCCAGCCTGACAGTGTTTTTTTTGCTAAGTACCGGAGCTCATGTCATGTTCAAAATGCATTAAAGGAGGGCAATTTTTTAACAACATTTGAAAACCATTAAGCTCTCTGCGCTGCCATCCTTTAAACTGCAGCATCTGGAACTTCTCAAAATGGCTTGTAAATGCAGAAAGGGAAAGGTCGTGTTGTAGATGTTTAGTCTTTTTTATTGAGGAAAACACAGAACAACTTCTAGAATACCTTCCGCAAGGCTTTAAAACAGAAAAGAAAAGAATAATCACCTTCAATACCAAATAAAACTTGAACATCTGCTTCAAAAATGTAAACAACAAATGCACTCTCTGTTTGTAGGAGGCGTCTTCCTCCGGTAGAGACGCTGTTCTGGTTTATCTATTAAGGCTCGCACCGATTTGGGAACAGATCTATGTATGAATTTGGAATAGCTAACAAGCCGCATCTAATCACTACCAAGTATACACTACGAGCAATGACTGATTCAAAAAGGTAATTGAAATCGCTGTAGCGCACACATGTCACAAAATATTTCAAGCATTATCTTTGTGAACGTTTTTTAAGTTGTCAGTCACGCAGTTTAATTGTGTGGTCTTTGTGCCGGTCCAAAGCCTGGATCTATGAGTTGGTTGTGTCAGGAATAAAACAAAATGCAAATGGCTGTGACCGGATGATTGGCTGTGGTAAATAGATGATACGGAATCAATTTATTCATTATAAACCATACAAATGACAATAAATAAATAAAAAAACCTTGAAATATTTAAATGACAATACCAAATCTACATAATGAATGAGTTTTCGCGACTCAAATAAATCTTAAGTTGCACAACATTTTTACCTTCAAAGAAAAATGATAAAATGACTTTGATAAATTAGGGGATTATGTTTTAATGGTAGGGGGAGATTTGGATCGTGTTCAGCTGGATGGACCCCAGGACTACTCTCCTTATGTTCCCGGGTTAAACTCTTTGAAGCCAACTGAACACTTCCCATGATTAAACGAATGGAAAATTTGCATGCTGGTGTTTCAGTATGTCCCACCGAATGGGAAGCAGTGCCGCTGAGAGGACTCGGAGGGGTGAGTCGAGAGGATTGGCCAAAAGAACGTGCTGCTGCCAGGTTCTGGTAGTGTACAGTAGGTCCCATGTGCTCAAGACAGATGGGAAGAGGAGGGGCTTTAGGGGTCAGGCAGGGGTCACCTGGCTGGAGGACACTGAAGAAGTCTGGGTCTTGGAAACAGTGGTGCCAGTGTCCTCTTCATCAAATGGGTTTCTTCCACAGCACACAGTGGTGGCCATACAGTTTCTGAACTGTGAGAAAAAAATAAAATAAGATGTGATAAGTGGATTTAAATACAATTATTCGACAAAATCAGTCAATGTACTGTGATCTGTAATGACCAATTGTCTTGCAATCGGTGCAACAGTCTAAAGTCATACCAAAATAATAAACACAAGTGGATTTCTAAACAATGAAGTATGTTATTAAAATAATCTGTAGAAAATACTGTTTCATTAATAGTCACCTTATTGAATGGTTGGCAGTTGCAAAAGCTGTCTCATTGTAGGGAAATGTTTTGTTAAATTACAATCAGGAAATTAAACAAAAACAATTTTTTGTAATCTGAGACCATTTTTAAGCATACATAGACACACACATTCCACATTTGTGAACAAGATGTCATACATGAAAAATGTGGCTGCATATGTACCTGTTTGTTGAGCAGGATGTAGATGATTGGATTGTACAGAGCAGAACTTTTGGCAAAGAAAGCAGGAGCAGTCATGAAGACGGGTCCAAACTCCGTGCCCTGGTTAGCGAAGATGTACCAGGCCACAGTGGCATAGGGCACCCAGCACACCAGGAACGAGATGACCATCACCACCACCATCCGGGTCACCTCTCTCTCTGCTCTCTGGGTGGTCTCCGACTCCTGCTGCTGGGCTGCAGCCTAAACACATTCAACGCATTAATCACATAAGAGGAGTCATTCTTTTCAGCAAGATTTCAAAACTAAACTAAGACTAAACCCAAGACTACTGTATTTTGGCTATAATAAAGACGCTTTTTAACAAACTGAATTTAAAATGTAAGAGAATTGGGGGGGAATAAAAAAGACGTGATGTGTTTTGGACTTCAATGTTACAGGGTTAGACTTCTGCCACTCCCGGCTCAAATGGGTAAGAGTAGAATGAATAATCACAGTAAATATATCTGATAGAGAAATTCAAACCTGGACAAAAAAAAAAATCAATGCTCAGATCTATCATTAGACATTAGAATTGATCAGGAGCAGGTGTAATAGTCATCACAGAGGCAACTTTGTTATATCCCATTATTGATTTCAAACAAGCCCAGAGCATCATTTATCAACATTAATGACACTAACACAAAGAATAAACAAACATGTCCTGGCAATATGTATAATAAATGATAATGATGATGGTATTAAGATGACACAGGAGCAGACAGACTGGCTTTCAGCTGGAGGGCCGGGCTCTAAGATGTGGTCTGCCCTTCTGAAGTGTCCTTGAGCCACTACTGCTACTAATCCTTTACATCTCCAGAGACTGCCCCTAACCTTCATGCGAAAGGGGAACAAGGTATAGTATATATATTTATTTGTCAACCAACATGGATAAACAAAACAAGGATCAGATTCCCTGTTATTAATATTGCATCCGGCGCTCCGAGGGGCTTCCTACCGCGCGCACAGTGCAGAGGAGGCGGCCATAGCAGAAGAAAATGATGATAAGAGGAATGGAGAAGTGCAGGATGAACATATAGATGACGAATGAGGTGTTGTTGATCTCGGGCTTCGGAGTGTAGTAGTCGATCCCACAGGAGCACTGCATACCCTCAGGGATGTACCTGTACCAACCAACACATTAATAATAGCACTTTCAAGCCATAATATGATGACTATGTCGTCTGCAGCTTTTTATAGCAATGCAAAGCAAGCAAAACAATTCCCCCAGGTTTTGATTATAGTGAAATTAAATGTGCATCTGTTTAAGAATGAAAGAGGGCACATACCGGGACCAGCCGAGGAGGGGAGGGGTAGCACAAGTCAAAGCCATTATCCAGGTGAAGGCCAGGCCGGCGACAGCATGCTTCTCTCCAAAGCGGAAGTTAGCCATTGGTTTACAAACCACAATGTAGCGCTCAATGGCCAAAACCACAAGTGACCACAGGGCAATCTCTCCTGCAAAATGAGATCAATTAGACCAAATGCCCTGGTCCATTACTCGTGCAATGAAATGTTGGCCTAAGCCAAACACACAATCTCCAGTTATTGAACTAAACAAGATGAGAATACATTTAAAACATGTAGGTTTCATGTTCTTACCTCCTAGTGTGGCAAAGAATCCCTCAATGTTGCACCCCGTGACCCCCAGGGCGAAGTATCCATGAAGAGCTGTGTAAAATGTGACAGTAAAGCCACCCACCACCATGAAGAGGTCTGCGACAGCAAGGTTCAGCAGCACAAAATTCAGTGGAGTCCGCAGTTTCTTGTGTTTGACAGTGACAGCCAGAGTGAGGAAGTTGATGGGAAAGGCGGTGATCATGAGAAAGAACATGTAGGCAGCTAAAAGTGAGTATTTCCAGGGCTCAGCCAGGTAGTACTGTGGGTACTCGAATGGGCTGCGCACCAGCCCAGTCTTATTAGACATGGGCACGTAGAAGTTGGGTCCCTCTGTGCCATTCATCGCTGCAGGTGATAGGAGTTGAAATGTCCTCTAAGATGCTGACAGTGAAGGAAAAGAGGCAGCCTTTTCAAAAGAACTACCACGGTCCTGGCATGCAGCTGCAGAGGAAAAGGCACGAGAATGGATGGCTCTGGTGATAGAGATGAGCAGTGCAGTCCCCAGGAGGGGAGCAGCACCTTTTAACAGGAGGCCGGATTAGGGACATCTACGAAGTAAAGTGTTAGCATAGATGGTATTAGCAAACTCTCAGCCTCACTAACTGTGCGCACACACACACCCACACACCCACATACACACACACATACATACATATAAAGCTTTTAGTCTTGTGTTATGGTAAGCATCCTGAAGGTCAGAGGTTATGGTCATAATGCTCCACCATTGTATAGCATCATTGATTGCTGTAAAAGTAAAAATCTATCATGAAAATGTTAAGATAGTGAAAAGGGAGAGGCTGTACACTTAAGAAAAGCATTTTCTGTGTAATCTCAAGCACTCACAGTGGATAAACTACACATGAAATGTCTTGGTTATTAGCATCATGGAAAGCCCAGTCCGTCTCCCCGTACTCTCAAAATCCACTGACACAAGCCACATGCGCTTTCACCTTCAGATTAAATGGAGAATGAGTCATGATTGTCATCTAAAGAACAAATATCAAAAGTTTTGACATTTTGTTTTTTTTAATCAATGTAAAAATATTTTCATCACAATAGTGATCCCAAAAGGAAACATTTTATATAAAAAACGTTTTAATAAATAACAGCATTGTCAATCTGATAAAAGTATGTATTGACATTTTAAACAATAAACTGTAATAACAATTTATACAAATCGAACCCTTCTTAGCCTAAAAGTGTTGATGTTATCAGTGAGTGCATTAGACAATCTAATCCCAATAATCCAGTCAGGTTGAGTGCCTTACGGTGCACTTTTCTCACTCTATAATGACAAACACTGCAGGAATTAGTCCAGTCCATTATTCTTGGAAGACAGAAAACCATAATTTCAAGGGATTTAGGTGTAATGTATATAGTACGAAGCAATCGTACTATACAGAGAGAGAAGAAATTCAGAAAACAGTATAAATAACAGGGTGAAATAAATGAAAAATGAATTTTAAATAAGGTAATGAAAATAGGTCCAAAATAGTTGCAGTAACTGAAGTCAGTTAGGCTCGTCGATGGGTCTGCGGCAGTACGGACAGCAGTTGTGTTGAAGCACCAGCAGCTCATAGTCCTCACTGTGAAACATCTGTAAGGACAAACAACAATACACACAGGTGACTTATAATTTCAGACTAATGAAATTGGTATTAGGGACCCAATGTTACAAAGGAAGGACATGGACTAAATTAAGTGCTGTCATTGTGTGTCCAAGTATCCTACCTTGAAGCAGGTGGGACACATGGTGATGCTCACATCGGGCAACAGGGAGCGGAAATATTCCCATTTGAGAGGTCTGGGCCAGCGCTTGATCAGGACGTCCCGTCTGCTCATAGAGCGCAGCACTGAGCGGCTCACCTTCACCGGGACAAATTCTGAGCCCCCTTGCTGTAAATACACACACATTGGATGAACATTGTACGTGCATGGAGATAGAGGTTTTTATGTAATTAACAATTGCTTTCTTTTCTTACCTCAAAGGTCATTTTGGCTGTAAAAGGGTCTTCTTCTGCCTCACTGAAACCATCATCGATTCTTAATGACTGAGACTCTGGGAATTTTTGTCAGTTAAAAAAAAAAAGAGAGGACAACATAAATATTTAGTCATTTGCTTTGTCTACTAAGGAAATCCTATTTGCCTTACAAATGTGCCACCAAGACCCTTTTAAGATTGAAGAGATTGAAACTGTCAATCACTTTCTCCCTGTCTGTCAGATAAATGTGTTAAAACAGGGCAGGCTTCGGTGGCCTTGAGTCTCCTGGGCTAATGCAGGTTAATCCCTGCTCGGCGGCTGCGGTTACGACTCGAAGGGTTACAGTCATTAAGATGAGACAGGAGAGCCTCACTAACCCTATTAGCTCAAGAGCTAAGATGACTTAGCTCTGACAGCTTACCCACCAGCAAAGAATCCAGGCCAGTGCAGATTAAACGGCTTCTAGGGGCTGCCACAAGAAAGAGCCATCACATGGTTCATTTTGGGGTGATCAAAGTAGAAATGTAATTTGGGTATTAAAAAATTACTTGAGTAACTTTTTGAAAACAAATACTTTTTTAAGGATTTTATTTTTTAAAACAGGACACGGTAGTGTGAAATGACAGATGCCGGGAATCACACCGCTGAAGCTGACCGCACAGAGCCTGGCAGATGTGCTGCTGCTTTATCCACTAAAGCACCAGACATCACCAAAATACACATTCTAATTACTGTGTATAATTATCTTAGTTTGGCTCTCAACCTTGTGCTGAGATATGGTAACTGCAATGTGTTCATTTCAAAAGCTTCTTAATGTGAACATGCGAAAGTGGATTGTTCGTACATTTTTAAACTTTGATCACTGTTACAATTATTTGGCTGCTGTATGTGAGTCAGGCACTCCTGGGAGCGACAGAATGTGAGGTAAATAATTCATAAACTCAGCATGTGGACCATCTGTTATTGTGAGTGTGGGATTTGTCGCAGGTGATCAAAGGATACCTCCACTGTCCAAATTGTGCCACTCTGTGTCCTTCTGATCTGAGCGAGGGACTTCCAGGTCGATGAGAGAGACGGCCTCTTCGTCACTAATGCCCTCCTCCAGGTAAAACTGAACAAGCGGTAAAACTTCTGCAACAAAAAGACACAATTTAAACATTAAAAAGATAAAGCTGAATGAGATTGTGTGGTGTGTTTGTGAGCCACTGACCATAAGAGGAGGCGGAATAGATGAAAGGCTGTCTGCAGTTGATGCACACACTCCCCTGATTGTTCAGAAGAGGGTTGTTGGTGGAGCAGCGGTAACACATCATGCCCTCAATCAGGTCCTGTGGAGTTAAGCCGCCACAAACCTTTAATACTGAAAGAAGACTTCTGCTTTTTATTGATAAACAATATATACGTAGATCCTAATGATCAAGTTTAGGTTTCCTTTATTGTCTCCTAGTGGAGAAATTTGGCTTGGAGCTTGGAATTTTTATTTTTCATTGTACAGAGCAACATTCATCTAAAACAGCTTAATTATAGAAATGCTGCCAGAGACTTCCAGTTAAAATCTGTAGAACTGAGAAGACTCGCGTCTTCATTACATGGCACTGTTGCAAGCAGAAGATTTTCTGCCATTTTGAACCCTATATGTACTGTATGGCCCCAGCTTGGAGTCTGAATTCTTTAAAAGAACAGACCAATGGGCGGAGATAAGGGGTAGGTGAAAACAGAATCTTTCAGAGCACTCATGTCAGGACAATACAAGATTAATATAACATGCTCATAAAAGTTTATTATAAACATAAGTCACCTCAACATGTATCATTTATGTTGGTGCTTACTTTTTTGCCAACCACGTCATTATTAAAACACAAATAAATAGATGTTTGGACACTCAGCTCAAATATTGCATTATTCATTCAGTCTTCACTCTCTGTGGTGGTCAGCTACTGCTGCCGCAAATGCCCTGGGGTTGACTGACAGGTGTGGATGTCAATCTACACCATTGTCCGCCACCACCACCAGATAAGTGTCTCACACTAAACAATAATACACATAGGACACACTGATAGCATACAAAGGGACAAGAAACAAACTCTACAAAATAACTCAAAGTGGAACAAAAAAAATCAGGTCTAAATCAGGACTAGCTCTAAAACCAGACACAGAATACCAGATAACAAGACGAGCATTGGTCAAATAGATACAAGAGGACGACCAAAGGCTCCCAGAACACACCTCGCTGTCGTGGAAGGGTTTGGAGCGGATGGTGAGGCTGCCCACTTCCACTGAGTCCTGAAACCGAGATGGGACGTGCAACTCCTGGAGCTTCTCATACGAGTGCCTGGCGAGTTTGTAGGCACCCAGTTTTCTACTTTGTTTAGCCAATGCATACAACGTGTTCCTGTTTATTGGGTCAAGGAAAATATCTAAGAAGAAGGAAGAATAGAGCCAGGCAATGTGTTTAAGTGGTCTTAAAATAGCAACTATTTCAAACCTGTTGTAAAGCGGTTCTTTAATTAATTTGCTTGTCTCCATGTAGATATAATTACCCGCCACAAAACAAAAAGTAACATATTGCCACTTTAAACAATACTATTGGATCAAGGTACTTTTCTCGTAAGAAAGACAGACACCCAACTCTGCACTGAACTTTTCTTTCGGTTTATTTTGGGATTGCCACCACAGCAAACCATCTGCCTCAAATGGATTACAAAAACTAGATCTAGTTCAGTATTTTTAGGATTGTGAGACTTTATCATCATTGCATTAGACAAAACAACAACAGTACATTCCCTTGTGCGCTTAATGAGTAGAGAAATATCTTTGCTGAGAATGCACCGACCCCCACATACCGTACATAAGGAACAGTAACTTCTTGACTTGCGTGTGCGTTTTGGGACACGTGTGGAAGCGCAAAGGGCTATGTTTGTAAGTAGAAACAGAAGGGCTGTGTGGAGTGTTCCTCTCTTAGAACATCGTGGACAAGTCAATGAGTTGCAGCTGGAGTATCCCTATGCTGGCACTCCTCAATCACTTCAACTGAACATCCCCTCTTCTCTCCTCTCCACTCAGCGCTCTTCGCTCTCAGTTCCTCCCACACACCCAGTTCTGTTCGGTTCCTGATAAATGCATGTTCCTCTATTGTATGTGCAGCTATTCTGTGACATAGTGTTTAATTGTTTATATAGAGGTCTATTAATCCAAGTTTAGAGCTTTTTAGAACAACCACAGCTACAGAAGATTCCAGGTGTTTGAAAAGAAGGTCTTTTTTAAATTATTGCTCTAATTGTGTCTGACTACAGCCCCATTCATACACGGTGCTTGACCTGGGAATCATTTTGCCAGCGCAAGGTCACCGTCTGAACAAAGCCGGACTGATTCTTTTTTTATCTGGCAATGTGCAGGGAAGGTCTATGTGTGAATAAAGCTAGAAAATTGCCAGGGCCATTGCTTGATTTCCTTGGTTACGCTGCGTGGTTACATTCCATTGATACAAACAAAATAATCATAATCATATTAAAAAGGACAAAATGAGGCAGTTTTAGTTGGAAATACAAAACTGTAATAAAATCACAATGTAGAACTATTATTTTGGATTGAGAATGTCTATATTCTAAAATGTTTAACTAAAAAAAAGAGCGTTTTTAATTATTAGTGCGATATAAACCCATGGATTTTCTTGGAACTGTGTGAATAAGGCTTCAGTGGAAATGTAAGGATTGGGGAAAGCAAATAGCTCTAATAAAGGCTTCACATTTTCACTCCTCGACCTCATTGATATAAATCACTAGGTTTCAGAGATACAAATGTAGCACCATTGCCATAGCCTTCAGTTTTCTAAGGGGTAAAAGTTACAAAATTACATTCTTGTCCATGGCGCTTCCCCAAATCTTACAAGCTTCATCCTTTATTTTGAATCTTCCAGTTAAAAAGAAATAGAGCTCAACAGTCGAAGTCTGTTGAGGTTCTGGATGTAAATTTCTCATTTTCATTATTCATTCAAATTCAAAGGTGGTGACAAAATGTGGTAACCATTGCCCATAACATGACATAACATAATAGTGAAGTAAATTTCAGATTTTATATTAAATTATAGGTCGTAATAACCAATTAGTCCCCCGCAAGCTTTCAAACGTTTCATTTCTTTCTTTTCTAAACTGTATGGAACTTTACTTCGGGAACCTTGCAGTGGGGAAGTGGGTCTGTTGAACTCCATAATCCACCAACAATGTAGTTATGATTGTTCTTGCCAACTAGGGGTCTCTCCAATTTCTGGTGTCCAAACCTTTTTTTTTGCCTGTGTCTACTGTGTGCTTGCTTCCACATGATTTTTGTCTTTGGGGTACTGTCTGATCAAATTAGGCATATTGTGTGGAGTTTGTATGCATATGTCACAACAAATTTGACTAATCAAAGCATT
The DNA here is from genome assembly GCA_015082035.1 of Chaenogobius annularis. Classification (NCBI taxonomy): domain Eukaryota; kingdom Metazoa; phylum Chordata; class Actinopteri; order Gobiiformes; family Gobiidae; genus Chaenogobius; species Chaenogobius annularis. The sequence goes on from BJKM01000115.1 coordinate 660,226, forward strand.
TGTTTGAATACGAGAGAGTCTGTCTCCCCTTGGCATGGCCTCCTCTCTTTCATCACATCTTTTCTTTTTCTCAGCATGGCCAACTCTGACAAAATCACTTTCCAACTTTACTGTTGTCAAGTTTTGTTCCGTTTTTAAATATTGGACTTTTGAGAGTATAACTCTTTGTGAAAAAGGATACACTTTCGAAATGCCTGGTGGTATTTCTTTGGTAAGATTATTCAAGAGAAACCTGCAAATGTTGAAAAGGGTCTCCGGCATGTGAGAACTGAAGGGCTCATCCTGTAAGAACAAACAGACAGAAATAAATTTAAAGTTGTAATATATAATTTCAAATCATTTTTATCTACTAAAGTCTAGTTTCATATTTCAATTTACTGCTGGCATGACTACCACTTTATGACCCTTAAGTGATCAATCAAATAGTGTATACATTGACTGTCCAAGAGAGTTAAGTGCAAATGTAAAGGTTTTATGCTCTGCTGTGAATCACAACGATGTCTGTCTATTGCTGTGGGTGTGACCACGGCGCAGTCCAAACCTGTAAAAACAAACGAAGAAGACTGACACAGGCCAGGACACCCATAAAGCGCTCCAGACCAAATTCTGTTTATTTGTTCATTGTAAGGACTGAGGGACCAATGATGAAGTAATAATTATTGTGACACTAGTTTGTTGGCATGGCTATTGGGGAAGTAGTGGGGAAATTAAAACTAATTCAAATGTCAATGCTTGTGTAATGTTCAGTCACAAGTAAGTCTACTCATGTTGTCAGGCCCAAGCAATGAGAAAGAAAAGTGTATGAGAACTTGTTTGGTATTTTTTGCCATTTATTTTTGGTAATAACGTTTCAACTTTCAAGCTCAATTTTTTCAAGGCTTGGTATTAGCACAAAGAGAGGATATTACGGTACTCACAGTGTAGCGTTGAATAGATCTATAGACATGATACAGCTCTGCCAGATGTTGAAAACGATCAAACTTCCTCAGCATGTCACTGCACTGGTTTCCACTTTCTGATAAATATGGACAAAGACAAAAAAAAAACTTTTACTCTGCACTAATGTGTTGCCATCTGCAGTTTGTTGAAACTGTGGCAATCCTCACCTCGAGCGATGTCCAGGCACTGCATAGAGAGCATCCAGTAATAATAGCCGGCATCACTGAACCTGTTCTCCACCACAGCATTGTGGGTAAGCTGCTCCAGGACTTTAACAGCCTCATTCTGTAGCCCAGCCTTGTGAAATGCTGACAGAGCAAAAATACCACAAAAAAAATAATGAAAGCACTGCTGGTCAAATATGACGTTGCTACTTGAATTGGGAAGTCACTGTACTACGAAGATATAATAATACTTTTTAGTACTTTGGTATGTTGTGTAATAAAGTAAATTACGAGCACAAAATAAAGTGCTGCGAATCCTATTTAATTCACCGAAGACAAAGTTTGGGTATGTTTTCATGTGCGTCATTTGGTTTTAAAAGGTCTAAAGCACATGTTCCCATCAGAAGGTAATTAGAAACAGCATCAGGGAGTCGACCCCCTCCGATGACCCAGGCCCAACACACACAGCAGGGGTCAGCATTCATTACCGCCACATAATAATAAGCTGACTTCATTATATAAAAAAAATCTTTAAGTTATTCTTAAGTATAGCGCACTGTTAAAATAATTGAACTGGGTAACACTTGCTACACCAACAAAATGGGACACATTAAGCAAAGAAATTAAAAGATGTAAGTGAATATATTTTAAATGCTCCTTTTTCTAATGCCGAATGGTAAATCAAAATCTTAAAAGTCAAATTGCAGTTGCTAACAAACACACAATACATGCAAGATTATGCCCTAACCCAGTGAGTACCGTTTAGTCTTGTATTACATGTACAGACAGGCGCAGGAAAACTGTGGAGGGGATGAAATCTGCCCGCTGAGATCATAATTATAAATCTATGAGCTGATTATAACTATGGTTACATTTGGTAATCATCATCAGGCCGGCTTGTAGTGCGGGTGATTAAGGCCATACGTGCTTGTCATTTGGTTTAACAAACTCTCCTCTGGTCTCTCCCGCAAAGACAATCATGTTTTACAGTGGATATAGAGGATCTCAGGGAAGTAGTGAAAAATGCCTAGAGTCTAGAGCTGAAGTGGTTTTATCATTTCCTTATGTCGTTTGTAAAACAGAACTGAGAAAGTTAAGATGGAAGGACGGTTGTTGTGATCTTGGCAATACAAACTTACATAATTGGCCTCCTCGAAGCTTTTGCTCTGTGTGAAAGTTTAAGCTTCTGGTACATATTTCGTATTAATACATTATGAGAGATATACTTACGCTACACTGATCTTTAGTACATGTTTAGAAAGTGTATTATGCAGTATGGAAAGAGTCAAAGTTGCTGTGAAAAGAGCAAAGTAAAAATCTTTATTACTCACCATTCTGGGCCTCCTCAAAGCGATCATTTTCTGCTAACCATTGAGCATAAGGTACATAAACGTTATTCTTAAACTGTGGGTGTTTCTCCACCATTGAGAACGCCTGCAAAAAACAAGAGATAGAACAAGCGCCATTAATGAACTGCCCTGAGCCTTTACAAATGACCTGAGACCAATTGTTGATAAAATAGTTTCGTTCTGAAGTTTTATGTGGTATACATAACTTCCCGTTTCACAATTGCACTGATAGAATGGCAATGACCTAAGTCTATTTCACTCTCCCCTCAGGCTCAGTCCTTTAGCAGTTTGAATGGCAGAGTAAAAGAGTCAGTGGAGTGGCCAGCGGACACAAGCTGCAGACCTGTCACAGTGATGGATAATACTAAATGTCCTGTAGCCACGTCTGGGCCAAGAAATACACACATTTCATACCAAACACAGATGAGTGCCCCGCGTCTTTGACTCCTAAGCCTTTAATGAAATACTGTTATTTATCAAATATTAGTGGGTGTAGTAAATAGCATCCATATGGCCAGTTCTGTAACTCAGTCTGTTCTCTGGCGTTCCTTAGCTTCAGTCTCCCCCTGAGAATCCTACAAAATACTACCCCGCATGTGTATTATCTTTGGTGTCAGAGGATTGAACCTAGACACTACAGCGCCACCATGTGAGCTGAGGTCCTGTTCTGTTGTTGTTGTTGTTGTCATCTGGTGCAATTATAAAGTAAGTGCTGTAAATAATTAAACTGTGAGCAAAGTTACCTTTTTGAAGTCCTTGGCTAAAATACATAACAGGTTAGGGATCATGTGCGTAAGGTAACTTCGAAATCTTCATTAGAGAAATTTAGGGCTAAATAGTTGTGTTTTTGCCAACTAAAGTTACTAGGTAGGTTAAGTACTAACTCCTGAGAACCACCTGAGGAAGAACACTGGGGGTAGTCACAGTTTGAGAACCACAGAGTCACTGCTAACTATACTTTCCTGCTTATCTTAGCAAAAACTGTGAACAGCAAAAACAGTTTGCTGTGTGACTTATAACACTACTTTCTAAACTTCACCATGTTTTAGCACAGCGACTGAAGGTACAGCTAATATTTATATTATTGTCTCTGGAGGCCTTATATAAGCCATGATGAGTGGAGCAGGTGTGCCTCTCATGTGCAGAACTGTGTCAGACCTCGTCCCAGTGCCGGGTTTCCACATGCAGCTGCACCAGCGCCTGCAAGTCCCCCATCTTTGAGTACGTCTCTGAGGCATAGCCATGGTGCTTCAGCTTCTTGAAATAGTGAGCACACTTTGCCAGTGGTTCACGCTCAGCTTTGTCCAACTTTCGAGCTATGTCTATTAGCCTGAATGGAGGAAAGAACAAAGCACTTGTTTGTATACATTGTACATAAAAAATTGGAAATGCGCACAGCAGATATATCACATGTGATGTATTTCAGGTCAGAGCCATTCTTCAGCTCCAAAAACTGCTGTGTGAGTATACTTTCTTTCTCCAGTTTTAGCTTTTTGGACCCTCAACAGTGTGGGTTGTGCATGTTTCGGTCTACACAACAACAAAACATTTTTTTTTTATTGCACAATCAATATCTGTATGGTCACTATGAAGGGCACAAGAATACTAGATACATTGAATGGAAAAAAATGGCTCTGGAGACTTTGTATATTTGAAACCTGGCAACAGCTTACACATTTTGCCAAGTTACAAAAAGAGTTTTCCCTTACCTCATGTAATTTTTAAAAAATGTAATATGTTTTCTTTACTTTATCACCGGTCTCAGCTTTCACTCGACATGTCAAAATGTATCTTTTATTATTTAGCTTCAGGGAGAGCAACATATGTTCTGGACATGAGCAATATCAGTTCATGGTTGTAAAAGCTCAGATGGCTTTGGTCAGTGTGCATCTAGTTTTACACATGCACATGACATTTTGCCTCATCCCACTCCCTCTGAGCTTTATTAGCTAATGGATGTAATATGCTGTAATTTGAATAATTGTAGATTGGGGATCTTAAATTGATGCTAATTCACATCCTCAATTACATTCATTTACATTTTTACAACTGTGGAAAAAAAATGTATACAAAACCCACATGTCTGCCCAGCCATTTTCCCCGATAATCTCAATGGCTTTTAGATGCTCTCCAGCTGTAAGGTACATCTCCGCAGCAGCTCGGGGCTCTTTACTGCTCTTGGCCCAGTCTGCCTGTTTTGTCATCAGATCCCGCGAGCTCTTTGGGTCTGTCCCGCCAACATATTCCTGCAAAAGAGAGAAAGAAAAGAAACATAGTCATCAATCAATCAATATAATTATTTATCCCAAAGGGGCAATTGTAGCACATTGAACAGTCAAATACAATAACTCAAGAGAGTAACAGCCCTCAGGACAAAAGTGTCCCCTTGTATGTCCTGCATCCCAGGCATCACAGTCAGGGTCCAGATGATGCAGGTGAACACTCTGGGGATAAAACAGTGAAGACCTCATCCTTACTCCGCTCAGTTGTTCTCTTTTTTACACTGAACAGGCTTATTTACATTTAACAGGCTGCAACTCTTAATTGACTAAGATCCCAAAAATATAATGTTAAAACTTGAACTTAAAAATGTAAAAAACTTTTAGAAACTGTTCAGTGTGTTAGCCACGAGAACCGAACAGCCAACCACGACCATGGCAAACACGGAACCAGTCATCTTTCCATTGTGACACATTTTACAGGTTGGGGAAATATTAGGGAACAAGAACGTTTTAGGAGCAGGAATAAAGGTCTGAGAAAGTTTGACAAAGGATGACGGTTATACATTTGGAACTGAGAATCTCTACTTTTGAGTGGTCAGCATCAAGACTGGTCTAAAGGAAAAGATGGAACCGAGGCCTGACCGTACGGTGTATTTAGAGCGTGAGAACAGAGATAGTACAAAGTGATGTCGTTCAGCAGCAAGGAAGTAAGGACGTTTAGTAAGGAAGTTTAGCTTGGATAGCCATAAACATGTGGGTCAAGGGGTACAAAAAGGAAGTTGCCACAACCACAGTTAGTATCAGGGCTTTTGCCTCTGATGTCCAGTCCATTCTACCTAAAACAAACAACCTGTGCAACCAGATGTCGATGCAACCAGATGTCGATATGACCACATAAATATACAGTAGCCACATCAGTGATACAGCCTGATAGACACACAAGCTAACCATGAGCGTGTTTTTTGGTAGTGTCGTTATGGTTACATGAACAATAACAGATCAAAGTGTCTTTCCACACAAACAATATGTTTGATGTTTACCATTAACTCCAAAAATTGTACATCAAAAGGAAATCCATTGTAAAATAATTATGTCACAGACTACGCGCCCCGACTATGTACGAGGAAAGAAAGACGATATTTAATTGACCAAGACTTATAATCTTCATATTCATAGCTATCAGTTCTGTGGAGTTTTATCTGTACATGACAGAGAAGCGGCAAGGTCTGGAGGTGTGCTACTGACAGAAATACAGAGGAAAATGCAGCCAGTGTTCACGGGTTTGGAGCGATAGGCTGACCATACTAACGTTTATCTGCAGCAGTGTGTAAAAGAATTTACAACAGTACTTATTTGAAGTACTTGTAGTAATTGTCCCTAATTGACATAATAAGGAATGACGCATTAGGCTACCTGTATTACTAAAGGATTCATTAAAAATATCAATTGAATAATAGAGCCATACTGTATATCAATAATAGTATGCAATAGTAGTTGTATTGTGCAGTATTTGTATAATCCACAGTATGTAGTCGTTTGTAACATTTAATAAGTGTATCTCACTTTCTTTTGATGTTGATACTTTAATTATTTTTCTTTTGCTCGTGCATAAGTATTATCAAAAGATAAACAAACATGGCTATTTATATGATGAATCAGGACTTGAGATGAAAGAGGGGTGTTATGGGAAGTGGAGGGGGTTGGGAAGACTATAAACTCCTTGGAGGGCCCCAACTTGGCATTTGAGCACATGGTGAGGAAAAACATATGTTCTATAGCCCTATAACATGCAGTGTTTTTTCCAGTCCTTTTGTCCATATTGATGCTGGGGTAGTTACACTTAGTGCATGTGTATGAAGCATTGATGTTTTACCTTGGCAAACTCAAACATTCGCAGGTCCGTGTACATGCTAAGGGCCCTGGATTCCTGGTTGCTGCGTTTGTAGAGGTTGGCTGCCTCGTGGAATTTCCCCTGGTTGGCACAGACGTCTGCTAGAAACAACTCATTGTCGCCCTCGCCCCTCTTCTTCCTTTCCTGTAGATCAGTCAAACAACAGCGGCATAAACACAGAAAACAGCAGTGTCATTTCTGAGGAACAATCAAATGGTGTAATTTTGAGCTTTTGTAGTTATGGAATTGTGTTTTCCAAAACACATTTGCATTGCACTGTATATCAAGGAAAACATGGCAAAACAAACAATGGAGTGATGAGAGGTGCAACACATACCAAAGCCAAACAATAAATGTAAAACATGTCCAACACTCAATATGTGATGATTGCTTTGTTCAAGAATAAAATTAGGTTTGATGAATGAATACAGCATGTTTTACCTCAATACTGTTAATGAGCTCCAGGTAGCGCAGGTCTCTTATCCTAATGAAAGCCTAGATTTACAAAACAAAAACACACAAAACAGTATAATTAAGTACAAACAAAGTGTCTAAACACAGCATTAATGATATCTTTTTTTTTTTTCATGATTTTCACTAAGTGTCCATGTCTGTCTCCTCTCTGTCTGCAGCTCACTGTGATCAGTGTGGATCAGTATGATTTGTGCACATCGACTGACCTTTTTAGCGGTATCAAAGTCAAGTCCCTCCAGTGCTTCTGTGGCCAAATCTCTCCAGTCACTGTCTGTCACACCCAGACAGGCGATCTGATAGGCCTCCTTAAACATCTTCTTCTCAAGATACTGGTACATGGGGGCTGACTGTCAAAGGAGCAGTGAAAAAACACAAACCCACCAAGTGAGGATTAATCCATTCCATTTGCCTTTAAGAAATAACATGAATGAAAAATCGATATAACAATTATGTTGTTTTTATTATTGATCAGTGTTTTATGTTGCACCTTAATGCCGAGACAAGTTCCTATGTTTGTAAATTTGGTTCATTGACAATGGCAATAAACCCTTTCGGATTCTGATTCTGAAATGAAAATTAATCCTGGATGAAGTATATTGAGTTGACAGACAAGGCTAATTCTTGCCAATTGTAAATCGATATTTTTCACATGTTGTCATCAACGTCCCTTGGGCAGGTGAAGCCAACAGGAGGCACTGCTCTATCTGAAGCTGTAACTTAAATTAGACGTTAATTTTAGTTTTGTGTTAACATAATCTGACCCTAAAGAACTGATTTAAGCAAATTGTGCTGTTAAAAAAGTTCTCTCAAATAACTTTACAGTCAATAGCTAGCATTAGCCACTGCTATAAGTCAGGTTTGTAACATGCATGATGTGGATAGAACGCAGCATAAGCTTTAGTTGTCACTTCATTTCAGCTGTGGTGATTACAATATGGCAGTATATTAGTAGTATGTGTATGTATATTATATATATATATATTTTTCCCAGTAATTTAACTTTTGCACTATATCCTAATGTGTTTGTTTGTCTGGTGTACTGGGTGTACTTACCTGAGGCACCTCCACTGCAGACATGGAGTAAACATGAAGGCAAAAGATCTTAGAGCCATTGTATCCAACCACAAAACCCTGCATCTTCTGCTGGTGAACTGGGAAGTTGCTGGCCTTGATGTTGAGATACCCATTGCCAGAGAAGCACAACATGTCCTCACACTGGGTGTTCCATGCCACGCTGTTAGCATTAGGCTCCTGCAGGAGAGAGGAGTGGGTAAACAAAGAAGGATTAAAAGTCACCATGAGCACAGAGCAGCATAACTATATTTACATGTACATTTACATGGCATGTTTTTAATTAAAAAAACCCTGCTATAACATATTTCATCTTTTGCACAAACCTGAAAAAGCAGCTCTTTATTATTAATGTCATAAACCAGGAGGGTGTTGTGTTCATCGACTACAGCCAGGTTATTGCGTGAGGAGCTCATGTCCAGGCAGCGAACTGAGGTCGACAATTTCAGTAAAGTGATGGGGAATGGGTTGTCTATAAATATCTTCAGAATCTGAATCAGAAAAAAAATAACCAAAAGAAGAAATTTGAAACACACAATAAATGATAAAAGTATTTGTAAATGTTTGTAACACCATTGCAATTTACTAAGTAATGGGGTTCAAGCTCAGAAAATATTGCTACTTATGTCTAAATGCATTAAAAATGTCATCCAACCAAAGGAAAGATTTGGCCATAGTAAATTATGTATTTATTATGTTTTTATGTTTAAAAAATCAGGGAAGATTGTGTAGTGTAGGTCTGATATTTAAGTTGATTGATGAATTTGAAGTTGAAAAACTCTGAATTGATTTTTGGTAGACCAGGATTTTTAGAAGAAAACCAATCTTTGGTCAAATTTCCCCACACTCACAGCTCCGTTCTTTAGCCCAACAAGTAGGCCCTCTCTGGCTTGTGGGCCACCAATCACTTTGATGTAGCGGATCAGAGATTCCATCACCCATTCCTTTTCTCTGACACTGGTAAAGGACAGACACTGCAGCCGCTTCTCCTGTGTGACAAAACATTAAATATCAAATGCTATTTAAGTCTAAACATCTACTTTACACTTCATTTCAAAAGTCATGCATGTGATTTGATGGCTCCAAATTGCCCATAGAATTTGAAAGTGACTATAAATGCTTGTTTGGCCAAATGTGTTGATTGTTTAAAGTAAAATAATAATATTAATAATAATACATTATAAAAAAGTATTCAAAGAGGAATTGATTGTCCATGGCAGATCTAAAGCATATATATTGGCTAAATATTCCATAGTTACAGATTGGACAAGATGCCCGAAACCACAATGGTCATAGAATGTAAGCAATGTGACCAAGGTCACCATAGTGACAAATGTTTTTACTTTGTCTTGCACTTCTTGGTTGAGATGTCCTGCTCAGATGCATGTATGTAATGTGACACAGACCTGTGGTTAACATGTCTATGGGCTGTAGATAAGATAGAAATGCCAACTAGAGCGAGAGTTGAAGAAAAAAACCTACATTTAAAAATAAAATAACCAGTGTTACAACTGCTCCTGCTGCCTAATACGTACAGACAAGCAGGAGAGGAAAAACCCCAGAGACCTTGACAGGTTCAACAGTCTGTGGTCCTAGCCTTCAGCCGACTGTCTAACTTTATCTACCGGTAGTTTAAACAGGACTGAGAAAGAGAAGAGGGCAACTGAGCCTCAGCCACGCACAGCTGGATCTTCTTTCACAAATAGGCAGGGACATCTGGAGAACTGTCTAATTTTGATAAGATCTCTTCTCACTTTTTTGGGGAAAGTGAAATAGTCTGTTTATCTTGTTATAGTATTCCAAGTCTATGCAATTTATAAAACGCTAAGAAGTAAGATGTAATTAACAGAAAATTTAGAGAGACAAAGAGGATTATGATTGATCAATAAATGAATTATTGTCTGTGACTCTGTGTTTTAGATTTCCTCTGGGCCGCACCTGACACAAGATGATATGCTGAGAGCAGACCACCAACAAGTTGCATTCAAACTTTTGGCCTATTTTCTCCTTGATGCGGTAATGCATATCTGTGGAGTCGTCGGAGTGCAGCTCATAGATGAAGATCTTCTCTGGGAGCTGGATCGCAAGACGATTTCTGTAGATGGCAATCTTTTTTACCAATTCTCGACACCTGATTCTCACTGAGGACAAAGGGGAGAGATACGTTTTTGAAACACAATAGTATTTCCATAATTATCATAACCAGTACAACAAAAACAATGATATGCTGAGAAATGTCATGGAAAAATGTCATGTCGCTCTATCTTTGGTGTTATTGTCCAAAGCTAACATGGGTCCCTGATATAGATGGTCCGGCGCCTCTGTATCGTGCCAGTCATGCCTCGGGACATGGCTCGGGGGTCACATATCTCTTTTGGAGCTGATTTGATTGTGATGATGTGCGTACATGGCAGTTTATGTCACTGCCTTTAAAAGGATGTGTGTTGTCATTGTTCTAGAGGGAGGGACAGCCATCTTTGTCAGGGACAGTGATTTACTGTGCACGAGTAAATAAACATCCACCTTCTGAGAAAGACAAACGGTTATATTTTGTTGTTGGTAATAGTTTGCAGAACTTCCACAACAATTTGGCAAAAATATTATTTATTCTATATAGACGTTAAGTAGACATTGCACAGAATTCCTCTAAAATCATTGGACCATCAGTGAATAACAGTGTGTGCTTCACACTTCCTGTCTCACCAGGCTCTAAACTGGACGTCAGTTGTCCTGTGTAAAGGTTGAACACAGAACTTTGTCCCAAAGGCTGCTACTCTTTTAAACAGTCCCAATTTGGGGTAATTTGACCTTTTCAGATTATACACCCTAATAAATTGCTTGTTTTTTTTCTACATTTGATTTATTCTTGTCTACTGAATAGTGCTGCGTGCCCCCGGGAGATAAATAAAGTTATTTGATTGACTGATTGAAAGTGATACTGAAAAATTACCTTTTTGTTCAGTGATTAGATGCTGTACAATAACATCAGTCATGTTGTCTCTGTAAGCATAGCGATCTTTGTAAAGGCCATGAACTGTGCTGAATATAAGCTGGTAGCAGGTGATCGTCCCGTCTTGGCAGCCCAACACCTAGATAAGAGATAACAATGAAGCAGTACCTCCTATAAACACTTCTATAAAAAGACCATAAAAGTGGGAAAGTGTTCCTGTTGTGTGCGCATTTACACAAAGTGTGAGACTTGCCAACACCCATTTGCTCATACATTTTCAACAAAGCATTTAATTGAAGCCAAAAATCTTTAAATAATGAGATGTAGTCATAACAAACACATCTCTATCACAGTTATTGAGGATTACATCACTTTCTTGGACATATGTTGAAATGTGGACCTACCACAAAATTGGAGTCAGGTCTGACCCCACACTTCCACACCCATGAGTTCTGCTCTCCAATGGACCCCAGTCGAACTCCATCTTTGGTGTATAGAGACGCTTGTTTGTCAGAACCACCCATCACTATGTACTCGCCCTTGGAGAAGTAACTGACGCAGCAGGGGTCATAGTTGAGGGTTCTGTCTTTTCCAATCTAAGCAGGGAGATCAGTAAAAATAAAATCCACTCCATTGGCTTCATATAACAAAAAGTCTATTAATTAAAGACATCTGTTTTTTCTTGGTAATTTAAAAACTAACATACAGTGCACAGTTATTGATAGAAAAATTGTTTATTAAATTGGTGATGATGATGTAAAAAGCTTAAGCAACCTGGTCGAATAATGAACAGTGCACATTTTGTCTGTAATTACTGCCAAAGGCTTATATCGAGGAGGAAGTGCAGTATAAGTACCATTAAAACCTAGCGGGATCCCTTCCTTTCATTGTGTGAGTTAGTTACAGATTTTGACAGTTGATTGGTATATAGTAAATGCTTCTTTCTGCAATGTTGAGTTTTGTTTAACATTTGTACATTATCTTTAGGCAATTAAAACAACTTTAATTTATATAAGAATAAACAATATATTCAAATCACAAAATAAAAACCCTTTTGGTTTTCTTAATTTGGGGGGGGGGCCTTTAATAAAAAAAAAAAAATTTTTGTTTTTAGCAATATTTATTATTTTTATTAAATATATTATATATATATATATATAAAATATATATGTTTATATTATAAATAATATTATAACATATATATAACATATAACTACATATATATATATATATATATATAACATAATATACACATTATATACACATATATATACACATATATAATATATATATAACACACATATTATATATATATATAATATTATAAATATATAACAATATATATATTACACAACATATATATATATATAATATATACATATATATTATATATATATATTACATAATATTATATATATATATATATATATAATGTATATGTATATGTACATATACATATACATATATATATATATATTATGTATATGTATATGTATATGTACATATACATATACAATATACATATACATATTATATATATATATATATGTATATGTATATGTATATATATATATATATATTATTGTATATATATATATATATAATATACAATATAATATAATATATATATAATATAATATATATGTATATGTATATGTACATATAACATATATACATATACATATAACATATCATATATATATATATATATATATATATATATATATATATATATATATTATATAATATATATATATATATATATATATATATGTTGAGTATTCCCTAAAACAAGAAAAGCAGGTACTGTTAATTTACAAAAAAATTAATTAATAAGCCTATTGTAGCATGGCTTTTAGCTCAAAATATGCGTTTCAGCCATTATAGTCAAAATGTTGATAATTACCTGTTTCCCACTGAGCTGATAGAAGGACAGCTTCTGGCCCCAGTCTGCAACAGCCAAGATGTCATTGTGCTCATCTCTAAGAAAATAAAACAAAGGAATAATAACCATATATCGCCTGTCCTTTATGTATATTTTCAGTTTTATTACAAAAATATGTGAATTTATTTTTGTACTAGATACTGCTAAAAGCCATTCTTTACATTGTTTGATGCTGCCACCTTCTGTCCAAATTGAAAACAGACAGTCCTATAGCTTTCTTGATATTACCTTAATTTCACATTGTTGTCCACCTCAACATATACATCTAGTAAACTAAATAATTTAATTAAAAAACATATAAATATTAATAAGATAAATCAAGTAAAGTAACAATACTAATGTCAGTGATGCCGAGATGAATGAGTTAATTGCAAAGATTAATCAGTTAATTGTGGAGATGTTAAAAGATGTCCATAATATTACAGATTTTTTTGCTCTTAAATACATTTTATTTTATTAAATATATTTTCCCACAATCCTAATTCCCAATTCCAAATCATGGCATCTCAAAAATCTCCAAAGCAGCATACATCTCATGATATCAGAGACAGTCTTATGGTAGGTTGCATGTCAAATGTTTTCTCTAAGGCTTTCTGTGTGAAAGAGTGGACTGAGTTGCAAAACATTTTTAAAAAGGTCATCTTCCCAAAACATGTGTATTGTATGTGTATTATACTGTATTCAGTGCAAGCGGAAAGTATTCACTTTTTTAATATTGTGTTATGTTACAGCCTTATTCTGAAATTGATTAAAATCATTATTTGCCTCAAAATTCTACAAACAATACTAATAATGGACAACATTAAAGAGGTTATTTGAATTATTGGCAAATTAATAAAAAAAATAAAAAGAAAAAAAAGCACATGTGGGCACGCTTATTTTTGGACAGTTTCTCTCATTCTTCTTTGCAGAACCTCTCAAGCTCCATCAGGTTGGGTGGTGAGCGTCGGCTCACAGTCATTTTCAGATCTCTCCAGAGATGTTCAATTGGGTTCAAATTCACAGAGTTGTCCTGTATCCACTCCTTTGTTATCCTGGCTTTGTTATCCAAGATGAACCTTTGCCCCAGTCTGAGGTCCAGAGCGCTCTGGAGCAGGTTTTCATCAAGGATATCTCTGTACACTGCTGCATTCATCTTTCTGTTGATCCTGACTAGTCTCCCAGTTGCTGCAGCTGAAAAACATCCCCACCGCATGATGCTGCCCCCACCTTGCTTCACTGTAGGGATGGTACTCTCCAGGTGATGAGCGGTGCCTGGTTTCCTCCAGACACGATGCTGGAAGTAGGTTTATGCTTGACAGTCCGCGAGGTCCGCTACTCAGTTTGGCAGGGCCCAGCTCTAGGAAGAGTCTTGGTGGTTACAAACTTTTTCCATTTACGGATGATGGAGGCCATGTGCTAATAGGAACCTTCAATTCTGCAGGAATGTTTCTGTACCTTCCCCAGATCTGTGCCTTGATATAATCCTGTCTCAAAGGTCTACAGACCAAGGTCATTGGACTTCATGGCTTAGTTTGTGCTCTGACACTGCGGGACTTAATATTGACAGGTGTGTGCTTTTCCAAATGTCCAAACAAACAAATTTACCACAGGTGGACTCCAATCCAGTTTCAGAAGCATCTCAAGTAAGATCAGTGGAAAAATTACTTGAGCTCAATTTTGAGTGTCATGGCAAACGCTGTGAATACTTATGTACACATGCTTTTTTTTGTTTTTTTATTTTTAATACATTTGCAAAGAATTCAAACAGCCTTCTTTATTGGGTATTGTTTGTAGAATTTTGAGGCAAATAATAAATTGAATCAATTTTGGTATAAGGCTGTACAACAAAATGTGGAAAAAGTTAATACTTTCCAGATGCACTGTATGTTCCGTCATTTAATTTGCAATGAGGACATTGTTGTTGATATTCTTAAGGAACAAGGTGACTGCATAGCAATCAGTACATATATAATTAAATAGGACCAACTTGGAGGGATTCCAGGCTATAGACCAGATGGGAGATGAAGAGCCTCCTGGACGCTCAATCTTGACCTTTTCCTCTCCATTCTTGTTGCGAATGCTTATAATGCCATTCATCATACCAAGAGCAAGGTACTGTCCATCATTCGTCCACCTACGTTAAAATAAATACAACTTATAAAGAGTAACATAAACACATATTCCCACATGTAGCAACACTGCTTACCCACAACATGTAATTTTACTGTTTACTTTATGTTTGTTCACAGATTTTTGTTCTGGTGACCACAAGCCTGAAACACAAATACATATTCATTCATGCTAACTAATTGTTTTCAGAGTTAAAGTCAACATGGACAGAAATATCAAAGATGCTGATTTACCAAAGTCACCAGTGGAGCAGGAAGCAAGTTGGTGAGTGACAGGATTATAAGCAAGGCACTGGATCGAGTCATTATGTCTGTGGATACATAAAATATCATACTAATTAACATCAATCTACTGATCAGGAACAAGTGCAGAAAGAGCTCAACTTGCGTGTATTTTAAAATCCCCTCAAGTTTAGATGTCCAGATAATAATGCTTTTATCTGCTGAACCCGAGGCAAACCTCTTTCCTGTAAAATATAAAAAGTAACTCTTAATTAAAGAGGGCAGTTCCCACAATGTGTAAAAACGTCATACCATCTTTGGCATATGCTACACAGTATACTGTATCTTTATGTCCTTTCAACGGTTGATGAATTGTTCCATCCACTGCTTCAAAAACCTGGAAGCAAATCATGCAAAAGTATTACTCTTTAAATTAACTGTAAGTATGCTTTATGGCTCAATCAGTGATAAATTCTTACAAGAACTCGCTTGCCAGCAGCAACAATAAGCTGGGTGCCATCTGGCTTGAAAGCAAGGTCATACACACTGCAAAACAATGTGTTATGAATTAACGATACAATTGTTGTAATGGTTGTCATTATTTGAGATAAAAGAGTATCTATAACCAATGAAATTAGGAAGTTGACATATACATGTATAGTTTTGATCATTTACCAAACAGTATGAGGGGGGGAACAGTAATACGGTAATGAAAGTATTAGTGCTATAGTGACATGTGTGTTGATCTCACTGTGGAGCATCAATTATCAGGCAAGTAAAGCCAAGCAAACTTTGCATTAATGTTGAATTACAAAAAAGTATGAATAACCTCAACGAAACGAAAATGCGCGTTAGGATATTAGATCATGCCCAGTAAACGGAAATCATCACCTAGTCGCCATTTTTTGACAATAAAACCTCAAAAAGTGCTGCATGCTAACAATAGCTATATAACAGGCTAACTTTAGTTTACATAGCAACCATGGTTACTAACGTCTTTCGTCCAAAGTAAAGCGAAGACTCACCACTGATCCCGGACAGACTCTTTCCATGCCAGCACAGCTCTCATTTCCACCTATTAAAGTGGCATAAAGGAAAAGCTTTATAACAAGATGAACCGCTCACAGTAGTTGATATCGCAGTTGAATGCCCCCGTCAGATTTTTTTTCTTACAAACACTAGCCCCCGTTTACACATACACTGCGCATGCTCAGACGGTTGTGCACTTCCTGTTTTAAAGAGACATCGGCGCGGTGTTATCAGTGGATTTGGCCAACACAAACAAGGTATGTTTTTATTATACCACGATTTTTGATCCCGTTATACGATCCAAATCTACCCCAATAACTTTCAGGTCATGACTAGACCAAGTCGTGCTGCTCATTACGTTCTTACTTTTGAGTCAGAGCTTCTCAAACTTCTCAAACTCAAACAGAGCTTTTCTCAAATAAAAAAGAATCCACGACCCCCCACAGCCTCTGGGACAGTGGCACTGGTGCTGATCGCCGCCAGTAGTGAAGGGCATATTCTCACAGTGGGCATATTCTCACAGTGGGCATATTCTCACAGTGGGCATATTCTCACAGTGGGCATATTCTCACAGTGGGCATATTCTCACAGTGGGCACTGTCACAGTGGGCACTGTCACAGTGGGCCACTGTCACACCCTGCACTGTCACAGGGCACCTTTCACAGTCGCACGATCACAGGGGCCATATTCGCACTGTGCCATATTCCACAGTGGGCACTTCAGAGGCACCTGTCACAATTGCGTCACCAGTGGCACTGCACAGTGCAACTGTCACCAGTGGCATATTCGCACTGTGGCAATTTTCTCACAGTGCATTCTCAGGGAATATTCTGCACCGTCACAGTGGGCATAGTCCACAGTGGCATAGTCTCACATGGCATAGTCAGTGCATAGTCTCACAGTGGGCATGCTCACAGTGCCATATTCTGCACGTCACAGGTAGCACATTAGTCTCACAGTGGGCATAGTCTCACAGTGGGCATAGTCTCACAGTGGGCATAGTCTCACATGGGCCATAGTCTCCACAGTGGGCATAGTCTCACAAGTGGGCATAGTCTCACAGTGGCATATCTCACAGTGGGCAATATTCTCACAGGGCATATTCTCACAGTGGGCATATTCTCACGTCACATGGCATATCTCACAGTGGCATAGTCTCACATGGCATATCTCACAGTGGGCATATCTCACAGGGGCATATCTGCACTCACAGTGGGCATAGTCTCACAGTGGCATAGTCTCACAGTGGGCATATTCTCCACTGCTCACAGTGGGCATAGTCTCACACGTGGGCATAGTCTCACAGTGGGCATATTCTGCACTGTCACAGTGGGCATAGTCTCACAGTGGGCATAGTTCACAGTGGCATAGTCTCACAGTGGGCATAGTCCTCACAGTTGCACTAGTCTCACAGTGGAAATAGTCTCACAGTGATATTCTGCACTGTCCACAGTGGGCAATATGCCCTTCACTTCTGTAAATATGGCGTTTCAAGGAGAAGACACACTCGTGTTACTTCTCGTCACCGTTTACCACTGTGGGTCCACGACAGTCACACAGACTGCATCTTCGGTGGTGTTTATGCGATTGTTCTTGGTTTTGTGTTGCTTTTAATGGCGGTTGGCAGCCATCTGAAAAGGTGCATTTACCGCCACTGTAGTACTTACTGTAGTTATACGTCTTCAAAGTATGTGTTTTACGCTATACCGTGTAAAAAAAAAAAAAAAAAATTCAAAAAGGAGAGAGAAAGAGAACAATGTTGGTGTTTTATGGCGGTTGGTATCCATAGTGTTACATTACTGCCATTCTTTATTCTTTAGACTTTATCACACAGACTGCTTTCTGCATGGTGCTGACTCGTACTACTACTACGCTACTATTATGTTTCATTGTTTTCAAAGCCCATTGGATCAAAGTGGAAGGGAATTGAATGCTAACATTATTTTCGTGGATGCTTTATATCGTCACATGACCGGTCAGGAGCAGAGCAAGTTCAAAAGTTAGATTAAAAAAAGGGGAGTGTAGCGTCCAGAACTGATGGTTAAATTAGTTTTTTAATGTTTTCCTTCCGTGTCATTCAATCAACGTCAGAGCTAGGCAAGAACCAATAAAGAATAATTACCATTTTGTCCGTATGATCTCTGTTACTAGCTCATTACATTAGCATAACTATTTTCCATTTGTAAATAAACATTTAAAATTACAATACATTCATTTATATGACAAACCCTGTTCCCCTGTCGACTGTGGCTTGATATTTGGGTTTTTATAACTTTCATCATGTTTTTTCTATGTTTTCACCGTTAACCGTAGCTTACTTTACTTTGCGTCTTTTCTTTGACTTTCAAGTAGATTTTCGTTACACTGTTACTTCCGGTCACACAGGAAGTACTTCCACTCCCCCCTTGGCATGGCTCTGTGTCCCCCCAAACGGGAGCGCTCCACACTTGGAGAAGCTTAAAAAAAGTCTTAAATGAAAATACTACTAACTTTGATCAACCTGTGTCCTAAAATTTTTTGAATTATCTAATGTTTTGATTTTGTTGATCTTGCTTTAATAATTTCAGATAAAGGTGTACCTTCCTTAACAAAATACTATACAACAGATCTTACCACTCCGCAATCTAAGGGACGACAACTCTGCAAGGAAGACTCAATACAAATGCATTCATCTTACTTTGTCCTGCTGCAATAACACGAAGACATGAATGAACAAGACGAGGGTTGTTTGCCCTGTGCCTCTTCACTACCTCCCGGATGGAGCAGAGAGGTCAGACGGAGGAAAACAGGCCAAACTGCTGGAAAAATGGATGTGTATATTATAAGGTGACACTGCTTTCCTATAATTTCGCTATTTTAGTTCATCACTAATATAAATGTCATTGTTTGCTTTAGTTCCCATGGGCAAAGGTTTCGCTCCAAGACTTCTTTACAAGCCTTTCTGAAGAAAAACGGAGAGGGGAACTGTGACATGAGCATGTTTGAATTTTCCTGTACTGACAAAAGTGTCAAAAAGTATGTTTCCACCAAAAGAAAAGCAAACAGTAAAAGGAAAGACACTAAAGATTGTGAAAATAAAATAAATGTAATGCCAGAACAGGCTTGCACAGTAGAATCACGTGAAATTGATTGGAAAAATGAAATGAGCAAGAAAGATGACATCAGTATTAGGCCAAATATATTGATGATCAGTGAACATACTACAAAGGAAGGAAGTCCCAAACAAGCTGGCATTGCAACGTTTGTGGATGAAATAAAATTGCAGAGCAGCCCACTAGGAGGTGGTTCACTGAAAGAATTCATGGTGACAAGTTTAAAAAGTTTAAAAGACAAAGACACCCCGTGCATGCATCCCTCAGTCCCCTCTCTGCATGTGCAATCTGCAAGTCAGAGTGAGAATGAGGAGCAAGATGTGGCTCTGATTCACAGCAAAGGCAGCGAGAATCCTATTTCAGAGCTGGGGATAGTGAACAGCAGCAGTGATGAGATGGAGGAGCAGGTGTTATCACCTCACAGCTCAGCTGGGAGTTGCACACCAGTGACAGCTTCTCAAAATAGTAAGCATGCCTGTTAAGTCTGACATATTAACAGTTTAATTTGTGATACCGATTCAGTATTTCTTTTTACAACTATGCAGAATCAAGGATGTTGAACAACAATAGGAAAACCAGCCCGTATTTCAGCAGGACGAACATTAGAGACTGTAATGCCAAATTACATACCATAAATGTTCATGTTATGCATGGACTTGCGATGATGAGTGAGTCTATTTGCTTCTAGGTCCAAGCCCACCAAGAAGGAATGTTTTCAAGAAATGGACACCACCTCGTTCTCCATTTAACCTTGTCCAAGAAACCCTTTTTCATGACCCTTGGAAGCTCTTGGTGGCTACCATTTTTCTGAACAAGACGAGGGGTGAGATGCTTCCTTACAAAAAAGGGTTCTACTTGTGTACACATATTAACTGAAATTACACAAAATCAAAAAAACAACTTTTGTTTTTCCATCATAAAATACTGAGTACTTTATTTATCTTCCAGGCAGGATGGCTATACCAATACTCTGGCAGTTCTTTGAGAGTTACCCCACAGCAGAACTTGCGCGAGAAGCTGACTGGAAACCCATGTCTGAAATTCTGAAACCGTTGGGCCTTTATAAACTCAGAGCCAAAATAATAATTCGCTTTTCAGGTGATTTTATGCACTATATGATTAGTAAAACCACAATTAAGGTGAAACTGAAAATTATGGACTGGACAGATACATATATATACATATCTTATTTTTCTTTTACATAGATGAATATCTCACCAAACAGTGGCGCTACCCCATTGAGTTGCATGGTATAGGGAAGTATGGCAACGACTCGTACCGGATTTTCTGCGTGGAGGAGTGGAAAGAAGTAAGTCAATTGTTAGGGTTATTTGCAATTTATTAGCTATTTTTACATACTGTGTTTTGTGCTTATCAAAGGTGACACCCAAGGATCATATGTTAAATAAATATCATGCCTGGCTATGGGAGAACCATGAAGCACTCGGAGTGTGAATTACAACAAACGCATTAAAAAGCGGTTGTTTAAGGTTAGAAGAAAATGACAGTAATTTTGCTTTTATTGTGCCCAAATAAATGTGAGTTATGAGTTTTAAATGATCAGAATCAGAAAAGGTTTATTGCCATTGTCAATGAACAAAATTCACAAACATAGGAACTTCGGCGTTAAGGTGCAACATAAAACACTGAGCAATAATAAAAACAACATATATGATATCAAAAGGGCATGCATTAAAGAAAACTATTAAATTTACTATCGCATAAGATAAAAATAGACTTACTATGTACACAAGAATTTACAGTTAAATTTACAGGAAGTGACAGTGAGTGATGAATAGTTGCAGTTAAAGTGGCAGGTGTTTAGAAGTGTTCATGAGTCCAACGGCAGTGGGAAAGAAACTATTCTTGTGGCGGGAGGTTCTGGTCCAGATGGACTGTTGCCTCCTGCCTGAGGGGAGTGGCTCAAATAGTCCAAGTGTTGGGTGTGATCCGACCTGCTCGTCCCAGAGCCCTGAAGACGTACAGGTCCTGCAGAGATGGAAGTCTGGGGCGATCGCCTTCTAAGCAGAACGCACAATGCGCTGTAGTCTCTGTTTGTCCCTGGCTGTGGCTCCACACGGTGATTATGTGAAATTATGTGATTATGTGTTAAATGCTTTTAGGACTGTTAATTAAAAATTTTATGTTGGAACTTTCTAAATGTTTCTTCTGTGAGTTTTCTTAACCTGTCCCTTTAAATGTACTTGGCGTTTAGAGATTCTTTGGCAATATCATGTTCCTTTGTCAGAAGCTAATAAAGTCTTTTGGAGTGCAGTGATGCGTGAGCGCTGCCTTTCTTTAGTTGGAGGTAACCTGATTCCCAAGGCGACTGTTGCCATTGCAAAACTCTCATTCAATGCGCTGCCTTGTCATAGTTTAATCTTTAACCAGCAATAGTACTGTTCCCGTTGATTAATGTAATCTTGATATTTTATTATTTACTTCTTTAACTCCTTAACCTGGAATCTGAACAGTGAAGAAAGTTAAGATAATTTTTTTGTGGACGAAGACCACATTTTTGTTCATGACCAGGACTGATCTAATCTCCAAAATGAAACTTCGTAAGATAAAAAACATTTCCTTCATTGTGATTTATGAAGATTTGTCAAATGTTAGTATTTATGTTGTGATTAGATTCGACTGACACCACTCAACAAAACTATATTTACATTTTCAATTATTTCTTTTAGATGTTATGCATGTTGGATGAAGCTCTATTTAAAACTATGGATTTAATAATGTGTAAAATATTAATTTGGGTTTTAAATAATTGTAACGACAGCAGCAATAGCTTCCACACCAGTTTGTCTTCCTTCACCCACATCTCCTGCCGGACAGTCTCTCCTGACCAGCACTTCTATGACCTTTCCCCTGATATCTGAATGTGCTATATGGTCGAACAAACGGGTAAGAAGTATTTTTATATATATATATATATATATATATATATATAAAATATATATATATTTATATATATATATATATATATACATATTTATATATATATATATATATATATTTATATATATATATACATACATATATATATATATATATATATATATATATATATATATATATATATATATATATTATATATATATATATATATATTATATATATATATATATATATATATATATATATATATATATATATATATATATATATATATATATATATATATATATTATATATATATATAATATATATATATATATATATATATATATATATATATATATTATATATATATATATATATATATATATATATATATATATATATATATATATAATATATATATATATATATATATATATATATATATATATATATATATATATATATATATATATATATATATATATATATATATATATATATATATATATATATATATATATATATATAATTGCTGATAAGGTATTTTTTTCCCAAGCCTATTCCAAGACTGGACCCTTTGCATCCCCCGTTTGTCCAAAAACGCACTGTAAGCTTGGAGACACCTGCTGTTCACTACCACAACCACCAGAGGGCCGTGATAATGCAGCGGAAAGAACATTACAAGTAAATTGCGAAATTAATAAAACATTTCTAAATGGCATTTTTTCACAAATCAGACCCCACTAAACCCTTAGGGCCAAATGTCATTAAATGTTATTCAAATTCTGTGACCATTGATTGACAGATTCCATCAAGTGTGGCGAAAACCCTTTTATGGGACCAGCTGTGAAAGAGAAGAATACAGGTAGAAAAATTTAATAAATAATAAAAAATATTGCAACCTTATTTAAAATTTTGCTAATCTTTCAGGAAAGACATTCGTAACCACTTAAAAAAACAGATGGAAGATAAATGTGTTGCTCTGAAGCTGCAATTTACCAACAGAGCGAAAGAAGCTGAGTTTCTGTGTGAAATGGACCGTCTAGATCTTTCCAAAGAAAAAGAGCAAAGGATTGTGCACAGACAAGCTATGACGGCATATAGGGACGAGAATAAGCGGGTATACTTCCTCTTCTGTCTACTCATGACCACAGTGAAAACTTTATCGCTGCAATTTGAGCAGGAAATGTTAGAATTATAAAAATAGAGATAAGGATTAGAGAGACATGACCAAAAATAGTGATTGTTATGACAGATGATTATTGCAGAATAATAACAACCACAAGGCATCGATAGAATGGCAGTTTTCCAGGATTGTACAACATAACCTGTATTTGCTCTCTGTATTATTGTGCAGCTAATGGAGCAGGGCTGGAGGGACAGAGCACTAACACGTTCCCAGGAGGCTCTGAAGGAGAGAGAGCTGCTGCGCCTCAACCCTATTAACTGGAGTGGCACACTCAAATAGGCTCCACATCCAGACAGAAAACATCTGAGGTCTTATTCCCAACTGTGAAATTTAGAGCAATTGTATGAGACTGACGGCCTTACAACCTTGTCTTCTCTCGAGTAAAGGATGTTTTTTCTACAGTTTTGTGTTTTTAAATAAAGTAAATAACATTTTATAAATATCACTAATGCCATTTACAGAAGACAAGATAATGTAAAAGTAAATCATGTTTAATTGTAAAGCAAACCCTTGAATAAATAAATAAATAGATGATACTTTTGTGACAAACAGTAAATCAGCATCAAATTGCACATTGAAATATTGCTTCCAAATTAAATAAAAAGCCAACAGAATATGATTCCAGTGTTGAGTTCTGAGCTGGTGTTTTCTGGTTGCACTACATGTTCCTCAGTATGTCGTTGAAAAGTCTTCATCATGCCAATGCATTCTGTATAACAAAACGTGTATTTTTTCTTAATTCAAATGGTAACGCATGCATCTAGACAACATTCTTTTCATAAAACAATGTTCACTCAAACAGAGTGCTCTAAACTAAAAAGATTCCAGTGATGGTTTGAAATGAAAGGAAATCCAGAAAAAGTTGCATTGAAGTCAGAAATAAAAAAAATTAAATAAAAACGTTTGGAATCAACCAAAGACAGTGAGGTACATCATCAACCACATCAGTGCATCTTAATGTTCTTATAAATACATAGGTACAGCGGCACATCAGCCTTCAAGTTTCTCTTTTCCCAGGATTTTGTCATTAATAAATACACTCCAAGCCCTTTTGAGTGAACCCCAAATGAATCCCTGCATGATAAAAAGCATTGCAGAGACCACGCCATGCTAAGATGCTGTCTTTTTCTACATTCATCAGCAGTATTTGTTTAAGTCTTTTAAATCCAGTCAGTCTATCGTCCTTTTAAGAACCCATCCAGCATGTAGTCTCCTTTCTCTGTAAGCCAGTATCCAGCCATAGCGGCGACTCCTCCGATGAATATGGCAGTGAAAACCATGTCTCCTTTGGCGGCCAGAGTAGCCAGTGCACAGATGACCACTCCAAAAAACATCTGCTGCAGCACCTGGACCTCATCGTCGGTCATGTCATCAAAGAGACCCTTGTCTGGATCAGCTGAGGAATAAAAGGAATTTTTTGTGGTATACAAAATAAGATGATGTACAGCTCAGTGGGAAATATATGAAAAACCATTTCAGGCCAGCTGTTTGTAAAATTCTTTACAGGCAAGTGCATTTATAATAGCTTCTCATGGTCACCACTGTACTTAAAACACTGCAGTTAAAACCGCAAAGTTAGACTGAGGATGTAGCAAGAAAGGCATTCATAATAATACTGATGATGATCAATCTATTGGATAATCACAACATTTGAAAAGGCAATAAAACATATTCCTGATCCACTACATTGTTTTCTTTCTGTGATGAACAGAAATCTTATTCAGTAAAAAAACATTACGTATTTGTTAATTTGTTAGCAGTTCACTGCTTACAATAGTTCAGTTCATATTTTATTTTATTATCTGTGAATGAAATAAAACTTACTTGTGGGCTTGTTCTCGACACAAATGCTGTCTCTTCTAATGAAGCCGTCTGCGCATTCACAATGAAATGATCCCTCTTCGTTAATACAGGCCTCGTTTAGCCCCGGGCACGCTATTGCACGCTCACTACATTCGTCTATATCTGCGAGGGCAACAGAATCCAGACAGGTTATGACTAGAATAAAGATAACACACTTAACTGATATTGGGCACGAAACTTACCAAGACACTTGGCACCTTTCAGTCTGTAACCACGTGCACATTTTTTACAACGTGCTGGTCCACTACCCATGCAGCCAACGCAAGCCTGATCACAACCTGAAAGGCAAAGGAAACAAACGTACATTTTAATTAATGCAGAATAAACTGGTTACTCTAGTTTTCAGAAAGTGAGTTCTGCACAGAAAACAAAAACTCAGAGTAAACAAGTCATAAACAGCCAACAACTGTAAACCTTTCAGTCAACAAAATGTCATGATCACACAATGTATGCTTTACTATAACTCAAGTAACGACGATTAAGTGTGCGGTAACACTTGCACACAGAAAACATTACAATTGGGACTCACCTGGGAATAAACCCGGAATTTAAGATGGACTAAACCAAAAATTCACTTATACATCCCAACCCTACACAGTGTACTGACCTCTGCAATCATACGATCCATCAGTATTATGACAATAGGTGTTAGTGGGGCAGCGGGCCAACTCGGTTCCACATTCGTCAACATCTAGAAAAAAATACATTTTAGTCGGTGTAATCCCTCATTTGTCCAGGAGTGTTCCATTGTAGAAAAAGATTCAGTTGTAGTCATCTGGACACTGCTTTTTGTTCGTTTTTTTTAAACAGTGTCAAGATGACTACAACTGAATCTTTTTCTACGAAAAAATAAAATAAAATACATTTTAGAAAAATGGTAAACTGTCAAAATAAGAACATCTTTTGATACTCACCTACACACTTATTGTCATGAAGAATCCATCCAGGCTTACAATCAAGACATTTATAATCCTGTGGCCCAGAGCATTTCTTACATGAGTGGAAGCAGGCTATAAAAAAATAAAATAAATAAGTTACAAGAAACATGCTTTTTGAATATATAAATTTAAAATGACCTACCTGCACAGGCCCCTACACTGTTATTTGAACTCTTCTCTCTAAAATAACCGTCAGCACAGCTCTGACACAGATGGCCCGAGTATCCAGGGTCACACACACAGTCTCCATCCCCGAGACGGGTTCCCTCCCCCTCACAGCGCCCCAGGCCTCCACAGATACCACCAGGGCCAGATGGGCAATCTGGGTATTGATTAGACAATATGTTACAATTACAACTTCAAAACAACACTTATTGTGTTTAAATATTTTGACTGCTGACGCATGGCATAAACCTTTGCATTCAGGTCCAAAGTGGCCCGGTGGACAACAGAGTCTTAGTTGTTCTGTGCAAAGCCATTCAAAGAGATCTGGTGCCTCTTCTTGCCTGCAAAACACATGTCATTACATTTATGATATACTGTACATTGCTCCAGTGATATACACAACCTTATCTGCATCGTTTCTACATAAATAATACAAAATCTCAAGTTCTTTATGTAAAACAATATTATTTAATGAATACAATCACCTGTGAAACCACCAAGTCTCGACCTGGTCTTCTATCTGCTCCAGCAGTTTATTACATTCAAAATCTGTCTTCTCACAAGCAGCTTCTACAATCTCCAGCAATCGAGTCTCACTGTAACGTTCAAGTCATATTGTATATCAACAGTAAAGAATAAAGATGATTGGCTTTTTTAAAAAAGTTTTTACCTGCGTGCATATTTGGCCAGTTTCTCCTCCTCCCAGGCGGTGTTCCCACCACCAAAATTTTTGTTGGCCGTTTTCTCCAAGCCCTAAGACAAAGAATATGGTGACTTATGATAACATTCTAAATCAATAACAGCATATTAAATAACCCGTCAATAAAACGTACCTGAAGGAAGCTGTCGGTGAGTTTTCGACAGGTTTGACATGGAGCTGTCTGGACCATGACAGCAGAGAGCTCAGAGAGAAGTACAAGAGCAGGCAGGAAGGACCAGTCCCACCACATCATGCCTCAATAAAAAAAAATAAAAAAAACGAGCTCTACACGTCAGTGTTTTTATGTACGTATTTGTATAATTGCAAATTTATACAATAATAATTATTTGGTTTTGACGGGATTATTTACTGAGGAATTGAGCAATTCGGGATGCTACTTCCTGTTAGCGCAGCATCAGCACCAAAAACATTAGCTATAACATCAAGCTAGCCAACTCGATGCTGATTAGTCACTGTTTCTAAACACCTCAGCAGTTAACCTGCTAAATTAAGCCACATACGTACTATAACTAGATTAGAGTAATATATTCTCCCATTGTTAAGATAACTTAATGCTAAGTACAACACAAATGTATGCAAAGTTACCTTATTCTAAAGCAGCGCGTCGCTAGTCCTTCGGCGATTGTTGTCTGCAGCACAGTGATTTTCACGTTTGTCCCATTCCTACTTTAAAACTTACAACGTGCCATTTAATTTTACGTACAGTAAATATAAAGGCTGGCATACAAAGCTCTTGCTCCCAGGGCCTGAAAAGAATGAATGAACACTGCAGCTGCTCTGACCAATTCACTTTCAGATGTCAGACACCGCCCATCCCTAGTCCCAGTGGGATTAGATCTATCCACCAATCAGCAAACAGAATCATTTCACTACTACAGCCGTTCCAAAAATCTGCACCCCGTGGATCTATTAAAACAATAAAAAACATATAGGCAAATGTTATCCCCTTTGTATTTACATATAAAAACAATCATTGCTTAATTGTGTGTATCAAAATAAATGTCTGCTCAGTTGTGAAAATACAGGACATGTATATTCACTTGTAAAGGGGATGGTGATTTTTATTATCAGCAGGTTAAAGAAAACAAAACATCATCAAGTATAAAATAATAACACGCATGTTGTAATATTGTGAAGCAAAGTGTTCATATACAAACTAAGGTAAACATTGTCCAAAAATATTAGGTAAATATGGTCATTTTTATTGCAAAGTATCTTGTTTTTGTTTCTTTACGTTTTGTTTTGTTTTGTTTTGCATACAGGCTGCAAATAAAGCTGATGACATTTGATTTGCAATGGCTTATACAGCCCTTACCCTGTACAACACATAGTTGAAAACCATTTCTGTAACTGTCTTCTCAGACCCCCTTCATCTGACTGACTTTAGGGTTTGTGTCTGGACTGGAGGGGGGAGTAATGAGGTAAGGCTGAAGTGGAATGGTCTCTGCTGCATCTTCTTCATTTTCCCCTGTCCCTACACAGCTTTTGGGCATCACAGCCAGTCTCAACACTGCTGTCCCGGCTGTAAACCCAGACAACCCTCTCGCCAATGCTCGCGACGCCATTCTGAGTCCATGTGCCCTCTTTTGTCTGGATGAGGACGTAGCCATTTGCCTTGCCCCAGCCAGTTCTGTGAGAAACCCCAGGCTTTGAGATGGCAGGCTGTAGACATGTAGACCTCGGAAAAGTTCTGGAAGTGGCTGGCAAACCTCTTCTTCTGGGGGAAGAGATTCAAACTGCACCAACATGAAGCGCTCACCTGCTCGACCTTGTAAGTAGTCTGCAAGGATACAACTCAGAGATGCACTAAATACATCGACACAATTTGAGTTGGAACTGCTGTCTGTGTCTTTCTGATTTGTTGAAAACCTCTCCCAGCTTCTTGTTCCCCACTCTTCTGCTTTCCTCCTTGCAGCTTGGGTAAGGACAAGAACGACTTTTCCACCTTGTCTTTGCAGTCGGTCCAGTCGTGAATGAAGCCAAGGCACTGGACCCAAGACGCTAAGTTCAGCATGGCTCCACAAGTCCAGGGACACGCTGCAGCCTAGCGCTTGGAGAGATGACCCCAAGTGGCACATCAGACCAGGTAAGGCTTGCTCATCGTCGGGCGGATACAGCAGAACCACGTGACCGCCTCCTACAGCACCTAAAATGACAGAAAAATACATCATACCAAGCATGGTGTTTTGATCATTTACACAATAAGGGCATCATGAATAGTATACCCTTGACATCATCATCTTTCAAACATCTCGATGCAAATCCTAAGTAAAAAAAAAAAAAGATAGCATTGTCAGATTTAATTAAAAAAAGACAGCACTTATATTATTTAACACAAACATAATTTTTTTAAAACTGACCTTTGATCACTCCTTGTAAACGGAATGCTCCAAGAATTGACACAAAGACCAATAACAAGGCAACAAGAAGTAGGACAATCCAGCGCCACCGTGATACTGGAAAAGACATTTGAGAGACTCTCAATCAGGATGTAAACAAAATGTATGAGTGCAGCTCTTATACATTTGCTGCTTTGTTAAATTATTATATTTTATTCACCTGCGAATGGACAACAGGGATCCAAGTCAGGGTGAACTCCGTCAAGATGTATCTAATATTTCACATGATTAAAAAGGAAAATTGCAAAAAAAAAACATTGACTGTAAGTTACGTCTAGTGTTAAAAAATGTATTTACCTGAAGACAGAGCTGCGGGTGTGACGAAAAATTGAATTCCCCTGTTTTCTTCAAAGCAAAAATACAAAAAATATGAATAAAGCATTTTAAAATTTGAAATGCAAACAAGATCCAGTAACATTATTTTACTATCCAATGTTCTCCGCGTTCCCAATCGGCTTGTCCATCCAGGTTCTGTCTTGACCCTGTCACCTCCAGACACGCCCCACTGACCACATCCCTCTTACACAGCCACACATCCGCCTTCAGTCTGCAGGGGGCGCTCACATTCCAGAGCAGCGCAGACCTCCCCCCTCTGGCTGACTCCATCAAAGCCAAGGACACACTGTGAAGCATCTTCTCCATGGCAAATGAATTGTGCACTGTGAAAAAAGGGTTATGATAAATAAAATCGAGTATACATCCAAAGGTGTTCAGTGCATAAAGTCATATTATGCCCTTGGTTCTTGGTTAATTGACTATCCAACTATCCTAAGTCTTTTGCATAGTGTATGTTGTATGTTTATCATCTTTATATCTCATTGTACCTGTTTCATTCTTGAATGGACAATGTTTTCGACGCAGCTTGTTGCCTTGCCACCAAACCTGTGACAAACATTTAAAATAAAACAAATTTCTCCAAAAAAAAAAAAGAATTACTTTGTGTTATAATCTTACTTGGAAACACAAGCATGGTGCTGCAGAGTTCAATGAGATCAAACTTTCTTTTCCGTCTTCATACTAAAATTATTTAATTAAAGATAATTGGTATAATCTGCAATGAAAATGAATGATTTGTGTTTATTGATTTCTCTTAATATACCATTGGTATCATCTCTCCCGGCATCTCGTCCCACATCATCTGGCACATGAGCGTCTTTTGCTTCTCACCGTCTCCCAGTTTGAGTCGCACGACTTCTGTTTTATAATCGATAACAACTTCAAGATTGGGCACTATGAAACATAACACATTAATTTATAAAAAATTCGTTCCCATTTGTAGTGGAAAAACCGATCAAATTAATGCTAGTTTCAAAAAGTACACAACTAATGCACTCTACTCGAAATTTAAAGTTAATTGACCTCTGCAATAATAAGCAACTCAAATTACTGGTGTTATTATTTCTACTAATATCCAACATCCAAATATACATGTTCACATATACACTCATTTATAGTATCTAATTATTAGTACTTCCCAAAAGAGTAATTGATGAACGCATCTCTTACCCTCACAATCTTTCACTCTGCTACTCTCCAGGTTCAAAGAACAAACTGCAAGAAAACACATTTAATAAGTAAACTGCGAAGTGTTCAAATGCAAGCAAAAGTAAAAGCATAAATTCTACCTTTTTCTAAAGATGGCATTGTGATATTACGCCTGTATTCTCCCAATTGTGCAAGGACACGAACCAAAACCGGAGCGCCAAAAGTAGCCTTTTTCTCTCAACAGTAACTAGAAAAACGCATGGACATATTGTTAATTTTGATCTATAATTTGGTAATGATTAAGTATTTTATGGACTTCTAACAGTGTAATCTAGATACAAAGAGTATGGAGCACTACTCCTGTGGCAGGAGGAAAAGTAATTAATTTGAATTAGGACATAATGTAGAAAGATGGGTTATTCACCTCATGTGTGGAAGTAGCTACATTTGATCTGGAGAAAATAAATTGTAGTGCCTTGCAAAAGCCACTAGAGCCTGGAGAACTGAAGCACACTTTGACCAGGGCTGCATAGACATCATAATTATGGGATATGAGGTTATGATGATCAACATCATTATAATACAAAGTGAATTTTCTATTACCTTCTTGAAACATAAAATGTCCACTCGCCTCCAAGTCCTCCACTACCTCTGAACAGACAAATGTGCACAAAGCTACTGCAGAACAAGTCTTGAAATCATAGAAACCCATAAATGTTTATTTATTTATTCATTTGAACACAGATAGTGCATATTAATAGACATTTCTGTAAATGTGCCAGTTTTAGCGGCACAGCTCATTTCCAGCTGCAGTCCAAGGGATTAGTGTACAAGTTTATAAATCAGTCTATGCTAAGCAACAGTCGTGCAGTCGAAAAATGCATCATCAATGACTAGAAAGTTACTGGGAAAGGCGTTTGCCTTGTTACTGGAGCATGTAAAGTGGTTACCTGTGAGGCTGATGATCACCTTCAGACAGGGCACACAGAGCTCTTCCCATTCGCAGCAAAGAACAGCTCTCAGATCCACTTGTGTGATGTTCACTGGCCCCTCTTGATCAGCTAGCACCGCTCCAAAGAGAGGCACAACAGACAAAAAAATTAATTTACAGTTTAAGAAAATATATACTTTACATTGACTATTTTTGTTTGTTGTTGTTAAAACAATGGAAATCTCTGCAAACTTGTTCAAAATGGTATTATTCACACTTTCAACATAAATCCATATTTCTTTGTTAAAAACTTAACTTTATTGCAAGTATTAAAAACAAACTTTATAGGCCTAATATAATAAAAATGCAAATTTTCTGCATTTATTATTTTAGTCAAACTGTCATACCTTCAGTTACTTTACAGTCCTGCAATCCCTGCAGACAAAAATGTGTTGAGGTTTATAAAAGATTAAGCAGCACATTCCAGAATATGACATTAGCTCTGAAGTATGGCCAAAGGATAGATAAGAGAGAACAATACCAGGTAAGAAAAACCATACAACTACAACTATACCAATGGAAAACGGCAGACAAACAAGCTCTTAACACCTACTGTATATCCAGACTAAGACTCTTAACACACCCAAAAGTAGTTCCTGTCCTGTTTTTCATGGTTTGAGCTCATTTTAGTCCTGGATGTAAGATTGGTTTGATCCCGTCCTAGTTCTAGTTTAATGGAGGTTTATTAGCAGTTGTGAGGTGTGTTTTGTCGCAAGTGTGAACGCACTCCAAGTCTAGATGTCCATCAAAGAGGATGAATAAACAGTATATGTACTATTCGACAAAGCACACAGATACATTTCCCTTTTGCTTTTTGCCAATCATCACTATAAGAAACACAGACATTTCTCACAAATTTACTCTGTCCAGACCGACTGACAGACTTGGAAAATGAGAACTGGAGTAAGATGTCACTGTAGTGAATAAGTAATGAACATTAAATTCAGGTAGGA
The DNA here is from genome assembly GCA_015082035.1 of Chaenogobius annularis. Taxonomy (NCBI): domain Eukaryota; kingdom Metazoa; phylum Chordata; class Actinopteri; order Gobiiformes; family Gobiidae; genus Chaenogobius; species Chaenogobius annularis. The sequence continues at coordinate 693,276 of BJKM01000115.1, forward strand.
TCTATGTCTTTGGGTTAGACTTTTATACATACAGTTGCTAATAAATCCTCCACTAAAAAGTCAAAAAGAAATTGGACAGTTTCTTTTCAGCATGTCAATTGTGTGTTTCCACACAATCTTTTAGGCTAAGCCTCGCCTGTTTGTTGTCTGAGCCTAATCTTACCTCACTGCAGGTGAGTTCAGGCGTGTTCATGTCGATCATATCCAGCGCCTCAGTGTATGGACTCCTCCAGCACAGCTGCAGCAATGACATGTAAACAAAAACAAGTTTTGCCGGATACTTGATGGTTTCTTGCGCCATATCTGCCTGCGACACTTTGCGCCTGGAATTTAATGAACCTGTATCCAATTACGCACTCCTTTAAGCTCCGCTGCCCAAACTGTACCAAAGCCAATAATATCCATAATAAAGTGGCATGGCACCTACGTGTTGAACCACTTCACAGTCTGTTGCCTCTGACTTATACGTGCGATGACAGGCTGACGGGAGAGCCACGCCTACAACGCAACCGTGAACACTCGTGTTTCCAGATGTAACTCCTAAAGTAACAGCACCGGTTTACGGCCGCACACTGTGCGGTCAGGCAGAATAAGAGGTCAATTAAGGTCAAGGTGCTACCGTTTATTCTTTGATTCATTATGGTGGCAATTTGGGGAAATTAAAAGCTTCCTAGCCTGTCTCTGGTTTCCCTCTTTTCAAACTTTGTATGAATCCCTTGGTGTCAATATTTAGATTAGATTAGATTCAACTTTATTGTCATTACACATGTACAAGTACAAAGCAACGAAATGCAGTTTAGCATCCAACCAGAGTGCAATAAAAGTAAGTACAATATACAGATAATAATAAATAGGTGATAGCTATAACAAGGAGCTGTAGTATATAGGACAAATATACAGATAGATTGATTGAGGTAAAGTGCATATTATATTATATATATTGTGCATTAACTGTATGTTGACTATAAACAGGGACTATAGACATAATTTACAAAAGCAAATGGGCATATGATAAGTTAAGTAGTACAGATTGAGTGAACATTAAATAGTGCATAATGATAAACAGTAGCTGCCTAATTTACTAGACTAGTGCAATGTACAGTACAGTTTTAAGTGCAACCAGAATCCAAAGTGTTTGAGTGCAGGAAGGACCAGTAGCTCCATCTATGTATGAAACTAGCACTCATTCAACAGTGCGCTGAACACACACACACACACACACACACACACTGGAGGCGAGGAGGGTGAATTACCTTGCCCAAGTACGACAATATGCCATAATATAATGGGAGCAGAGATCCAACTGCCAACCTTCAAGTCAGTGGGCGATTCACACTTCTCCATCAGCACTTAGTCTGGGGATGTTTTGCATTAAATTGTCAGTTAAACTGAAGCAGGGTAATAATATTCCTACGGTTGTAGTGCATTGTGAAGTCCCCTTTACACTGTTGTTTGAAAAGAACTATAAGGACTTCTGGTTATGGTGAAGCACTGAGTTGACGCAACTCACACCGCTACTGCAAAACGTGGTTTTAAAATCATCATTTGATCCACCTAATCCCAAAGAACAAGGATGAGAGATGAATAAACAAGGAAGACACAAGTCCGGTAGCGCCACAGCACCAAAACAAACTCCATTGGAAAACAGCAGGCATCACAAGCTAACAAGGCTAGCGAGGCTAGCGAGGCTAACGAGGCTAGCACGGCTAACAAACCTGAGAGCCACGCTCCCTCCCTGCCGGAGACGCGGTGCTCCGCCGGCGCAGATGGAGACTCACGAGACTTCTTTTCATCGGAAGTGGGAGAGAACGTAATTGGTCATTGGCTGTGGCTCAAGATGTCTGAAGTGCAGACAATACAGACGATCTGCAGACAGTAAGGGCCGAGATGGAGGCGCTGCGGCCAGGGTGACGACGCTGGAGTCGGAGAACAATAAAATAAAAAATAAACTCCTGGACTTGGAATCCAGATCCCGTCGAAGTAACCTGAGGCTTGTGGGTATAGAAGAACGAGAGGAAGGAAAAGACACAGAAAGCTTCTTGGAAAAGATCATTCCTGAGCTCCTTATTAACTCAGGAGTTGAGGTCCCCCCATCACAATCGAAAGAGCTCATCGCCTGGACAAACAAAGACCAGCAGCTGATAAACCACGAGGCCTGTTTATGAGGTTTCTCAACGATCGTGAGAAGGAAAGCTTATTGAAGGCCACAAGGGTTAAAGGAGACCTCCAGTAACAAAGGCAAGCGAACAGTACAGAGGATGGAGCCACCTGCGTGGGGTATGTGAGTTGGGGTTGTGGTCACATGGTGATACATTTCTGTTAATTTGAAGAGACTAATGACCTGATTTTTTTGTTTTGTACATAAACTCTGTCTAAACACATCTACTCATCAATGTGTCAAATGTGGGAGACTGGATTTGTGGGAAATTGAAAGTACATGCAGAGGGCATCAGGGGGACGTGGTGAGCCAGGGATCTTATATATATATCCAGTTCCTTCTGAGGATTGGTGTCAGGAGTGCCTGGGGAGTTTTTTGGGGGGACCCTTCATTAGGTTTGGACTTCGCTCCCTTTTTTTGATCGGATTTTGGGTTCGATGCCCATTTCCAGCATGAGCCCTTTTGTTTTCTTTTTTACCTTTCCAGTTGTTCTGTGTTCCTACGGTCCTTGTGTGTGTTTGTTGTTTTCGACCAGAGAGATCAAAAATATTCAAATGTTGTCAACGGTGGGATCGATACAAACAATACAATGGCATCGGAAGTGTTACAGGTAGCATCCTTCAATGTGAATGGCATACTGAACCCAATCAGATGAACAACGATTTTGACAAAAATGAAAAGAGAAAGAATAGACATTATATTTTTACAAGAGACGCGCTTGAATGACACTGAACATAAAAAAAAACGAAATTCTGTTATAAAAAACGCCACGCCAGTATACTCATTTTTCAAATCCACATACACTCTATTCCAGAATAGACTACTTTTTTATTCTAAAAAAAACCAGATCTAAAATCACTGAAGCAGATATAGGCACAATAGATCAAAGTGATCACGCTCCTATCTACATGCTTGCTTAATCACCCTTTGTTTAAGGAAAAATGTCCAACAACATTAAGACTTATCTGGAGGAAAATGATACTGGGGAAATTTCTCCGCCCATCCTTTGGGATGCTTCCAAAGCAGTCTTGAGAGCACAAATTATAGCCATAGCCTCCAACAAAAGAAACAAAGGGGGAAAAAGCTAAATGATATGCAAGAAAAAATTTAATTGTTGAAGGAAAACCATATCAAAAAGGGGTGTCCTAAAATGCGACAAGAAATTAAAAAGATAAGAGGATATTAATGATCTGACTTCACAGGAAATAGTTAAGAAAATGCTCTTTACCAAACAAAGATACTATAAGAGTGGATCAAACTTTTCGAAATTACTATTTTGGACAAGCTGAAAGAACAATTTTTAAAATATGCGACAGGCAAAGTGATGTAATCTTAACCAAACAAGACCAAATCCAATCAGCATTTGAATCCTTTTCTAAAAAACTTTTTTTTTTTAAAATTCAAACAAAGGTGATGATATAAATTCCTTTCTGGACACCCTCAATTTGCCTATTATGTCAGAAGAACTTAATAAAAAATAAAAAAATAAGGAGCTGAAATAACAATTTTAGAAATACAAGGCGCAATCAAAAGATTAAAGAATAATAAATCTCCGGGGCGCGATAGGTTCACCTCAGAGTGGTATAAAGCTTTAAAACACACACACTTACTACTCCTACTCCACTCCTTTTGTCAACTTTTAACTGGGCACTTAAAAAAACTCAGACCCCTCAGAGTTGGAAAGAGGCCATCATATCCTCAATGTGCCTCATACAGACCCATTCCTATTCTGAATGTGGACTAACATCCATACACCTCAATTATGTCCAAAAGAATAGACTAAATACTCCCAATCATAATGCACAATGATCAGACAGGATTTATTACCAAACGGCAAACACAAGACAACATAAGATGATCTTTACACATGATGAGCTAAGTACAGGAACAACAAAACAAAGCTGTAATAATTAGTTTGGACGCTGAAAAAGCTTTTGATTCTGTTAGCTGGCCATATCTATTTAAAGTGCTAAACAAATTTCAAATCGATGATCTAATTCACTGGTGGATCACTGATTTCCTGACGGATCGGAGGCAGTGCGTGTGGCTGCCATCAGCTCCCTCATCAAGAAGGCCCAGCAGAGGATATACTTCCTGCGGCAGCTGAGGGAAGCCAAGCTGCCAGTGCAGAAGATGGTGCAGTTTTACACGGCCATCATTGAGTGCATTCTGCTGAGAAGGTGATCGGCTGCAGACTTGAGAGAGAGATAGATAGGCTTGCAGACTTTCTCTCTGCAGGACTGTACGTCTCTCCAGGGCTCTGGGGACGAGCAGGCCGGATCACAGCTGACCCCTCTCACCCTGGACATGGTCTATTTGAACCACTCCCCTCAGGCAGGAGGCTACGGTCCATCCGGACCAGAACCTCCCGCCACAAGAATAGTTTCTTTCCCTCTGCCGTTGGACCTCTATGAACACTTCTTAAACACCTGCCAGAGACTTGAACTGCAGCTATCCAATCACTCACTCACTGATCATCTTTCTGCACTCCCACATCTTGTAAATGTAACTTGTAAATTCTATGTTGTACATAGCATGCCTATTTTTATTTTATACTATAGTAATCTTTAAATTGTTTCTTAATGCATGCCCTTTTGATTTTCATATAGCTGTTTGTTTTTATTATTTGATCAAAAGTGTTTTATGTTGCAACCTTAATGCCGAAACAATGTTCCTATGTTTGTGAATTTTGTTCATTGACAATGGCAATGAATATTTTCTGATTCTAGATTCTGATATATATTATGATATAGTATATATATATATATTATATATATATTATATATATTGAAACTATAGTTATATATTATTATATATATTTATTATATATGATATGATATATAATTAGTAATATTTATTATAATATATATATATATATATATATATATATATATATATGTGGTATATATATATATGTGTATATGTATATGGTATAATGTATATATTATTGGGGCTCTTTACGATTGTCCAACATCAAGAATTAAAATCAATGGTCAATTCTGACAGAATCCATCTCGACTCTGGAAAGGGGGTAAGGCAGGGCTGCGCCTGGTCCCCCCTCCCTGTTTGCTATGTATTTGGAACCATTGGCCCAATTAATTAGACACTTATCAATGCATTTTCATTCAAGAGTTGGTCCAATTGTCTGAATACAAATTAAATGTACTGAAAGACTGAAATTCTCTCTTACTGGCATCCTCGTATGACCTTTAAAAAAACTTACCCAGTTCAATGGCCAATGGAATCTCTCAGATATTTAGGTGTGGTACTTTATAGAGACATAAGCAACAATCATGGAGAGAAAAATGATACTCCCCTTTTACTACTATAAAAAACAATCTTGAAAAATTGAATCTTATCCCATACTTAAGTCTAAGTCAAAGGTTTGAAACTATAAAAATGAATGTTTATCCAGGTTTTTTTTCTGTTCCAGACTCTTCGAGTTTCCATCCCCATACCGGCTGTTTGATAGTAGTGGATAATAAAGCAATCTCAAGATCATATGGCAAGGAAAAAAACGCCGTATCCAATTCAAAACGCTTATTAATTATTATATAGAAAATGGGAGGCTGGGGTTCACCCTTCTTTGAAAAATTACTTTATTTCAGCTCAGATCAGAGCCTTGCTGCTGCTGGTGTGACCCAGAATATTTAAGCTCTATGGAAAGAATATTGAGATTTCTGTTGTGCCGGGGATTCCTGTACAGGCCTTACTGACGAATGACAGACGGTTGAGTCGTATTGGGGGAGGCTGAGAACCCTTGGGTGAAGTCTGTTCTTAACTAGGAAGGAGCTAATCAAAACACACAAACTAAACAAAGATGGTAACATTTTAGATTGGTTGGCTTATGATCAAAATCTCACACCCAACAGCAAAGACACAAGATTTAAAGTCTGGACAACAAAAGGTATAAAGGTCTTTTACCAGATTGCAAAGGAGAATCATCTGAAGAGCTTTGAGGAGCTGAAAAGAATCCTTTGTTTTAGAGAAACAGGACTTTATAGGTATTTACAAATAAGGAGTTGTTATAGCCAAGAAATCAAAAGAATGATGATCATCATAGCCCTTTGACTGAAATATTCATTAAAACATATAACTCTCAACTTTCAAGGGGATTCATATCTAAATTGTATAAATGTATTAACAATCTGTGCACTCACTCTACAGATTACATTACAGGGGAAAATGGGAAATGGGAAAGAGAGGGTCACTTTGGTTCTGGCTGATGAAGAATACATCGCATTGGAGAACCACAAAATCACATGTTTGGAGGGAATTCTGTTGGAAAATGTGTCTCGTTTCTTTATAACACCATATCAAAGTGCCATTACACACAGGGAAATACAGAACTGTTGGAGAGGCTGTGGCAGTCTGGAGGCAAACCACTATCATGTGTTTTTGGGATTGTACTGTTGTTCACAAGTTTTGGACTGAGATCAACGAAGCCTTACAGACAATTTACAACATCACCATCCCACTGGATTTCAGAACTACGTATTTGGGCCTTAGGACTCCTGCCATGGACACAAATGGTACCTATCTCAGGGGCATCCTCCTGGCTGCAGAAAAAAAAGGAGCTCACAAAACAATTGATGACACAAAACACACTGACTATTAAGGACTGGACTAACATTATAATGGACATTGGACAAATGGAAAAAAAAATCACATTTGGACTCAATTTGAAAATGGACACATCTGACAGACTGTGGGCAAAGTGGACTTTTGTTTGGGTTAATTTTGTGTTTTAGTTTTAATTAATTTGTAGGGCACCTTTTGATTTTTGCCTGTCATTCTCTCTCTGGTCTTGTTTTGTTTGTTTTTCTCTGTTCTATGTTCATAAAGTTGAAAATTTAAAACAAAATCTTAATTAAAAAAAGAAAGAAAGAGAACTATAAAATACCACATTACGCTTTTTGAGGTAAAATATACTTTTTATTTTTTTTGAAGGGAATATGGTACACTGTTTTAATTAATACATTTTTGGCTTTGACCATAACATAAAACAAACAAAAACAAGAGAGTAACAACCTTTCCATATTTTTTATCATAGCTTTGGATTTCAGAGTTTTGCAAATACTATGTAAATTGCAGGATGGAATACAGTTTACTTTTTGTCAAACACACATTAAAATGTTGGTGATTTGCAACTGGATTTTCATAAAGCAGGCTGTGTTTACAGAGACAAACCCCAAAGAAAGTAAACGTGTTTTCCTCTTCTATATATGCAAATCCCTGAACAAGTTGCCTTATCTGATTCACTGGTTCCTAGATGTTTACGGTTTGTAGAATCCACATATTCCATTACCGTGTCTTATTACTACAAGAGGTGAAGTTTCTGTTCACTGCCCACTTTCTGTTCTTGGACTTCACTGCAAGTATTATTTTTCTAATTGAAGAGGAAATAATAGTAAAATAGTAACAAATTTGCAGTTTTGACTTGATTCATTCCTTAGTCCTGGTTTTAGCATTTTCTTCTGCATTACAAATTCAAGTATGGTCCTGTAATTGTATTGGTGTTGTTTAAGTTCATTAGTGTGGCCTTGAAGAAAATCAACGATTTCAAAGGGGTGTCCTACATCACATTTTGTTGCCCCTCTTTTGTCGCATAATACACAAAGTTAAAGAAGATAAATAATTTTGCCGATTAATAACAGCTTTAGGGATTAAAATCAACTCAGAATGATGTGCAGAAGTTATAGTTCAACAAATAATACTTAAAGAGGACAATACAGGGGCTAATCTTGAATAAAACTATATTGGACAAAACTAACCAGGACGAAGCAGTGAAACTCATAGTTCTTGACTATACCTGCATTATATGGATTTATTTACAAGGCTTATATATATATTTTTGGTGGATCAGCTGTGAAATTAGTGCATGTTATGGATTGTTGGAGATGTGGAATCATTTTGGATGTGATAAATTGTTTACTGAGGAGTTGCTCGTAATCTCCTTACCAACTGTTTTGCCAACCAAAAGCATAAGACTTTAGATAGCAACCTTGTCCAACAATGGACCTTACAGTTTTTTGACAGTCTTGTCTTCACCCCCAGCTCCTGCAATAGTCCGCTGAACTGATGGGGTATGCAATAATGTGGAACTCCTTTGAAGACTTTCGGAATGTCCTTGCTGCAATTGTGCCCATGTAAAGAGACAAATGCAAATGCAACTTTCTGGGGTTTATTCCCCTGCAGCGCCCCCACCAGGCAGGTAAGTGCAGCTTTAAATACAGGCGCAATTACTGAGCAGAGCTCGGAAACATTAGTTATTTCAGGTATATGTTTTTCTTCTCTTTTAAATTTATATTTTTCAGTCAGAGTTGCAGAATCTTCAATTTTATGAGGTCTATGTGAGATTAGATCCTTTTGGTTTGAATTTTCCTTTTCACTCCACCAGTTTTTTATAAGCAATCTTAGCATCCAGACTCCACATAATGAGTATGATTCCTTGTGCTTTGATAACAGTGTCCCATTGACCGTAAAGCCAAGGCAAAGGTCCCACATCAGCCACACTCGTCCCATATGGTGACTGGACACTTTGGGCCCATAAAGCAAGATGCACAGTTGCACCGAGGTCCCCTTGTAAAATGGAGGCCAACGCACAGACTGTGGAGACGTGGACATAGTCTTCGGATGAGCACACGAGTAGTATGGGTCTTTGGATGTAAAAGGCCAACCTAAAGCAAAATGTAAATAAAATTGTTAAACAAACCAGATGATGATTTATGTAATGTCTTTTAAAAAAATCTTTTGCTCCCATTTTACTTTGGTAACTAAGCATCCTTCAGAGTGAATGTCAGACACACAAACAAGGCACGAGGCTGTGTCTTGTCAAGGGACACAAAAGTAGAATGTGACTTGGCAGGATTTAAACCACTGACCATAGGCTATTGAAGAAAATGCTTAACACACTCATTTCAATGTTATGTAAACTGATGTTTTTTTCATCCTCAAGGCTTTATATTGATGATATGACAGTTGTAACATAGAATGGAGAGAGTAAAGCGGAGAAATTGTCAGCAAACAACCGTCAAGGCTGAGAATTGAACCGCATGAGAAGTGGTGAAGATAACAGGTGCAACGCCCTAAACCACTGGCAAAGCACTATATTCGTCATTGAAATGAAATGATGTCTGCAACTTATTTACAGCCCCTGAACATCAACTCTTTTCTCTGTTGCCATATTTTGTCTGTGGCTTAGACCTGCGTATCCCTCAATACTGAATCCCTGGTGTGTGTTTCCTCACTAGTGATTGTAGAAGTCTTTTTCAAGCCCATGATCTGATTGGCCTGAACATGACAATCTGTTTACTTATTGGATGGATAAGGTGACTCAATTTTAATGGTAGTTTAATTACGCTTCAGGAATTCCAAATAAGAGCTTGCTTCATCAGAAATGAACATATCAGAAACTTGCCTGCAGTGCCCTTTTTGGTCAGACGGTGGAAGCAGATCCCCAGTACAATCGTGACGAGCACACAGACTAAAGCAGTCACAGCATAAACACCATATCTGCTCCGCGAGTATCTGAAACAAGTACAGAAACAAATGAGGCTGTATTTCTGTGAGAATATAGACGCATTCAAATATTATTATTAGTTGAACTCACAATCAGGGCACAGAATTCTTTTCCCATAAAGAGCTGGCTCTGACTGCCACACCTGTAAGTGAATAAAACACGATTTGCTTACCTGCTTTAAATGCAAAAAAACAAAACAAACAAAACAAAATAAAGAACACAGATTTGATAGGAATGGATAACATAAAGGTATGCTGGTTCCTTTTTAATATTTCAGTACATAAAAATATGAAAAATAGCACTGATGAAAAAAAACATACATATACGTTATGAATTAACATTACCTGAACACAGGGCCTCTCCTCAACTGACAAATACTGATAGTTGAAAAGTTGTTATTTTCTTTTTCTGTAAAACAGACACTATTTATAAATGAACGTTAAATATGTAGTGAAATACCGGGGAAATCCTTACTGTATTTAGAGTGATTGGATCTGTCCTATCGACGCACACGCAGTCACGTTCAGTTTACACAGCTGCACAGAGAATTTTGCAGGGACAGTGGAGTTGATGTAAACAAATATGCTCTGCCTCCTTGTCTCAATATTAACCATCCACGAGGACATTCCTGACAATTATATATAGACCTGTACGTGAATAAAATTAAAATACAGTGCAAAACAAACATTGTTTCACTTACCAGCTTTAAAATGGCACGTAATATTGCGGCTGCCCTGCAACGACCGCTGCAAATACATATAGATAATAATTAGCAACCTCAGGATGTATTGCACATTTTTCCCGAAAATGTTTAATTTCTCACCTGCACACACATTTGAGGGTGTTTGTCAATTGCCGAAGTGTCATATTTCACCACTCGTTTTGTCCGTTCTTCCACAAGTGAGAGGTCAAACACAACAGTGCAGTAGCCATTATGTTTCCAGCAGAGGGCAGTAGACATGTTTGTTTCAGCGACAGGACACTGATAGACCATTTCTAAACTGTTCAATTTCAGTCCGATGTTTGTGGAGTCCCAAACATCCTTCACATCTGAAAGAAATAATGAAAGTTAGATCACAAAAATGTTTGAATCCGATGGAATTGAGGAAACGCGCTTCAAAGAACGGCCTACATTAAATGAGCTGTAATGGAAACTGTTTATAGGTCAGTGAATGTGATTTACTAATGTGATAGTACTCCCACTCCTCATCTGCCATGCAAGTGACTGGTGCAAGTCAAGTGGGAACAATCAGCAAATAGATTTAGATGTAAATTGGCCTCAAAGCGAACATGTTCTTTTAAACACATTCCACTGGAGGTGTCAAATGGCAAAGTCTAAGCTAGCTTGTACTAAGAGGGAAAAAATGACTTGAATTACATGGCACTCTTGAATCTGTCAAAGGACACCTGGAAAGTCGTTCGCTGTCATTGCAGGTGTAGTAAACCTATGAGAACAAGTCAAAGAACAAAAAAATCAGCACTGTTTTGATAATATTCCAAACGTTTTTAGAATGCACTATACCTGCAGACAAAGACAGTGTAGCCAATAACGAAACTCTAAGAACAGCTGACTGAGACTTAGCTGGATCAATCTACAAGAAACAAGACATTAATTTGTTAAAGACAGAAACAAAAAGGCTACTTTCAGTTAGTATTATTTGTCATGTTAAACTATATTGAAATTTGCAATATCAGTCAGAATATATATATATTTTTTTAAAAGCAGTACTTACATGCATTTTAAGATCACAGCCTTTGCAACCCTTGTCAAAAGGGTAAATTCTTGCATTGATACTGTGATTGTCCATCACATAGACAGTAATGGACTTGGAAGATTCATCTACTGTGAAGTTAAGCTTTGGATGGCCTAAATACAATAATAACAATAAATAAATAATAACAAAGACAATGATTTTGTTGTTGCTTAACCCCGTATCATCACTTAAATGCTAAAATCAATGACCCCAAATGAAACTGAAGCTGTTTCGGCCCCTGAAGTGTAAACAAATGTCTGGCTCTTTGTGAAGCAGAGACTCAGTGTTGGCCCCTGCTGTCTGATTTACTCTGATTATAAGTGGTAATAAGCACTGAGGAAAATCAGATTTCAAATTCTGCATCTATTGTTTTTTTGTTTTTTTGGGGGGGGTAAATCTGCTGTTGGGAGATAGTGACTGATAGAGCGTGATATAATGAGATTTAGGGACTTGTTGTAAAGTAAAACAATTCCACAAGGCTCATAAAAGTCCAATTATTAGGACAGAATAGTTGATTTGACTGTAAATTAGAGGGGTATAGCGTTGTTTTTACATTCCCAGGCACTTATAGTTCTCTTTTATCAGATGGTGGACAGTGTATACAGAAAAACAGAAATAATAGTAAAACTTACCACCTGGACACGCACTCTGTAGGGGAAAGAAAATACACTTTATTAAAAATTAATTACTTCTCCAAGTCTAATTGAAGCATTTTATTGGTGCACTAAAGCAGTGGCTATAAATTGTCCTTCCTTGTTTTAAATCTTCAGAGTGGGACTTGACTCACCTGTCTTGTTGACCGAAAGCAATCCAACAGCAGACAAACCACGACAATAATGGCCAACGTGGTGCCAAGACGCATTTTGACGCTGTCATTACACACACAAAAGTAAAAGATATCCCCACAAAAGTAAACTAGCGACCGTCTTCTACATGCTGTGTCATGGGCTGTGTAAGCTACGCATTGTACGTCCAAGGAGAGGCTACACCTGTCTGTTGTTGACGCACGACGCACGGCAGGTTTTTCCCGTATAAATGTGAAGCAAAAAGCCTAATCCGCGATATATACTGCAAGAGAGTCTTAGTCCTAATTAGAAGCGGCGCAAATGTGAGTGTGTATACGTAACGTGTTAAAAACATATTCAGCTCCACTCTCCTAACGAGACATAGAAGAGAGGGCAATCAGAGAGGGAGAGAAAGAGGGAGGGAGGTGGAGTGAGAGAGAGAGAGGTTAGGAGTGAGAGAGGAGAGAGGGAAGAGGAGAGAGAGGATAGAGGAGAAGAGAGGAGGAGGTGAGAGAGAAGAGAGAGAGAGAGAGAGAGAGAGGAGATAGAAAGGTGAGGAGGAGAGAGAGAGATGGAAGTTGAGAGAGAGTAGATGACAGAGGAGGGATTAAGAGAGTGAGAAGAGAAAGAGGGACGAAGGGAGGTGTGAGTTTGAGAGAGAATTCAGAGAGAGAGAGAAGAGAGAGGAGAGAGACATGAGCAGAGGGATTAGAGGTGAGGAGAAAGAGAGAGGGAGGATTGGAGTAGGAGAAGAGGAGACGACAGAGAGAGGGTTTAGGAGTGAGAGAGAAAGAGAGAGGAGGTGAGGGATGAGAGAAAGAAGGAGAAGATGTGGAGTGCACTTCAAATTTCTACCCAGGGCAAGCTGTGCTGAAAGAGAGTGGCTGACGCACCCAGTGGAGAGTGAAGGACTAATTATGGGAATGAAATGCAAATCTGATTGTGAAATGAGATCGAAATACTGGACATAGGGAATTTCCACATTTTGGGGAAAAAAATTCTCTTAATTATTTTAAATGGTCAATGACATGGTGGGGTTACTCAATAAAAGTCTCCCGTCCTCTAGTCGAGAAGGTGTTTGGAAGCAGAATTCAGACTTTGGTAAGAAAGACTTTTATTGTTAAAATGGAAAGTGAAGTAAGGTAGGAAAAATAACATGGTGTATTTAATGTGTGCATATGTTGGTTATGGCGTTAAGAAAACGAAGTTAAATACTTAATAAAATGAATCGAAAAATGAGGGAGAAGGGGGATTGTAGGGAGAGGGAGAGAGGAAGAGAGTAGGGAGGGTGGTGTAGGGGGGGGGTAGGAGGAGGGGAGGGGGGTGAGGGGAGAGGAGGGATTAAGAGAGTGAGGAGGAAAGAGGGAGGGAGGTGGAGGGAGAGACGGAGAGAGAAGGGATTTAGAGAGTGAGAGAGAAAGAGGGAAGGGAGGTGAGTGAGAGAGAGAGAGAGAGAGAGAGAGAGGATTTAGAGAGTGAGAGAGAAAGAGAGATGGGGAGGTTGGGGAGGGAGAGAGAGAGAGAGAGAGGCGATTAGAGAGTGAGAGAAGAAAGAGAGAGGGAGTGGAAGTGGAGAGAGAGAGAGAGAGGGTGAGAATTAGAGAGTGAAGTAGAGAAAGAGGGAGGGAGGTGGAGTGAGAGGAGAGACGGAGAGAGAGGGATTAGAGAGTGAGAGAGAAAGAGGGGAGGGAGGTGGAGTGAGAGAGAGAGAGAAGAGGAGAGAGAGAGAGAGAGAGGGATTAGAGAGTGAGGAAAGAGAAAGAGAGAGGGAGGTGGAGGGAGAGGAGAGGAGAGAGGGATTAGAGGAGTGGGAGAGAGAAAGAGGAGAGGGAAAGGTGAGGGAGAGAGAGAGAGAGAGGGATAGAGAGTGAGAGGAAAGAGAGAGGGAGGTGAGGGAGAGAGAGAGAGAGAGAGGGATTTAGAGAGTGAGAGAGAAAGAGGGAGGGAGGTGGATGTGAGAGAGAGAGAGAGAGGATTGAGAGAGTGAGAGAGAAAGAGAGAGGGAGGGTGGAGGGAGAGGGAGAGAGAGAGAGATTAGAGAGTGAGAGAGAAAGAGAGAGGAGGTGGGGGGAGAGAGAGAGAGGGATTAAGAGTTGAAGAGGAAAGAAGAGAGGGAGGTTGGAAGGGAGAGAGAGAGAGAGAGAGGGAGGTGGAAGGGAGAAAGAGGGAGGTGGAGGGAGAGAGAGGGAGGGTGATGCGAGAGAGAGAGAGAGAGGGAGCGAAGAGCGAGGGAGGTGGAGTGAGAGAGAGAGAGAGGGAAGAGAGAAAGAGAGAGGGAGGTGAGGGGAGAGAGAGAGAGAGAGAGGGATGTAGAGAGGTGAGAGAGAAAGAGAGAGGGGGTGGAGGGAGAGAGAGAGAGACGGGATGGTGGAGGGAGAAGAGGGAAGGTGGGAGGGAGAGAGAGGAGGTGCGGAGAGAAGAGAGAGAGGGAGCGAGGCGAGGGAGGTGGAGGGAGGAAAGAGACAAAAGAAAAAAAAAAAGGGGGGATAGAGAGAGGGATTTTAGAGAGTAAGAGAGAGGGAGAGGATGGAGGGAGAGACGAGAGAGAGAGGGAGAGGTGGAGAAGGGAGAGAGAGGGAGGGTGCGGAGAGAGAGAGCGAGAGCAGGGAGGTGGAGGGAGAGAGAGGGAGGTGGGGGAGGAAAGAGGGAGGGAAGGTGGAGGGAGAGAGAGGGAGGGTGGAGGGAGAGAGAGGGAGTGTGGAGGGAGAGAGAAAAGAGGGAGGGAGGTGAGGGAGAGAGAGGAGGAGAGAGAGAGGGAGGTGGAGGGAGAGAGGAGAGAGAGAGTGATTAGAGAGTGAGAGAGAGAGAAGAGAGAGGGAGGTGGATGGAGGAGAGGGAGGTGGAGAGAGAGAGAGATAGAGAGAGAGAGAGATGAGAGAGAGAGAGAGGAAGGGAGAGGGAGCGAGAGCGAGGGATTATGAGAGTGGAGAGAAAAGAGAGGGGAGGTGGAAGGGAGGGAGGGAGAGAGAGGTGGAGGGAAGAGAGAGGGGGAGGGAGATGGATGAGGGAGAGAGGGAGGGGAGCGAAGCGAGAGAGAGAGGTTGGAGGAGGAGGAGGCGAGAGAGAGGGAAGTGAGGAGAGAAGAGAGAGAGAGAGAGAGGGAGGTGGAGAAGAGGGAATTAGAGAGGGGGAGAGAGAGAAATGGGAGAGGGTGAAGAGAGGGAAAATTAGAGAGTGAGAGAGAAAGGGAGGTGGAGGGAGGGAGCGAGAGAGAGGGAGGTGGAGGGAGAAGAGAAGGAGGTATATTGTGAGAGAGATAGAGAGAGGGAGGGTGAGAGAGGAGAGGGAATTAAGAGAGGGGGAGAGAGGAAGGGAGAGGGGCGAGAGAGAGGGAATTAGAGAGAGAGCACGAGAGAGAGGGAGGTGTGAGGGAGAGAGAGGAGAAGGGGATGGAGGGAAAGAGGGGGTGGAAGAGAGAGAGGAATTAGAGAGGGGGGAGAGAGAGGAAGGGAGAGGGAGGTGAGGAGAGAGGGAATGTAGGAGAAGAGAAGAGGGAGGAGAAAGAGGGAATTCAAGAGAGGGAGAGAGAGGGAGGAAGGACCGACAAGAGGAGAAGAAGACAGAAAAGAGGAAGAGAATAGACAGAGAGGGAAGACAGAAAGAGGACAGAGACAAGACAAAGAGAGAGAGAGAGAGAGGAGAGAGAGCAGTAGAGAGAGAGAACAGCGGGAACATAAGGCAAAAAAAAAAAAAGGGGAAAAAGACAGGGAGAGAGAGAGAGGAAGAGAAAGACAGGGAGAGAGAAGGGAGGAGAAGACAAGACAGAGAGAGAGGACAGGTGAGAAGCAGAGAGAGGAAGAGATAAGACAGGAGCGAGAGACAGAGAGAGCAAGAGAGCAAGAAGAGAGAGGGAGAAGACAAGAACAAAGAGAGAGACAAGACAGAGGGAGGACAAGCAGAGAGAGAGAGAGAGAGAGAGACAGAGAGTCGCGCACGAGAGACAAGACAGAGCAGGTGAGAGACAGAGAGGAAGGAGACAGACAGAGAAGAGGGGGGAGACAAGAACAGAGGAGAGAGAGGAGAGAGAGAGAGAGAGGAGAAGAGAACAGAGAGGGAGGGAAAAGAACAAGACAGAGAGGAGAGAGAACAGAGAGGAAGAGACAACAGAGACAGAGAGAGAGGAAGACAAGACGAGAGAGAGAGAGAGAGAGAGAGAGATGAGAGAGAGAGAGAGAGAGAGACAGAGAGAGAGAGAAAGAGAAAGACACGAAGAGAGGAAGAAGAACAAGACAAGAGAGACAGAGGAGAGAGAAGAGAGACAACGCACGGAGGAGGAAGAGAGAGAGGAAGAACAAGACACAGAGAGAGAAAGAGACAAGACAGAGAGAGACACAGAGCATGAGAAAGAAGAAAGAGAAAGACAGAGAGAGAGAAGACAGAGAAAGAGACAAGACAGAGAGAGAGACAGAGAGGAGAAGAACAAGAAAGAGACAAGAGGAAGACACAAGACAGAGAGAGAGACAGAGAGAGGAAGACACAGACAGAGAGAGAGACAGAGAGAGAAGACACAAGACAGAGAGAGAGACAGAGAGAGGAAGCCAAGACAGAGAGAGAGACAGAAGAGAGGAAGACACAAGACAGAGAGAGAGAGACAGAGAAGAGGAAAGAGACAAGACAGAGAGAGAACAGAGAGAGGAGAGACAAGACAGAGAAGAGAGACAGAGAGAGGAAGAGACAAGACAGAGAGAGAGACAGGAGAGAGAAGAGGGGCCATGAAGCATCTTTCCTTCTTCCACGTCATGCCAATCAGCCTTTTACTGTGACAACAACAAGTGCAACATTAGATTCACGTTCTCACAAATAACCTGAACTGTGGTTGCAAATGGATGTTTCTTCATGAGATGTAACAAAAGAAATTGTAGAGATAGTTTTTAAACCACCCAAAAAGACATGTCACAAACAACAACAACAAAAAATCCCCCGTTAGAACAATTCAACAAAGCATGGTGGTTTATAAGACGTGAGAATATGGTTTCCATTTAATCCAGAGTTATTTAACCAGGTGGGACGTTGTGGTGAAGCATTTAAGAAACAACTACGCAGGTTCAACATCTTCACCAAAAAAAAGAGAGAGAGAAAAAAAAAAAAAAAAGCCTGTAGTATTGTGTGAGTGGTTCTCAACATGCAGTGTGAGAACCACAGCTACATTGAGATCATTTTGAAGCAGAGGAATATCACACACAGACGTTTAAAAACTGTTTCTTTTTTATTAAATGTCTATTTTTTTTTAATTAAGTTTATATATAAAAAATTCCTACAGCCAACAGTGAGACCAGCGTTTCAGTAAGTTCTCATGAATAACCCTTGATAAATACAACAGTAAAAGAATAGACATGATAGACACAAATGAACTGCACATATTGTTTGTGCAGCTGGAGTGATGCAAGTCTGTGCGGATGGAAGAGGCCCATGGTACAAAAGGTAAAAGGAATAAATAATGTGTTTTGAATTGTATTGGCTACGGTTGTCCTTGTTCGCGTGACAGTGAAGTAAACTGTTTGAAGTGCAGAACGCTTATAAATAATAATTCCTTGTTACATTAACGTTCACAATGATGAAATGGTTTGGTGTAGGCCGGCGATTCTCAAACTAAAGTTGTTTTAGTTTCACTGGTCAGATCCTAGTTTTGACCTGCTTTGTATTTTAAATTCAATTCTAATTTATGATTTCTTGTTTAGTCATAGGTTTATGTTAGTTTCTATTTATTATTATCATTATTATTATTATTTTTTACACAGTAGTTTTGCCCTGGTTTTTATCTGGATTTATACTCAAGACTTTAGACTTTAGGTTGAGAATCACTGGTCCAATTCATTCCTATATTTGTTACATATTACCACCCAAAAGGAATATTAACTAAATCATGATTTTGAACATACTTTTTTGTTTCATCAATATTAATTCCTTATTTTCTCTTAATTACAATATTTTACATGCCTGATTTAAGACAATTTAGTGTGCGTCATGAAATTTGTTTTGGGGCCATTGCAGTGATTTCCCATGATCCTCTTGGTCCTGTGATGTCAGGCTGGGCCTTCCTATTGACACACTAAAAGAACACACTATATAACAATGTCTTCTGGATTCTTTAGGTGTGTTCAGTCACTATCACTGGTCTCGCTGCTCGGGTCTCCCTGCACCTTGCTGCGGTGTTGCATAGCTCGATGGTATGCCACTTGCACAGACTTGCGAATGTTGGATTTTCTGCCTTCCAGCATCTTCTCTTTGTCCAGATCTTGATCCACTCCGAGTGGTACAAGCTTGGAGCGAGGAAGCCACTGCCTGTTGAAGATTAAAAAAAGAATAAATCTGAATACAACAGATAATTTGTTTGAGGCAGCGCGGTAACTACAACTACAGTCTAAAGCCAAGTAGATCAGATCACGTACCTACATGGTAACTACATGGTAACTACAACTACAGTCTAAAGCCAAGTAGATCAGATCACGTACCTACATGGTAACTACATGGTAACTACAACTACAGTCTAAAGCCAAGTAGATCAGATCACCTATTCATAGGTTTCAGGCATGAAACGGGAAAGGTCCTTCAATTCAGGAGGACATCATTTGACTGAAGCCCATGAAGACTGTATGGCCACTCCTAGATTAGCACTGGATTATTACCAGAGACACCCAAACACACTCAATTGATTTTTAGGAAATATAGAATAATTTATAGTGACAAGATTAGATATTTTAAAGACCCACAACAACTTTTTGTAATCTTGTACACAACCATTGACCGAAGTGATCAAAAGCTGAAACCGTGTCCACGAAGTATCCCTGTAGACATCATTTCAGTGTACATGCATTGTTTCGTTAAGAATGAGGAAAGAGCCGCTGTTGTCTTGTCATCATATTTCAAGGGTAAAGCGGCACAAACCCGAGAACTACATATATCATGTTTTCCTTGTCAGCGCTGAGTACAACCACATTTGCCCTAGTTTTTTTTTCCGCTAAATGACTACGTCTGAACCTTGTTCAGCTTCCTCTGAACAACCACAGCAAAAGGATGCTTTAACAACAAGAAAGAAAAAAATGTGCCAATGCTTTGCATTTTTTAAGTAAAAAAAACAACAACCTAATGCTGAACACAAATAACAAAAAGATACCTTTGACAAATGGGATATTGGCCTGGAATGTATAATATGATTATTTTGATCATCACTAGTCATGTAGTTTAGCCTAGGATTAACCATGGTTTACAATATTTTACAAAAATTTTGACCATTTATGTACAGTCCCTCAGTGGTGCTGTATTAGGGAGTAGATCATCACCATAGCTTAACTCTGCAACAAACTGGCCCGTGCCCAGCGTGTACCCTGCCTAAGTCCCAAAGTCACCGAGATAGGCTGGAGCCACCTGTGACCCCTAACGGGAACAAGCGAAAGAAGATTAATGAATAATCACCATAGCCTGTAAATGTGTCTCTGTGTCCTCAGATGAAGTAAACATGTTCAAATCAAACTCTGTTTTACTGCTAACCAGTGAGAGTTGATACATTCTTAACTTGACCATCATGTACAATGCTTTTGTAATTATTTTAGATGTTTTTGTGTTTTCAGCTCTTCACTTTGGGTTGCCAGATCCTACGACTAAATAAAATAAACCCAAAAGGGACTTTCTCTGATCTGAATCCTCATTACCAAAACCTCACACCTGCAGACAATCATCAGGGCGAGAACAACCTTCAATAGTTGGAACCACAGACCGCCACTGAACTCTGAGTTTACAAAAGGTATAAAGTGAATGAGCACACCTTTATGACACTGTCAGTCAAGGTTCAATTGGGATTAAAGTTCCTTTTTCAAACCAGTAAGAGCTAATCATACATGCCCGACCTTTAACATTAAACTCACGTACCAGGTTCTTTTGTTGTCGAAGAACAGGACCAGGAACAGGTGCTCCCGGGCCTCCTGGGTCATCTGTTCCCCAAGTTTCAGAACATCCAACGGCGGTACAGGGATCGGAACACCTCGATGGAAAACACCCTCCCGCGGCATCTTTGGGTCTATTATCTGCAAAAAGGGCAATAAGAGTTTAGAGATTGTAAAAAGTAAAATAAACATCAGGCCAAATCTGTTTTGTTTTTGGTATTGTCTCTATTACCAAAGCTGGGTAAGATGGATATCCTCTGCACTTGGCCCAGACCAGGTCCAAAGCTTCTAGAGAGGCATAATCATCAGAAGTCATCCAGCAGGAAGATCTGGCCCGACCTCGCACCACTGGAAGAAGTCCAAAAATATAGTTGGCACAACTGGTTTGTACAGCACAGTCACCGTTTACACTTTTGTCAAATATTTGTGCAAACACTTCATGTGCACATGTTTACATTCAATTTTCTTTCATTATCTCATCTTATGACTGACGGTGCATACAATGTGTAACGCTGCGTGATCCTCCAACAGAATAGGAATCGTTTTCGGTGCCGGAGGTTTCCTCACTGCTGTCCTCCTGAAAGGCCGAGCGGGAGAAGGACGCTTTTCCTCTGCCCTGTTTTGAAGGGGTCGTACTGTAGCAAATAACCAAAACAGTCAATGTTTAGTGGTGTTTGTGAATAAAAATAAATATATTCGGGGCAGACCTTGTTCTGTCCGAGGCTGCGCTGCTGCTGCTGCTGGTGGTGGACTCGGAGTCAGAGCTGGACCGTGGGAGGCAGCGCTCGTTCCTGTACACTCTGAAGCTCTCAGTCACCGGCTGGTTTCCTCCATCAAAGCCATTACTGGGCAATCCTGATTCAAGAATGAAATATTGTGCGTGTCGAAAACAATGTCCTGTTTAGACAGCAGGAAAACAGGAAAACGCCTGCCATATTTGATCAAAAAAAGTTAACAGTGACATTACCTGGAAGTAGGTCATCATTGTCGCTGTCGCTGTCTGAGCTGGAGCTGCTATGAGGGCTGCGGGGTCTCTTCCTGGGTCTGGACGGTGATAGCAGAGGCAGCTGAGGAGGACCAATTGAACTTGGGCTCACACCTGTGCCTGCGTAGCTCGCATCCCGGTTCTTTGGAGGTCGACCTGGTCTTTTAGGAGGCCCTGCCATTCTTGGGTTTTTCTTGGAGAAGAGCACAGAAGTTCGCCGACCCACCTCTGGAGCTAAAGTATACAAATGTGCCAAATTAAACTTGGCTATAAACACATACACTGCCTGTCCCAATAAAGACTACAGCTACAGAAAAAAAGGGTCAAACGCTGCTTTTAGCTTTGACTACAGCACACATTTGCAGTGGCATAGTTTCAATAAGCTTCTGCAATATTAAAAGATTGATCTTGTATTGATGATGTGACAGTGACCACTGCACAAAGCCTTCTCCAGCTCCAAACACTCTCACTGGGCTTCAGATCTGTGGTAGATTAGTTTCTGCTTCTCCTTAGATGTTTTCTCTGCTTGATGCCAATGATTTGACCTTTCTCAAACACACGGACATCTTTTCCATGACCACGGGATTTCCACATGGTTGTTTCAAAAATGAGAAGCCACTCACTGCATCAGTTGGGTTTAAATACCGTGTTGCAGCTGAAAGATCATCACTCATGCAGCAGTTTTCCAGTAGGAGGCTCGTACTACTGTATTTGCTTAGCTGAATTTTAGACAGGCAGTGTATATTAATAATATAAGGAAACTATATAATACAATTCCTTCTGAAATCAATTGTAATATGTCTACAATAAGATAAATCATCGAATGGCTTACTCTTTTTGTTGTTGTTAATAATTGAATACAGACCTTTCCCTCCAATCTCCTGACTGCTGCTCTCTCCGCCTTCATCATGGTGTCCTCCAGATACATGATGGGTAAGAGAGCCTCGATCACCTCCTCCTAAAGAATCTCTACCTCCCAAAAGAGAGCCGCCTTCCCTCTGGGCCAGTTTCCTCTTAATCACACTGATCTCTTTTCTTAGGGCTTTGGCACGCCGGGATTGGCCAATACTGTGCTTCCCGGTGTTGACGTCGTCCAGCCGTGCCTGAAGATAATGCAGCTGTTCTTCAAGTGGCAACCGTCGTCTGTTCTCGGGCAAAATTATATCTGTAGAATCATGCAAAATAAATGATAGAAAAAGTGATTAGAATTACAGTTATGTCAGGATTTTCACACCAAAGTCTATACTTGTAACAATTGTAAATAATTCTACTGGTCTAAAAAGTAGGGCTGCAACAAACAATGATTTTTTTTAGTTTCGATTAGTCGTCTAGCCAAACAATAAGTTCTACAATAAATAAAGGTAGAAATATGGTTATGGAAGGGTTTTAGATATTGTTGATGAAAATCTGAAATTGTTTATTCTTTTGGACATTTTGATTGAATAATGCTAGTCTTTTTGTATTTATTTTTGTATGTGTTTATATAGTACAGATAATGATTACGATGATCAAAATAAAATACTTTTACGAGTCACGACCGCACTAAACTCTTCTCTTCTCCACAACTAGACAGCAAGGATAAAGTATGATGCCATTGTCCGTAGGAATTCTACTGTCATTCTACTATTTACTGTGACTGTTTTTACAAACTACTGAATCTGAATGATCCTCTGACATTTCAGTAGATTTTTTTCTTATTTTATCACTCACCATCTTCATTTGAGGAGAGTGGTCGCTCTGCCTCTCTTGCCCTCTCTCGCTCCCTGACTCGCTCTCTGTCTCTCTCTCTGTCTCTCTCCTGCTCCCTCTGACTTTCTGGGCTTAAATCTCGTGGCAGGTGCAGTCCAGTCTCGTAGTCGAAGCCGATGCGCTCTGCCTGACGTCGAGCAGCTTTCAACACAAAGCCTCCCATCTCCCTGAGCTTTAGGGCTGCACGATAAAACACTGTATCCTTGGCATTGTACTTGAGGCAGTTGTTCACAATGAGCCCAAAGTCAGCTTCAAACGCCTCAAAAGTAAGGTAGCGATGGGACTCCAGAAGGTTCCACATGGTCTGAAAGTCCATTGGGGTGTCAATATGGTCCAGATAGTCAGGAACCTGAACATAAAGAAAACCCATAGAAGCATGAGCTGGAATTGATTGTATGTGAATAGATACAAATATTGTGGCTATTCACCTCAGCCAGGGGGACAGGCTCAGTAAAAAAGTTATTGGTGTCTCTTTCTTGTAGCTGCTCCAATGTGCTCCTCAGAAGGACAAGAAAGGGAGTGAGCTGCATCTCTAGCGCCATCTGTTGGACTTTAATCTAAAAATAAAAATGCCGTAATAAATAATACATTACTTAAAATAAATAATATTCTTGCCAATCAAATAGGTTTATGTAATATTGCTTGTATTTGCATCTTACGGTCTCTCTTTTGAGCTTCTCTCTTTTGCGAATGAGTTCCACTAGAAGTCTGGCCCTCTCCAGGTCATGTCGCAGTCTCTGCCAGGCTTTTAGCTGTTCCTTTAAAGCCCCGTGTTTCTCCTCCGTGTCCCGCTCCAACACCAGTATTCAAAATGACAAAAATGCACAAGTGAGTAACACAAAGTGGACAGATTTGCTAATGGTAACTATATTTACTGGGGGGAGTTGTGATGGTGGTGGTGGTGGTGGTGGTGGCGGTGGTAAAGGCTCGACATGGCGCTGTGACTGCAGGTGAGTTTGAAGTCTCCGAAGCAGAGGGACTCCATTACGACTTTGCCTCTTCAGCGTCCAGTAGCTGTGAAGTCGCTGCATGAACTGACTTTTCCGTGGTACTGTCAAGTTACTAGTAATTTTGCTGAGCCTGAAAATAAAACATACAGTTTATTTACATTGCATATATATTGTAATAACATCACTCTATCAACCACACAACACTATAATGTTGTAGTGCTTATGTTAGTTCTCCATTAAACTTGGATTGGCCAATATGAAATTCCCCAAATACCACCAGATTAATCACATCTGCTATGTACACACCTGTGGGGTGGTATACAGGGCACAGAAACCACTGGTGCGGCTGCTCTTCTCTCAGCTAAAATCTTCCGTGCCCTTTTCATCTTGATTCTTGATTTTGCTTTTGCTCTCTTTGCCCTTTCAGAGCTCCAGCCTTTAGAGTCCTCATCTGGACCAATGCTGGGCTCATCGTCCTCCTCCAGCTCTCCTTCACTGTGAGACGACCCCATGCTGCCACCACCCGTTCCCCCCAAAGGTCGTGCTGATCCAGGGGGAGTGTGAATGTCACAGTAGGCCGTTTTGCGGACACTGAAAGAGGTGCCATTAGCGCCAGTTTCTCTGACAGGTTCCATTTTCATATAGAGACCAGCCTGCTGGGCACAGGTGACGTGAAAAGCTGTGTAACAGTTGGCTTTGTGGCACTGGATACAAGCTCCAGAGCCACGCTGCTTGCAAATGTAGCAGGTGAGTTTCCATCGTGCAGGAGGGATGTGCTCAATGCTGTCTATTGGCTCCAAAAAGACGGTGTTTGCAAAGCAGACCTGAAATACAAGACAAGTTCATAAATGTGTTGTACAGACAATTTAGGAATCATTAAGCCCACAATTCAACAATATCATATTAGTGACTGGTCCACTTCGTCACACAAAATGAGAAGCTGTGTGGATTGTGAAGCATTTCTATTAGAAACAACATCAACTTTTATTTATGAACATTATGCACAGCAGCTGCTCATCTACTGGCTCAGACCACACAAGTCAACCTGCACTACTCATTTGCATTACCTGTTGCTGGTTGTACCACTTTTAATCATGACAGAATATATTCACATTTGTTGTCCTGGTTTTCACAAAATGTTTAAGAACCAATTATATCAAAGTTTGTAGGAGATCCATTTCTTTACTTTCCCACTTCCCATGTTGACTAGACACAATTAAATAGACAGAAGAAGAAGAGACAAAAACGTACAGAAACATCTAGCGTAATCTGCCAAACATGCGTATAAAGTGATATTTCTGTCCTTGTCCTCGTTAATTTTATGATCCATTCCTGTTGTGTGATACTTGAATATCAACCAAGGCATTTACTGGCAAATTTTACTGGCAAAATATCAAGGTAGTCATTTTTGTCAATATCACCCACCCCTATAACTGAATATGGTTTTACCTCAGGGATCCAGAGGGCACACACTACATGTGCCCAGCGCGCATCATCGGTTTGTTTGAAGGCTCCTCCTTTATTAGGACACAGTGCACAGTCCACAGCTCTGCTCGGAGACTGTAGGCAGCGTCGACATAACCACTGTCCCTCTGGAATGTAGGGAACACCGTAGCACTCCTGGTGTACAGCCAAGTTACACATGTCACAGAACAGGATTACATTGCTGTTCTGACACTCTCCATCATTACAGATGCAGCAGACAGCATCCTCATCAATCAAAGTACTGGGGTCCGCCTAACAAGAAGAACAAATATAAAATGTTACTAAATACAATAAGAATACTTAAAATAATTCAAATACTAATTACTTTGTTGTGGCTTTCAAAGTAAGATTCTTTTTCCAAGCGATCCATGAGGTACTCAAACACCTCCTGGGGGATTGGAGTTACACCATCTCGTCTGCGCTTGTCGTTCATAATGTCGAGCCAAATGTAATCCTCTTCATCAATGTCATACTCTACTTCCTCATCCAGCTCTTCCACAGACTTTTCAATGTACCTAAAATTAAACACAATGTTATATTAAATGAACCAGGGATAAACATATTTCTAATGCTCATATACCTGTAGTATGAACACGGTCGCAGAGGGGCATCAGGTCTGTCTTGGTCCAGCTCACGAAAGACAGCTTCAGGAAGTTTGACTGCAGGCCCAGACTGAGCACTGTGATGGTGGGATGAAGAGTCACGTTTCTTTTCTTTACTTTTATGTTTACCAGACTTTGGAGTGGCTTTGCCACCATTCGAAGACTGAATGTCACTGCGTTCCTTGCTACTACTTCCCATCTCACTCCCTCCAGCGCCACCATCACTCCCATTACAAACCCCTCCACTGCTTCCCCCAGCCCCAGATGATGGAGCATCCTCTGCATCACTGTCATCCTCTGAGACAACATCAATATTATCAAAGATGCTGATGCGATGAACACGTCCCTGAATTTCTAATTCCACCAGGCGTTGAGCTTGAGCATAGGTCATAGTGTCTCTACTTGGAGAGTGAGAAGGCTCAGATCTACTGGGACTTCCAGGGCTGTTTCCCCCAGGCCCAAGCCCTCCTCCATTACCTCCACTTTCATCTGGATCTCCTGAACCAAGCAGAGGCATACGGGGTGGCCGGCCTTTCCTCTTCTTCTGAGGGATAGTTGGTGTGGGAGTAGGATTATCATGATCATAATGGTAAAGGTGGTACTCAATGCCACTGTAGCTCTTGTACACTTTTCTGCAAGACTCCACCGGACATTCATATGGAGGCTTTGAAGCCCTGAGATTATGACAGTAAGTCTTAACATCAAAGTCCAGTCCCATTGTGCCAACAGCCACGGCTGGGACCGATGCACCTAATCTTCCATCTGAAAAATATGAGATAATTAAGATCTGAATATGAAGACAGAATGAGCTATTGCTTTAAAAAATACTTCAATTTCTGTTCAATTTAACTTTGTGTACTGCATGCACCTGTTAGGGGGGCTAACATGTGACCAAGAAGTGTTTTCCTTTTTTATTATAAACAACTAACAGACAGTTCAGTTACTCCAGATGGCAGTCCCAGGACTCAACACATTATAGCATGTAAATGTATGTGTAGTAAATATAGTGAGGATACAGATTAAGCGTTAGGTAAAGTTATTTTACCACACAATGTATTGTGTTGTATGTACATAAAGAGATACATGAATGTATTTTCCTTTGATGAAAAAGGTTAAACTGTTATGGTAGAGTGCTAAAGGGGTCTAAAGCTGTGCAGCAATAAACAAAAAGTAGGCTACACATCCTAGTTTCCCTCCACAATTAATGCATTCGGTCAGTGTTAGGGCCGACGTCTGCTGACAGGAGATAAAATAGAAACACTTGTAAAAAACATAAATATATATATAAATGCTCAATTGGCTTCACACACAAAACCACTAAAAGTGATGGGATAATGTGTTACTTTATTTGTAAAAGAACAAAGATTCTATAAAAGCCAAATGCACGGTAGCATATCCCCGTTTCAAAATGCAGGCAAAAATACATCTGCTAGTTTGCATCTACAAAGAAAATAGAGTCAAATGCTTAAAGACGAGCCCCAGTATCTTGCATATTTGGTATAGGATTATAAACACTTACTACTCCACGTTCTTCAACAATGTGCCCCGGAAAGCTAACGCAAAACGTGTAAGATTATCCGGTCGTTGTTAATCCATCAGATTACCACATAACATATTACAGTAGGCGTACATCTACCACATCTACTGAAGTATATACAAAGCAAAATAATAACCCAGTTATTCTATTGTGATGGGAGGAATTCAGGAACTCCTCTGGACAAAGGGGGCGTCCATTGCTCTACCGTATTGTGGCGTCCAGCGTCACGTCGCATCTGCAGATTCGCTAAATGAATTTCCTTACAGTCAATGGTTTATTATTTTCCTGTAGCATCAATAACACAGGTTTCAATTATTTCATGATATGGGTGGTAAAATATTCAATACTTCTTCTTTATTATTTAATTTTTAACCAAGAAGAGTGGGTTAGTATTGCGTATCTACCAACACGTACGACAGTGTTGTAGCATGTAGCCCGAACTGCATACTCGCCACAGTCGCTACGGCTCTACTGCCGTCTAATCAATATTTTAATAGATCCATGTGTCTAATCTACAGTAGTAGGCCAACCTTACGTTAAACGTGTGATGTTCAGTGCTTCAGTAGGCTATGGAGAATAGTTTGTTTTTTTTTTAAACTTCAAACAGCCTCGAAGCGTGAAGCCTCAGTTGACACAGATCCCCTGGTGGACAGTGGCAGACCTACACTAAAGCCAAATCTTCAAGCGCATCCCTGGTCAATATATCATATTACGTTGACTCTCCTCTACTTGGTTACAACAGAACTGTTGCTGCTCACCCACGTCACTGTTTTTCCTCAGTGTTGCTATTTATTATACGTTGGAACTTAAACAGTTAAGAGTCAGCAAGTCAATGTTAAGAGAAACCAGATATTTCAATTTTCCACCATATTACTTGGAGTCTGTTACATAATGGCTATGCTATGACTACCCAATATTTATGCAGACTACGCAGATATACATCCATCTCTGTGATAATGCTAATCTGATAATCCTCTGGTTGCAAAAGAAAAGTCGAAAACTACTTGAGACATAAACTTGATTTTAGAAGGTTCTTTATTTAAGTACCGTACAATTTGTGGAAACTATACAGTGGAATTTCCTCAAAATAGCAGCATAAGAAACACAGAAAACTGAGCTCTCAACATAAAATACAATTTAAAAATACTATCATAAACTAATCGATTGCACAAGAAATCTACAGTGTATGCTGTAGCACAGCAGAGATGAAAGGAAGGACATTTACCAGTTTTTATTTTTAATTAGATTTGTTTTTGAAGAGTGACCATTTGCTTGCTACCCTCAATATGTAGCCTATTTGATTCATCACGTTCTACTTTACAGGTGGCTTATTAAGGCTTGTGGCAAGGCCACCATCAACGCTTTGTGGAGAGAAGAAATTGCACTTTCAACCTGAATAAGTGATTTTGGCTGCTGGCATAAAATATCTTTGCAATTTTAGTCATATTTCAAAGGTTTTCACAAGGCAACTGTACATCTCACCATTATGGCATTTCATCTGTCACAGGGTGAAAGTAAACAAACATAAAACCATTTTATTCAAACAAGAGCATATTTTGTAAAAGTGCAGTACTGCAAGGGCATTTATGAAGACAAACTGAAAAAAAGACTGAATGCACAAAAAAATTGATTGTACTCTAGATCAATAACATGAAACTTTGTCCAAGGCACAACATTACTCCACATCATGAATTCTGTAATGTCTGCCTGTCCCAAACCTGTGGTATACTAACGTAGTGTGTGTCGATTATGATGATCATGATTATGATCATGTCAGAATTTGGACAGTGACCAAAACTGTAATGCATTAGGTATTCAGGCATACATTAACAACACATAATATGGTTTATATTTTTACACACATACCACTCACACACAACTACATAGAGATGTTGTATCAAGAAAATCTTAACACTTTTATCTTGTGCACATGTCTCCCCTGAAGCGTAGAAAGTCCAAGTGCTTGTTCAAAGAGTTGATTATGTAGTCCTTGTGGTTTTCGGACATGCACCATTCTCGGCTGTGCGCATGACCACGGGGCAGTAGGCTTGCATCCCCGGGTTTGCCATAGCAATATATGGCATTATTCTTGCAGCACCAAGCAGGCTATCAGCAGGACCCCTGGAGCCCGATAGAGGAGCAGGCGTCCCAGGAAACTGTGGGTAAAGAGGAACGGATGCCCCGCTGCCACAAAATCCTAAGGGCAAGTGATATGCAGGAGGAAGAATGGCAGAGGAGATTGGACAATGGTTTGTGGGGAAACCAGGTCCTAAAGCAGCAGACAGGGGGCAGGAAAGAGGCAGATGGAACTGGCTGCAACCAACATTGGCATGATATTTTATCTGGAAAGGAACAGAGTTTACAAAT
Source organism: Chaenogobius annularis (assembly GCA_015082035.1). NCBI lineage: Eukaryota > Metazoa > Chordata > Actinopteri > Gobiiformes > Gobiidae > Chaenogobius > Chaenogobius annularis. The sequence goes on from BJKM01000115.1 coordinate 723,050, forward strand.
GGCACAAATCAAACAAGCTTCATATTGAATGTCAAAGAGTGAAGCAAGGTGTGATCCAAAGTCATCATTTAAAGTGGTCCGTCCTAAATACCTCATGTGCAGCACGTCTACTGGGTGGGCCTTTGCCCTGTAGTTCTTGATGCCGTTGATCCTGTTTCATTTGGTTGAGTGTGGGGCGGGGTTTTTGAGAAGACAGGGTTTCCTTTGTCCAGTCATCCACAAGTTTGTGAAGGTCTTCTGTGAAAGTGCCTTTTTTGTTGTTGCTGTTGTTTGTTTGGACCTGAGCAAGTCTTGGGAGTGGCTGAGGAGTCGGTGCAGGTGTGGTCAGAGAGGACGGATTCTGATGAGACGCCGTCTGGGCTGCAGCAGTGTTGAGGGAAGACCCTGAAGGACAAACGAAAAATTAGAAAGTGTTTTCTGACATTTTAATCTATTGGCTGTAGTAGGTCACTGAATCCCTTTGCCTCGTCATTACAGAGGCACAGCCAATAGATTAAAAAGTAATATGCCAATATAAAAAAATAAATGAAAAAGCAAGCAATGTGGCAAAACAGCCATGCAATAAAAAAGTGAAAACAAATGATAAAATTACTGAAGAATAAAAACACACTGTGAATTACATAGCAACATAATCCAATATACAAAATGCATACAATTTTGAAAAGTGAGGACAGAGTAAGACACAGAGTAGAGAAGAAAGAAGATAATTACTACTACTGCGCTCTTTGCCTAGACAAAGCCGTTTCAGAGTAGACCCTAAAAAGGTAAAACAACACAGGACAGAAAGAGTTAGGCCAAAACACACTGAACAGCAGAAGTCAGAGGACAAGTATCTTCACATTGATCTATAAAAAACATTTAGGGAGAGAAAAGGTAAGACGGGGTATCATGCCTGTGTGAAAGGGACACACAGTGTCTATGTGGTCTTCTTGTATGTTCAGACTTCTAAAGAAAGTGTACTTAGTTTTGCATATTGTGGCAATCTCTTTGTAAGAAACAAAATATTTGAATACTATGTTCAGGTATAGTACCTATATTCTGGATAAAAGGAATACATTTATGTATTCCTTTATTTTATTATGGTTTTATCTCATACAAATATCTAATACAGCTTTTTAAATAACCCTGTCACAATCCTACAAAACAGCAAAAATTATACAAACTAATTCACAATAGACACAGTACTAGAAAATGAAAGCTACAATCCAAAACATGCAGGTAACTCAGGAGATAGAGGGTTTAGGTAACATTAATATTAATGATACAGCCCTTCAAACGGCGAGCAAGTGTCCGTCAGTGCCTGCCTGGATCATGCAGTCTTCTACATCCCAGCATGAGGCACAGAGAGCTCTCCTCATAACAACAGGGCAACAAGGCTAACACACGAGGGGATGGGTTTCTTTTGACTACCATACATTTTTTTATTTAATTCTAAATTTGGGCATGTCAGTAAACATTCTATAAAAACAAGATACTGTCTCTTCTCTAAATACTTAATAGCTGTAGATGCAAAAATGCTTCGACAGCGTCAGCCCAGTAGCATTTATTTGGTGGAAGGTTTGCAAAACTGGCCAAATGACAATGACCATGTGTTAAATTAAGAGATGAAAATGACGGTAAGGAAATAGAGAAAAACAAATACAAACAGATGGACAGAGACACAGGTCCACTGAGGAATCTAGTGCGGGGTTTGCTACTAGATTTATAGGTGACTCTCTCTGTCGTTTGGTGGTAAACGCTCCAGCCTGTGAAGATGAATATAAAAGGAAGAAGAGAAAGAAACAAGAAAGACACATGTGAAAGTGCACAGAAAATGGCATGAGAAACCCGCATTAGTAAAGCCACAGCCAAAAAATACCAGGAGAATATAAGCAGATGGCACTTGGCATTTATCGTTGGAATTTCCCCATTGTGGAACAAATAAAGGGTCTCTTATCTTACCTCACAATAAAAATGTTTATGTTTGTATTGTCAATTAAATGCATGATAGAGTTACAAGAGTAATTGCAATCTAATTGAAAACACAATTTCAACGGTTGCAATGATGAAATCGTAAGGCTGCCATTTTTGAAGCACCATAATTTCCTTCATTAATAACAAAATATCCAGTTTCTGCATTAAAAACTGCTAACCCTGTAGTTTAGATCTGGGAAAACGCTTTTTGAAATACATGGGATTCTTTTAACTTAAACACTTCCAGGATACGACAAAAAGACTGAAATATGAACTGACAAACTGAACTTTGAACAGAATTCCATTATTATAACGTTAATCGCAAATCTAAATCGCAATACTTGCCAGAAAAATAGCAATTCGATATTTTTCACAAATCATGCAGTTCCAATATATTGCTTTTTATTTGATTCCAAAGTGTATATATATGAATATATATATGAAATTGTGATTAGGGCCCAAAGAGTAATTAAAGAATGGCCCAGAGTAAGAAGAATCATTTGTCGTGATCGCTGTTGGGACACGAGTTTATTAACAGTTCAAATGCCAATAACGTGAGTACGAGACAATATTATGTGAGAAAGTGAATCTAATCTAAAATATTTCTTAATATCTGGCACTTTCTGGAAACCATTATCTAAAAGTGGCTTTGCCTTGGCGATTGGCTTTGCAGTACATAAAAACATGTAAATGACGAATGTGATTATATTCCTTTTCAGGAATAATAATACAATATGTATAACTATGTTTAACAGCAAAACAAAAGACTACAATTTAAAATCCATACTGAAACTATACTGAATAAACTGCATATCGGGTACCTTGTGCAGCTTGTGTCACCATCCTGTCATTGTGTACTCCAGTGTAAATGTTGTCTGAGGAGAGAGAGCCCTTCAAGGAGCATGGCTGTTGGGTCTGGACTTGGACTGGACCAGGTCTGGGCTGAATACTGGATCCAGAGCTCACACTAGACACTGTCGAACCCTCAGACAACAGGGAGCTCTTAGCTGGGGAGTCGGATGAACTGACCGCACATTCACCTTTAGGATCAGACGCATTGATGTTATACAATTAAATGTTTCAAATCATGCAGCTGTAGTCAAAGTTTAACACATGAAATTCTGTCTCCACAAAACCTTTTCTGTCACTAGTAGAAGCGTTGACATTGTTTCTGAGCTGCTGCACCATTGGGTTCATCAGTTTCCCTGCCTTCAGCTTGTGTTTGCTGGTCCTGCGCCTTCTGCCACTTGGAGGAGCAGCATGAAGAAGGCCAACACTAGGGGGCAGTGTTTTCCCCAGCCCCTTGTACAGATGCTCAATCTCGCTCCTCTGGAAGGCTTGTAGCTCAGATATCTCCTTCATGTGTCTAAAGGAGAAGGTAACACTTTGGTAGATTACATCCTTCAACCGGTCATAATTCAACATACACCATTTAAATGAAAAAGTTTAAATTTACTTTTCTCTCAGTTTCTGCAGTTCCCTCTTGATGTCTGCATCTTCAAACTCGGAGTCATTGTCACTGCTGATGTAAGATGACTGGGTGTGTCCTGGAGATGGTGAGGGGACGTGGCCATTCATTGCTATGGTGGGACGATTTGGTGAATATGTGCCTTGCTCACTTTTGCTCCTCCCACTACGCCTCAAAAAAGCTACTGCCCTTTTCATCAGGTCACTTCCGCTATGCTCAGTCAGGGCATGGGCAGGGGGAGCAGAGTGGGACAGTGGCGGGACCTTGCCAGGGTCTTCATCTGCAGAATCTGAATATAGTGAGGAGTGGTGATGCGGGTGATGTGTGGAAGAGTCGATGGTTTTGGCTCGTGGGATATGCTGTGGCGTGCTATTGGGGCTAGACACAGGACTGACCTGGTACAAGTTTGGTGGAGCAGAGTATCGGTTACTGTAAGGCTTAGATATTTCTGAAGTGTCGTTATCTGTCTCTTGGTGAGACTTATTGGACTTGGCCAAGCTCTTGGTGTGACTGTGAGAACCAGTTATACCACAAGGGGGTGTTGAAGAACTACAAGTGCTTTGATTTGTTTTGCATTTCTCCATATTGCAAATGGCATCTGGAGGGGTGGGAATGACCTGCGAAAGAAAAAAAAAACCAAAACATCAAAATCATGGTTCCATCATCATGGAGAATTATGACATTAATATTGACAAACTAACGACATAAGCAATTCCATCGCAGTAATGTTTAGTTTACTTACTTGGAAACGGCTTTTGGAAAGGGGAGTGTCCTTGATGTTCAGGTGCTTATTGGCGTCTATAACAAATATTAAAAAATAAATAAAGCTATTGTTAAATTTGGAGAGAAAAACAAAAGACACCCACCTGTCACTGCAGAGTTGGCTGCACTCACACCATCTGCATGCTCTGGTATCTGAGGCTGAAAAATAATTATCTTCATTAATTGTAGCACATGCTATAATTAATTATGTTCTACTAATGTTAGTGTTCTTAAAAGTGCGCTGGCAGTGGTAGAAGACGTAGTTATTATGAAACAGTCGTAGTGGTTGCAACATTTAAATCACTTCATCCATACGCATTTATTACTTTTTAACTTAAACAGTACATACATGCTTGTTTTAAATCTGTGACTTAATGGAATATTTTTAACTACTTAATTTATTTGATAAAAACACTAAAAACATTGAAGTATTTCTCCAGCTGGAAATATTGTATTGATATTTACCATTGGCTCCATCATCTTAGAAAGTCCTCCCTCTGTGCTTTGTCCATCCGATCCTGTTGTGGAGCTGATGTCTTCTGCACTGGACGCCTGCTGGTCCGACATGTTGTTGCATGACTGAGACGGGGCATGCTCCTGATAGAGAAGATTCCTTAGTTTCTCATCTAAAGTCTTTATTGTCCGATCTGCAAACTCCACTCTCCGTGGGCCCTCACTGTCAGACTCTCCCTGGGGGCCACTTGCACCCGAGGTGGTCTGTGATACTTGATGTGCAGGACTTTCAGGCTGTGATGTGACGGATCCAGGTTGCATTGATGAAGAGAAAGGTTGCTGCAATACTACTGACTGTTGGAACTGTTGGGAAGTCATTTCTCCTGTAGGGCTAATTTTATTTAGATTTTTAGAAGTTGATGCATTAGTAAGAGCCATTTTATTATTGTCATTCACCTCCAGGGAGACAGGTGGCACTATGGCGCAGCATGGAATCTCTGTTACCATGGAGATACAAGGATCCTCAACAGAAAATGAGTGGCTGAGATTAGCGGGAGGAAGGGGATGTTTAGTCACACTAGACTGCGGCTGTTGTATCTGGGCCTGGCTAATGCTTTGGTCCTGTGCTTGCACTGATGCTGTTTTGTCTGAAGGGGGCAGCATAGAGGGTGCTGAACTAGATAAAGATGCAGCAGGAGTAGACACTGCAGCACTGGTAGTAGTGGGTTTGACAGATGAGTTTTCAGATTCTGAAGAAGAACAAATAAATACATACATAAATAAATTAAGCAAATCACACATTACTTAGAGAAGCGATGTCAGACTAATGAAGACCAGACCCTACTGAGTGCTACAGTGTTGTCATTTACCGAATTCAACATAAGGCATTGTGTCAGCACAAGTATAATTTCTGCTCTTCATTCCTGCTTTGAACAACTGCAGAATCACTCTTATGTAACAACTCACAAAAGGATGGACAACATGCACATAAAATGCTTGCAAAACAACAATAATACCAATGAGATGTAAAATGTAATTAATTAAAAAGATCTGTACCTTAAAAAATAAAAATAATTAAAAAGAAACCTCTACAATTATTTTAAGACTGTAAATTACATAATAAAGTAATCAATGCAGCGATGCAGAATAATTGATGTTGACGCCTACCATGATCTGCAGAGGTCAGAGACGTTTTCTCTGGGTCGGTGTTGGGTATTTCAGCCACTGGGCAGATGATGAACCAGCGTTTGCCTGTGTGGAGGACTTTCAAGGGCAAAAAAAAGCCATAAATTCACATCAGTTAATCTTTTACTATAAAACACAGATGGATTCTATGCTCAATAAAACAATTAAAACATTTATCAAACTCACCATTTTGCTGGTATACAAGCTGAGGGCTGCTTGGAAATATAACATTTGAACCCTAACAAATAAAATCAAACACAAAAAAGATTCATGGTGAAAATGTACAATGTTTATAGACGAATGCAATTTTTGTGTTTAATAACCAAAAAGTTTAATTTCAGATATACAAATTCCATGGTCACAATGACAGTTCATCCCTGGACTTTGTTGTTGGGTATTATTTAAATTCGACCATTGTTCCATAATGAAAGACACAATTAGGATCCAACACACTGAGCACTGGGGCCTGAGTGAGGCACGATCTCTGCATGACTGCAGCACTTGGCAGTTTCCCATCAGGAAACACAGTTAGTCTGGCACATTTTAAAGCACGACTCTTTGTGTCGGCGATTACCATTTTCAGTATGATAGAGTAGGCAAGTGTACTGTGTTCAGGCAAAAACAATGTGGTATCTAACAGCCCATGAGAGGCATGTACTGCACGGGGACCAGTAGACTGATTGCAGGGTGACAACAGTTCATTTCTCACCTCTGTCTCTGCGGTGCCGTCTGTACTGTTCTGTTTGGGGCTCCCTCCAAGATTAGAATCCTTCTCACCCTCCGTGTCCTCACTCAACATGTCCTCAGCCTTCTCCACTAGGTCCTTCAACTGCTCAATAAACATCTCCTTCTCCAAAAGCAGTATAAAATCATTTTCCACCTAAAAAGGAAGATAAAAATGTACACCTATGATTTGGCCAGTTGTGTAATTACACACCCTACACTGATTGTGATTGGTGATGTAGTGTTTCTTATCAAATGAATCCATTCTTTAGCATTTGTAAAGAAAAAAAAAGGCTAAAAAAGGGTTTCTGAGTTTGCACGTACCATGTAAGTTGCAATTTCTTCTGGCGCGTCTCCGTCCAGGTCAAATTTAAATGTGACCATCTTGTGGTTATGGGTTTCCAGTTGACACTCCACCATCTTGTCCCCGGTATTACACACCTTTAAAAAGGGAGTGAGCACAACTGATTAGACAAAAGAACACTGATTTGAAGATTGTGTACATATTCAGGATGCCTACATTGAGCATGCTCAGTTTGGGCTTGCTGATCCTCTCCTGTCTGGAGCGGGTTCTTGAAGTCTTGCGGTGGTGTTTTCTGACCTTTCCGTCACATTTACTCCCAGAGGTCCCCTCATAGCCATCACTCATCTCTTTACCTGACATTGCATCAGAGTTCACACTGGAGCCAGAACAAATACTTATGAAGAACAGTGAATTTAAAAGCTTGAGCATAGACCAAAAATCACAATTACAATTTAAGTTAAAGTAAATAATAAAAGGTGATTTGTCTTAACTACAAACCAACTGTTTTTTGTTCAAATTACTATTTCAACTGCTAGGAAAGTTAAACAAAACATGGCACCTGTCATAGCTCTGGCCAGCAGTGTTTCTCTCTGTGGCTTGGTCCTAGAAATATAAAATTGACAAAAATATGTGGGTGAATTGAAGAATAAAAGTTGAAAGACGTGAGACTTGACAGAAATGAGAATGAATGTATACAATCACATAAGCTACTCCTTTTGGAATATTGTTTTTATGAGCATCAACGTTTACCTCCATTGTTGCTCGTGTTGTTCCATGAGCAGCCACATGTGCTTTGTGCTGGATCAGATTGGCACTCTCTGAAATGGGTCTTTGGGTCTCGGTCTGCACTGTGACCTGGTTCTGGACCTGAATCTGTGAGTGCAGTTGGGAAACACAATTGTCTGCAGAGCCGCTGTGCACAGGCGAAGAGGTGGGCTGGCTGAGTTGTCCAGGCTGCACTAACTGTGTAGGAACTACTCCATGATGAATGACATGGGTCTGCTGGGGAACCTGCTAAATGAGAAAACAATACTTTATTCAATATTGTTTGCAATATTAATAATAGTATTGTTACAATACCAAAAAGCGCACATAAATTGACAACATAGCCACATTTCTTTCACAAAGTCATTTTTTATACTGAATTACAATATTCATCTAAAACTGCTTCATAACCATTAACCATAAACTATTAACCTCCTGTTCAAAACTACAGAACTATAAGCCCCGCCTCTCATTTCACTGTGGAAATCAATGGCTTTTCATAATGCCAATTTTCATTGAAAAATGGTTACGTGATATTTTTAAAATCTCACGTGTGTGTCTGAAGTTTTTGAGTGTGTAGATAGGGGGTAGGTGAAAATAAAAAATATTTATTAGCACCCAAATTTCAAATGCAGGACAATACAGAAGGCTGTTTCATAAAACTTGTTCAGTAAAGCCAGACTTTCTGCCCGTCTTCCCTCTTGACTGAGCATAAACACAGTTCAGGCCTAGTCTGTTTCACTCAGCCCACAACTGACAGTCCATGAGGAACAAAGATATGGGCCAACCTCTCAATCCACTCATTACATGACTGGGTGAGACACAATCAGAGGGAAAAGAAAAAAAGAGAGAAGGGAGAGGTGAAGAATTAAATGTGTGGCAAACTTTATAACACTTACTGCTCTCAGTATTTTACCATCACAAAGCCCCAGGCTCAAGGATAAAACCCACTCTCACTAATATGATGCTCATATATTGTCATTTATGAATAGTCAATGTTCAAATGATTCAAATGATACATTTCAAGTTTAGATTTATCCAACTATAAATTCTAATTTCCCATTTTGTAAATGTAAATTTAGTAAAACATTTTAAAGTAAAATTAATCAAATAATAAAAATATTTTGTCTTCTCATGAAAATGTTATAAAAGTGCAAGTTTTGCTCAGAGTTCCGACTCCAGACCAGTCTAAGTTCTGTCTAAGTTGAGTGAGTGTGCTTTATAAAACCCAAATGACAACACACTTCTGCCATTTGAGTCTATCTTAGAAAGTAAAGGAGTTTTATGAAACAGGCCCCAGGATTACTCAATCTATTTTACCTAATGCACCTCCTTTAAATGGATGCATGACAAAAGTCCCCGTTGTATCATGTGTGTGCAATAGTCCTAACATGCACTTTGATGACATAGGGTGCATCATAAACACATAACACATAGGAAATGCAAGTGCAGAAATCAAAATCAACCATCAGCAAACTTTCAAAACACATACAAAACAAGCCGTCTGAGTCACATCACCACTCCATAACTACGTCACAATTACCTGCGTCAGAGAGCTTCCACTTGGGGGAGGCTGTGTGTTCTGAGCCAAGGCACTGTGAGCATGTATCGGGTGTAATGCGTTTAATGTCGATGTAAATACAGGTTGAGGATGATGCAATGGGGAGGTGGGCATTATCTTCCCCAGCATCGGTGTGGGAGAGGGTAAGAGTGAGACGGGCATGTTTGGAGACAACATGTTCTCTACCATTATGGGGGAGAGGGGGGAGACTGCGGGGGTGACTGTGGGGTGGACTGGGCCGGGACAGAGGAACATGGGGCTGGGGGACGGAGAGATTGAAGGAGGAAGAACAGAGCTGGAGGAGATGGTGAGGGAGGAGTCACAGTCTGCCAGCACCTGCACTGTAGGGTACTGAGGGGGGAACTTTGGAAAAGACAAAGTGGGGGGAAAAGGAAAGAAGGAAATCGAGAAAACGGTGCAGACGATTAATATCCAAATCAGAATAAATTACATGACGTATTTCATGTATTACTTAGTTCTGGACCTTATAATATGGTAGATCCCACAACTGTGTTCCACATATGTTTTAATACTATGCAGCACAGGCTACTTATGTTCACATGCACACCAAAAACATATCTGATCTCTGCACCTTTAAGATCGTCTAAATGACATGCAAACAGTAATTAATCAGCGTGATCATAAAGAAATCAAATGATTTGGCTGTTTACATATCATTTTAATAATCTTTTAACTCCAGACATCTGATAGTAAGATTGAATGCACATGTATCTGCAGCTACTGTGAAGTTGGCCATTATTTTGCTCAAGAGAAAGCTTGTGAAAGATTGCACCATTTCTTTCAGTTTAATTTAAGTATATATGCATTACTCTTGTTTTCTAAGTGTATTTTTAACCATTGCTTTATGATAAAAAACAGCATGATAAACATTTTTATACCTGGCAGGATTGGGTTGATTGGAGTGAGGTTGAGATCTGCGTGGCCTGGAGCTGAAGGGTGTGCTGAAGTCTATAAATAAAAGGAAAATCATAACTGTAAGGTTCAATGACAGACAATAATGGCTTGATGTTCTGCCTTGTACAATACAGTAATCCATATTTGAAAAGGAAACGAGGAGAGAGGATGTTAGCCAGAATAGTTCACCTAATTTTGAAAAAACACATTTCCTTCTATTGAATCTGGTAACAATAGCCTACCAATTTCCAAATGATAGAACTTCCAGCTCTGACATCACCGTCAAATCAGATATTCGAGCAACTGGCCTTAGAACAAGATTTAGGCTGCACAACAAGTGACACTGTGTTTGAGAAGCCATCATATCTAATCTAATATGAAACAGAAGAAAAGGTCACAGTCTGCTTGTTTGGCCAGATTAGATGTAAAAACATTTTTTGATTTTTGCAGAGTCAGAGTCCAAATCAAGTTTATGTGTGACAAAAGCAGACAGTAAAATGTTGGAAAAGGATGTATCTGAGAAAAACCAGATTATGTGTGAATTAGGCGATTAAAGATAATTCAATACCTACCAAAATATGAAATGTGGAATATATTGCATTCATTTCAACCATAATATGCTATGCTGTATGGCAGTTCAGAACGCATTTGATACCAGTGGTTTAAATATAGTCAGCAAATTCAATCGAACATTCAAATGAATCATCAATGCATCTATTTGTTATAATTATCCTCACCTGAATTGCATGTCCGAGCAAGCTTTGACCATCCTCCACAAATGTTTGAGAATACTGGACTGGAGCTGCCTGTTGTTGTGGTCCATTTATGGAATGTGCGTAGTCCTGGTTTGTAATTACAGCCTGGTTTTGTGATAGAACTGCATTTTGTTGCAAAGTCGCGTGGAGCTCCTGCTGATTTGTCAAATGTTGATTGTAAATTTCTGTGGTGGATTTTGATGGCATTTGAGTCGGAGCCACACAATTGGGATAGGTTTGTTGCATTGAGAAGAAGCCTGAAGTTGCTGGATACTGTGGTTGTTGACTTTGGTAGCCTTGTGCAACATATTGTGGTGTGGCTGATGCTTGACTTGGTTGAAGATTTTGAAGTGCATAGCCGGCGGCATTGGTTAGGGAACTGAGAGGAGCTACAGGATGATTGTGAACCGACTGGAGGCATTGTAGAGAGGTGCTGGATATGCCCTGAATACCTTGATTCTGGTTGTCTATAGAGTTGGCCTAAAACAAAAGAGAAAAATGAATGAAAAGTGAATGAACTGTTTGTCCACACAGATACACAGAAAACATAAATGTACAAACGCCAAAGCCAGCCAATATTTATCTTTGAATCAAATGGGAGAACTTGCGGCAATCACTGCTGACAAGTATGGCTATTACTAAGCTGGAAAAACAAGTATGGTAAAAGATATGCGACAAAAACTGTCAAAGAACAATAGGATAGGGGATTAGTTCTCTGCACTGCGAGTGAAGAGCCAACGAAAGAAGCTGAAAGCCCAGCAACACGGAAAGCAGTAAAACTGGACTGGGAGCAGGGAGAAGAGATGTTAGGATTTGTATCAGTCAAGAAGGTCTGGTAAAAGTTAATGAGCAGGAAAAACACAGTCAGTTAGACATTGTGGCAGTGTCCACCCTCATGCTCTGAGGCAGCAGCTCCCAGACAGCAAAGGTCAAAGGTATTAGGTCAGAGCGTCTCCATGCAGACTGTGCTTCTACTGATTAAGGTGTAGACGAGAGGTTAGGGAAGCAGTCGAGACCTTGTAAGGACGCTAAAAGAATTCATCCAGAAACCTACCACTGTTTCTAGGTCTCCAAAAGAAGACAACACTTGAGTCTTCAAAGTGCCATCTCCATCACTGTGGGATGTACGGCGGGCCACTGCTGGGGGCACGTGTTGACAGTTTGACATGGGACAGTGGGATGATTTGCCACTGATTATGTTAAAAAGGTTCTTCTGCAGCAGGGAGAAATCCGAACCTTCACTTGGCATTTTCGGGCCTAAACCGTGGCGTCCAAATCCAGGAGTTATTCCAGTGTTTGGGTATTGAAGGTCATTATAGTTTGATGGGGACGGGCGATTACACATATAAAGCAAAGACAAGCAGGCCTGGCATGCGTTTCCCCTTTGCATGGACAGTAAATGGTTATGATGAGATGCTAGACTGATAAGACTGCTTAGGTCAGAGTGCCTGCGTCCGCCTGGTGCAGGAACGGCAAAACTCTGAGTGGTCGATTCAGATGAAGGTCTCACATTGGTGTCACTAAGGCGTCGTTCCGGTGATAAATGATGCAAGGCCGTAAAAGGAGGAAATCCATCTCCTACTTCCAATTCTGTAGTAGACTTGACTCCGATTGGCTCTCTAGGACTACTGGGGGTGGGGCTAATTGACCTCTGGGATTGAACGTGGCCGTTAAATTGACTGTAATTGACTAAATGGGTTGGCCCTGTAAGTGTCGATAACAGGAGCACTCCCTCTCCTGGCGGCAGCGCCCAAACGTCAACGGATCCGGGCTTAGAGTCCGATCTCTGGGCTTAGAGTAGGTCTCCGGATTTCACCTTTGTCACAGGAGCGAGGTCGGACTGGGGACCGACCAGGCTGATACCCAAAATGCAAAACACAAGTTATGCAAATACACTCATGGCAAGGTCAAAAAGTTGGTAAACTGGGCATAGTGGTGACGTTTAACAGACGTGCATGAATGTGTAAACATGTGTTTGTAGTATCAAAGAGTACCAGTATCACCAGAAAAAATAAGAACATTTAAACCCCAAAATAAACCTCACTTAATATTAAAGGTTCCAACAATTATCAAAACAAGTATAAACGTCATATACACTTAAAATCAAGACTTCACTACAAAAACATACCACTAGAAGAAGTACTGCAAATGAGAAAACCATAAGGTCTACAACAGCGCTGAAGAAGTTTAACAAAATGTCTAATGGCAATTTTTGGGACAAAAAACTTGTTTGTAGAGGTCTCGAAACCACCAAGTTAGCAAGTTTTATACATAACATTATATTTGTTCTTTGCAGAGGACTTAAATAATTGTAATATTTGTGATTTGCCAACTGAAATTACAATTTCGATTCGACAGCGAAAAATTTTAGTGGTACGATTATTGTGAGAAAATCCCCACAATTTAACAATGATTCACGATTATTGAGATTGTGACAAAACAACAGTTTCATTTTTGTGGGTCTAACATGTTACTATTTTACATTTAAGTTTATTTTGTAGCTTAATTTTGGTTCTAAAATTGTCCTCAATATTCACGATTATCAATTAGCCTAATAATCATGACATATCTAATAGCGATATATCTTGCGGCCCTAGTCCACATGTCTCACTTACTGATTTGTAAATGTCAAACATGTAAACATTTTTGCGTTTGGATACAGACCTGCTGCGTGGTCATAGTGGGCTCAAGAAGCGACTGGTAAAGAATGCTCTGCTGACTGCTGTGTGAGTCCGAGTACACAGTAGAGCCTGTTCCACTGTCCAAAGTACTGTCAGCTGCCAAACACATAGAAATATAACAACATTTTAAACACAATGAGCTTTTACAATGAATACAATAGCACGTCGTTCAGCTACAATGTACATTTCTCTACTAGACTATATTTTTGGTATTTTGCATCTTTTCTGTGCGAGAACATGTCATTACCTAAATTGTCTCTACTTCCTGGTTTATGGAGCACAACAATGTCTTGATATCTTGGCCAACAGAGTCATAAATGCTCACATGTGACCGACGTGGTACTGGTCGGGAGCTTGCAAAGGCGGCTGTGATGGTCCAGGTCTGGTTCCTCTGGTTCAGTTCTGGTGGAGGCGCCCTGAGGCAGTGTGCCCAGAGCCCTGTCCTGTCTCACAGACGCAGACACCGTCCTCCCTCTCCTCCATTTGATCAGAGCCACTCGGTCACGAATGGACTTGCCCACGGTCTTTACGTCACTCTCTTGGAAGAAGCCCGACTCCACCTGAGGGAGAAAGTACAAGAGCGTTACAAAACATTGTGATTTCAGAAAGAACGTTTGTTTAAAGAGCGAAAGCGAGATGGAGACAGCCAAAAGGAAACAAGCCAAGGGGAAAGGAATCTTTTAAAAGGGGGAATGAGTGTCGAAGTATTGCTTTTGTCAGCAGCTGGAATGGTTGCACATTTATCAGAAAACTTTACAATTTAAATAGGAATAAGAAACTTTGGCTTTGATCAAATTAGAGATTGGAAGAATTAAACAACCAAGCTCCAATTTAATTATCGTGATTCAAGACATATTCCATTGTATTTTGCCATCTTGCCTGGTTTTTGTGAAGCCACTCAATAGTTAACTTATTGCAATATTCATGCATAATTCTGTTGAGTGTTGTGGAAGGTTAAAGCATAAACAGTTACTATGGGCGAAATTGTGTTCTTAGACAGTGAATAATCCGCTTACAAGGGCATTTTGAAATGTATTTTATCATTCACTCACCATCTCCTGTGCCACAACTTCAGGAACCTCTTTCTCCAGGTCAAACGAGAACTCAATGGCTCCACTTTCTTTGTATTTTCCTTTCAGTTTTTTGTGATCCTCAACCCACAGCTTCAGAGCAATGGACGCCTTTTTCCCATCATCCTCTTCTGCAAGCTCCACCCTCACACCTGTGTCCTCGGCAAAGAAGGCATGGTTCAACAAGTCTTTGATTGTGTACCTGGCAATTGGAACAGAAAATAAATGTATACATATATAAACGAATTATGTTCAGAGCTAAAGACAACTTTGGTTTTGGACAACTTTGGTTGACCTAGTTTATGGAAATAATCTTCAGGCATCAGACAACTTTAGGATGATAAGAAACTTTGGACAATTGTGTTCATAAAGATTGAGTAGGTGTTCAAAAGATTATAGGAATTATATCAGTGGTCTGTTGGGTTTGTTAAAATAGTCCAGCTATATTTCTCCCGCATCTAAGCATTTACGTGATGTCAAATCCTGCGACAACACAAAAAAAAAAAAAAGAAGAGCCACATGGACCTTAATGTCACCCCTTATGCTTATGTAACTGAACTGATAGATGCCCTGCAGATACAAAGGAGACCCGATGTTGCAGAGTCGTCAGCTGTCGGTGCCAAAGCAATGAAGCAGAGAAAGTGAGAGTAAACACTGTCCAAACACAAACGGTGCATAATGCTGGTTTAAAGGCATTCTTGGGTCCCTGACACTCACCGCTCCTCCTTCTTTTGGCAGATGCACTCTCCAATAATCTCCTTTATTTCTGGATCCATGACCTTGTTGTAGCTGGCTGGCTTAACTCCCTATGGAAAAGTGAAAATACTTTGAAAAGTGCAGATATGATATTTAGATTTTTTAAAACGCCAGATAGTTGCAGCTGCAATTAAACTACGAGTACTTTCTCACTGTTGGGCTCACCTGCCCAGAGACTGCAGCAAAATTTGGTGCAGATCATCTTTTCTTTGTCAGGGGCCATGTACACATTAATTTATCTTACAAAGATTAAACTAAACATCAAGTTCAAATATTTGGCTGATACAATTTCCTCCATTAGGCAGTTAATGCCAATTCCATGCAATGAGTATGTGTGTTCCGTTTTATTTGTTATACATTGTAGTAATAGCACAGCACAGACTATTACACAAACAGGGATGCTCTGTGGTCCGTTATGATAGACCCTTAAGGGTAAAGTAATGGACAAAGGTCAATAAACACATGAGCATCTAGAGACAGTTTCACAGATTGCCTCTGCCTCTGACCATTACCATGTCTTTATTAAATAGCACACAAGACACAGGTCAAATTTCAACCACGCCAAAAGGAGAAATCAATGTCCCTTTCAAAGCATTGCTGCATGATTTTGAACAGCATCTCTATAATAAGATGAAGTAAAATGTATTTGTCCGTTTTACAGTTTCATCTTCTTGTAATCTTTAGTTTAGTTTATTTTGGACTTGTTTTGTGTGTCGTTTGTCAAGCAAAAACAATTGATTCAAAATCCAAGTCACTAGATTTTTCAGACTGCAGATAAAGAGCTGATCTTAGTAACAATGCCTTACACTGGTCACTTTGCGGTAAATCTGGGCAGCGTTTTGGCACTCTGCATAGGGATATTCTGAAGTGGCCATCTCCAGCATACACATCCCAAACGCATAGACATCCACTGCTTCGTCATAGTGCTCCTCGTACATCTCAGGTGCCATGAACTCTGGTGTGCCTACAAATAAACCAAAAACTTTAAAATGTCTCATTTTTAAAATTTCATAATTCATTAAAATAGTAATTACTTACCTATGACACTTTTAGCAAAGGAGGCTGCTTTCAGTGTTGCCAGTCCCAAGTCACCTATTTTCACGGAGCCCGTGGGGCCAGTGATAAAGATGTTGTCACACTTCAGGTCTCTGTGAATGATGGGAGGGGTCCGAGTGTGGAGGAAATGCAAGCCTTTCAAAATCTGACGACACCAGCTGCGCAAAACTTTAGGCTTCATCACTTTAAAACGCTTGAGATACCTTTACAGGAAGAAAATTATAAAAAAATTGGTGTGTACTAAAGATACAGTAGTGAATATTAATTTTTTTTAAATACTGACGTTTTGAGTGTTCCTGATGTCATCAGTTCTGTCACCAACACGATACATTTCTTTCCTTTAAGGGGAGACTCCCAGAAGTCATAAAAGCGAACTATGTTGGGATGCTGAAGACCCTTCAACATCTCTGCCTCCTCCTTGAAGCGCTGACGCTCCATTTTGGACAGCTTACGGTCCTACAAATGAACACAGTTGTATTTTAAGTGTAATCAGAAGCTACTGTATCTGTGTAAAAAATGCCATGTAAAAATTCCTGACCAAAATCACTTTATGACTTCCATTATTAAAATATATTTTCTTAGAGAAATGTGTACAAATTAAATAACTTTTTTTTCTCTTTTTGTTCAAGTTCCATATCACCTTTTATATAAAAAAGTGAATACAAAAAATAGAAGGTGTTGTCCACACTGCAGGCTGTTGATACCCTTGATTTCCATTCATTTCAGAGTTCTGTGTTGGGAGGCAGAACAGAGAAGCTTCACACCCTCACACGCGCTGCGGAATGACATCGATTCCCTCTCCATCTCCTTCACTTCATCCACCTTTCAGTGGTCTCACCCCATCTGCCCCCACCGCACCCCCATATCTGCAATGGGTCTCACAATAACCTTGCACCAACCACACCTTTTTACAACCAGCATCATCCATTCATGCAGCTCTTTGCGAGCACAACTCTATACCTTTAAAAAAAATAGCACGACTTCCTCATTTCTGACTGCAGCTTCCATCATTACACACAGTGGTCTCTTATGTAACCGATGCCTGTAAACTCCCCCCTCGCAGCCCCTCCCACACGGAGAATGGCAGCAAAGATGGCAACAGCTAATAAAGTCATCAAGATAATATCATACTGGTTTAAAAGGGAACATGAACTTCAGCATGGATAAACGACAGGAACGCATGAGTTTTCCTTTAACTTTCCACTGAACTGCAACCAACATCAGTAACCATAGCACGACCAAAGCTTTAACTGAAAATAAGGATCATTTCTAGTAACAAGTTATTTCTAAAATATGTATCAATATAGTTAATATTATAGTTATTAGTATTGTTAAGATACTAAGATATATACTAGATTCGCAATACTGAAAAACAAAAATACTCTTTTTAGGTCAAGGTCTTTTCTTTATTGAACACTGTGGTCTTAATCTAGTTTTGATGAAGACCAATATAATTTAAAAACTATTAAAAGATCACAATTTCTCCTCTTGTGCCAATTTTTGTTTGTATCGAAACTAGTATCTAGTTTTGACACTAGTTTTAGTATCGATTAGTATCCGATTTTTGATACTTTTGATTACCCTAATATATGTTCCCTTAATAATAAGATAATAAATCTTCCCTTGTTATCATGAACCCAATGTCTCTTTATGAATATGCATCTCCCTTGTGAAATTGCTGGCAAAACTAAATGCACTACATAAATTAGGTGAATTGCTCAAGGGAAAGATTAAAATTGATACTATTGTTTATCGTTGATCCCAATTACCGCAGTCAAGCTGTTGTTCTTCTTCCTGGGGTCTACAAATATCACATCAGTTAACATATTATATACTTATAAAGTAAATTAATTATACAACAAAAATGTACATTTCTTTTATAGGCTCCATTAATAGTCATCCTTATTAACATACTCAACATTGAACTCATAACAGATAAATCCCCCGATCATAATCCAACTACAGCCTCAAACTTGTTCAGGTTTGTATTTGCACTCTGAAACGAGCACAATGATGCTTCATACATTCTAAGTCTTGCATGTTTAATTTACCTTTAAGGCTCGTTCATTTGCCACATAAGAAATGTGTTAATAATATTTTGAATCTGTTCATCTTTTCTTCTGTCCTGACATCCTGATACCAAACGCTCTGCTCTATTTTAAAGTCTAAACCATTTAATTGCATAGACTCACAGCTCTTTCCCGCATTTGGTGATTTGCATATGAATGTAACATCAAGACATTTAAATACTACTTAAAGAAAACAAATGAATATGACGTCACGAGAGAGCATGACGAGCCTGATGCAGTTTCGTGTCAGACTGTTCTGGGGGTGGGGTCTTTCTGCGCTCCGCTCTAGTGCTATGAATAATTCAACGCTGCAGAGATCCCAGGACAGAGGCGAGCTGCGCAACGCTCTACTTGTTGGGGGGTCCCGCCCAAAGACAGCCGTCTTATCCCCACGTGCTCCCCGCTCCGGAGAAGCACGTGGCCACAGATACGGATCTGCCATGAAAGATTTGTGAGGCATAAATCGGTTTGTCCTCGTTGACTTCTGCTGCTGCCTCTTTAACTCGTTCTTAACCGATATTCTTCACAATATTTAATTTTGATGGTCGTTGATACATGGATATTTTGACAGATTTGTGGCATTGAAATTGTTTACTTTTTCCCTCTCAAAGACACCTATAGGTATTTAGTTTAGCTTTTTGCCATGGCCTGATTCTGTTGTTTTAGTACAAAACAAAATACTACAACAAAAATACATTGTTAACTATATCACAATATTGAATACATTTTTTATTGAGATGCAGTCAATTCTAATTGTCAATGATCAGGTTTGGTCTTTTTAAATCAAAAGATCTACAGCCAATCCTCTCTCAGTAAAAGCAGGAGAATTCAGATTCAAAAATGTTGCGTTAAATGGCACTAATTAAAAGTCTGCATTGTTTATACTCAGGAGTCAATAAATGAGGAAAAAAACAATAGTGATATATAATTTTTTGTTGTTTTGTTGTTGTCATATTGCCCTGCCCATATACATGTACGTTTGTATAAAGTGGCCAGGAATTGCATGATAGAAGAACTAAATTCAGGTTAGAGCCAACACTGTCATGTGACCCATTCATCCACCTGATTTAAACACACATTTTTGTGCAATTTCCACACCTCATTACCTCTGTGAGTTCCCATGACTAATATTAAAATCTATTACCTTTCCGCGCAGTGCATAACGTCTTGTTTATGTCGAATGAGCTCCGCAGACTATGGAACTAATGGGCTTGTACATTGCGCTGGTGGGTGGCTGCACAGTGGAGCTTGGCTTTATAAACGGCCTCCAGCTCATCTTCCCATCCATTTCTCCATTTCTGCTGCCTGTGAACTGGTTTTTAAGGACTTTAAGGGGGCATATCGTTTCAGGTACTTAGAATTGAACTATAACCCAAGTAAATCATCATTTAACATTTTGTTTCACAATGTTGATCTAAAACGCCTTAGTAATACTGTAGAAACTGGTCCATAGACTTCCTGTTCTAAACTGCAGAATTGACAAGCTCTTCATCGCAACATTTCATTAACAAGCAGCAGAATGTCTTGTTGTCAAACATGTTTTATGTTTGAAAAGGGGTTACATGACATTTTAGAACTCTATATGGGTCACTCGGAGTCTTAATCGTTCAAATAATCACAGGGTTGTGGGCGGGGATGGGGGTAGGTGAAAACAGGAATTTTCTGAGCACTCGAGCCTCAATTGTAGGACAATACAGGATTACTCAACCATGCATGACTCAATCCAAATATAACTTTGAGCAAACTAATGATGAGGAAACACTGTTGCACAAGGTTAAAAGTTCATTCAAGTTTGCATAATGTGTCCCCTTCATCAAGACACATATACATAAGTCTATTTATAAAACATTGTGTTAAGTCTTTTTGTTTAGTTATAATTTTTTTCAATGGTTGTGTTTATTAATAGTATCAGTAAGTTTTAGTATGAGATAGTTGAATGTTAGTACGGGTAGATAATCAAATAACATTAGGAATACAGTACATTAGCAATTTATTGTCGAGTATACTTACTTATTATTATGTAGTAACAGTACTTTTATGTACATCATGCATTTTGCGCATAGTAATCTTAACCTGGTCCTCGGTAGCTCTTTTCAGTCTGTGCAGAGTCTTCCAAACGCATACAAACACTAGAAAGTCTATTTTAAGACACACTAAAGCTTCAAAACACAGCAATGAGTCAGACTAGTGAAAAACACACTTTGCTTCTCAGTAAAAGTGTCGCAGTCCCATTCATGCCAATTGTTGATATTTAGCTTCTCATGAGCGTCTTTAGCCCTGGTCTGTCCGTGCGTGTTGTTGGAAGGACACATGTGGTCAGTGTGAATATGTATCAGGCGGGATGTTACCATGCGGTGCACACAACAGCACACGGTCCACATGTGGCCTCAGCTGCTGAATAATGCACGAGCTCCAATGTCTGCAGAGGGACAGACGCAAACTAATACAAATGTCTGGGTCAGATTTAGTTATTGCCAAGGTTACAAAAGGTCATTATTACAATGCACAAATCTGGTTTTAATCAATCGGTTTTAATGGAAGTCAGGACAGTTTTGGGTAGAAGGTGATGTGGAATAGCCAGAAAGATACTGTGGTTTCAGGGATGACAAAACCATATTGCATTCAAATACAAATTTGAGTTGGAGCAATAATCAAATAAAAGGCTGCAATTATTCTAGGGAAACAAATGTGATCTGCAAAGAAGAAATACCTGTCTTTTATGGGATAAACCTTTTTTACTTAACGCAAAACTGTGCAACTTTTTAGCCAAAATAGACTAAAATAAAAGCATGTTTTTTTGCTCTAAAGTGTATAAACTCTGCGTTCTTACTGGGAGCTGGCTTTCAGCTTCACTAACTTTACAGAGAATCCTATAAATAAAAAATTGTCCTTCAGTTTTTTATTTGTTCTTGAATGTCTCTTATTTGTGCAAATGCTTTTCACGATTTGTGTGCAGTCATTTTCCCCTTTGCCCCAGGTCACCCTTGAAAAAGGTCTCGATCTCAATGGGTTCTTACCTGGGTAAATAAAGGTTAATTATAAATAATAAATACAAACTCCTGCCACCTACTTGTTTCCATGGAGATGTTCTTCCTCTGGCTTTAATATTCCACATTATGGCATAAAACGTGTCCATCTCCATGAACAATGTTTAAACGTATGGTTTTAACTTGAACTCAAAAACACAAATCGAATTGCAACGCTTGTTCAAAAAATAAATCTCTCCATTTGATTCCCCCTCCCAACCACAACATTGTGCAGCTCTCGTTTCGGGTTTGTAAGAGTTATGAAGAGAAGTAAAAGGATATTGTAATTGAACAGTTGTCATGATTACCCTCCTTAGTCTGCTGTACATGCGGAGACAGACATGTTTGACGGACAACAAACGATAAAGCCATTTTTTTTGCCGTCATTGCACTTTTAGATAAAAAAAAATTGTGATACTCTCATGGGACAATAGCAGCTATTACACACTATTGATTACGCCTTAATAGAATCAGAAGGGTGTCAGCGAGGAGAGGCGTGCGTTCAAGGGGGGCTGCACCGGACCATCCATCTTCAGGACACACAGCAGACAGACTAATCACACACTACTGCTGATGTCTTTACAGGTGGCCGTCATAGGAAAAAAAGGAAAGATTATTGTCGGTCCTGTGCTGGATTTGTGTTACAGAGGTGAATAGTTATTTTGTTGCTTTGTGATAGTTTGGGAGTATTTTAGGATATGATTCGGATTTAATGTTATATTCTAACTGGCTCAAATGCAGCGTTAAATAACATTACACAATTATTTTTTATAAGCAATAAGTACACTTGTAGTAAATGACTCATTAATGTTTTAATTTTTAAATAGTTTTTAGACAAAACTAAAAACAACCTTACATCTTACATTGGAATTCACCATGAAACTGTTGCTGTGATCAATCAGGAAGGACTTTGAACCATTTAATGAGCTAGTAGATATAACAAAGTAATTTCCAAAATGTCATAACTTTAAAGCATCCCATAACAAGTCGTATAAACACAGAATATATGACAGTCAGGAATTGGAGGATATACTATTTGATCAAATTGTCCCACAGTTTTGTGGACTGCTACAGTAACTTCACTATGAAACGGACTCCAGATTCAAACATATTAAAACATAAAAATAATATATCATGGAATAAAAAAATTGGAGAATGCAAAGAAACCGCCTCATTAAATTCATTAAAAAAAATTAAATAGTAAAATCTAAAAATATACCGTTTGTGTAATTTTGTGTGGCTCTTTGTGAATATGACGACAAAGCTTTGGAATTATTATTGTTGCACATTCCTTCGCTGTGTAATATAAGTCAAGGTTGTTTTAGATGTGTGTTGTGTGAGACCGGGACTGGGCAAAGTATCTCTGTAGAAATATGAAAAGAAAAAAGAAAAAATGCGAGGGGGAATTCCACCACTTGACCCTGACAGAATAATTATTGTAGCAAAAAATATTGTACAGTGAGAAAAATAAGTAATGCGATTTTGAAAGTTCTCCCACTTCTGGGGTCTGAAATGTTCATTGTAGGGGCATTTCCACTGTGAGAGGCTGAATCTAAACAATAAATACATTTAAATAATTTATTCGTATGTTATTGCAGCAAGTAAGTATTTGAACACCTGAGAAAATCAAAAGGTTAATATTTGGTACAGAAGCCAATTAGAGGTCTAACATTTCCTGCAGCTCTTGACCAGGTTTGCACACACTGCAGCAGGGATTTTGGCCAACTCCTCCATGCATATCTTCTCTAGATCTGTCAGGTTTCGGGACTGTTGCTGAGCAACACAGAATTTTAGCTGGATTTAGGTCTGGAGACTGGCTTGGCCACTCCAGAACCATGATATGCTTCTTACAGAGCCACTCCTTGGTTATCTTGGCTGTGTGCTTGGGGTCATTGACATGTTGGAAGACCCAGCCATGACCCCTCTTCAATGCGCTAACTGAGGAAAGGAGGTTGATGCCAAAAATCTCTCAATACATGGCCCCATTAATTCTCTCCACAATACAGTGCAGTCGTCCTGTCCCCTGTGCAGAAAAGCACCCCAAAGTATGACCACTCTCATGCTTCTCAGTAGGGATGGTGTTCTTGGAATGGTTCTCATCCTTCTTCTCTAACATGATGAGTGGAGTTTATACCAAAAAGTTCTATTTTGGTCTAATCTGACTACATGCATTTCTCCCATGACTCCTCTGGATAATCCAGATGGTCATTGGCAAACTTCAGACAGGCCTGGACGTAGGCCGACTTGAACATTTCAGACCCCCCAATAATTTCGTGGGAGAACTACTGTCCAAATACTTATTTTCCTCACTGTATAATTCCAATAAATGACCTGGTATATGCTTTACAGAACTGAATGTGAATCTTAACAAAGCCAGATTATGAGAATATCTGCCCTTAATTATTAATAAGACCTTATTATAACAGCTAAGATTTTTCACAATGGAGCAAAACAGCAAAAGCTTATCGCACAGGGTTTTCCAAAGCTTAATACACTCACAAACATTTCCTCTTTCCTCTAATAACTACATGCCATTCAAACAGGCTTAGGCAGATTTTGGGTTACCATTACCAATGTGACAGGGATTTAATTAAGAACGTCTTGACTGCTTCCTGTACAGAAACATTTAGAGTCTGTGGCCGAAACTGTGTCACAAAAACAATGAGGGGATTTTCTTATGTAAACACACGCCAAGTATGAATGAACAAACACACTCCAAATTTAGGCATTAAAGCTAACCTGAAAGATCATTGCAACAAATGGCTTATGTTCACTGTGCAGAGGATGTGATTCTGTATTGATCCGACAGGAAGTGTCTGATCCTTAGAGGTCACCGTGATGACACAAAGAGCAGAACAGTTAGGAAACACAACCTTAAAGGATTGATAATTCAATTTGCACATTACATTGACATTCACAAGTAACAAAGCAAGTTTAGTGAACACTAATCAGATTAAGACGGCTGACAAAACTAGCCTCAAAAGTACATGGTTTAAGGCATGACAGTTTAAGTAAAAAGAATCAGAAAGTAAACATTACAACATTGTGTGTGTCTTTTGGACAAAAAGGCACAAGATTTTCATCTCAGAATAACAGTGAACTCAGTGACCCACTATAATTGTATGAAAAGTTATAAGTTAAGCAAGCACCAAATAAAAGGCATAATAGTCAAGCTTTATAGTAAATCAATGAGATCTTGGCTAGCATAATGTTTTTGGAGCACCGTTTTAAATCTTCTGTTCTTCGATATTGACCAATGCACAATAATCTTATATACAAAATAATAATCTAAGAAAGGGATTACTTTAGTTTACAATTTTTTAAATTTGGCACAAAACTCAGTTAACAGTGTAACACAAACATGTCCAAGCCAAAACAGTGCTATATTATTGACAAAGCTATTTGATGGCAATACACAAACCGTTAACAATCATTCATAATTGATCAGACTCAAAAATAACTCTGGTGCCATGATACGCAGGGCTGAACACGACCCAAAGTCCCAAATAACAAGACATATTCACAAATGTTTATAATCCTTTAAGAATGGGTGGAAATATGGGCTGCCTGCACAGACTGTGTGTAAGCAAGCACAAGGAGGACAGTCTAAATGTGCACTTTTTCAAAGACCGACGATCAAAGTAGAAGCCAGGTGGGATGGAGCTGGGCAGTGACCAAAGATGTCCCGGGATGAACTAAGAATGAAGCCGACCTCCTCCCCAACTATTTTAGCAGCCGCTGCAGTGAGAGGCAAAACGCCAACACAACAGACTTGAATCAGCAAAATGCTCTGGTCCAGACTTAACACAAGCAGGAGTTTTCCTTCATGTTCAATACTATATAAAACCATAAAGTATATAGAATACACAAAGCAGAACATCATCTTTAAAACAATAGCCGCTATTGCAAGAAGAATTGCAAGACAAAAAGTGCATTTTTATGTCAGAAGCCATTTTAAATCCTCTTCATGTATCAGGAGGACATGGAGTTGTGTTAAAAGTTATTTAGAAGTTATTTCTAGTTCTAGTTTGACTTAGTTGTTAGGTAAAAAAAAAAAAAACAACTACAATGGATTGGAGGAAAAAGAAGTGTCTTGGTAAGACTACTGCCAAGGACAAAAGACAAAGCAGATCTGCTCACCAGTCATGACCAAAACATAAAACAGAGAGAGACGACTGGGTAAGTGTGTCTCTAAATAGTCAGAACTAGTTATTGGGGAGGTTGTCACGCTTGACAGAGGAAGAATCTAGGACACCTACGGCGAACAAGAGGAGCCGACTACAAAACAAACATGCTGGACTGACACATATTAATTTAGTCAAGGTCCTGGTTTTATGTCCTGAATGAAACCCACTATAAATAAAAGGTACAGGTCTATCATTAGTTATGATTCTGAAGTGATTTTGAACATGTTTGAGGTAATAATGGATTTTTTTTTAAAGGTGAAACACTCCAAGGAAGACTTTTTCTTAGTTTGCTTTCTCAATATATACTCTCACCTACAACAACCTACTACAACAACAATAATATTAACATTCCAATCTTGTACTTAAAAAGGTTATGACAAATCATACAGAAGAAATTGTTGACTGAAGCCTGATCTATTAAAATTTTAACTCCCAAAAATGGAAATTAGTGGAAGTTGAATTTTTTTGTTGTTGGAATTTTCATTAAGATCTAATACGCATGTCAACAAAAATGATGCAAGAAATGTAAAGCTTTTGTATCGCCCAAATATACATGCCTTATTTTTTTATTAAACCGCCACATGAAACATTTTTCCTTACATGTTTGTAAATACACTATAAAAGATGCCTCAAAACGACACCTCTACATTCAAGAAGTTCACCTTGATAAATGTCGTTTGAGAGCCAAATCATTTTTGTAAAAGGTGATGTAAAATGTGAGACAAAACATGTGACAAACATCTATATCGCTAAAAATTTATATTTTAAATTGAATTCAAGATTTTTGACAACGCTGACAAAAGTGATATCCAACTAAACTGTTTTCATAATTGTAAACATGACGATGATGAGGAGGTCGACTTAAACTTGCAGTGCGACTGGCAGAGGCCTAATCGAATAGAGAGCTCCCTGTTCACACACATAACCTTGGTGAATTCCTCTGGGATTACTGCCCCAATGAGCTGTTGTGACACTTTGGATTGTTCCACAAAAAACTGAGAAGTTTAAAGTTAGTTGGTCTGCAGTGGAAGATTTTTGCCTTCATAAATGTTTATCAGGACTATTTATCAGGCATATGAAGTATACACTTCAAAAGCTTAGATTTAAGCTGTAGTTTTGGGTCATAAAGGTTTGATATGTTTTAGAAATTATATAATATATATATATATATATATATATTATATAATATAATATATATATATATATATATATATATATATATATATATATATATATATATATATATATATATATATATATATATATATATATATATATATATATATATATATATATATATATATATATATATATATATATATATATATATATATATATATATATATGTATATATATGTATATATATATATATATATATATATATACACACACATACATACATACACACACACACATTTATGTATATAATTTCTAAAACATATCAAACCTATATATATATATAATATTATATATAATTATAGAATATATATATAAAATTAGATATAATATTATATATATATATATATAATTATATAATATACATAATATATAATATATATAATATAAATATATATAACAAAATATATATAATATATTATAATCTGATATATATAATATAATAAAAATATATAATATATAATATAATATATATTTTATATATAATACTATAATAGAATATTATATATATATATATATATATTTTAATATAATATATATAAAATATAATAAAATTATATAATAATATAAAATATAATAAAATTATATAATAATATAGTATACATATATATATTAAAATATATATATATAATATATAACCCCTAACATTATCATTGGTCGGTTTAAAGTTTTTCTGTTTAAATGTAGCAAAGTTCTTGTATCTGTGACGATAAACTAAACCCTATCTTTTTTGTGGTAACAGAGTTGAAGGAGTTCATATTGAGCCGTGTGTGTATTGTAATGGCTGAATAGACAATATAATATTGAACAGTTCAATAGTATTGTGATGTGATTAGTTCGCGGGCTACAAGGTGGAAAACGTATCAATGGATATTATTGTAGTTGTTTATGACAGTGGTACTGCAACTTTGTACACAAGTAAAAACACAAAGTACACATGTAAAGTTACTCATTACTTTTTAACGTCATTTTAGCATTTTGGATCAATATATTATATACATTTTGAAAAATGTATGTAGTGATATTCCTGCGCATATATTGATATTCTTGTCCATTCACTTTTTGGGCGATACTTAAACCTCAATCAGGTTCGACACATTTCTGATGGATTACCAAACCATGGTAATACTCTAGGGTTCTTAACAGTATAAATTTAAATACTAAATCGACACTAAAGCTAGTATTGAAACCAGATACTCATTTGACCAAGTATCGATAATTAAATGGTTCAGGAAAGGACACATTTTGTGCTGTGATTTCTTCAGAATGATTTAGAGCCATTTCAGAAAAAGACTGTGACCACAAGGTAGCATAGAGAAAGTATTTTTGGTTGATAATTTCAAGATAAAAATTAGTCTATCTATGTTGGGAAAAAAAAACAAAAGAAAAAAAGTACCTCTATGGCGGCGTAATCTGTAGCAAATATTGAGCCTATTCCTATGCATCAAAATAGAGTTTGAAATTTGAGTACCATGACACCACTAGAATATTTTTATTGTAAAAATACAAAAACACCAGATATAAATAGTATATCTCCCAGCTCTATTTGCTACCAGATGTTCATCACATTTTAACATTTAGTTAGAAAGTAACTATAACTTAGAGTCTAAAATATAAACTGTTATTTCAGAATGTACAGGCAAAGTCTTAATAAATAATATTTAAATAGGTGTGACTGTAACTGTTTATTTTTTTTGCCACCATTTCCCTGTTTAGGTTAACAAAAGGGAAAAAAATCCATAGCCTATTTATTTGGGGAGTTTTGTTATTGGGACGCCTTTCCTGTAGCAATCAGCCCCATTTAATTAAATTAAGAAATCAAAATATAAAATAACAAAATGACCAAAAAACAACCACTGACTTGTCTTTCTGGCTGTTCAGATAACTAAACAGGCGCATGGCTCAGGAAAAACGATTAATGACAATATCGGTGCAGTTGTGTCTACTTTTGTAACCTGAGAAGATCTGAATACATTTCAACACTAGTTTGGTGCATTTTCAGCCATTACTTTGTCAAAGTTAGAGACAGCACCACTACTTCACCAATAAATAGGTCATCCACGGTGGTGTGTTTAAAGAGTGCAGGAAAAGGCATGAGTTCCACATCCAGGCCTCTTTACGTGGCCGTCACAGTCCGTGCTCACCCTCTCTCTCTCTGCTGATTTTATCTTCTGACAAACAACTTCCCTGCCAAATACCACAGAGAAGTCAACACAAAATCAGAGAAAATATGTGCTGTGTGTCAGACATAGATACGATCTCTTCAACAAGGAACAAGAAGGAGAAAAGGAGGAGGTGTAGGGTTTAAAAAGACATATCCAATTTAGAAAAGTTGAAAGCGTGTAATAATATTTAGTATGGTAATTGACATTTTGAATCGGATTCCAAATCACCTAAACATTTTAAATAAAACTCAAGGACTACAATTTTTCGAACTATAGAGTTCTCTTTTTATGACCAAATGTCTAATATTGACGAGTGCAGTATATTTCTTTATGTTATAAATGGTCAGATATCTTGGTTATCAGTCAACATCTTTTTAGGTACAATTTTGGGGAAAAAATAGATTCCGATTTGGTTTGCGATTTATGTTTTAATAGGATTCTGTTCAAAATTCACATTTACAAAGACTGAAATTGGCCTTTGCACTGACAAACTTAATAATAATCACATGCATTTCAAGACATGTTTGTACAGATCTAAACTACAAGGTTTGCCGTTTTTTCTCCAGTTGAAACACAATATTTTGTCGTTTTGTAGAGAAACTTAAACCAACTTTAGCGTTTTGCTAACAGAGTCCATTCACATTGTGATTTCGATTTGATTGCGATTAATCTTGCAGCCCTTGTATAAATGTGAGTAATTGGCCATGTGTAAGGTTAATGAATTATTACATTTTATTACAAATACAATACAATACAATACAGCTTTTTTTGAAGATTGAGATATTCACTTTAGCCATCTACAAAACGCCATACTTAAATAGTTGAGTGTTCGGCCAGCACCACTTGTGTCATACCAGCTTGGCACGCACACACAGATGGGGGAGATGTGTCGGGGAGAACGGAGGCGTGAGACAAAGATAGAGAGAAAGTGGGAGAGGAAAAAGGTAAACAAAACACCAGATTTAAAATGGTGAGGAAAGAGAAATCTGAAAAACTGCGGAATGCACTCTCTCTATGTCCACATACACAGGACCGGCGTTTCACCACTAGAATGATTTGTCCAATCAACGCAACTCATTTAACTGGACATATTTGACTGGATATTTTTACTCTAGTTTTAAAGGATTGAGTCGTGACCATGACCATACACTGTGGTAATTTATACTTCAAACTATATGCCATTTAAAACTGATCTATCGCTTTACAAATGTCATTTTTTTTTTATTCTTAGATTGACTTCTTTAATTTAATGCTGAATTCAAACTGTTTAGAATCTATAGTGTCTGAATATTTGATAAAGTAGTACGTTGCGCATTAAGCAAGGAAGTGCTATCTGATTTCATGTGGTCATACAAATACACAGGAAATGCATATCCCATTTTTCTCAATATCCCAAACATGAGAAACAGTCAATAAGGTTATAAACACTGCAGGAACGAACATTAGAGCTGCACAGTTTAGGGAAAAAAAAAACAACTTTAGATGCATTTTTTCCATGACAAGGATTTCAATTAGATTTTACATTTTTTGTTTTAAGGGGTAAATCAGGTTCTCAAAGCACATTTTAAAGAGATTTAGATTCTTCTTCTTAAGAGTCTTCCCCAAAGGCTTTTGTTGATTATGCTAATTATAATGGCACTACATACTTCCATCTCTAGTTCGTCACTCTGCCATGAAGACCCCCGGGAGATTGTGTTGAGGGAAGCATTCGGGGCCCTGATCAATATTTCAATAGCGTTCGATGCGTCATTAAGCGGAGTGTGGTCCGAAGATCACGTGTTTTACATAACATCACTATGCACAGCCTGTTCCACTGACTTTAATCCGTACCATCAAAGACAAAAACAGCACTGGGGGGTCTTTGTTTACCACAGGGACGCAGAGAACATAAGAAGAATTATTACGGCTCAGCTCAAAGGCTCACTTCCTGCATGACATCAGCACATACATGTAGTCATCCACATCCATGCACCACTGTCTCCATATACTTGGCACTCTGCTGTGGTTCTAGCCCTGCACAATATACTAAATACTGTCAAGTGCAGTATTCAATACTATAATTACAACGCACCATCCATTCAGCCTGGCAGTGATGTTATACCCTTAAATGTTTTAAGCTTCAACAAAATAGTGAATTCCACATGATCTGGTTTGAAGGCTTTATTTGACGGAACAGCTATAGCATGAAAAGGGGAGCGAGAGGGGAGGGACAAACTGGCAAGGCCGAGGAGTGAACCCACAACATCGAGGTGGTTACAACGACAATAAATCACAGGTGAGCATGTAAAGGAAGAATTTAACTGACTAAAATAGAAGTCACAAGCACAAAGTATGGCCAGGTTTACATTTGAAGGGAGCCTGTAATAAATCCAAACAGACATGAAACTCTTTTGATCATGGTTCGGAGTGTAATACACCAATTCCACTTTCGGCCTTTTCAGGACATTGACACAGCATGTTATTAATACCTGAGTCAGACCGTTCACTAAGGCCACCTCACAGTTCCCAGCATGCAGCAGGCTACTTCAGCTGCTTCCTCTCTGCCTGCCTCCTGTCGCACAGGAGGCGGTGAATATCATAACATAAATCCTGCACAATGACACACCATATATACTATAAGGTTGTATGATTTAATGCAACTATTATTTTATTGCAATGTCTGTGCTTGCAGTCTTCACACGGCAGGAATGCGAACACAAGTCAAGGCCTGGCTCAGAACTAGTTTGATTTCAATTTAGGATTTAAACATGTTTTACTAATGTGCCCAGTGCCTTCTCAGAAATGATCACATATTTACAAGACGTACATTAAAAAGTGCAATATGTGACTTTTGTGGTGGAGAATCCGACACCTGCTTGCCTCCATGGAGATGTTACCGTTTAGAATATTCTACAGTATGGCTTTAAACATACTGTATCTCCATGGAGACAAGCATGTGATGCTACCAGACCAAGTTACGGGTCAAATCTGTGGAGAGGCGACCCTGCTCACACTAAGAATGCATGTTTTTCAAAGCATTTTTGAGCAATAAACAATGTTCGATTTAATAAATGAAACATAAATGACCAGAAAAGCACCTTTACATTCAATATGTAAAATGTAATACAATTCTTAATATCAAAACACACCAAATATTGCAAGGGTAAAAACAGGTTTTGGTTTGCTGATACATACTGTTATCCACTAAGCCTCCTGGGAGTTAGAGGAGAGAGATAATCCCTCTGAAGTCCTCAGTGGATAGAAATCATGAGTTATTGCACAGAATGAGCAGGTCATTTCTTCTCGACTATTGCTAGAACTTTGGAAGTGCCGATCAATGTCAATCACTCAGTGTTCTTTGATGTTTAGCATACAACCATCTCAAAAGTACAGACCTATGTAGTACATGTATGAAGAGATATGATCAGAGGTGACTTTTTTCTATTTTCTACTTTTCTGATGTTATTAGAGAAAATTGTTCCTCCTTGGCATCAATAAGGAGTTACCTTGACTTGACTAAGAATAACTGAATTTGTTTTTTCAGTAGCTTTAAATCAGTCATCACAACAAAAATGAATCGATGCCAGATTTCTTGGTGGACTTGATCTATAAAGTGTGTGCTTCTTTATGTTGCTGTGATATTCTAGTGTCACGAAACAAATATTTCACTTGATTTTGATGCTAAGGATAGGTTTGATACCGATTTTGATACCACAAGGATAATTTTGAAAATGCCCTTTCATAAGACTACAGACAAACTACTTTTGGTATTGTATTGATACTTGCTGAAACGAGTTTCTAGATTTGATACAACTTTTTGTGTCAATTAGCATCTGATTTTTGATACTTTTGACAACTCCAATTCTAAAGCATTGACGTGAATCTGTTCCAAATCTTTAGCTAAACGTCCTTGTGAAAAAAACATCTCTAGAAAGTTCTAAACCAGGTCTTTGCCAAATAGGACTAGGAATAACAATCTACAGACTCTGGATGATCAAGAATTAAAGACTTGAACAGTCTGGAAACAACAAACTACCAATGTTACCAACTACCAACCAACTAGAATGAGAAAAAGTACTATCACATCACAGTCAGAGAAGTACTCACCTGTAGCTCACACCAGGCCACCTCCACCCAGGTCTCTGTATCAAAACCCTTGTAGACAGTCTTGAAGGACCCTCGGCCCAGCTCGATGTCAAACTTGAGAAAGCGCCCTCCTGGAGACGTGGCCACCGCCTTCATCTCGGCCTCTTCTTCATTGTCCTCGCTGGACGCCTTCACTGCGCTCTTACCACCATCTTGGCACGTCATGTTCAACACCTCTCCACCTTTCTCCTTCTCATCCGCATTGGCACTTTCTGTGACACTGTCCTTTTGCCCGCATTGGCTTTCAGAACTGGAACCTTCTTGTATCCCAAAACTGGCACTTCTAGTCCTGTCCACAATTGTTCGCAAGTTAATATTGAGCAACTTATTCTTTGTGTCACATTCAGGGGCCTCGAAAGCATGTTCTTCCAAATCTGTGAACCATAAATTTCTGCGAATAAATCTTTGATGGACATTTTTCTGAAAACTAGACAAAGGGAAGGCATTTGAGTCACTGCCACTTTTCTTGTCTTCAGTCATTTCTAGTTCATCATGGGCGTTTGGTACAGAGGGGCGTTTCTGGTGGGGATCAGAGTTCATGCCACTGTTTACATCCATGGCTCAACAAAAGATCCACTCGCACGCTTTGGTTTCAGCGCATGGGGACCTGTGCGCTTCCAAAAAGGGGGATTTCTATGGGCGAGTTCTTGCTGTGCCCACTCGGTGACGCAGTTTGTCAGTGGAAGCCCCCCGACAGCACAGTCGAGTATTCAGGTAAAAGACCCATGAGCTGTAAAATAGTAAAATGGTATGTAAAAATAAAGCAAGAGTTTCTAAACAGATTTAAAAAGAGCAAAAATATTGTTTAGGATCAAATGCTTTTTGAGTGTTGTGTCAATACATGATGGCACATGAAAGGCAACAGCTCAACGTGGTGATTAGTGGTATGAGCCAAGGCCCATACATGCTGGTCATACAGAATAATATACAAAATATGGATGATGGGAAATGATTTTAATAAATTACTTTCATTCATTCATTTATTTATTTTAATTGAGAGCGTAGAATAATGTAATAATAAACAACAAAATAGTGCCATTTTTGTAATAATAAGGGCTGTATAGCTATACGGGCTATATTTAACAATAGGACAGTAAGTGGTAACAAAATGGTGTCAATTTGTAACACCCAATACAACTATGAGCAAAGATATCATCATGTCTTGTGCGCAGAGACAATCTTAGGCATTTTACGTTTTTTATGATACTGGAACATAAAAAAGCTACACTCACCCATCACAAAGCCACGAGCACTGGGAGGGAGGGACACCATCCAGCAAAAGTCACGCACGCGATACACGTTTTGCAGACAAACCTGTCGTTTCCAGTGGCGTTTGCTTACATTAGCAGGGTTTCCACCGCAAAATGTGGACTTTAAAACGCCCTATCTACAAGCACGCCTTATATGGAAAGCGCGATCACAATCCTACTCAAATCAGGTCATGCGAAGAGGTGAATCCCATAAGACATTTAAAAAGTAAGCTATTTATCTCCGTTTAAACGCGTGCATCTGCTGTCGGCGGCTGCAGGTCCTCGCTGTTCGTCCGCAGGCAGCGCCACCGTGACTGACACTGTGCGCATAAACCAGGATGGCCGCTTTAAGAGACAGAAATGCTGAGTTTTCCCGTGGCCCTGTTGGGAAGTAATGTGCCAGAACAACAGTTTTGACTGGTCATCGTTGGACCTCGTTAGGAGGGTACGCCAGTGTGGCTCTCAACTGCGCTCCCATTCAGTTAACTGCTGGGATCCACGCCCCTGGAAACGACCGGAGCGAGCGGCCAATCAAAGCGCACGTCTGCGCTCACAGCCTTCAAATGCAGCGGCAGCTATGGTCACACACACACACACACACACACACACACACACACACACACACACACACACACACACACACACACACACACACACACACACACACACACACACACACACACACACACCATGGAGACGTCCAAATAACTCTCAGGCACAATGACAGTGGATGAAATCATTTGATACAATCTGCTCTTTTAATACGGAGTGGTTCTCAAACTTCGGTTTTCTGGTTGTTCTTGAAAGTATGTCTATTCTGCTGGTCTCTGAGTTGTGATTTTGTTTCATTTGGATTTAGTCTTAACTTAGACCTGGTTAAATCCACCTTTTTTCTGTTTTGTTTCCCTCTCTCATTTGTAAACTGGTTCAGTTTAATGACTTGTAAAGAGAACTTTATAGGTTTTTTTTTCATTTCAATATTATGAGATGTCTTGGTGTAAAAATTAAAGGCTGCGTAGGCTTAAATTCAGGTGGTTTTATTGTTAACATATTTGAAAAACAAGCATTCTTACAGTGAGCTGGTTCCTTTCCACATTCAGGTGGCGGAATCTTCATCAGAAAAGTGATTGCACCATCTGATTGAATAACAGTCAATAACATGTCAGTGCATAGACTTCCATTATTACTATCATTTGGACAACATTATTGAGATAATTTTACTTATGCAAAACAACATAAACTCAAAAACATGTTTATTGTCACTTGTAACAAATAGACAAAACAGAGAATAGAACATTTTGTAAGATAAATTATACTGTAAAAAGCCCCATTCACAGATGCGGTCTTATTTAGCGACATGTGTGAATGAAGCCAAAACTGAATTCCCTGCATTTAGCTTGGTTTCCATGGTTCCAGCAATGTTCTGGTTCTGTAGCATCAGTGAACGTGGGTCAGAGCTGACTCTTCTGGCAATCTGCACATGGCAAATTTACTGGGAATTATGTATGAATGGCAGTAAAGTTATTATTATTATTATTGCAACCAAAATAAATCAAAATTCAATCTATGCTTTGTGTTTATAAAAGGAGAGGATTATGACTATGTGAAATGGAACAAAGGAAGTACATAATATCATGGGGACCTACATATTCATAAATGATAAATGCTATATGTGACTCTACTGTATATAGGAGACAAAGAAATTCACATTTTTGACAGAACACTGCAGCTTGCTCCTATTTGAACACATCATCCACTAACACACACTGCAAACCTGCCACAGACAAATTGAATGCTTATAGTTTTATATACAGATTGACTTTGGCATTTGATAAGCAATTACTTGGCACTGCACTGCAACACTTTACTACATCATCCCCACAGCACTGTTTGAATAGAGCCATTTAGTTCGACATACATTCTGCATCTGTTGGAGAGGAAGCAGGTGGAGGAAGAGAGGCCAGTTCTGACAGGGACGTTTCCTGGTCTTTGTCAATACTGGGCCAAATAAAGACACAATTTAATGCATTCACGATCAATATAACAAGCTCTACTTTATGGCTTACTCACATATGAATTAATGCATAAGGGAAATTGAGTCAAGATTTGGATGGAACTGTAAGAGATTGTATCCTTACGTATTGTATTAATTCAACTTTATAATTCCTTTTTAGGCAATTAAATGTATATAAAACCCAAACATAAACTAAAGTACATTGAGCAATTTGGTAAAGTTAGTCATTATTTACCTTGTAATAAAATAAAAAGGCTTAAAGTCTGCTTCTACTCATCATCCCATCTTCATTAAACTGTGTAAGGCTTTAGCAAATGTAGTATTAATCTATTACTATCATGAGTATTTCGAAATGGCACTGCGTCCAGCTGAAAGAAGAGTCAGGTGGGAAAAGTAGCCAAATTTTGAACAAGTATGAGAGTAAAGTTGATCAGCATTACTCACGTAAGGTAAAAAGTATTGATCAACTCGAGTAGAGTAAAAAGTTATTTGGAGAAACTACTACTGAGTAACAGACGCAAAATGTGTATTTAAAATGTGTTTTATGATCTAAGAATAGGATAGTCAAAACATTCAATGTGAACACATTGAAGTGAATACAATTAAATTCATTGTATTCACTTCACTTATTCATTACACAAAATCTGAATGTGGTGTCAACTCAAATATTCCAATAATTTAATATTCTCAACAATAAAATCAATAATTTCTAATTAATAAAAATGTATTAATTTTTATTACTTAAGCAGAAGTAAAAATATAGTGTCTGAAAACTGCTCCAAAAAGTACTATTTCTGCAAAAAGTGACTGAAGTAAATGTAAGTGAGTACTAGTCACCTCTGAGAACGGTGTTTGCTTTGCTCAGTGCAAGGCTGTAAAACTAAAAGCCCTACAGAGAATGGCTGAAATTAGATTTAATGTTGGGTCGATCCCATCTGGATGAGGGCCAGCTGTGAGGGTGAGAGAGTGAGAGTGCTGCTGATGATGCCACATGATGAAACAGAAGCAAGGAAGTGCTGATATCTGAGGAAGAGATGAAGGAAGGGCCACGCCACTCGACTTAATGTGGGGTTTTATCAAGTTATAGCCATAACATTATGACCACTGAGGTGAAGAGTTGTCTCTTTATCATGGCTGCGTGAAATCAAACCAAGTGAAAAGAATTATGTTTGATCAGGCCCAATTATACGTTATCTTAAGATGAAATAGTGACAAAGTCATAACTTGTTTAGTGTAAAAATAATGTATTACTGAGACACTGCATGTGACAATGTGATAAAGCAGGGATTAGAATCAAAAGCCAAGGGAGCTCTTTTTACCTGGACTGTAGCCAATAACTTTATTTGACCTTAAAGTGGAATTTATGGTCAATTTGAGCTTTAGGTATTCCCAGAAGTAAAAGTGAATAGTTTGTATAACACTACATGAGAGAGTCTACCTTAAATCACATCTCATTACCTACTTAATGGGCCCTTAACCTCCTTCTGCTAAATTCATTGAGTGTCTCGTTCCCACACTCAATGTGGTATTTAGAGCTCTTTAGTTGTCTCCAACATAAGCATGTCTCCACAGCTGAAGAAAGCATGGGTTAATATAATTGAAATTCAGCTGGAAGCACAAAAGTAGTAATTCCAGTCTTTCGCGGCAGGTTTGTTCTGTGGTAATCGGGCTGATAATAAGGCTGTCCTTGTCCTTACAGGTATAATGTATTCCATACTACTATGAAAGATCACGTTTCATATGGGGCATGCCACATGTGTTGTTGTAACCTACAAATAAGTCTGAATATTTAGTTTGTTCCAGTGGGTCTCCTGTTTTCAAGAGCCTTCTTTTAGTTCTATTGAAATTGTTGTGCTTTCAATGCTGTTACTTCTTTGTGAGACAAACCAGAGCATAGATTTGAGTTGAGTACCTCTTCTTTGTGTTTTTGGAGCCGTTCTCAAACATTTGATCTGAGTGGACAGCAGGGAGTTTGTTGACTGAAGTGTTAGGTGACAGCTCTCTGAGTGGGTGGTCTGTAGTACTGGCCTTATATCACGCAGATAATTGTCTTCAGTTTTATCACATTTATTTATTGGCACATAATAAATCTAGTTATTTAAAACTACTGAATTACAGCAGTGTACATATATGTATGTATATTGTTTCGAAACATTTTAAACTGCAACCAAACTCATGTCACGTAACTGAAACTGCAGTTTGATACAGTTGCAGGTGATTGATCCCTTCTACCTACAAAAAAAAAATACTTATTATTTGTGGCTGTAGTAGGGTTTATACTGCAATAATGTGTTTCGTTTTCTTCCACTCTCAAACTGTGAGCGGTTATGCATGTTTGCATGGATACCTCTTCAGTCTTGATATGTCTTGTCTTTGCATTTGTCTGTTATCACTTTATATAAGTCAAGTGTTCCAATTGTTCCACGTTAACATATGGTTTCCCATAATGCCCTTGCAGGACCCATTTTGTACAACATTATAAGAGCTACACAGTAAATTAGAGGGTGTTGTTCTGTTCTGTTCTTCTCTTTTGTGTGTGGTTAAAGGGGCGAGTGATGCAGATGTAACCAAACCTCCAGCAGAGATAAGAATACTAATTATTGAGACAAAGCTTTGGCCTTGGCACAATTGCTTTCATAAGGAAGTTCATAACAGTGGACACAAGCCCCTAAAAGTGGTCAGTATATCCACAGCTCTCTTCAGTAACCCATTTAGGTGTAAACCTAAAATGTGGCCAGTCCTCTGGGTTTTTGAGTGTGTTTTCTGTGGGAAGAACATTATGGTTCATTCCTAAATCTGTGCCATTTATTATTTGGCAATTGTAATGATGCTTTTATAGTCACATTTGAGTCTACCATACCCAAAGTAGTTTGTACAAGTCTTATTAGGTATTTGTTCATATTTGATTGTAGATGGTTGTTAATTGGTTGTCATCATAAAATATGAACTCATGCATGGATGTAATCATTCACTCAGCATTTCTGTACATTCACAGATAACATTATTTGGCTCTGTGGTGATCTATAATCCTAATGGTCTCTTGTGCAGGGGGAGGACTGCTAATGGTCACTGTTGTGCTAATTGCATCAGAGGAGTTTTCCCCTGAAATGAACAGGAAGCCCTAGCTCTCCATGTGCTCATCAACATGCTAAAGCAAGAGTCTGTTTGTATTTTGACCTAATAAACAGCTAATAAACATTGCAGCTCAAGATTTTTTTCCATCTGTATGGTCCCCAGGCATTTCTACATGCAAACTGGTACCTGTAGCCTATAAAGATAAAGAGGGATGTAGCGACAGGTGATTGACAGCGAGGAAACACAAAATGCAAACATAACTGTGGTTGATCACACGCAGGCCTGATTACTACACCTGTTCTCAATCAAGAAACATTTAAATAGGACCTAAATAGGACCTGCCTGACCAAAAGATTCTCAAGAGCTAGAAATCATGCTCTGATCCAAAGAAATTCAGGAACAAATGAGAAAGAAAGTGAGAGCTATCAGCTCAGGAAAAAGTTCTAAAGCCCTTTCTAAAGCTTTTGTTACTCCAACTACAGTTTAGTGATTATTCACAAATGGCGAAAATGTGTAACAGTGGTGAACCTTCACAGGAGTTGCCGGCCAACCGAAAATTACCCCAAGAGCACAGTGACAACTCATCCAAAAGACCTCACAACAACACCCAAAGAACTGCAGGCCTCAGTTAAGGTCAGTGTTCATATCTCCACCATAAGAAGCAAAAATGGCCTGCATGGCAGAGTTCCAGGATGAAAACCACTGCTGAGAGAAAAGAACATTAAAGCCTGTCTCAAATTTGCCAGAAAACATCTTGATGATCCCCAATACTTTTTGGAAAATATTCTGTGGACTGACGAGACAAAAGAACTTTTTGGAAGTTGTGTCCCATTACATCTGGCATAAATCTGGCAATTACATTTTCAAACAGGGCCATGTAGGCTTGGATTTTGTTTCCCCTTAATAATAATATGAATACCACTTTATATACCACCCAAGACACTCAAGCGTTTTCCTAGGAAATGTGGATGAAGTGTCTTGCCTAATGAAACAACGACAGGCCCTGTAGCGCCCCACTGCGGCACCCGGTGTTCCAGCAGTTTTCCATGCAAGATCTAACCGGGCCCTGTCCTGCTTAGCTGCAAAGAGCTGACAAAATCAGCCATGGACAAGCAGCTATAGCCACTGTACTGGTATTTAAATAAATGCTAAGTTATAATAAAGTTCACAATTTAATTGTTTCAAGTTTAGAAAAATCATATTCACAATAAGGTCATGGGTTTGACTCGTGGGCCGGACCAGGCCTTTCTGTGTGTCTCTAGGTGGGTTCTCTCCAGTTTCCGGTTTCCCTCATCAACCCAAAACGTGCACCAAAGGACCAAGACCAACTCAAGAGTTGGCTCCTCGGGCGCTGCACTGTAGCAGCTCTCTGCTCCTGACAGGCAGCAAAGGAAAGATGGGTCAAATGGAAGAATACATTTCCCTCACAAGGAATTAATACAGTATACATGAACTTTAATTTATCTATCCAATTCAATTATTGCATGCTTGTGTAAACATACAGCCATATTTTTAGCTAACCTCTTTATTTCCCTTTTTACTCATTAGATTGTTCAAATAGACAAAACTGATGTACTGGGGACAAACTGGGAATGACACACTCAGATTGGGACAGCTTAGAAAAAACTGGGCTGACATCGATATCTTAGGAAACCCTTCAATATCACTATCACCAATATTTGTAGCAGCTCATCCAAAGACTCCCAACTTCCCAAGGATAAATCTGGAGATGCACCAGAACTTTCAAGGACCTCTGACATACACAACAAATAATTAGCAAATGAGTGCATGCTCGCGCTAGAGTATAGGAGTAGAGCTAATTTTGTTAAACAATTTCCACTGCAGAGCACATACTGCAGTCATTTTCATTTCTGCAAGTGTCTCGCCTCTAACCTCTCCTCGCCCTTCTCAGTGTCCTGTGTCCCATGATGGATGAGTAGTATATGCCACCTCCCATAACACATCCCCCTCACCAATGTCAAGTCCATTGACTTCTGACAAACAGACTATTACTGAATGCACTCCAGCGATTACCATGGCAACGAGTCCTGACTCTGAGTCAAAGGTCAGCAGACTTTAGTGCTGCTGTAAGCTCACGTGGGATGGTGTCTGACACCACAGTACCTCTGTACTGCATGTGGCAGTATTTCATTATTGTTCATGTAAATATTGAGTAACTGAAAAATGAACGTTCTGAAATATGAAATTCAATCTTCAAAAAAAACAACATCAAAAAACATTTTGATTAAGTTTCTAACCCTTTAGTCTTCATTTGTCAGGGACCATGTACAAAATCATTCATCTTCAAGAGAAAAGATGATCTGCACCAGATTTAGCTGCTGCGACTTTCCATCTGCAGTCCTTGGGCAGGTGAATACATAACAGTAATAAAAGTACACATTTCATCACAATTACAACACATAACATTTAATTATTAACATTAGCTCAGATACTTAAGATACTTCTAATTGTGTTTTACTTCTTACATTACATTGTACGTTGTAAATTGCTTTCAACATAAGAAATCCATTATTTCATTATTATATCCAGTATTTGCTGTGTTCTTTCATTTCTGTCAGATTATTTCATGGTACCACTACTTCTATTTGATTAAAGATTACGAGAACCAATTAAAAGCAAGGGATTGCTGAGACACATTTCATATACATCCCCAAAAGATTCACACCGTTGTCATGAGATTGAGATGTAGGCAGGTGTGATATATGGGCTACTGTTAAAGTGTCAAGATTGAAATATTTTGACGCAATTTACGGCTAGTATCTCTTTTCTTTATCTCTGATCACTTGAATATAAGTTCAGTATTATTTCTGCGATCACAAATGAACAAAAGTTTGCGAAAAAAAATTCCTATTTTTGCCATCTGTCCACCAAAATGTTTCCATAGTCCCCCAAATGTCTCACCTTGAAAATGCTAAATTCACCAGTTTATCAATATGTCTTTTATGATTTCTCTGTGTTTTAAATTCAGCTGGACAACTTTCCAATCCTTTTGTTTCAGACCATTATGCACCAGAAATAGGTCAAGCATTTAGAGACGGCATATTGACCCCTTTGACCTTTCACCCACCTCCACCAACATGTCTGCCACATCTCCCACATCTCCACAGCCGAATCCTGCTGACTGGCATGTTGTTCTGGTGGGGTCGGTCGCCGCCTTCACGTCTCTGGGCTGGTCCCGCTCACGTCAGGCCCGTCCTCGCTATAGATTGAGCCTGGTCTAATGGGGGCACTGTTGCATGAAGTGAACGGCCTACATACCACTACCTCAAACTTGGATCACTCAAAAAAACAGCCAGGAGGGGTGCAAAGTTTAACCCCTGATGGTCTGCAAAATCAGACACGCGTAAGATTGTCAGTTAATGTAAATTTGATTGTGGCAAAAGGATGTGGCAACCAAGATGAACTATAAGCCATGAACAATGTTGTGCAGTGCTTTTATAAACAACAGAATTATCCCTCAGACATAAAAGGATGTTTTGAAAAATTACATTTGGATTTGACATGAAAATGGACAAATTTGACAGACTT
The DNA here is from genome assembly GCA_015082035.1 of Chaenogobius annularis. NCBI lineage: Eukaryota > Metazoa > Chordata > Actinopteri > Gobiiformes > Gobiidae > Chaenogobius > Chaenogobius annularis. The sequence continues at coordinate 766,093 of BJKM01000115.1, forward strand.
TGGACAAAATGGGACTCTTTCTTTGGGTTTTCTACGCCATAATGTTTTCTTCTTTCTCTTTTTGTGATTTGTTGGATGTCTACTTTCTTGATTTATATCTGATGCCTCTCTGGTCTTGTTTCTCATTCACTGGGAGAAGAAGGGAGAAGAATTGGGATATTGCTACTTTTTTTTAAAACATGTACATGTTTGTTAGACCAATATGTAAGAGATATAAACTGGTATAAACTGACCTAATTATGGTAGAATATGAAGTAAATTATTATTTTATTTGGAAGGGACACTGTATATTAGTATACACGCTGGTTTGTAACTATGGGCTAATTTCCATCAGTTGTCCCACATTCACCCTCACAAACTCTCATTCATATGCCAGCTCCGGGTGGGTAAAGTGTCTTGCCCAAAGGCACAATGACAGTATGCGCTACCGCCGCCGCCACTACTAACCAGGCCGATCCCTGCTTAGCTTGATCTGACGAGATCTGGCACTGGCAAGTCCATATGGCCATATAATAATAATAATAATAATAATAACAGCCCCTCAACAAAAAAAGAGCTGATTAAAAATAAAATAAAGCGGTGTAATCTTTCAACTACGGGTATAAAGTGACATTCCAGCACTTTTGTGTTTATTTGACTGTCCGATCATTTATTCAACCTCAGCCATTACATTGGCAGGCACATTCAGCACAGTTCAGAGGGTTTGACAATATCATCAGGATATTGTCACATGAACCATTTTTTGTCAGTTCCCCCGGCCATCCTTGTAGGCATACTATGCTTAAAACATTTAAAACGTCTTAAAACTGACCGAAATTAGTCACCTCTTAAAAATTGGCAAACAGCCATTTGGCATAAAATGTTTTGAACTTTACAAGGAACTGAGGTTTGATATATTGTGTGTAAAAAGAATAAAAGTTCTGTTGTGGGCCTATGTTGTGGAAATATGCCTCACTTAGCCTGAAATTCAACATGATTGCAAACATTGAATATGTTCCCGTCATCATTTCTTTTTCAAAGTTGGCCATGACTGCGTCTGAATTTCTCTGCAATGCAAAGACCCATACACTTAGCCTAAAATGCACAAGGACTCACTCATTCAATCATTTGCATACTCAACAAATCTTTTCATGCGTGTTCCTCCAATAGAGACAGGTACTCTCCCTGCTGCCTCACGGTGCAGTTTGTCCCGTTACACAGCCCTGTCGTCAGCATGTTTTTGGCCCTCTTCTCTCTCTTCTCTCCTGTCCCAACCCAAAGCTGACCCACAAACACACTGACCTCTCCAGGCTACCATGGAAAGTTCCACCAACAAAAACAAACAACCGAAAATACAACTGTTGTCATTTTAGCTAGAAGATTATTTTGTTACTGGAAGAAAAAGCAGCACTGACAAAGGGGCCAAAACGTAAACAGCACGACATTTATTTCGAACGGTAAACAGGAAAGCGGTGATGCACAGGTGACCTCATGTGTGTCTCCTCAGACCTAAAGTTACCTACATCACTGGCCAGACAGAAATAAGCACCTAAACCCCACACGCTCAAAGAAAGGTTTCAGTTTTTAAATTGCACTGTTGACGTGAGCTAAAACTGCAACCTTAACTAACTAGACGCTACCAAAATGTTTGTGAAGGACACTTTTGTACATTCTGTAAACAAGTATTACTCAAACATTCTTCAAAGATTGACTGTTTTTTATTTAATTGTAATCTCTAATAGCTGTAGACCTAAAGGAGATAGCAGTACTTTTGTAACATTGAGTAGCAATCTGCAAAGACCATACTTTTATTGGTAAAAATAATTAGCTGCAAGAGTTCACAATCAGTAGTAACAGCATTAATAATACTAATAACGCATACTGTGACAATTTGACAATTGAGTACTACTCCCACTTCTGCCTCTGTTCCCAGCCACTCTCGTCATGTCTCAGTCCAAATTATAACATGTTTATTTCCCTTTGCTCTGAGCTTATGGAGGTCTGGAGCAGTAACCCGTGATTCAGAGACTGCACCAGAACTGATCGTTAAAATGTGAAGCCCTAATTAGACTCTGTGTCACTGCAATCTCAATTAAACCCAGCAAATGCTCATTACATACACTTGGATGGTTCAACACCAGAGAAAGACTTAAGGTTATTTGCATAATCAAGCGGTGGAGAAATGGGACTAGATACTTGACAAGGCCTTACTGAAGGACACTTTGAAGGTGCATATACATGCTATAAGTGAAGTGCAGTTTCAAGCTTTCAAGTAGAAAGTTAGTGGTAGTAATAATGCTGCAAAATACAAATTGTACAGTACATGAAAGTATATCTGATTTATCTGCCCTAAAGACTGATTTAGAGATTTAGATCTTAAAAAGTAAGACATTTCATGTTATAACGAATATGCTCCAGTAAGAAATCTGTTCAGGCATGAAATATGACCTATATCAGGATGAAACCTGTCCAACTTGACATTTCTTTAAGAGCTTTTAGTAATTAAGCCTTTGTCTTAAGTAGTTAATGGTGCAGAATGTAGCCTACTTCAATAATCAATGTAAATGTCATTATTAATTGATGGTCTACCCGTTTGTATTGATTGTTACAGGACACCACACACACACATTCTTCTGCAACATCTCAGTAAATTGAAGGAGCATGAAGCCCCCTCTAGTGGCGTTTCGAGAACCATCCAGTCTTCTTACTTGATATACTTGGTTATATTTGAGTTAATGCTGTTATGTAATAGGGAGATGTTTTACCTCATATATTTGAAAGCTAATTTTCGACATTACCTTTTGTTGTGAATGTTTTTGCGGTGCATCTGAAACCTTTAAAATGAGTAGCAATTGCACATTTTATTTTTTTTCTGATGTCTTTAGATAGATGTACTTCAGACACATTGTACAGTATATTAAAAGCCACACAATACAAGAGCACCTATCTTGATACAGCACCAACTTTAGTGTTTAGAAAACTGAAAACATTTAAAGACATTTCAAGTATTGCCATTGGTGGATAACTGAACATTATAAAAAGATATACAGGAAAGTGAATGCGAGCAATGGGGTATGCTTTTGGCACAGTAGCTGAGGGTAAAGTACTTGACTGTCTCTATACCATCTTATACATTATGCTTACCCACTTCAGCATAAGAAAGCAAAATGTGTTTAGCACCTTTACTAAGTTTTCTTGCAGAACAGTGAAGCCACGGGGCCGTGTGATTCAGTGTCTCCTTTTCTGTGGGCACAAATATTTAATTATCAGAATTATTTTTATCAGTACAATGAATTATGACTATAAATAACTTACCTCCACAGTAGTAAAGTATGGCAACGCCAACAGCCAAACTAAAACAGCTCAAGAAGAACATGGGCCCTGAAAGAACAGAGCTGCAATGTTCTGAATTGTTGTGGCACTAATCAAATCAAACATGGACTTCAGAATTATTATTTATTAATGAATTTGTTTGTTTGTTTAACTGTCACATGTATTATTAATAGCGAATCTGTTTGAACTTTGATAAACACTTGGTATAAAATCATTGTTCACAGTTGTTTTGTTGCAATTGCCCAGTACATGAGCCTGACCTAGTTCCCCACTGGCACACCTTTGACCCAGTGGATGGACCTGGACTGTTCAAAAGGAATGCTGCACAGAGGAAGCTGTTATTAGACGTCCTGCGCACGTGAGTGGCTCACAAAGCCACAGCCCTGAATGGAATGGGATGTAGATGAATGGGGTAGGACAGAGGCAGGGGCAGTTCTCTGATGCCGCGGGTGAAAAGCTTCAGGAAAACTGGCTTTGCAGATCACGGTGCAATCAGTTTATCCATGAAACCAATATTTGGATTTGGATTGAGGAATATCACACTCATTTTATTGTGTATGTGTAACAAAATGAAATGATGGTGTCCAGTGCCCTGCTAGAAAAGTTATTGATGACAGTTTTTAAACCCACCTTTATCATTCAGCACACTGGGTCCCGGGTTTACCACATCACCATTGATCCTTTTTGTCTCTTCCGACTCTGAGTCTGAGGGACAAAAGTGAAACTGTTAATAGTTTTTAGCCTTATTTCTGGTTGGCTTGCTGGACATGCAACATATTACAGGGCATCCTGAATTCGATGAATATGCCAGACCTATAGAAAGTCATAAAATATGCAGATCCCAGTCTTAGCACTTTATACAGAAGGACTTACAGCTAATGTGCTCATCTTTTAAATATTGCAGTAAAATAATGTTCAGTAAAGTGTGGAAATTAAATATTAGTTATGTGTTACTTGATTTAGATGTGATTTAAAAGAATAAAGAGTAGATTCAATCACTACATGATGTGACACATTTTCATAGGCCTCTGTATTTGCATTTCTCATTATCAGGAAGCCAGAGTGGTAAGAACATTAGGAAACTCACAGTGGCTGTGTAATTCAGAAACAGTTTTCCAAAAATATTCAGATAGGAGAGTTGTACTTTCCCACTCAGTTTTACCTCTGTATTGGACTCTAGAGGGCAGTCTGCAGTACAAGTCCTCTGCATGGAGCTGAAGTCCTCTGTAAAATTCTAGACATGCCTCTTCACCTTTACAGCTTAGGTTCCTCAACAGCTCAGCAAATCGGAGCTTGGTCAGAACTCTCACATTCCTGAACTGAAATGAGAGACAAGGAAAGACTGTCAACAAAGGTGTGACAAACTCAGCCAAGGGAAATTATCCCACAATAGATCTGAGTGCTGCTTTTGACGCTGTCGATCATGGGATCCTCTTACAGAGACTAGAGGACTGGGTGGGCATCACTGGCACTGCTCTAAACTGGTTAAAGTCCTATCTGGAAGACAGGAAATTCTTTATCGAAATTGGTAACTGTGTCTCAGACTAGATGCCCCTGACCGGTGGGGTGCCCCAAGGGTCAATCCTGGGACCCCTTCTGTTCAACCTCTACATGCTGCCGTTAGGTCAGTTGATACGCAGCGAGAATGTGTCCTATCACAATTACGCAGACGACACTCAGATCTATGTTTCACTGACGGCAGGTGAATATGGACCAGTGGATTCACTCTGTCACTGCATTCAACAGATAAGTGTGTGGATGCAAAACAACTTTCTCCAGCTGAACTCAGACAAGACTGAAATCATCGTCTTTGGCCCACAGAAACAAAGAGAAATTGTTTAACCGTCACCTCCAGAGTCTCGCTCTAAAACCTACACATCAAGTTAGAAATCTGGGGGTAATAATGGACTCAGATTTGAATTTTAACAGCCACGTCAAATCAATAACATCAGCAGCTTTTTACCATATAAAAAACATTCCCAAAATCAAAAGTATAGTGTCTAAACCAGACCTGGAGAGACTTATCCATGCGTTTGTCTCTAGTAGATTAGACTACTGTAACGGCCTGCTCACTGGCCTCTCCAAACGAGCTGTAAAACAGCTGCAGTACATCCAGAACGCTGCTGCTCGGGTCCTGACCAGAACCAGGAAGTACGATCACATTAGTCCTGTGCTCAGGTCTCTGCACTGGCTCCCTGTGGCTCAGAGAATAGACTTCAAAGCAGCTCTGCTTGTATACAAGTCTCTCCATGGCCTAGCACCAAAGTACATCTCGGACATGTTAGTGCCATATGAACCATCTCGGACTCTGAGGACCTCAGGGACCGGCCTCCTGCTGGTGCCCAGAGTCAGGACTAAACATGGGGAATGTGCGTTTCAGTTTTATGCAGCTAAAATCTGGAACAGTCTTCCTGAGGATTTGAGACAGGCCGCTACTCTGACAATGTTCAAATCTAAACTAAAAACTGTTTTGTTTGGCTGTGCATATGACTGAAATGCTTTTCTTTGCACTTTTCTCTTTTATGTCTTGAACTAAGATTGTGATTTCTGCCATGTCTTTGTGATTTTAATGCATTTTTTCCTGTTGTGTGAAGCACTTTGAATTGCCTTGTGTACGAATTGTGCTCTACAAATAAACTTGCCTTGCCTTGCCATGGTAAAGGGGGATCCGCTTCAGACTCGCTCCAGACTTGAATATGTTCTAGTTCAGGGATAAATATTTTTTTTCACTGACCCACTGTTGTCATCTTTGGTACAAAATGGCTTACCTTTGCTCATTGTGTCCAATCCAAGCAAGCATTTATGAGTAATGATTTTATACTTGAATACTGCACATCTCACCTTATGAGCCTCCTTGTCTGACAGTATCTGGGGGTAGGTTCTATTGAGCTGCAGCACCAGCTCATCGAGCAGCTCGGTGTCCATCCTCTGGTGTGAACACAGAAAGTGGGCGTCTGTCAAGAGCTGCCTCGTGTAGCCATCAGGATCTAGTCCAGAAATATGAAATAGTGTGATTTATGCCTCTACGATTGGGGAAAATACACTAAAGATATGGTAGGCCACAGGAAGATGGCCCCTGTATAATAATAGTAGGCT